>VKOC01000001.1:44979745-45033255 GCA_009364415.1 Spea multiplicata
GCACCGTAAGCCAAATAAATGTCCGCAACATGTCATTTAGTGGACTTTAATAATTACTACTGTCATAATAATAAAAAAATAAAATTTTATTAAATAAAAAAACTGTATTTTTTAATGCTAAAATATAAGTTTAATACTTTTTTCTCACCCAATATGGAGAAGCCAGTTGTTTAACATGTATAGAGGTATTAACTTTTTAAGTAGCCATGATTATTATGAAAAGTACACTGGCAGATAAGTTGTCACCGGTCACTAGCATTCATTTGTGAATGCACTTGTAAAAGCAAGTAAGAAAGTAAGTGTCCAAGAATGGTAGCTAGGAAATGTGGTCACCATACTGTTTACCAATTTTGCTGGGAAGCTGTTCCACTTTTTATGATGAGATCCTCTCTTCCTTTTGGTTTTATCCTTCAATGGATATTGATTGCATGGATTTCTCCATGTGGGTGGTCAAACACTTCCTGCAACAGAGGGTATGTTCAGCGAATACGAACCCAATCAACTCCTGCCAAAATGGAAGTAATTCTTACCCAATCCGGGTAGCAACCATAACATATGGTTAAAATGGTAAAAATAATAATAATGCAACTAGATAAAATACAAACATAACATTTCTAATGCGAACATGCATACATGAAATAATCCATATTAATATTAGATACATGATTGGGTTTCTTACATACTGTTACAATCTCATAAAATACATGCGAGACAGCATTGGCAAGTACTTATCTCAGATGTAGGTTGTCATGGAGATAAATAAAGTAATGGAGTACAGACATGGGAGCGAGCTGAACATTACAACAATAATAAAATATGAATACACAAATAAAGGCATGCAATATAGCATTATGAAAAGAGGCATATGGGGTCTAGCAGTGGCCAAGGTAATGCTGCCCAGCAACATTAAATTGATATTGTTAAGCTGTTTGGTGGCTCAGCTTACAGAGTTTTAGCACTTGCGTTTTAGTCCCTCACAAGAAAGTTAATAATTCTGTGATACATTTCTGTGTTCCAGCTTTTGGAGCCACAGGTCCTTTTACGAAAAGATCTAGGTATAGGTCATTACAACTTAAACGGACATTCCAGCCATTATATATATATGCCTGAAAAGGCGGGGGGGAGTCGGAGAGCTCCGAGATCACACGATAGACCTCTTTCCATAACACCTGGATTGCAGGGCAATCCCACCAAATATGGATCATAGTGCCCTCTTCCCCACCACATCTCCAGGAAAGATCTGAGGCGATCTGGCATGCAGTCTCTGGGGTGTACGATACCAAAGGGACAGGATTTTGTAGTTTGCCTCTTGAGACTTAGTTGTCTGTGAGCTTTGGTGCGTGAGGGGGAAAATCCTATTCCAGTCTGCGTTGGAGAGTCGCATGTCACATGAGAATTCCCAAGTCAAGCAGAAGGGGGGCTTTGTGTCGGATAGTCGTCAGTAACATGGCGTAAAGCAAGGAGATGGCCCGCTCTGGTGAGCGTGTACGACTGCACAAGTTCTCAAAGGCTGTGAGGTCCCTGTGTAAGCAGCGTTGGTTGGGTAAGGAGGACAAGTAGTGGGATACCTGGTGGTAGGTGAAACAGTCCAGCCAGGAGGGGATCGTGCATGTAGGAAGCTCAGTGAAGGGCAGAACATCTCCCTCTCCGAGAATTGTGTGTAGTCGGACAGGCAGTGGGACATCAAGGAATCCCAGTCGCCCCCGAGCCCGTCCCGACGCAAAATCTGGGTTCTGCCAGAGGGGTAGCATGGGGGACGGCGATGTGGAGAGCCGGGTGGAATGCCCCGAGCACCGCCACACCGCCAGAGTCTCAGAGATCAAGGGGTGCAGTTCCACACCACATCTAGCCCATAATGCGTGGAGTACTCTACCCCTAGCGTCCCCCAACTCCAAGTCAACCCAAGGCTCTGCAAGCGGGCCCGTGATGTTCCACTCAATAATACGTAGCAGGTGGGTAGCCTGATAGTATTTCTTAAAGTCAGGAAAAGCCAGGCCACCACGGCACTTAGGTCGTGTGAGCTGCGTGTATTTCTGCCTAGGGCTCTTATTGCTCCAGGTGAATTTTGTAACCATCAAGCGAAGGGTAGCAAAAAATTCACCCGGGATCCAGATTGGCAGGGTTTGGAAAAAATATACCACCCTCGGGAGTAAGTTCATTTTAATCACGTTTACCCGACCCATCCAGGAAAGGTAAAGGGGCGACCATTTATGAAGGTCAGCAGACAGGGCAGAGAGCAATGGTGCAAAATTGGCCTGATATAGCTGCGACAGGTCAGCTGTCAACCAAACTCCCAAATATCGCATCCGATCACGATTTAAAAGAAAAACTGGATCTGAGTAGAGGCACAAGCGCCAGCGATATGGAAACGATAAGAATCTCGGATTTGGTATAGTTGATCTTAAGATTCGACAGGGCACCGTGAATTTCTAAATCAGTTTCTATACACTACAAACCTGTTACTTTACCCACTGGGGCTATACTTTGGAAGGGTAGTATATGCACTTCCCGTCAACATATAGATTTGCTGGGAGCATAAGGTCAGTGTTTAGTATACAGTAAAGCAATAAGGGGGGGTACAATTTAAACATATTTCATAGGTGGTGCTCATAGTATAAACCAGATCTTACAGTTTATCAAGAAAACAATATCAAGAACAAGTGCTCTGAGGAAAGTAAAGCGTTATACAGACAGGATAATTCTAACACTAAGAAAGCAGTCAGGAAAACAGGTTATGAAAAAAGGGGCAGTTGATCAGGGAGATAACAAAGTAGTAAGAAAAAAAACCAAGAATATTTCAGCATGTCCATTAGTCTCCTATTCCCACAAAACTATTTGTACGCAAGAGTACAAACATGTAATGTAGTCTTACATGTTTGAGAAAAGGTTGCCAACCTTTTTTGCAGGAAAAAGGAAATTGCAATTATTTGATCCACATAATATGTGTAATAAACATTCTTGGAAAGGGAACACAATATAAATACCATGCTAGAAAAAGTCAGTGGAGTTCATTCATTAAAATAAGGGTTGTCAGGAGGGTGTGCAGGAAAATTGTATTTCAGCTCCTTGACTCACTTTACATTGTAAAGGGCCAACCTGAGTGAGCTTCTGCTACAGGAAGAGTTTGGCTAGCCCCGTATAATGTATACTCAAATCAGTCAAGGGTCCAAGAAGTCTTTTTACACATTAAATTATGCTGGACAGACATATTAATGATGGTCCTTCATAATGAACAGTGAAGTGAGAGAGTTAAAACCATAGCTCCCTCGTTAGTGGCTATACCTCCATGACTTATGATGTACCAAGTTCTCTAGAGGCAACTAGGAGCCAGCAGCCACTAACTGAGTGGGACACAAGATAAGACATGTACCACCAATGCCCTGAGACACCTCATCACCCATGCGCAGGTCACATGACCTTATGCAATGCCGCGTGGACCTATGCAGCGCCGACATGAACAGTTCCTCAGCCACCAGCATAAGTTGAGCTGATTGCTTGGCTAAAATAAGAGGACATTTTTGTGTTTGTGATGGAATAACTTAACTATACATATTTATTACATTGGTTATCATTTATGTACTTTATTATGTTTTATTCTGTTCTGTACTGATGTCTTACACTAATATAACGGGGCTTTCTGGAACAGCGCTATGCCTCGGCTATAATGCCTCACTCTTTTGGAAGCAGAATTTCAATTTGCCTACACATTGTATTGACATGTTTACGATTGTTCCCGTTTTATTGTATATGATGTCTATTGCAAATACATTCCTCTGACACAATAAAAAAAATTAAATAGACTACCATTTACGTTTTAAAGGTTGTTTAGAAAAATGAAACTAAATGATAAACACATTAACAACATTTTCTCAGATAAAATGGATCCAAGGACAGAGCCCTAAATCAAGGGACATTTCTAGAGAAAAAAAAGTGTCCAGCAACACAGTAATAACTGAAGGGACGCTTTCAGAGATAAAATATGTCCAGGGATAAATCAGATGACTAAATGAGACTGTTCCTTGAAATCGGGGGTACCTGGTCATCATACACTAACGCCCTCCTTCTTTAGGTGTCTTTCCACCACCATTATGGTGAGAAGAATTAACAGTAATCGGTTGCTTATAACACTTTAGGTTCCAAAAATAAACACCATAAATCTTCTGTGTCTTAGATCTGCACCTGTTATGATTCATACAGCACTCTATTGACATTGTAATTTGTTAAATAAATATATGTATATAAACCGAAACTGCATTTATTATGAAAAATATAGTTAAAATTCCAATTAATCTAATACTACCAAATCTGAAACAGTTTAGCATAAAAGGGCATAGAACGCTCTACACACAGACCCTAATTAGATAAATCCTACCTGATTAATAAAGTAAAAAATGGTGAAAGGCATCTGTTAGATCATGTAGAACCTGGCAAAATTGCGAAAATTGCTTAAAGTACTAAAAGTGGTAAACAAATTATTCTCAATAATTATTCCTATTAAAGTAGCTAAACCAGAAAAGTACTAAGTGGGTTTATGACATACTCTATCTTTTGTTAATATGAAGAAAACCTTAGCAATACATTCATTTATGGAATAAAGTAAATTATTTAAAGGATTCATTATCATTACAAGTTCGATTCTATAAAACATTAACCTTTAGATTAAATTAAGTAATTAATTTATTCAACATTCAACTTGCTCAGTATTTGCTAAAAGTAGTATATAGCTTGCTTATCCATACAATTGCACTACAACTCCTAGGATCTAGATCTTGCAAAGCCACTACCGGTAATTCTATCACCATAGCAACCAGTGCAATGTCCTTGCTATGATGATAAGACCCCTTTTTTTAAAACTTTTCACGAAAATCACTTTTTATATGTAACTGCAGGAGGGGTACAACAACCTTACTTATCTTTTTTTAAATGGAACATGCAAGTATTACAATTGTAGGTTTTGTGTGTAGAAGGATCTCTCTAAAGGTTACCTGTAAAAGTAGCAAAGCATGCCACAAAATACTTTCCATAACATTAATATAAATCACATTATAGATTTTCCATGCATTTTCATCATGATATAGTCAATCCGTACACAAAGCAAACAAGCTGGAAAAACTGCAAAGTTTTTATTTTCTTATTTGATTTTTTTTTTATGAGAGGGTACAGAGTGCTTTGGTGCACAGAGAATTAATTAGCTAAACTCATTGGATAAATACTTATCACAAAGATATTCATTCCTGTCTTCCTTCATAAATTCATGGCAATATTTATAAATGTAATTCATTTTTTGTTCCCTTAATAATAATTGCTGCTCAGTTTCAGATTAAAATGTATTGACTTCACGAAAATCACCAAGCTATTGGCATCTTAAAAACACGGAGAAAATGAATACCGGAGCAATAAATGTATTAAAGGATAGGTCCGGATATGAACCATCACTCCCTAAAAATGCTGCATAGTCCTTTGTTACCCAAATAATTAATGACTTCACTGCCAGAAATTGGGGACCTTAAGGGACCATGAGAACTAGGAACCGTTGATATGAAAAGTTGAATACATAAATTATAAATCATCTATCAAATTCTCATATATGTAGGATATGGAGCATATATACTCAACTGCACATACATTTAACCCTTCTTTGAGCCAGTGTTATACATTTTTCTATACATCTATGTCACTTTAAAAGGTTAAGCAGTTTTGACATTGGATGGTAATTAAATACCAGATTTATTCAAGACACAGAGGAAGGGATGAGTGTGGGCAGTGGTGCGGGGAACTTTCCTCTCTGACAGCCGGGGAAGGTCTGCGCGATGGACGCAGACAACCCCCGCTGCTAACTGCACCTCCTCCCGGCTGCAGCGGAAGTTGCCTTCGCGAATCGCGTAGATGTCTACCCGCTGCCCCGACTACACACCAGGGAGTCAGAAGCACCAGTAAGTTTTGGGGGGGTGTTAAATGGGGGGCATAAGACGAGAGGGGGATCTGGGTCTTAGTCTCATAAGAGCATTTGCTCTGAAAAAAAGAATCGAGCAAATACGGTATTTCTAGGGTCATCATACACCAACCAGCACGTCCCACCTACCACAAGAAAAATAGAATTTATGATAACTCAAAAGCCAACATACCAGTACGAGTCAAGCTGGGAGACTGATTGCATGTGTAAAGCCATACATTAGCACTGGGCTCATGTAGCCTCTACCGACTCCTAGCAGTATCTTACCCTGATTAGTGCTCTATTTATTTGTGGCTAGTTCATCTTTTCAGATTCTCAGTTCTCATTCTAAAAGGATCAAGAGGATAAGCTGTTCTTCCTATAAAAAAAAGCCTACTGAGATTTGTGTCTTCTCATTTGCGATTCACCCAGATGCTCTTCGACCGTTCACTTCTTTCCCTCAAAGGTAACATCAGCACAGAGACGAAACTGCTTACAGAAAATTCGCCTTTTTCAAGTTAATTAAACAAGAGAAGGACAATAAGCGAGTTTTAGCTAAGTTGTTACCAAGTCAAAGTCAATCTGTGCTGGAACAGGAAACCTTGAAGTGCTAAGATTAAGTCCCTAGTGCTGACACGAAAGAAAAGAAATGGTCCTAAGATACTAACATTATGCATCCCGAATCCTTATTACTTTGCAGAAGTGTAAAGCAAAAAAGACACAAGATGAGAAGGGCAAACTTATGTATCTTGTTTGAGAACCTCATGAGAGATACATTTACCTACCACTTGAAAATATAGAAAAATACTATTTTTGTGGGAAAAACCCTAGAAAAACACTAAGGGAAAAAAATGCACAGAACAGTCTTAATGATGGTTTAAAAATGTTGGTTTATGTTATAGCTGGATATTTTTGAAAGAACAATTTGGTAAATTATTTTGTTCAATACATCTTTTTAATTAAATCCCAGATAATAACACACAGATGGCTATTGTTTTATTGGTTCTAGAAAAGAGTTCAGTAGTTAGAAGTTATCCTTATAGCGGTGTCTTTTTTAGTGAGCCAACATATTTATAGCCAAAATGTGGAGTATTTAATGTAAATAATATCCACATCAAGTGGAACTGTGGATGGTAATTGCAATATGCAAAATGTATATAACATTTAATGGAATCTGATGGGATTCACCAGGAAGAGATTTACATTTTTTATGTTTTGTTCTTGCTTTGAGTAGGTAAAATGGATAAATGATCACTGTTTGTTAACGACTTTTACTTAGGTTGACGTTAATCAAAAATGTAATGGGATATGTCTCAGAAATGTTG
Source organism: Spea multiplicata (assembly GCA_009364415.1). Lineage (NCBI taxonomy): Eukaryota > Metazoa > Chordata > Amphibia > Anura > Pelobatidae > Spea > Spea multiplicata. The sequence continues at coordinate 44,987,003 of VKOC01000001.1, forward strand.
TGGTCCTATTAGTAGAAGTCTTGTGTGGTGCTTTATTGTCTGTTCCCACTTGTGACTCCAGCTAAGTAACTACTTCTGATGGGGGCCAATAACACAGAATAACATTTGAGTAAATGCATAGTATGGATTTAAAAAAGGTAATACTATGCCAAATGTTACCGGATATCCTAGCTGTTGTGATCATGGGATCAAACGCTGTATTTAAAGTCCATATGTTCTGTTTTTTTTTCACTTATAAAAAGTAACAATTCTACTGTATTTATCATCCATTCTTAGCTTAGATGATACTAACTCTGCCTTTTGTGTGAGGTGGAAAATGAATGACATCAACCGTTACTGCCTTTCCACTAGTTTACTGCTAATGGTGATATAAAAACAAATGCATCCTTTAATATGTGTATTTCTTCATAATAAAGTTGGCGGGTGACTTGAGTTAAACTGATTTTTTTTGAGGGGGGCGGGGGGTACATTGGAATCGAGAGACATTCATCCTCTTGCGTGCTGAATGGCACCGTTGCATCAAATACTTTGTGTTTAGATTCATTATATGAATCTAATTAGTCCAGCATAGTAATTTGTGTCTTGGCACTGTTTCACATTCCTTGCAGAACAATAAACAATAAAGTTTTTGTGTCACGCAGGGAAAGGTGCGAATTCTCTTTACCGCAGGCTGTTCACCAGGCACTGCTGGCTCCATAGAGAGCTGTCTTGCCAATAACAACTAATAAGCATTCCTCACTTTCCAGATTAGCAAGTGCTCCCTTGATTGTAGTGAATTCAATCCCAAAAAAAGTGACTTTAAACAACACAGTGAATGTATATAGTGTATATATCATCTGCTAGGCAGTTATTCACTTTTTCATGCCATGGAAACCAGGGCTGTAACTTCCGTGGGGAAAGACCAGGGCTGGCCCTACAATGGAGCCGACTGGGGCAATTGGCCCAGGCGGCACTTTAGAAGGAGCGGCACTTTTTTTTTTGAAGCGGAAGAGAGAGGGGGCGCCGAGTGGTTTTCGCTTACCCGCTCGGTGCCCCTCTCTCCTCTGCGGCGAGTCTCCCTCCCTGTTGGGTCTCGGTGCCGGCTTGTAATGCTGAGCGCCAGAAGTGGCGTCAATTTCCGGCGCTCAGCATTACAAGTCGGCACCGGCGGCAGAGGACAGGGAGACTCACGCGCAGGACTCTTTAAAGGTAAGTACCGGGGGGGGGGGCGTCAGCGAAGTTTTAAAAATGCCCCCCCCCCCCCCCTGCCGCCGCTGGCGGTGGGGGCAGCATTTTAAACTTCGCCCCAGGCGGTGTTAAGTCTTCGGCCGGCCCTGGGAAAGACGGCCAGCTTCCCCAGGCACCACAAGGTGAGGGGCATATTTGAGTCTCTAGACGGGAATGCCCCTGCACCCAACTCCAATTCCTTTAACTTCTGGGACCAAGAAGCCCTGGTTACAGCTGTGATAAGGGCAGAATTTATTTTTTGTCACTCTTTTGCAAACTACTACTTTTGAAATATGTATAGTTTGGAAAACGGCTAGGGCAGGAAAAGAAATATATCAAAACTAGAATTTGCCTATACCTATATATTCATTTCTTGGGGGTCTCTTGTTGTATTTATGGCTAAATGTGCCTGGAAAAAAAGTCTGGTAATATATTTCTATCTGATTTTAGCCTTGAGTTAGAAAATTATCCATTATCCATTATATCACATCACATTTCAGCTCATGATGTGTACTACTAACATACGTTCACTTTACTGATAACAGCTATTACAAGCTCTGTGTGAAAATGATACATTTTGAAATAAATCTATCATAGCTTAACAGAAAGCATAGGGTTTTTCTTTCGTTTGCATCAGCAACTCAATCCAATGTCTACTTTGTAAATGCTTGAAGACGTGAAAATAAAAAATGTTGAAACACTAACATATTCTATCATATTTTACCTATATTGTGCAATCAGATTCTGTAGGGTTGTTACGATAGTGGAGAGTGAAAATTAACAATGAGATTAAAATTGCCATTGTAGAAAATAGTAGATGGTACATGGATTTCTAGTTTCTAGTTTTAGTATTGCCTTGAGGAGCAGCTATTGAAGATTTATTTAGTGGGGGCAGATGTAGCCTTCTCCTGATCTCATTCCTGTCTGGCAAAGAACTACGTGGTATAGTATCAAATCTTAGATGCTTGGGGCAAGGTACATTGGCTAGTGGACTGTATGGTCCTAAAATATCCAGGACCAGGAATGGGTTAGCAATTAAATAAATACAATATACTTAAATGGAGGAAGCCATTTGAAAGAATAAAATTATATACAACTAAAATATGCAATCATAGTGCTTGGCCAAAGTATTATGCCATAACAAATTTTGTTTGCGTGAGATTTACAATTAACATTTTTTTCTTAATGTTGCTGCTCTCGAAATAATAATTGCAACGCTGGTTAAAAAATGAATTTGAAGCTTGCTGCAGTAGAGTTTCAGATTCACAGCCCATATTTACTTGCCGCAGGAAAGGTTTATTATAGTGTAAGCCCATTATAGCAGAAGGTTTAATTTCGAGTATTTACATTTATGATGTTTCATAATGTGCATATATTTCATATTGTGATGCAATATCTGTTCTCTTGCTTGATAGGCATCGGTGCCTGTGAGATGGAAAGCTAAGAACTTTTGCCTTGGAGAACATAAAAATAAAATAAGGTACGCTACTTTATTTTCAATGATAATTTGAGAAAATATCCGTGTCCTATTTGGTTAGATAAGATCTACAAGTGCACTTACCTACTAAGGTCAAGATGTACCTCATTTCTGAAAGCATGTACTAAATAGTATTATTGTCTTATTATTTGGAATAGATGTCTACAGCATTGGTATCCTGAGTTACCTTAGTTAACAATTGTCAGGAGTGCTGTTGTGAGTCCTGTCTTGTTTCACTCCGTTATAACTTTTCATGGTAACTGCTATATTAAATCGCACACACACACACACACACACACCCATACACATAAGAGTCTATACATGCACACAAAACAAATCTGCAAACTGGTTGCTTGGCTCTATTCCTCCTTGTACATTGCGGAAGCTTCTGCGCTGGTAGTATACTAAGCACCTAACATCCAGATACATTAAATCCTGATTACCCATTAAAGCAGTGGGAGCCCCCATCGCAAAGGGTCCCTTAGGTACTTGAGCAGAGCATTCCAGTTGGTTATCGCAGCTTAAATCCTTGTTTGAAGGCAGGTGACTTAATTAAGAATATATTTGCACCTTTACTAGAACTGTTATTAGAACCATATACTTGCCATCAACAAATGGCAGCAATATAATCTTTGTGATGTCCTATGAATAATAATAATAAATAATAATAATATCTGAAGAATCTTAGAGTCAGCTGATATGTGGTAGAAAGCTTCCAGGCATAAGAGATTACTTTAATTGTTGGTGCAGAAAGTTATTTTTGTATACCACATACACAACTGTCGTGTTTTAGATTCTAGAACAGAATTTTCTGTATGAGGCATGTTTCATAAAGACAGATTTCCAGAGCCTGATGCAGCTTGAATGAGCAGACCCAGCTGGGTTTCTTGCAGATATATGGGCTTATGAATTGGGTCTGATTTAGTGCATTTAGCTGTATTAATTATGCTGTTACTGATATTTTTGTGATTTGCTAATGAGTGCTGATTTATAAAATTGTATGCTAGTTATAAGTTTCTTTGTAAATTCTAAGCTTCTTGGTCAGAAGCAGTTAGAAGTGTAGTATCACTACATCACAAGTGCACTCCAGTCACTAATGAACTAGGCTTTGTAACATGACATACGGGTTATATAGCACTGTATAGGCCCTGTAGGCACTTTATAAATGCAGGAGAATAATAAGCTGAGGCCATCTTCCACAGAGTTATGCATTTGGAAACAAGTATACAAAGAGTCAAGACAGAGTATCACAACACAGACACTCCCTGTGTCATAAATGTGGAATCACATGGGCATCACAGTGGAAATGGACCATGCATATTTGCAGCCATGTGTCCTCCTCTGCCTTAGAGTTACGTGCCAAACGTGGCTTTTGAGAGAAGGGACAAACAGGCTACGTGACCTGTGTTCCCTCCAGGCTTAAAGTATATACAAGGACAACTGTTTCCTCATACTTTCAATCATGATGCCATTCACCACTAAGAACTGACATGTACTTTTACTGGTGATGCATATCTGCCTAGTTTGCTTCAATGCAGTCCAACTTTGGGCCCTTACATCATATGCTATAGCTTGCCTCTTTAAACTGAGAATAGGACCATGGGGATTCATCCTGTACTGATCTGTGTTTGATGGGGCACAGATGAATGTCCAGGCTATACTACCAGAGAACCCTACCACCATCACACATATGGTCAAATTAGCAAAATAGACAGATCTGGGCTTGCAGATATTATGAAAAAGGTTTAGAAACAAATATATAGCGGCAGAGGTAATTATTTAAGTGCTAAAGCCAGATAAAAGAGTTTGAGGAAATGGGGAGCGCTGTGGAAAGGGTAGAGTCCGGGCAAGGGAGATACGAGAGAAAATGGATTAACTTGGCAGACAGAAATAACATGAAATGACACCAAAGCCACATACTTTTATTTGGCTTATTGTAACCTGTGTATCTTTATGATATGAGATCACATTTTAACAGTTCTTGAGTTTGCATTGAATCATTCAGCTCTCTACAGTCTGCCAGCGAGTGCAGAAATGGCTTCTAATTTATTGTCTCATTAACAAACGCCGTTGAGCACGGGATATGAGCCAACAAGTCGAGATACGTCTCTGCCTTCATTGCCACTATTTTTGGGTACACAGTGATCCAGCGCTGCCAGAGAACAGCAACATTATTGCTAGATTTAAATTAGGAAAAACACAACCTTCCTATGACATGCGAGCCAGATGAGAAATGTATACTGCAAATTAGTTTTTTGGTTATTTGTATTAAAAGATAATTGATTTAATTCATCTTGAGTAGTTGAGAGTGATAGCAACAAGATGCTCTCTTTGGGAGTTTCACCTCCAGACAGAGTTTGCGGCACTGGAACATAACACTGTTACACATATGTCTTCAGTTATACAAGTGTTCCAATACACTTTGTCATCAGCATATTGAAGCACACAAGTAAGTCAACCACTGAATGGCTCAAAAGAAACAAAATGAAGGTTTTAGGGTGACTTGAACCTGTGGCGTGACCTCAAAAAGAAGGTTCATGCTGAAAAACCCTCCAGTGTGGCTAAATTAAAACCATGTTGCCAAGAAGAGTGGGTCAAAATTCCTCCACAGCGGTGGCAAATACTCATTGCCAGCTATTGCAAATGTTCGACTGCATTTGTTGGCGCCAATGGTGACAGAACCAGTTATTGATTTGGGGCAATTGCTTTTTCAAGTGTCTGACATAGGTTTTGATTAGCTCTTCCCTTTCAGTAAATGAAATGATGATATAAAAGCTACATTTTGTGTTTACTCACATTGTATTTCTCTTCTCTTAAAACTAGTTGGGTGATCCGAAATATTTAAATGTGACATTAGAAAGGGGCAAATACGTTTCACAGCACTATAAATTCAAACAAACAACATGATCTAAAAACAGAAGAAAAAGTGACATAATATAAGTGTAGCCCCCAGTAGGCATTAGAAGTGTCTTCTGTTCTTAGTGTTTCTTTGCTCATATAGGTTGTATGTATGTCTTTTAGAGAGGCAATTTGTATCTTCAGTTAATATAAAGCAGGATTATCATATTAACGCAAACTTTAATTAAATATATGCATTGAACCTGGTGAAATCTATGAATCAATTAATTAGTTCTATCCTTATCCTCAGTGTACAGTAAGTGCTTGGGTTTCTATTCTAAGGGACTAAAAGACATTTACTATTACAAAGGTCTAAAGGTCAGCGACAGCTTTCAACCACAGCAATGTGCTGTGCTGCTAGAAAGCATTAAGTTAATAGAAAGAGCTTAACGCTTTACCACGGCACCCAGCAGACCTACGTGCAAAACATGGATACTGCACTGTCAATCCCAGCTGCTTAGTGTCTCAGAATGTATTGCTGAAAATCAATATCCATTTACAATATATAAATCCAGTAATGTAACTATCAAGTTCTTACCTAGTCTGAGCACCATTAGTCAAAGGTCAAGTTGCATTGGGTGTTGTGTGTGGTGTCTTTTGAAATCAGGCTGAAACATGTTTCCTTTAAGGCATCTTAAATCATTTGGGAGAACAAGAAACAGGACAAAAAAACATAACTAATCATACAATGGGTCTGGGGCGGAATAACATCAGTGGGAGGAATAATCATCAAAACAGGAAGATGGCTCCCTTCATTGTGTACACCTCAAGTAAAGTTTTAATACACACATTAAATGAATTTTGCAGAGTCCTGTTTAAATCAAACCCACTTTCAAGAGTCCAGCTTGTTTCCCAACCTAAGTCTAAGAAACACGTTTCTCATTAAGCATGTTTTGTAGATGTGTAGGTAACAGTCCTTTCTTGACAGAGGCAGATACTCTTTTGTCTGTCTGAGCATCTTAGAAATTTAGGTAACATGTGTACACTGTAATGCCTTGCATCCAATGGAAAAATGGATTTCTTGTAGGGCAATGATTTAATGTCACTAGGCCAGCTGGTGACCCATGAGACCAGCGCTGCTCTAAATAGGCCTTGTCGTAATGGATTTTAGTCATTAGGTAACCCATAGTCTAGTATGCGCTTGTTTGCTTACAGAGAAAATGGCATCATGGTAGTGCCACTTACCAGTTCATTGCCATAGGCAGGTGCTTAGTACGCCTATAGTAGGGATTCCCTGTCTTTAGGCACTTTGATTGGATTCATACTGCCTATCATAGTTGGCAATATTTGAAAAAAAAATCATTCAAGTTCTCATTTTACTTCTTTCCAGTTCAATGTTTCAATGTTTCATTATACGATTGATATCCATTCACTCACTCACTTACTGTCAATGTCCGTGTCTCCCAACCTTCTATGCTGACCACTTTCCTGCCAATCTCTCCTTTCCTGCAGCTCTACTGCTGGTCTTGCATCTTCTTGCTCTTCAGTCATCAGTCTTCTGTTTTCTATCAACTTTTGTCTGCCTTTGTCGGCTTTTCATAGTGTTTTCTTTCTTGGTCCATGTGTCCGTGAATCAGGTCTCCCTGTGCACTTCCACAAAACACACACAGATTTTTGGAAGGGACCAGCCTCAACCTACCCACTGATATGCTGTTTGACTTCCTTATCAAGCATGTTACTTTACCAAAGTGACTTTAAACCTTAGTAAGGGTTACAAATGTTGGGCTCAGATAATATCACATAAAGTTTAATATTATATGTGACTTCTTTACCCATTGATAAGTACTAACCCGATGGCTGTCGTCTTAGTGACAAATGCTTGCCTGAGGGAGCTGAAGCACTTCTTGAATTTTGAACAATAGTAAACTTCTCCCAAACCATTGTGTTCAGATGGATGGCATTAAAGTGATTGGGGCAAATGGGCAATATCAAAGGCTCTTTCTAGACTCTACCTGTGCTCAATGTGGCCATGATGACTAGGTGCTGGTTTGTATTGTATCTGATGATTAGGCAGTTCTACCCAAATCAGAATGGGTTTATATAATTTAATGGCACCTACCTATACCCTGATGGCAATTCATTTACTCGACCCAATAATTCACTTCCGTATATCTTTGCTTTGGTGTTCGTGAATGCTTTCTCAACATTACACTTTGTCTCCTTTTGCAGTACAAAATGCGTGAATCAAATGTTGTGCATTCCCAGAATAATAGAATGTGCATGTTTATACAGTGCAATTCACTAATTACCCAGGAAGGTTATACAAAAAGGTAACAAAATAGATTTTCTACAATCACAAAGCATCTGTCAAATTAATTTGGGTTTCCCTAAGGATTTTTTAAGATAAAGATGTAAAGGCAGATTGGCCGTGTGCATCTACACATTTTAATCTCTCGTATTCCTAGCCAAGAAGCACGTCACTCAGGATAATTATAGAAATGATTTTTTTTTCAGCTGTCAAATGTGTTTTGATTAAACACTCATGGTATACATTCCTAATTATCTTAACTGTTGATGGCTCTACTTTTGGATCCAAACTGAAACGTAGATCTTACAGCTGTACTGCCCTAAATAACAAGGTAGTAGTGCCTTTTAATCTAATGCTTCATGCATAAGCAAAAAAGTATGCACCACTACAGTGTTGTAGGACAACTTCAAACACACTTTTATAGTTCTGATCAACCTCAAGGAACAAGTGTCTGCCAAATGTACTCGTCTTGCTTTTCTTTCCTGTTTATCCTTTGTAGACTGATACTTTTAGAAACAAAAAAGAATTGTATTATGATTATTACCATATTGTACTTAGATATTATAATAATTAGAATATTTTACTCAAGCACAGCTGTTTTTTTTTGCTTTGTGAACCCTAGATTGGAGCTCTCTCTTTCCCGCACTATTGTGACCTCGCCAGATTTCTAAGATATACAGAATGCTGGAGTATGACATCATATGTGGACAGGGTAGGGTTGACAACATTCAACCTGGATAATAACAGCACAGTAATAATAGGTGCACAACATAGTATTAGAATGGGGCCACTATTTGGATGTTTTTGTATCAGAAAGATAGTTATCAGCATACTGTGTTAGGTGGGTTAGTCGGTTAAAATGCCTTTTTTAAAATCATTTTCTTGTTGTTATTGTTTTTTTCTTCATACATGTGAAATGTGTAGTTTAAATAGCAGTAGCTGTGTGAAAACACGTGCAGCTGTTTCATAACATGTTCAATAGCAAAAACATAAGCTACCTGCTTAGCTTCTGTCTGGGGACATTGCATGCACTCTATAAATAAAAATACTCCACAGTACATAAAAAGTGCAGTGAATCACTATATAAAGGGAATGTTTCATAAGTACACGGCATAGCATTAAACATATCCTAATTAGTCTTCTGGAGTATTCTGTTTCCGTTCTCCGTTTCCATAAAATATTACATTTTTAGATTTTTCAGGCTATGTGCAGAAATATTTCCAGGGGATGGAACGTAAAGCCCAAATCACTCCAATAACTATTTCCTTCGCCCCACTTTAATTGACTCCATCATGTTCAATGCATGATTACTTGTTAGTATTTCCATTACACTGTATACCACTCCATATCCTCATAAATAGAAATAATATTTGTATGTGTATCTCCAGAATAGACATCTCAGTGTGACTGTGCTTGGAATCTATATTTTCTCAAGATTTTTCAATATACCGGTATCAATTATTTAGCGGTTCTTTAGGCACATAGGAAGATCTGATATTAGTTTGATATTACTGTTTAATGTTTTAGTGTGAGAATTTCAAGGTGCCAGAAACATTGGCCACTGACACATTGGACACTCAACTGAAAGTAAAGCAGGTTGTTACATAGCATGATCTCTCTGAAATATAACTCTTTGGTGGTTTAGAGGCTATTGCAGACAAAAAGGGATAATACAGTTTTATAACAATTTCTAGGGCCTGAAGGATTGATAAAATTTTGTCTGAAGCTATAAACAGTAGTGTCAGAAATATGAAAGGTAAGCCCATATCCTGTCCCAGGCCAACTAGGCTTAGGATGGGAGGTACTGGGTGCAGCAACCTCTGGACCACTTTACTAGAAGCCAATCAACGTGTTGGGTGATCGGTGTTCATCAGGCACACCAACTTTCCACGGTCCATTGGGGAGGTTTAAAATCTCCCCTGAATTCAGCTCTGTTATACTGTGGAGGTCTGTGTGTATCGCCATAATACTTCTGCAGTGTTAAATAGCGTGGTGCATCAAGATATATCCTGGCACTCTCCACCAACCACCGAGAAGGTGGACAGAAAACACTATGCAGACACTTCCTCAAGCCAGGCATAGGTCAGTGACCCCCATAAATACGTCAGTTGTCTTGAGCTTCACAGCCCTTTAGACTTTATGAAACATTTATAGAAATGCAACCTAAACAGATTTTGACTGTAGTGTTTTCCAAGGGTTAACTTAAAACAATGTACTGCATTGCAAAGAAGAAGCCCCCTTGATTTTAGGTGACATAATTATGGAAAGCTAGGATTATGGATATTTAAAAGTTAAAATTTCTATGAGCAGGAAGCTAAGTTTTTGTGGTGATAAAATTTATAATTGCCTCATTTATATCTTATTAGAAGCAATAAAAAAAACACTTCTGCATAAATGTGGAACACAATATTTCTACTACATTTTCAAGGAAATACAGTTATTTGTATGAATAATCGGTGTCACATTTGCATATGTCTTTCCTTCTAGCTTCTAAGTGACCTGAAACCACCTGTTTCATTTTTTATATGGTAGAACCAGCCACCGTTGTCTATGTGGTACCATTTGGGTATTGCGGCTGATAAAATGTGATCTTGATATTGGGCTGTTTGAGGGATTAATACATGAAAGGGTCTTTGTAACAGCTCAATACAAAGTTTGCAGGAATGCATAAAAAATTCCATCACAACTAACTAGGGTTATGGATTGATCCGGAGATGATCCGGAGATGTCCCTTTTTGTCTGCAATAGCCTCTAAGCCATCGTAGTTTGGAGTAGTTAAGTGGAACATGTTATTATGGTGCTGTTTCTGCCTAGCTTTTACCGATACTAAAAGTGTTTCTTCCAGGATAGTCTTGATTAAATCCACGTTTTGTTTCCTTAAAGGAAGTGTAATCCATCTGTTTTACCCCCTAAGAATGCTAGGACCTTAACGGAATTCTATTCCTTAGGAACAGATGACAAATTTGACACGTTGTGTTTCTGCTGGTACACAAAATCCCTAAACTGACAGATTAGATATAAATATAACAAACGCTGAAAGTTACTACTGTTAGAAATGCCTGAAATTATGTCTGCAGTGGTTGCCTGATTTTGTTAGCAGTGAGGGAAAGCAGCAGATCTGTGAAGTCGCATCATCTGTGGGTCTCCCTGCAATCTGAGCACACTGGAGTGTGAGCAGGAGTGCAAGGACATACACCTCTGCACCCTCACCACAAGCTAAACAGACTAGACAGACTGCTCTGGGTTACTAAAAGAAAAGAAAAGGGAGAGAAAATGTTTGCAATCCAAAAATAAGTGCACAGAGCTGGCATAGGAAGCCACATCCAAGTTTTTCTTTTGGAATCTCTGGTTATACTATACACCTCTACGGGGACCCCGTCCTTCACCCAAAACAAACATTTAAAGATGAAAATCAATGTAGTTAATAATGGCTTTATTTAGAAGAAAGAGAGACCAAGATTTAGATTAGTAGTAGTCTCTAAAGCAAATAACATTGAAAATGTAACAGACATCTATTATTGGTAAGCTATCATTGTTTGTACGTAAATGTAAATAGGATAATTGAAAAACACATGGTTATGTCTAGTGGTTTTGTAAGAGATTCACCGAGGTACACTGCGGCCACGAAAGTAGGTCTGTAGATGGACAGCCTGACCTTACACGGTCAGCAGAGGACACTTTGACCATGTATAGCAGCTCTGCTATGACAGGACTCGTTATGGAGTGAAGGGTGAAGTAAATGTATTCCCTATATACTTTCTGCTTTTAAATTGGATTCATATAAATGTATTTATCCTTAATTATATTTCTAGGTAGTTTGGTTTTATGTTTCCCAATAATACCAGATTCTGACCTGCTGCATTAGGAGCATGCTTTGTAAAGCAATCTGTATTATTCATGGCATGCTAACGAATGAGGAGCATTTCAGAATTCTGTATGTGAACAGTTTTATATTATGCCAGGAAATAAATAATTTGGTTTGTTACTTTGTTTTTGTTTGTCAGGGCTTTGATCCATGCAGAACTTTCCTAGAGTGTTTCAAATACTGACATATACAAGCATACAAGCTTTCACAGAGGAAAGCATTTGTTTGGTTTTCTTTTTTTATCTATAAAAATTGGTTTACGAACAGTCACTGTTATATGAACTTTAACATTTAACACAAAATTAAACAGCGGCTTAGGTCCCCAATGATTTTAGGGGTCATCCCCAGGACAATAGCATTCTTTATTGGTGAGGATGCTTAATGCAGTAGACTGTCCTTTTGAAGTCACACCACTACAACACAGCTTAGTTTGTGTTTATTTCAATAATTCTGTGTACACGTTGCCTTTTTTTGTTTTTATATAACAAAGTCCATCTCATGTGTTAAATATTAAGCTGTTACTGCTAGATGACATCAGCATGAAATCATCATTATGTATTGTGTATTTATCCTTGCTATAGTATGTACACACCTGGCCATTGCATAGTGCAAATAGATCTTGTGTAGCCTATGGCTTTAGATAAGGATAGCCCAGACGGTGTAAATTTTGCCCAGGGTGTCAGATTGGGGGTTGGCACCCTGAAGCTGCAGTCAGGGTTTTGCACCAAGCTGTTTGCTCAGAATGCACTGGACCGAACTGCCACTAGATGGCAGACTACATTGCAGGACAGTTAGGGAAATCAGACATCTCTTTCTGACCAGCCACAAATGGAAGAGCATGATGGAGTGAAGTATGTACCTCCGTTGGCTCAAAGCTCTACAGTGTACTTTGTTAACGATGCATGCTGCTCATGGATAAAAAGGTCCGGGAGAAGTTGAAAATTGTCCTTACCTACAACCCTTTCCAACTTTTTCATAAACTCCCCATTTCTTTGACCAACTGATGTGGCTTTCCATAAGTCCTTATCTTAAAGACCACTGAGCAGTGCACAGTATGGTTGGCCCCTACTGATGCCTAGGGTCTGCCTACAATAAATGGTATAGTAGCAGAGAAAATAATTACCTCTTAAAAGACAAGTTGTTTGGATGGGTAGAAATGGTTTCCAAAATCCCTCAAAACCCTAAAAATAGAATTGTGCCTAGTAGTCAGTGTATGACAAACATTTTATATTAGTTACAGTACATTTTCGCTTCATATGTTCATCTGTGAGCCTTCCCTTTTTGTGGTTTATCCACAGCAAGAACAATCACTTATCATCTGACCACTGCATGATGCCACAGATCGCTGAGGCTTGGGTTGCTGTAAATAAAATATGTTGAATTTGTTTTTGCAGCTTTGAAGGACTAGTTCTAGAATGTATTTATATCTGGGGAGCTCTGTATTTTTGAAATTTGCTGACAAACATTTTGGTGCAGGATATAATCTGAGTAATAATTTATATGACATTTGCTAAGAGTGCCTCGAGACTGAAAATTGTGTTTGTGTTATTTATGGCAGTGATAAGGTCTTCATTGCTGTGTTGTGGCAAATATGTGATAAATATTTGATTAAATTAACTAGGTCCCCAAAGTACATAATATCTACATTATATAATACAGAAAGTATTTTTGCAGGAAAGTTTTCGTCTAAATCCATTTCTGTTATTATATGGCGAAAAAGATGCTATTTCTGCACTTTAAAAAGTGAGAATTGTTAACAAATAACTAGGTTATTATACACATAACATTATATATTATTGATTTGATTATATTTTGGTTTCAACTGCAACTGTGCACCTATAATTCAAATAGTAGTTTATAGCTTAGTATAGAAAACAAAATTTAGAGAATTGTAATTGCTTGATACTCACAAATTACTTGTATTTAGATCTCTTTCCTTACAAAGTTCTTTCAAACGTATCTACTATATTACTGTAACATGGTTTTACTACGGAGCTACAATTTCACCAGTAGGCTGATAAGATTTGAGTTACAATATTATAATAAAAATACATTTTGCAACTATATTTCTTATGTGCAACACAAACATTTTTTTGGGTGATTTGGGGATTGTTCATAAACAGATGAAGCTATGGAGTTCTGTGGCTTAATTGGAATTGGGAATTGGCCATGGGATGTGAGATGTTTATTTGGGATTTGTAGCAAAATTAGGCTTGCTCAAATCTAGAAACTACTACGTGAGATCCAGTTCCAGTACGGTCAGAGAACGCTTTATAAGGTTTATAACCTGGAATCTAATATAAGGGATGCAGCTGTCAGACATCTATGTCTTGCATACATTTTTAGGCATAATGATTTTAAATTGATTTTAAGTGTAATTTCACATAAAAGATAATTTGTAGGAGACAAGTTTAGACAGAAAGCTTTGCTATGACACTAACAACGTGACATTAGAACTGGGTGGGCCAGTGTGAGTAAGAACCAGATACCTGGCCTTCTCGTAGAATGATGAATAAGAGCAGATCAGAAGGCAGTAAACATTCCCTTCCCTTCAAGAGACAAACCTCCTATGGTCCTTCCTGTTGAGTTGGGGGACCTCTGGAAGGCACTTCTCTCATTTGCCAGGCTCTGGATGGTCTCCATGTGGCATTTTCTGCATGCAAATTGGTACATGCATTCTTTTGCTGTTGGAATTACTAATTGAGACATGTCTCTTTTACATCTCCGTGTGTCTGTCTCTACTGAAAGCAGTCTTTTTTTGCACATGCTTTATAGCATTGGCATTCTACACGATGGGAGCAGCATTCATTTAGCATACATGATAACTTTCTAACTCTAATACCAAGAAAATGTGTGTCGGTTAGAATGCATTAGGTGGCATTTAGTTCTGACCAGGGCATGATAGCAACAGCTACTAAATATTATACTCCGATCAACCATAACATTATGACCACTGACAGGTTAGTGAATAACACTGATAATCTTGTCAAAGTTGATGTGTTAGAAGCAGGAAAAAGGGCAAACGTAAGGATCTTTGACAAGGGCCAAATTGTGAGGGCTGGACGACCAGTTCATCTCCAAAAGCTCTTGTGGGGTGTTCCTGGTCTGCAGTGGTCCAAGGAAGGAAAAGTGGTGAACGGGCAGCCAAGGCTCATTGATGCACATAGGGGGCAAGGCACCATGTGGTCAAATTCAGCAGATAAGCTACTGTAGCGCAAATTGCTGAAAAAATTAATGCTGTTTCCGATAGAAGCGTGTCGGAACAGACAATGCATCGCAGTTTGTTGTGTATGGGGCTGTGTAGCCGCAGACCAGTCAGGGTGCCCAAAAGTGCCTACAATGGGCACATAACCATAAGAACAAGACCACGGAGCAATGGAAGAAGGTGGCCTGGTCCAATGAATCATGTTTTCTTTTACATTACATGGATGGGAAGAAGCCAAGCCGGAGGAGGCAGTGTGATGCTTTGGGCAATATTCTCCTGGAAAACCTTGGGTCCTGCCATTTCATGTGGATGTTACTTTGACACGTACCATGTACATTCTTTCACGGACATTGTATTCCCTGATGGCATTGCCCTTTTTTCAGCAGGGTAATGCACCCTGTAACAAAGCAAAAATTGAGCAACACAACAAAAGTTAAACGTGTTGACTTGGCCTCCAAATTCCCCAGATCTCAATCCAATCGAGCATCTGTGGGATGTGCTGGACAAACAAGTGCAATCAATGGTGGCCTGACCTCGCAACTTACAGAACTAAAACGATCTGCTGCTAACAACTTGGTGCCAGATACCACAGCATACCTTCAGAGGTCTAACTGAGTACATGCCTTGACTGGTCAGGGCTGTTTTAGCGGCAAAAGGGGGGCCTACACAATATTAGGCTGATCGGTCTATGTGTGGACAGCATCTGGATACGCATGGTACAGTACCCAATCTGCAAGAAACATCTGCAGAAACAATAAAGGTAATTATAGGGTGCTATTGGCCAGTGTCCACTGGGCATTTGCCCGATGAGCTAGATAGCCAGTTTGGGACTGGTCCTCATGCTGTTCCACACATAATTGATTTATTACACTACTAAGATATATATATATGCATAGCAGATGAAAATAACCAATTAAAATGTATAGTAAACCATAAAGAATTCATATTTTATCAAATTTTACATGTACAAGCCCAAATTATATACCTAACGTTTTGACTCTTAGGCAAAAATGGGTCTTCATCAGAGCAGCATACAAGCTGTGTTAAGTAAAAACTTTAATAAATATGATTTCTTTATTTCGGAGTGTGCTGGACATTATCTTTGTACATTCACGGCTACTGTGGGTTACTCCACTTCCCTTGTGCATCTCTAGCTACAATTTTTGAAATTATTATTATCTGTGCATATCTTTTTTTTCCCTCATCAAATCCACTGGGCTGCTAGCCTGCCAGCCCACTTAAACAGCTTACATGCCATTACAGTAAACTGAGGGGTCAGGGTGTTCTGCTGACCATTTCATGCACAAACAACCCTTCAAAGGAAGGGGAAGGCTGAGGCGCTCCTATTTTTGACTGAATGGAACAATTGGGACAAAATATCTTTTTCTTATAATAAGTTTGGTTATTTCATAATGCCTATTGTAGAAGTGGTAAAGAAGGTTGTATTAAGAAAATGCTGTATAACTGTTGTGTATAAAAATAGGGAAAATTCAGAGTGCTTAGTTCCGTATATAATAAAGATGGATGAGAGATTGTAACAACAGATGTCTGTAAATGGGACATGGTTCTCACTCTTGTACTTTGGATCTACATTAAATTTTTACTTTGTTGTAACTTAATTTCAAATGGCAATAGTTAAAATAAACAGGCCAGCAGAGATATGAAAGCCTCAAGTCTGAAGTAGATTTTGGAGAATGAGACTAAGTCAGGCTGGCATTCACCTGCTGTACATAAACCTGCATGGACACGTTAATGGATCTGCCGCTACATATTACATGCACAGGAATGGAAAGTTACGAGATCATAAGGAGTATGGACAGAGCTGTTTTCAGAAAGAGTAACTTTTGAAAGTTAGGGAAGTGGCTGATCCACAGCAATAGAGAACTCTGCTAATACATGGTTCTCATTGCTGGCACAGTCCCTCCTAGACAGATTTACTGTTTTTCTTGTGCGAGATTTATTGTGTGCCAGTCTTGCACTGTGCTTAGCATGGTTAGCTTTGACTGAGTCCCAGCTAAACACTGGATCCAATGATAATTTGGCTGTCCATCCTGCACATCATTCTTCTGTACTTTAAACGTTCTCTCTGACTTGATTGTCCTGCCTTTCCCTCTCTTGACTGTATAAATCAACAGTGCTCTTCTGTACGTGAGCCAAATCATTTTGAAGTTCTTCACCTCATTTGAGTTCACCAAGTCAGCCCCATACATCTGCCAACCAGTCTGTTGTATTTTTCTTTATTCACGTTGTTTATACATTCAATTCATGTAGGAAAAAATATACACTTAGACATGTCAAAGAAAATACAGATAATCTATGCTGTGTGTGTTCATTTTGCCTAGTAAGTGCCTAGTAACCCATGTCAAGCATACAGCTTGTGGCACCTCTCTTGTTTTAGCCTCTTGGCTAAAGGTGCAGGATACTTAAAATAGCTCATTCTGTTTGGCTAATTAGTAAAATTTTATTTGCCACGGCAGCAATGGAGATATAATGGTGATACAGTATTCAAAGAAGAAATCTGCATTATTGATTGTTTACAGCTAGTTGCTTCTCTACTGGCTTAATAAAACTCTCAATTCTAAATAAAATGCCCCTCTTGTGTTCCCTGGTAAATTTCTACTCTGAGTGTTTCTCTAGAGTACAGGTAAAAAGCAATTAAAGTTGGAAATGCCACTC
Source organism: Spea multiplicata (assembly GCA_009364415.1). Classification (NCBI taxonomy): domain Eukaryota; kingdom Metazoa; phylum Chordata; class Amphibia; order Anura; family Pelobatidae; genus Spea; species Spea multiplicata. The sequence continues at coordinate 45,004,578 of VKOC01000001.1, forward strand.
TTTTGAAGGGCACTCTTAAAGACTTGCATAGGTCTTATTCAAGTGGCGCAGGGATTAGCAACACAGGACACTCACAAGCAGAAATCTCTATATTTTATCCTAAAATAACGCATTTGGAGCTGTTAACATTCTACTGATTGTACCTTTGGTACATCCCAATCATCTTCTCCCCAGGGAATCCTGCTCAAGCATCCTCTGCGGATCAAAAACAGAAATAATGGCACAGCAAGGGATGGCTTGAATAAATATATTTAACACATTACACTTTTTTACAAACCAAACCATAAAATGACAGTTTAGATGAAATTAACATATCAACACACTTATCAAAAGAAAAGTAAGTACGCCTCAAACAAATATTAACAATATGAATAAAATACTTTTAGTGTTCAGTGGGGTAAACATTAAAGATTAACAGACAAGAAACAAACCAAAACACTTAGGGAATACCAGCCATCATATTCACATTAATCCCTATGATGACTGGTGCCAATAGCAGATAACAGAGGTGCTGCACTGTAGCTCTGGAGCTGCAGCTACTTCTAAAGGTAGGTGTGATCCCTTAATTTTACAGCTAACCAATGCACATCAAAGTTGAGTGGATGCTATTTCATTAGTCATAAACTCATCAAGGTCTCCTGATCCAAGGCTAGTGAGAAGCTACCATGGCATTGGTTCCTTTTTATGCTATTGATAGCATACTTTGGTGTGCATCTATGCTATATGCTTTTCCATAATTAAAAAGGCATTTAAAACACATATTCCCAGTTCTTAGCATGGTCCTCTGCAAAGGTCCCTTGCCACACAAACAATAGTGTCCTCTTTCCCATTGAATCCACATAGCCTGACTCCCCTATGTTTGATTCCACTATCTTTTGTGAAGAGATATACAGATGAACAAACATACATAACTATGACTTATATGAAACTGTTACCCTTGGAGGTGCTAAATATATAAGTCATTATAGCTTGCATATTCTAAGAATGAGTACACCATGGCATTATGTCCTATAAGTCTACTTATGCGTTGCAGGTTTTTTCTACTAAAGGCACTGACTGATTGGCACCATTCCTTTAAGAGATATTAGTATTATCTTTTATTTATATAGCGCCAAGAATTTAAGCAACACTTCATACAATACATATATTCAAGGGGTATGATGACTAGAATTGACAGACTAAGACAAACCGATACATTCGGTGGAGAGAGCCCTGCTCGCAAGCTTACGATCTTGCATGTTAGTATCCCAATTGTTAGTACTGATCCAAGCTGCTAGGTGAGAATGTATGAAATATACGTAAGAAAAAGTAACAGAGCAGCGTCTCTGCAAACAACTGGCCATGGCCCAAGTATCTTCGGGGGTCCAAACACAGCTGCCCATTTCCTTATTAATTGTCTTTCAGTGACCTGGATTAAAACCTTAGAGGTCTAGAGAAACTGCAAAGAGAATGTTAGTTAAAACTGCAAATAAATAATCAAGTGGTTTGTTTCATGGGCGCTTCCTACGGAGCTTGTGGATAGTGCTTCTTCTGCCAGGGTCTGTGTCAAGCGTAACATTGATTACCTAGTTTGTGGAATGTCCCTTTTGCAGTATATATTATATTAATGTGGTAGTCCTAGGTTGGCATTGTTAGTGATGATAATATTCTTTTTGTGCATTCATTTCTTAATAACTAAAATACCTTAAAATACTCTTAATACATTTAAAGTTATATAACAACTGTTTTCTGTGGTTGAGAAAGCTTTACTCTGAGTATGGTTTTGTGTCTTGTATATTTTAGAACCAAAAAAAACCACTTTGCCTATGGACACACAAATATACTGTATACATATACTTATACATTCATGTGAGTATTCCATGTGTCTCTGTAACGTCGACATTTAGTGAAATTAGCGATGTAGTGGCTGGCTTTAATTTGATCGTTTTGGCATGTATTGGTTGCTGAAATACACAAAATATATGTATTGGACCCATCAACAGATGTCTGACCAGGGCTTCATTAAAATGAAAGTTGACTTGATTATTCATTATACCTTACAAAGTCTACAGTGGAACATTGGGGGGGGGAATCTTAGAACACATTCTGTACAGATTGAACACATGGTTAATATTCTGATTGAAACTTACATTCGGAGCTACCTGAAGCGCCCATAGCTTTGTATCATTTCAAAGCTATTCCTGTAGACCATGAGTGGCATGAGAAATTCATGAAGCAAATTACACACAATCAGGTGCCGAAGAAATAGTTTTCAAAGATGGCTGAGGGAGTCGGATGTTTCTAAAGTAATCACTGATTTCATGTGTGCATTTTTGTACCCTCTCTGTCAACTTTGGCAAAACTTTAGAAAGGTCTTTGTGCCATGCAACAGCATGTTAAAAAAGAAATGTGACAAAAAAAAAAAGAAATGTGACAAAGCGAGGAAAAGACAGGCTAGTTCTTTTGACACCTGCATCTTTCAGCCAGGGACTTTGGAACAATATTGAAATTGCCGTCTTGTGAAATGCATATTTCCCATCACTGGCCATTGGTAGGATTGTTGCTGTAGGGTCGGATTAGAGCTTGTTCAAGCAGAGCTGTGACAGGCAGTCCACTGCCCTCCAGGCCTGTGATTTATAAAAATCTTTTGCTTTATTCTCAATTTTTTTTTCTTCAGTGAGTTTGGCAGAAAATGCGGAGAACGGGTCTTTATTTAAACAGTCAATCAAAACTAGGTAATTCTTATTTCTTTGGTTTTCATACATAAGGCTTAGACGGTGGAATATGTCCACCCTGATTACCACAAGTCTACTGGAGACATGCAAGCAAGCAGACATGGAAGATGTTACTGACGCATGCGTTTCCACAAGTAAAACTACAGAGTTAAAAGCAAGTGGGCCCATAATAACATTCGGATGCTGCTGGTGGGGGGTTCGAAAAGCTTCCTTAAGTTCTGTTAATAGGATAAATCTGTTCTTACGGTCAGTCAGTTCTTGGAAGGTCTTTGTAGTGTTTTGTCAGGTCTCGATTTGTTGGTCTGTGCAGTGACAATGTTACATATTTATATTAGATTGTAAGATTCCTCAGGAGTCAGTGGTCAGCAATAATAGGAGAAATGGTATTATGAACGTATATCACAGACAGAAGCCACCAGTCCTGGGGTGTAACCTATAACCAAGAACAAATCCATTGCAATAAAAAGTCTAAAATGCAGCCGATGGAGCACCCAGTAAGAATTTTTATTTCTGACAGGAAAAAAGAGGCACAGGCCTGGACCTGGCATCTAGCACATCAACAGTGGGACTCTGGCCGATACGGGCAAAACGCTTGCTGATACTGCTGATCCAATGGCAGATTGCATCCATCACTGTACGACTACTGTCTGGATACCTGTGACTGCACTGTCTGCCAAGTTGTATACTGCACATTTGTCTTTTGGTGACCACTGGTTTCAAAAGACGCCAGGGCTGTTTACACTTCCCCAGTCCGTCTCTCAATGCAATACATACTTGAGTAGCCATTCTCTTAATATATAAGTGGCAGCATCCTCAGAACACCTTTTCAGCCGATATTGAGAGTGTTACAAAAGAGATTTCAGATGAGAAGTGTTACATGTCAGTAATGTAGCCTAAAGAATTATGACTTCACATAACATTTTCTTGATCTGTGTTTTCTTCAGAAAGTGGTTTCTGGTTCTCTGTCTTTTACAAAACAAACCTCACATCAGAAATAAGGTTAAAGCATTATACTCTCGGCTCTGTCGCTTTACATCTGCAGTGGGAGACATTGAACTCATCACATGCTTTGTAGTTCTGATTTTTCCTGGCTTTGGGTGTAAGCTGGGATTTTTCTGTTCAAGGCCTTTACTGAATGTCAGTATGATGTTTTTGATTGTTTCATTTTTTCCCAGTCATTTGGCATCCTATTAATGAAATCATTTAGACAATCAGTGTCTTTGTTAGATGTTTGAGTATGAGAATTCATTACATGGGTCATGCAGTTTATGAATTTCTTCCAGGTTGGTAATGTTTTCGGCTTTGAAACAGTATGGAGGTTATGTATAAATAATGGATTTTGTTGCAAACTTTTCGAAACAGTCTTATTACCATAGCAACCAATAGAATATTGCTGCACACTGGACTAGTCCAATGGTTGCTTTGGTTATAACACAGCTTTTCCAGTCTTAGCTCTAGACTCATTTGTGATACATAACCACCTATATGTGTAACGTTTCTAAACAATGTCACCTTAACAAAAAGGATTATTTTTAAAAAAAATAATGATGACTTTCCTCTGATGCATTAGTAAACAGGGATATACATCTACCACCCTTATACCAGTGATTGCTTCAGACACATTAAATATGTTTATTCGCCCTAAATATTAGTTCCCTTACTACCATATGCTCATTTAGCCTGAGTAATGTGTTAACCCTTCAAATGCCATTTATTTTTCTTCAGTGAACCAAAAAATGTATGGTATTGTTTTTTGTTGAAGGGAACGCGTTAATTATGAAATGTGGTTTATGGTGCGTTTATGTAAGGATGATGTACATTGCGTGGTGACTATGTTTGGGGTAACACAGACCATTCACGATTAAAATGAGTAGTGCTCCAGAAGAACATATATTTTGAAAATTTCCCCCCAGACAATTGCTTTCTTCAAACTATAAATATTATTATATATAATATATATATATATATATGATAATTGATATAAATACTGTGTATATATATATATATATAGCAATGGTAATAGCAAGCTTTTTATTAATAAAAAAAACAAAATCACAGGTAACATTTGAAATATTAGAGGTGAATACCCAGGCATCAGTAAGAAGGCTGTAATTTTACTGACTAACCTTTCTTGTCCTTCCTCTCTCCGTTGTAGCTGATTCTGCTTCAGGCGGCCAGTGTTCTTTCTGTAAACCTTACTAGTCCTAGTGGGTGATGTCCGCGCATCTCTAAAAGACCCTAGTATTTCGCTAGGTGTGTATTGCTTTTTTCTTCTTCTGCATGCATTTACTATATCACTTGTCAGAATCTGTTTACTTTCTGTACTTCTGATTCTGTGTTCTCTTCAGCTGTATCCATGTGGTTCATCCCTTTAGTTTTGGAACCATGGTCCCTACAAACTATAAATGTCAGTTGTTTCATTAGCTATTGAGATTTGCTGCCCTCACTAATGCTTTAATGTGTTTACAGCATTGGGCATGGGATATTGCTTAATTATGAATCCTACGGAGATGTTCTGTAGCACGCACTGGAAACTGTTATTCATATTTTGAAATAGAGAACTTGTTTTTTGTGTTTTTTGTTGTCTGTATCATGTTGACATCTCCTCATTCATATCATGGTAGGCTTGTTACTGCAAGCTCCAGCCTGAAAATCTTTCAAATACTTACAATGCTTGTGGAAAAGCCAGCAAATCCACTATTACATGTTCTGGTGAAAAGGTCTTGACTCTCTTTTGTTAATTCATATGGAGGCCATTCATTTGTATGACTACTGGGTGTGTATGTGCGTGTCAGCTTCCACATATCCCCCTCCAAATACCATGCATGCAAATACCAAGATGCTATCTTGTTCTTAGTTATTTTATTGCACCTTTTGCATCTTCATCTTCATGTTTTACTCCTGATTAGTTATTTGATAGAAAAGTGCAAGCATCTACGTGCCCATTTCATGCTAGTGGATCACAATCTCTCAAGCGTTTCAGCTTCATTGCAGAGATTGAGAGATCACCCTGATGATGTCAAACAAATAGAAAGTGCTTAAAAAACCCTATTATTTTTATGTTCTTTAACTTTACATTGCTATTTGCACAATGAAAATTATTTTGGAATTTATGCATGAAAATGTAATGTTCAATATAAGCTTATTTGCTCCTTATGGGCATATTTCCCAAAGAGATATCCCTTTAGTGTGTCTGTGTACGCATACTTTTTTTGTATTGATAGCTGCCGTTTTATCAATTTGTTTAAAAAAAGCTAACAGGTTAAATTGGTCATTGTTATGCAAATGTGTACTTGAATATTTAAAAAGAACTTGAAGAATGTGTTTATAATGTTGCTTCAAAGAATTTTGAATGGTTCTCCCCCCCTTCTGTTGCCGCCTACCAATACCCAGACACAGAAACACTCATTTTTATTTTCTCACCAATTCCTTCTTGCTTCATAATGTACTAATTGTGTGTCTTTGTTGGTAAAATAAATTGTGTTGTCATGTATTGGCAACATGCAAATTGGTAACAGGCATTTGGTACCCAAACAAATCCCAATTTAAAGTCCTCCATTCTCACAGTTTCTTTCTTATGTGGTGTCCTGGTTTTAACCCCTAACCTTTCAAACTTAACCTCCGTATTTACCTGTCAGTTACCAGGAAGACGTCTTTCACAGCAGCTATGGATGACTATGACATAAGGTCTGCTGCCAGTATTTTGGCCTCTGTAAAAGAGCAAGAAGCTCGGTTTGAGAGGCTTACCCGTGCTTTAGAAGAGGAACGCCGCAATGTTTCACTCCAACTTGAGCGAGCCAACGTGCCCTCTGATCGAATGAGCATGTGCAACATTGGCAATGGCCAGCCTCTAGCCACTGCATGGCAGCAACTAGTCCTGCAGGTAACGGCCTGCTTTATATGATCTTGTCCATCATATCACTCACATCCCTTAAAGTCTCATTCTACACATTACACCGAGGGGTTTTTTCACGAAAGTGAGAGTTTGCAGGGGAGTTGCAGTTTCATCTCACTGACTTTACTATGCACCATGAAAGCACACACCCTGTTAGCTTTAATTTCAAGAGAAGCCTTTCTGGCCTTGTATATTCATAGACTTATCTTGGCTAGTCACTGCTCACAACTTGACCAACACCTACCACTTAACTCTGAGGCTGCCATCCTGTTTGCTGAGCATTAAGATATGATGTTATATCATTGCGTGCTGCATGTGTGGCACAGAGTGTGTCATTGCACATTGCTCCATAGTCTATATGGGGTGGCTACAAGGGAGATCTCTGCTCTTCCCAATTGGCCCATAGAGCAGTACTGCACTCCCAATAAGGCATAGTCAACCTAGGCCTCAACCCACCACTGTGTATAATGCATAATAAAATTAATGTGAGAGCTCAAAACTAAAACCCATTTGTGGAAAGTTGTCGGGGTTGGTCCTGTATAATCCATAATGAAGTGAAACTCTGACTTGCCAGCAAACTCCCACTGTATGCCTGACTTTAGACAAGCAGGTATATAACAGGGCAGTGGGCATTTGTAGATTGAAGGACATAGTATCTGTTCTCATCTAGTTTGGAACATCATATCCATGTAGTCCCCCTTGCTTTTTCTATCTCCACCATGTGGAACATACCACAAATTGTGTTTTGCATTGTCAAATTAAAACTGAAAACTGAATTTAGAGACCAAAAGCACAGTAATTCAGCTGTGATATATCGATCATTTAATATTAAAATCTACTGGGAAAGATAGTCTTAAGAACATTGTAGGGGTATGGAAGGGTATGTATATTTTAACATAACTGTTATTATTTCTGTTTTTGATGGCAATGTTTTGTGAATGCTCTAATACAAATGTAAAAAAAAAGTTTCATATAGCAATAAAAAATCCATCTATATGTAGCTCTGTAAGGGAATACATGCAAATTAGCATATGATAGATGGTGAAGAAAAACAACATTATTTACTAACAAATTTCTGCTGGCCATGGATTGAAGAAGGTGCTGCTCAGGGGGCAGCTGGGTGATTTCAAATGGGCCCTAAGCAACTACTTAATCTGCCTTTATAGTAGTGCCACTCCTGCACTTTGTGTTGTTACAAGTATGGCAATTTAGATTTTCTAAAATCACCCATTATTACTGTAAACATAGTCATACCCACTAACACCCCCAACTCTAATAAAATTGTTAATAATGAGAATGTAATAAGTGGGGAAGCATTACATTGACTTTCTAAAGACAGTTAAGACCCTACCAGGTCTTTTGTAGAAACTCAAAATCCTCAACTTGTATGCAAAGATGCATCTTTAGACTCCTTTCTACTGTTGAAGCTGGAAATGTTTCTTCTTATTTTAAATAGTGGCTTCTGTCTGTGCCTGGGTTACTAGAGAATTTATGTCTGACCTTGTATGTCCTAATGGCACCACCTTAAAATAAAAATCAATAAACCTTGCATGGCTAATTCACACGTTTCAAAATCAAATTCTTTAATTCTGTGTATTAATTTTAAATCTAACATTTGTGTTTTTTTCATTCCATAATATACTTGCTTTACACTATTCACAACCCAAACTGTACTGTATATTTATATTTACATAATAACATCTTTGGTAGGAACCATTCACAGCCAAAACTGTACTGCACATTAATACTTTGTATGTTAGCAATATAACACCTTGCTCTTGTGTCAATACTCTAATTAATACACTAATGCCTAATGGCTACTAATGTGAAAGAGAATCTATCACTTTCCAACTGTGTATGTGAATATAAAATGATAAAGTTATGTCATGTTTAACGATCAAGGTGACCCAGGTTACCATCAGAGGCACTAGATTGTAAGAGTTGAAAACAGGGCTCGGTGAAATGTAAGAAAGAGAAGGGTACGAAGGGACAAGGAGGGAGATGGGGTGTCTGTGTGTAGGTGTAGTGTTAGCGCAAGTGTGTAAGTATGTGCAAGTATATATTTTGAGAGAGAGTGTGTCTTATTATATGGTGTTAGCATGTGTGTTAGTATATGGCATTAGTGTGTGTGTGCATGTTAGTATATGGTATTAAAGTATGTGTATGTAAGTGCATGCTGTTAACATTAGTGTGCACTAGGTGTGGTAAAAATTTAGATACAACAAAAAAGTGATGGAGAGAAATGGTGGGCATAAAAAACACTATTTTCAAAAATTGATAGAGAGGGGCAGAAACTATAAGAGTTTACAGAAAATCAGTGTATGTAAAAAAAAACCTAATGTGAATCTCCATAAGCTACTCCAAAATTAAACCCTGACCTCAGTATCCAAAACGATGAATAGCACTGCAGACTATGGTGGCACTTTATAAATCAATAGATATCAATAAACAATCATAATTAGGTTAAGGATTCCTCAGAGCCATAACTTGGATCTTGGCACCTGGGGCAAGTTCAGAGGTTGCTACCTGTGATGATGTCACAGGGGCTGACAGAAGTGTAAGCACAAAAGAGGCCCGGGGCATTGCCTTTGGAGAGCTCAAGAGTGCCTTCACCTTGTGGCACCTTGGGCAGCTGCCCACCTTGCCCCAAGCTATTGTACTGGGCAAAAGAATACCTTTAAAACAGGACAGCTTAGGACATGAATAAAGTATAAAAATAAAGTTTATTTTTGTTATGGAAAATGCCTTGTGCAATCCCTGTTTTAAGTAAGTGTATTGCCACTGCCTAAAAGTATGGACCATCAAAGAGAAGGACATAAAGTGAAAAGGTTCATATAGATTTACATATTTTAGTCTGGATCTCTAAAATCCCTAAAATATGTCAGGATAAAAAATATCAGGAGATAAATGCCTCTGAAAATTAAAACAAAGCTGTGTCAGAGCAGTCGCCTACCTTTTTTATATTTTTGACAGTCTTTGCTTTGTTTTAACCAATGCCAATCTTCATGTACCAGAACCTTAGCCTGTCTAGGAGACCACTGTACGAATTCCATGTACAGGTCGCAGTAGGGTTCAATCCCAAACTCAAATGCTAGGGTCCAGATTGAACCCTCCTAAAACTATTGAGAGCATGTATGTGCACTTGTGCTTCTAGTCCCTACACACTCATGCACACAAATATTTAGCAGTGCTTAATGACTGCTGTTGGGACGCAGCCACTGCGAGACTAAACATTTTACTGAGAGCTGACTGTACATATAACTGCCCGATAGCATTTGGTTTAATGCTCTTCAATTCAATAGGATTCGGGCAATATAAACTGGGGTATTATGCTGCTTGTCTGGGGTATTAGTTACTTTGCTTGGGTTATTAGGTTTATTACATTAGTGCAAATAGTCTGTGTCTGTTCCAGTAACAACGTTTCCATATGTATTATGTTCTTTTCCATGTAGTCAGTTTTCAGTGATCTGAACTAATGGCAAGTAACAGTGAATACAAATTAGAGTAGTATTTTTGAAAGATTGACAATCTGTGCCCCTTGATTAGATTTTAATCAACAGGAAAGCATTAAGAGCCTATTGTGCTGAGCTCTTTAACGGCTTCACTAATGATATCAGGTTATCATATTGATAAGTTCATTGTTCGCCGAGTGTGTGTAGAATAGATTTTGTGTTGCTGTGCAGATGCCTCTGGTCTTGGCAGTGTTCTATGGCAAGTGTCCAAGCTGACAGTTCTGCGGCTTTCTGTGATGAGCTCAGAGTTTGAGCCTCTGTGGCCTCTCTGTACCCATATCCCTTCTAAAGAATGAAATACTCGTCATTCTAAATTTGTGGATTGATTCTAGTTAGCAGGTGCTATATCTGCCATTATGTTATTCTGTACACTGTTCTGTACATCGGTAAGCAGCTTAAATGTAACATAGTCATTTAAGTTGAAAACAATCCATCAAATTCAACCCCAATGTTGATCCAAAATATAACAAACCCACTTTGAAACAATTTCCCATTGTGTCTTAAAAAATGGGAACATTTCTTCATGACTCCAAAATGGCAAACAGATTTCTCCCTGCATCAAAAAGCAATAAATAAGCATGATTATTCCTGAAAGTACAAATGAACTTCATTGAATAACCTGGGGCTATTATTCTGAAGAATGTTTTTTTAATGGTCATACATTGATGACCGTATGTGGGAGCTTCCAAGTTGTCCTGATCTAAAGCTTTGTGAACATAGGAGTCAGAAGGGGTAACATATGGATCAGGCTATTCAGAACAAGGGGTGTGGCCACGGGGCAATTGCCCCTGGACCGTCCCAAAATTCTTTAAACAGAGCCGGACCAACTTGGAGACAGGAACTCAGTCCCACAACACAATGTTATGTGCTTCTAGAAAAAGTGCTCTGGTGAAGATAAGGGTGTGATTTGTGTGATAGAGTGAGTGTTAGAATGTAAGTGTATGCTAAAAAGTGTGAGTGCATATGTTGGCATGAGTTTGTATGTGCCAGTGTTAGCATGATTGTGTATGTCTAAATGAGTGTGTTGGTATGTCTGTTAGTGAGTGAATGTGTATGTAAGCTTGAGTGTGTATGTTTAAGTGTGTGAATATGTTTGTGTGTGATAGTGTATGAAGCTAGATGCTAGAGCATATGTTACCAGGGTGTGTTTCAAGGGGCTGGGGGGCCCCTTCGGCCAGAATGTGGCAGCCCTCCCCTTGGTTTAGCCGGATCCTATTATATTAAACAAGGTGTAGGGAGTAGGTGGATACAGATAGGGAATGGGCAGAGCCAAATGCGCCCATGACACACAGTAAAGGCTCCAGTTATCACATTTGATTACTAGGCTTTGGCCTAAAACCAGGGAGTTCCTCAATACTTTGATGACCTACATAAATAACCTGCTCTTTTTTTAAACAATATACGATTTATCACATGGTGCGACACAAAATATCTGAATATATAAAGTGTATATCCTCTTGAAAAGTTTAGGAAATTAAAAAAACACTAGCCTTATATTCTGAAAAGTATATAAATATATGATAGTTTATTTTAGTGGGGCTGATTTTATGATGTGGCTTTAAAATAGGAATACATAGAGCGATTAAAAAAATGTCTTAGAACAACAATGTTACATAAGATGTTTTTAGTTCTTTAGAAAATAAGGCATTTTCAGAAATATTTTGCTAAAGAAACATTTTCTGTTGACAGCCATCGTAATTTTAGAATTTTACTGAGCTAGTAGAGAATGTATCTTTAACGCCTTCATTGCTATTACTGCCATCCATTGCCCTTAAAGTCAACCTCCCTTGTCTCCAGAGGTGACAGTTTTTCACAGACATGGCAGATTATTACGTTCTGGACACAGGCGCGGTATAATGAGCCTGTCTGAAATCAGACCTTTATTTTAAGCGCCTGGCACAGGCTCTCTATGGGTCTGGCAGGGAACAGCCAGGGCTTGTAAATGAGATTCAGAGCTGCGTACTTTTGCCGTAGTCTGATTAAATAATGGCACTTTTACGATGGCCACAGTTCAGGATGACTTTTGTGCAGACAGAATTTACCACCAGACGCACGTTAGCATGCGCTTTCTGGATTGCCAACATAAAGGTTTAGTGGTCTTCGCTACAAATGCACAAATCCTTCCTCCGCTCTCATAAAGCTGTGACCATCAAAATACTACTCTGAAGGTGACATACAACCAGTTTTATAACCCAGTGAAAACTTTCAATGCAGGATAATCCAAACATAGAGTTTGGTTATCAAAACCTTGTTTTCCATATGTAACAGATAGCATACATCATACAATTACAGAGAGAAATAGCGAGAGATTCCTCGGTAATACAGCATTGGCTATCACTATACACCATTGATTATGTCTGTGATCTTATTTTTCACTCGTTTAGCTTCCTAGAACATCATGTTATCCACCTGTCGTGTTTCTGCTATCTCTGGTTTTTAACACAAATCTTAGGCCTGCTTAACAATGTTTTTTAAGTAAAAAAAAAAAATACATACATCAAAGACACATCCTGCATCTTTGTCACTTCTTTGTTGCAGTTGATTCATTGCGCTTACCTGTTTACAATATGGATCCTCTGTGTGTCACAATGTAGATAAGGACATCCATAATGTTTTCCCTTTCATCCTTTAACATCAGTGACATCCGCTCACAGTCCTGCGTTTCTTTCTTTGGAAATAAGTACTGCTGCAAATCTAGTACAGAGAAAAAGTGGTCACTGGGTAACAATGGTGACCTAAACAGTCAGTAGAACCTGAATATTTTCATCTTTTCTAACTGCAGAAATATAATATGTGTAATATTACAAACACGTATTAACGTTTTTCTCTATTATATCATGCGCATATCATACTTGTGTTTTAAATGAAGAGACTGCAGTTTTCCCAATTTACAAAGGGGAATATACCTTTAAAGATGAGCCAAGAGACAGAGATGCATTTTAATTTAATTCCCTTCTAGATAGAGGACCTCTAGAGCCCACTGAATATTTATTACACCCATAAAGAGACCCCATATTAAACGTGATTGTGCAAACTCATTTCAGTTATGTAACACTGCAGTCGTTTTCAGCATTTTACAGCTGATACAAACATGGGAAGACTGGATTAGCCAAATAGTACTTATCTGCCATTAAGTTCTGGCTTTCTATGTCCATGCATCTCTAGAGAAATGTAATGCATTATTTTGGAACACCCGGTGGTAAATCCAGTCCTTTATCTCTGATTGTGTTCATAAAATGCAACTGGGAAATTATTTTTACCTCCTAATATGCCCAGTGGATGTTGCAGGAAACTTTTGGGCATGGTCTTTGAATATACGTCAGCTAACATGAGATATTTCAGCATCTGGTTAATTAACTATAAAGTATATGCCATGAACTTTTTTTTCTTCAAGTGTCCAGATTTGACAAAGGCAACACAAAATGCTACTCAGTTTGAAATCAGGCCATACATATTCTATGTAAAATATTCAATATTGTACTTATTCCATTTGTTATATATCTTACAGTAGACTTGTGCAAATGGACCAAGTCTTTGGTCCATTCGTTTTCGGACAACAAATTTAGTTTCATCCCCTTTTGGTTCAGACGAAAATCTGAGGGCTTATCACATTCCGAAACGTCATTCACTCTCTCATGCTCATTCACACACTAATTCACATTCTGTTAGACTATCATTCACTCTCTTATGCTCTCTCTGAATCTATCCCTACCTTCTCTTCAGTGTCCATTTCTCCTTTTCTTGCATTTTTTGTTCTTTTGTCCTCTTTCTTTGTCCGCAAAAGGGCACCACCTCTTACACCAATCGGAGGAGAGGGTGTGCCCAGAGGCTTCCCTTTTTCGGAAGTCTACAGAGAGACAGATAGATTTGTGGAGAAAGGTAGGCGCAGAAACGCTTTTCTTTCTCAGCGAATCTGTCTTCATTATTCTATCCTCCTGTTGAACCCCGGACAAACTTGTTTGCCATAACTAGTTTATTTGGAAGATGGTTTATTTTTATAATTTTTAGTATAAGAAAAAGGATGCATAGATTTTGCTGTTAGCACTAGCATCTGTGATGATTTTGTAAAGGAAAAAGGTCTTATTTATGGGCAGTCACTCATTGCTGATGTCTTATGCTCACCGTGGTATAAAGGGAATATAACTAATATAACTGACAATTTGCAAAAGGGCAGATGCCCTGGGCACACTCCCTCCCCGTTCTTCTAATCAGTGGACAGGGGGTTCCTGGAGGCTCTGGCCTTCTCAGATGCAGAATTCATTGGTTTATATGCTCTCTACAAGCAAACACCAGAAAAACGGGAATCTGCAAAAGGGCGAGGCTTTGCCGAATAATGAAGACAGATTCGCTGAGAAAGAGAAATGTTCCTGTACCCCTTCTTCTCAGCAGATCTATGTATATAATTCTGGTCTCTCTCCATGGACTTCTGCAAAATGGTGAAGACACAGGGACAGCATCTTCACTCTTCTGCCAATCAGGGGAGAAAGTGTACCTGAGGCCACGCCCTTTTGCGTAGTTCACCGGGAGGCCATGTCCAGCTTTCGATAAAGGAAGAAAGAAGACAGAACAATGACCAGAAGAGTGAAGGAGAGTGTGAGAAAAGGGGAAGTGAGAGAGTGTGAAAGAGCATGAGAGAGGGTGAGTGGAGAAAAAACAATGAAATTCAAACATAACATTTTGAGCTCTTTGCTTAGTTTTCATTTGTTTCATTAGGGGGCTCTCCTAATTTTTGAATCTGACGAATTTTGTTGTGTTCTAATGCAAGACAGCATATTTCAAGTGGTCCAAAAGGAGTAGGTAACAGCAGAGATGTATTTATGGTGGCCTTTATTGCCCTTCGCCTAATAACACCTACCTCTGCGGCTGCGTCAGGAGTTGATGTCCCTATACTGGCACCTCACTTCAGAAGAATGCATGAAGCTGGGCGCAGCTAGGCATGGCCCCCAATGTGTAAATTAGCTTTCCCTTGAATCAAGCTTCCCTGAGAAGTTGCGTACCAGGAAGCTTGATCATGCATTAGGGTGATCTGCCCCCTATTTTGCGGCAGAGAGGTTGTCCTGCCCAAGGAGCTGCCACCCTAAGACTAGTTATCCCAGTTTATGCATTGCTGAATATAAGTTGTACGTGTCACATGAGTTACAAACCATAAATAAAAGTATGCCTTTAAAGGAGAGTTCTCCATTTACAGAATTCACTCACTCCCAGAGCAACACGCTGCCTGTTCAAGATGAGAACAGAAACAATAGTGTAATTATTTTCTTTTTGGAGATAAGAATCAATTCTCTACATCCCTGTAGAGAAACAGTTTCTCAGCACTGGGCTTGTTAGGTCTTGTCACGTTTTCTTTTGTCTCTGCCTCAAAGTAAATGCCTGCCTTTGCTTTGGCTGCGCCTGCTTTCCGCCCTGACAAGTAACCTGCCGTTTAGAATAGGCATGGGGTGGAGGCTCTACCATGGTAATTATAATATACACGAAAGGGACACACAGAAGACAACATTCCTATCCATGCTCTGGGCAATGTCTTTTCAATCATGGCAAGAATTCTATTTCAGATTTCACCTGCCAACCCTTTCTGTGCCAGAGTGCCTATCGTTACCGTGGAAGGCATTGCTCATCCCTCGACTCACGGGGAGTTACCTTACAAGGGCACCTGTTATTTTAAAAGGCTGTCCCAGCAGCAGAATACGGCACAACACATGTAGTAGATAATTTAATGATGTTCCATGGACCGTCACAACCCTTGCCATGGATACTGGGTTCCTTGTGCAGACACTTTACCTATCCTTGCTCACTGGTACCCATATGATTAAGCCTGACTTTCTTCATCCGAGAGCTGGGTATTTGTAAAAGCTGAGTAAGCTTCTCCTGTAGCATTAATCATATATCTATGTTACATAATGAATGGTATATGCTTATGAATAATGCATTGTAATGCTTTGAGGTATCACAGCGGATGTTTTTTAACTCTACAATGTGGCCTAAATATGAAGTCATACTTTTATATTAACCTTTATGCCTTTCCCTTACATACCATTATTTGAGTGGTTGAGCACAAGGCGTAAGCTGGTTAAAAGGAATACATATCATTTATTAACGTAAGGCCATCAGAGGTCCACAAGTTTAATTTGTCCATCAAGGGTGCCTTCTTAGTCAACTCCTTTGTGTCCGATCATTAATAGTGTCCTCGATGACCAGCTTTTGAACAGCATTTGAACCTCTGCTGTCTCTAGGACCCTGCCAGCAGAAGATACACAATACTCTAAAGTTTCTCTAAAAATATATTACAATTGGAAGTATTGAAAAGCATTATATTAAAACAATGCCCTTCATAACAACTTAAACATCCTACTAGGTAGGATAGTAACTTCATATAATACAGTATTTTTCATAAGCAGTACAGAAGAAAACTCCAAAACTTGGGATCGCCAAGACTTGTCCTTTGTCAGCCATCAAATAGTGACTGTTAGGCTACTAAATGTTTGTATATATTTTTTTAAATATGCTCATACAATTTTTGAGTACAGGGGAATAGGGGAATGGGTGGTGTAGGGTTCAGTTTAGTTATTGTACTTATAATAATTATGTATTTGAACGAACATTCTAAACACATATTAAGGTGGATCTCTCACCTGGACATTAATGTTAATGACAGCATCATTAAGTATTTTGTGCATCTGTCTATAACATGTTAATTTACAAATGCCTCTACATTGTTTAACCTTCGACAAATATAGGCCTGGAGCTATGGAAGGTCAAGTAATACAGTCGATGTTTTACTAATATTTGAAAAGTTTGTTACACGTAAACTCAGGTGAATTGCAGGAAAAACATAGCGAAAGCTTACATTTTAGTGGAGAATCGAACATTCAAATAAGGTATAAACAAAGCAGTATGGGCACTAACAGATGCAGAGCTGCTACAGAAGTCACACATCCAAGGTGAAGAAGATGTTGTGAAGTCGTATATACCCTATTCAGATAAACCCAGACACCTAGAAAAAGTGCGTGGTGGTTGTGCATTCTAAGGTCTGTGTCTTTCAGACCCATAACAAATGCGTTCATGTGGTAGTAATGTAACTACCTCTGACATTTGTTATACATCTGCAGTGTGGCACTGAGCAATCCGTTGCAGACCCACCGGCAGTGAAGGGGGCAAGTCATCTGTGGTCAAAGCTCTCGTAGTTATCAGTAGCACTAAGCTACTTCCTCTGGTGGCCTTATATGGGAACATTTGGAATTCCTGAGCTTTGTGTAATGCAGCTGAGGGTCCACAGTCCACCTTCCTTACTGTACAGTCTTAACAGGAAACATACCATGAAAGACTCTCGGGAATGCAGCAACCTGTCTGCTTTACTCCTACAGGCTGTTTGTTTAACTCAACCTTATGTGACCACAGAGTACACAACGACCAGCGTTGTAACAGCAGTGGAGTAAGCAAATGGTATTCACTCAAGCCACCATGTGGTTAAAAATAACCCTCTATGTATTCACATTTCCTCAAGCGCCTTATCTCAGTAAATAGTTACTAACTGCGGAAAAGTCGGAGGCATTCAGCAGGTAGACTATAGCTCCCATCACCATTAGCAAACTGTTAGGAGGGACACTGATTGACAATCCTTGATATGGTCTATATGTAACGTGAACTGGTGACAGGCAGTGAAATAAGTGTTCTGTTCCTTAGATTTGGCCCCAAATTTTAAACGCACCTCATATTAGAGGAAATGGATAAAAACTCTCCAGTGACAGAAGTAAGCCAATCGTTGCAACATTAGCATCTGCATATAAGTAACAACTGCTTAATGCTAAAAATAAAGAAAAAAAACACTGCCCCCAACCCCTAATGAGTAAAGGATTAATTTACAGTGTCTCACTTTTTAGTGAAAGAATTCTAACGCTGACATCACGTACTGTGTGCGAAAAAATGTCAGTTTCAGAATGAGACTACTTAGTTGTGTATATTCTGAAGCTCGGTGGCAAAATAAATGGGTCTCGTAGGATTTTTTTTATTACTTTGCCCCTTGTATGCTGAAAGGTATTTGTCATGTAAAGAAATTAGATTTTTATCTGTGCATAATTCGTCAGTACAATACATTAGCAAACCTAGAAGCTATTAACATTGGAACCATTTTAAAATTAAGTAGTCGTGGATTAATGTGGAGTAAATTAAGTAATTGTGGATAAATGTGGAGTACAGAGACTGATTTTAGTCTATGCTGCGTGTTGTGTTCCCAGTCCACCCAAAGCCAGAATGGAGGCTAAAGAAGCCATTGAATATTTACTGGTCCTCCCCCAGACATGTAGTCTCCAAAAGCACCAGTATTATGGCCATGAGCCCTGGTGTTCTGCTCCCTAAAAAAACTTGTGAGTAGTGTTAGGAGTGGCAGATAGTTCTCTCTGCTACGCACACTGTTATGTCTGGACTGGGTTTTCATGTTCCTACGGTGCTGGGAAGCAAAATGGATGGACCTTGTTGGTAGCTCCACACATGTGATTTAGACTCTACTTACTAGTGCTTATTGTAATCCTATTATCAAGCATATCATACCAATTTCCGCTCATCTTTATTTTTGTCCATAAGGCTTTTGAAAATTGTATTATTTTTTACGATTACAGGCAGCACCTTGGTACCAACCCTAATCCTAAATAAAATGACCAGGAGCCTACATTACCCATATACACTTATACTTTCTGTACATTTTCCAGAAATGCCTGTTGATTAAAGGGGAAATCTGGTCACCCTACCATTGCTCTCTACAAATAGGAAGATGAAGGGGTAGGGCTCTGGGCCACTGATTACTTTAAAATGCTGAGGGTGCTGGCACGTTATGGTCTAGGCTGACTAGGCCTCAGTCAGCAGATCTGTTGGCTTTGAGGCGAGAGACAGCTGATGTGCCATATTAGTGATGTCATATTATCAGAGGCCTCCCTGGTGGACTTAAGCCAGAAGATCTGTGCCTAGCCAGCACAGCCTCTGTAGTATTCCTCCCCTTCCTCTTGTGCCCCACTGAGTTATAGTGAAGAGATCCTTCTAGAGGTAGTGGGCCTTGTGGGTGCTGCCATGAGTCAAGCGTTAGGCAGCTCTTCGCTTAATTGCACCACTACTCAGGGACGGACAGAATGTAGCATTTTGGTGTGATAATATTTACAGTGGTAGCTCTTTATTAGGTAGTCATGTTGCCTTGTAAGGCTTTGGCATCCATAGATTATGATAAAGAACATATTTTTTGTATTATGGTAGATTTATGCCATCTGAACGAGATGGGTATTTTATAATTATGAGTAAAGTGCACTCAGTGTTAAAGGAGGGTTCAGAAGAGCTCCTTCAGAATTCTTAAATTCATGTGACACATACTTGCCTTCCCTCAGCAGAGTATGGAATGTTTCACATCTCCTTCATCTGCTTCTAAGGCATGCATTCACCCTGTGAAGCTGAGGTCTCAGGGACCTTGGAAATGTAAGAGTTTTTGTTTGAATTTCTTTGCATTCCAACTGAATCAAATAACATGCATGTTTATAACCTGCTTCAATGTTTTATATTCTCAGGACATGGCATGATCTTGACGCTGTAGCCCTTGTTATGCTTAACTTTCTAGACTATTTGGAAGTTTCTTTATTCCAGAAGGCCACACTATACATTTTAAGTTTATCATATACTGTACAGGATTGCATATTGCCTGGATACATGCAGTATAAAGAATAACCAATAGTATAAGAACCGTGGGTCTGGTGCGCAAGATCCCTCCAAACCAGTACAAAGGTCATTAGTCCCCCAGGTGGAGGACTAAAGGAGTGATTTCTTGCACCATCAACCTAACTGAAAGGAGCATGGGACAATGCCAATTGTGATAGCTTTTGCGGGTAGTTGGGATCCTCTGATCTTCCGAGACCAGCCCACTGATCTGTGAAATCTGTGAGACAGCTCCGGTGTGGCCTCTTCGCTATGCGACGGAGCTGCGCTCAGGGACATGATATCATATCCTGGTGTTAAGGTATCTCTGCACCAATGAAAGCGCACCGGCTTGGACACCCTTTATCTTTAAAAGAAAGTAGATATGTGAATATTAAGGAGGTTTACCCTATCCCCTACTACCCCATGTTTGTGTTACACCATGCCTTGCTTCCCTTTCCGGTAACCTGTCAGCCACATATGCTTTATGTGATAAGTCTGTACTCCATTTGGGTCAGTACAATAATTTGTGTATTCTTATGCTATGTTTTATTTATGTGAAATCTGTATCTTGCTGTTCAATGGCTTTTTACTTTTACTGTTACCAGTTTTTCATTAAAAAGTAGAACAGATTCTTGTTGAGAATCACAACCAGATTTAGAAAAAAAAACCTTTATTCATTAAATGCTAGAAGACTTCAGGCTATGTTTATGGTGATCAGTACACAATAGGTTGGAAGCTTATACTTGCCTATAATTAATGGTCAATAAAATATGTTTTAGTTCTACATTCCTTTTGAACAAATATATTATAATTTATTCAGGATGCAAAACAAGTGAAGGTGGCTTGCAAAGTGATGAAAACCAGTCTTTCTACAAATCACATGAATAATAACACATCATAACTTACATCTCACAGACCAGTGCAACTACTGTGCTACAAAAGCACTGCCGCGATCCAGCAGTGATTTATATACATGCAAGCAATTGTTCTTCTACATTAAATATAAGCAAATGATGGTGTACTGTGAGCGTGAACATTTGCATGTCAGTAGCCAGAAGCCCTGACCACAGCCCGGACACTGCATACTATACAAATATATAGTACAGTAGTAGGAAAGACTTCAGACATATTAATATGTACACTTTAGAACAGCGAAGGCGTAACAGAAACATTTAAGGATTTCAGAGGATTAAATAACGCTGAAAAGGGAAGATTTTTAATAAAATGAGAAGTGCAAGGACCAAAAAAGGATTATTTAAAGTATGGGACTGACTGAGGAGTAATGCACAAATATTCTACTTAGCACAAAGGGTAGTAGATATCTGAAATAAACACCCAGTGGAAGCAGTGCAGGCAGACACAGTCAGGAAGTCACAAAAGCGTGGGTTGTGCATAAAGGTACTCCAATAAAAGAGTTAAAAAATGGGTCGTCACTCTGTATCCGCATAGAGAAGGCCATGGACTTTGGACATGACATAAATACCGGTTTAAGCTTGTGTACTTGTATACCTACCAGTAGCCAAAATGTGACAGGTTTTAGGAGTGGGGGGGGGTCATTAGACTGAAACCTAACCTGTTTCTAGAAACGTGGCATGTAGTTTGAATATATTGCTGTGTATATCTGTAACAGTGCTAATGTGTTACAAAAATGTTGTGTTATGATGGAACATAAAATACATAAAATATTTGAAATATACATTACATTTTAGTGATATTGAATAGCACATACGTTATAAAAGAGAACAAAATATGCAGTTTCTTGAGAGCAACATAAAACATTGGCAAGTAATTATTTCAAGTCCAGAGACTCTCTTCCACCTTGTAATGTGTAGCAGAGGATATCTGCATGTCTCCACCGCTTTGACTGTCTAATTGAACCTTTGGACGCTGATCTGGACCCAACCGGGAGGACTTTGTTCTGTTGCTGCGGTGGGGCATCATGCTTTAGGATATGCGTGGAGCTTTTGCACTACTGCCATTTATTGAATAGTGTGGGGAGTGGTATTTATTAAAGAGCCTCTTCCAGTCGGTACCTGTGTGTGCATAGCATGGGCATCCTTTATGTTGTTGGCAAGACTATTATACTATAGTATATGCACTCTACCAAGTGGATCTCATTGTTGGTTACATATTGAATTAGTGTGTTGAAGAGGCTGTATTCACTAACGTATGTTTTATCATGTTGCATTGCACACTTGAGTATTCCGGTGTACTGTTGTTTTAATTCTTTTGTAGAATAAAGGGTAAAGAATAGAGACAAGTACTCTAAAGATCAGAATGCATGGATACCAATACACAGAATATAGATTGTTTTTATTTACTAAAATTAAGATAAAAGCACATTTACAGCTGCTTTTCTCAAATTCATTTGGGAGGCTGAATCGTGTATAAGTCTCCCTGGAAATGTGTTTTTTTAATAAGTGACTTTTGTTTGACATGCCTACTAGTTTCCAATTCTGTAATTTTGTTAGCGCAGGTTATTCATAACTTGTTCCACAAATCTTGTAAATGAATCGAAATCTTGTTTTCTTACTGAAGGCCAACATTCTTTACTTACCTTCACTTTCAAATTCTATTATAGTCTGGTGTGCATGTTTTTTTTTTTTTTTTTTAAATATTGTTCAGCGTTATGTGATTGTTCGCTTAGTGAAAGACTAGCCTTGTGGGGTATTGGTGGGCTTGGCTTCCTCTGCATGCCTTTAGACTGACATCACTGTATATTTAGGAGCAGCGACATCCAACCTAGAGGACTATATTCTGTTTGGAATCTTAGGTCAAGACTGGATGACATTAACCCCTTAATGACAAAGGGGTTGTCATTGTTTTCAATGGGTTTAGGGACCGCCCATTGTCCTTAAGGGGTTAATAATGCTGAGATACAATAGAGGTTTTGAAGGTGGCCATTCAAAAAACCTTTGAGTGTAAAATTTGGCCTTTAATAGCATTTAAGGGCACCCTGTATTATCACCATCACCTCTCTATTCTTTTTTCATTTTGATGTAAGATTACAATTACAACAGAGTCCACTGGTTTGTTGATACTGTCACCAAATCAATTGGAAGGCAAAGTCGCCTGTTTGGGAAAAAAAGCTTTGTTAGGTTAGCTCGAGGCTGGCAAGGTACTGTGCTGTAACATTTACAAACGTCTGTGATCTGTAAACCGTGCCAGCACTCACGTCACCAGTTTGGGAAACAAGTGTAACATTAGATGGTGCACCAGTCTCCATAACCTGTTCTCTCAATTTCCTGCAGAAATGTTGTAACAGGTGACAGAAACTGTTCTCCAGCATCAGAAACTAGGTTCTGTCGTAAAAACACATTTAAGACAGACTGCTTTGAGAGGAGAGTTTTCCATTTATAACGCATCTCATTTAAGGCCCACAGGACATGCTTAGCAAATAAAGAGTTAAACAATTGCACCATTCAGTTTATAGAGTGTTAGCAGCTGCTTACTGCGTTGGATTAACTGTAGCTCAGTTCAGCTATCGGGAATTCAGCCTTCTGAATTTTGTCAGTTTGGTAGAGACTGTGGGTGGACTGACTTCACAGTCAGCCACAACTCTCAGCCATAGAACAGAGGTAGTCGCTAACATCTGAAGATCCTCAGTTGACCTGATGGATGAACCTTGTATTCTTTCCAAGCCTCTATCCTTCTCCTGCCTCATCTCCATCCCCTGCTCCCTCTCCCCTCTCCATTCCTTTCTACTTTCGTCCACTCTTCTCTCCATTACCTGCTTGGTTCTCCCCTCTCCATTCCCTGCTCCATTCTCCCCTCACCATTCCCTGCTCCCCTCACCACTCTTCTCTCTATTCCCTGCTGCCTCTGCCAACTCCATTCCCTTCTCATTTCTCCACTCTTCTCTCCATTCCCTTCTCATTTCTCCACTCTTCTCTCCATGTCCTTCTGCATTTCTCCACTCATTCTCTCCATTCCGCTTCTATTTTCTCACTCTTCTCTCCTTCCTTCTCATTTCTGTCTCCACTCTTCATTCTCCATTGCGCCTGCTCCCCTCATCACTGCTCTCTCCTGCCTGCTCGCCTCTGCGCTGCCCCACTCTTCTCTCCGATGCTCTGCTCCGGCCGCTGCAGGCACTGCTTCTCTCCATGACTGCTCCCGCTTGCTCCCTCACCACTCTTCTCTCCATTCCCTGCTCCCCTCAGCACTCTTCTCTCCATGCCTGCTCCCTCTCCTGCCCCACTCTTCTCTCCATGCCTGCTCCCCTCAGCACTCTTCTCTCCATGCCTGCTCCCTCCCGTGTCCCCCCTTGCAGTGGATGCTGTGGCTGTGCAGTGTTGGGACTGAGCCGCTGCCTGTCTGCTGGGTGTGGCCTGCGAGTGCTTTATTTGAGCTCCCAGCTGTGACCGTCTATCTGCTCCCACCCTCAGAGGAGGGGGAAAGGCTTCTTTGCTCGTTGTAGGGAGGCAGTCTGGCTGGGAGAAGCAGAGGCAGAGAGGTGATGTGAATTCGCGCAAAGGATCCCTGCTTTCCTGGAGCTTTCTGATCGGGATCCCCTTGCACTGGGTCTGGAGATCGCAGGGCTTCTCCATTTGCTCCTTCGTTCAGTGAAAGAAGGAAAGGGAGAACGGGATTCGATTACAAAAATCCCATTGGTGGAAGGATAAAAAGAGATCAGAAGCTGGATCCGAGCTCTGTCAGGCTGTGAGCTTGTGCTCCATACACAGAGCTTGGACCGAAGTGCTCTGTACTGGACTTGAGAGCTGCATAAATGCCCGCAGAACTCCAACAGGTCAGTGCAATTCTGCATAGGGCATTGGACTGCAGAATGGTGTGGGGGCGGGGGGGGGTATTTATTCCAGAGCTGGAAGTTCAGCCATGAGCAGACCCTGAGTTCATAGAAAAGAGGATGAATGTTAAGTTGTCTTCTGCAGTAATGCATGCTGTACCTGAAACTCTGAGCACTGGATGTGGAACTGCTGCATCTGCCTTTACCTTCTCTGCATTCTCATTACTTTACTAAGGTTATCATCCACACTCCTGCCTCCAATTAAAGGGGTTAAGATCCGTCCTACCCCCCTGCATATCACATAGCATGCAGATACTATAGTACTATAGTATATGGAGAGAAAAAAATCACCTTTAACTGGCAAGTGAACAACAAAGTGTACAGAAATAGTATCCCTGTGTTTTAACCCTTATAGAGCATGTCATCTCACTGGATACATTATCAATATATTTACTATAAAAATATTATCACCATCAAGTTGATACAAATATTTACATTAGCTTTGGCAATCTGTAGCGGTGCCACCATGTTATGTTACCTGATTAGCGCATGCCAGGGAGAAGTGGGAGTGAATTTGACATTGTGCTTTATTTTTCAGATTTGCTTATTGTTTTATTGTTTCCGTATTCATTAAACGTTTGCAGTTTCGACGTCTTGTCCCGGTGCATTTCGGCTGTTGTATGGGTGGCACTATCCGTTGGGGTTTTGTTGGAGACCCCATGGAACAGATAAAAGCATTCCTGCATGGCTGATAGTTTCTTAGGAATCTCAATAGAAGGCGGACTGAATTTGCCTGCGTTTTTTTTTAGTTATTCTTGAGGGGGGGGGGGATTAAAAGCAGATAGTCTGATCTGCCTCGGGTTTCGACCCTCGGTTCAATTCTTTTAAAAATGATGTGATTTGTAATCTGAAGGACAATACGTTTTTTGTTTATGGATGAATGTTCTTTATAAATGTATCGGTATATGGTTTGGTTTTTTCCCCCCTGTATTTTTTCGTATCACTTTTGATCACTTCTTCAGTTTTGTTCCCAAGGGCTTCCTAGCTTTCCAGTTGCGCCAGTGATATTTATGATGAGCACACTTAGTTGCCAAGTGAGAAAAAAAAAATAAAGGTTTTCTTCCTCCCCCAAAAATCCATTCATGTGGACGCATCTCCCGATAAAAGGCTAGGCTTGTGGGCTTATCCCTTGTAATTTAATATTTTGAAAGCAAGCAAGGAAGGATACTATGATGTTATTCCAAGAATCAATACCTACTTCCTTGAGATTGTGTTTCATGATTAGCTGGTATTTTAAAACAGACAGCACTAATTAAACCCCATCCTCTCGCACTTCACCCTCATCCCCATGTTTTTGGCCAGCATATTGGTGCCTTGTTGCTTTTGGGAGTTGCCAGTGATGCATCATTTTCAGAAACCACAAGGCTTTTGGTTCAGTTGCGAATGACAAGTATTGCATATGTTAGCAGCACTATCTTTTACCAAGGTTGAGAGTGCTTCAGATGCACTTACCCTAAATCAGTGAACTTGACAGCCATGTTTCCTTTTCCTGTGAACTTTGTCGCTGTACAAAAAATACACCAGGTGAAGGCACCTCAGTTCAAGGAACACCCACTAAACCTCATGGTATATGAAGGTAGCTTGCAGTCGCATGTTTCGTTTCTGCTTGGGTGTTGCCACTGTCTTAACTGTATATCTAGTCTTCAAGCTACTTTATTGCTCGTGGAGCATTCTAATATTTAATGTATGAGTCAAGAGCATTCTGCTGGTACACTGACAAATGGTTCATG
Organism: Spea multiplicata; assembly: GCA_009364415.1. NCBI lineage: Eukaryota > Metazoa > Chordata > Amphibia > Anura > Pelobatidae > Spea > Spea multiplicata. The sequence goes on from VKOC01000001.1 coordinate 45,030,902, forward strand.
ATTGTTTTGGTATATTAAAAAAACTTCAGGTGCCCAATACCTATTTAATACATAATAATGTTGTTTGTTCATTTCAAACAGACACCAATTTTATCGTATTTAATGTTTTTTTTTAAAATAAAATATGAGTCTTGCAGAGTGTGTATGTACTCAGTTTGTGTAACAGCGATGGGGCTGGGATGTTAAAGCAACAGCATCATTATCTGTATAACTGGCACAAAATGTGAGTTGACGTTGGCAGTGGCATCGCTAATGAGCCCGGCGGTGGCTAGAACTTTCAAGAGAAAACAAACGTATTATTTTTAAGTACCGTAACATTATCGTAATCAACATGTTGGGTTTTTTCGTAGATGCATGTTGTACTAGAACATCATATGCCCAATACCTCAAAAATGGACTATTACAAATGCGCAATGTATACTGAAGTGGTCTAATCGTTTAGCTGATTGGGCAGTTCTATTGTTTGTTGGCTATAGGACTATAGGACCACTTTATAGGACCACTTATGGCTATAGGACCACTTTTTGAAACCTTTTCACAAAATCCTTTTTTATTTTTTTTACATAAACTCTTTGCTTTTGTTCATTTACATAACAATACCCATTTTTTTTTCACCGTTATGTATTCTTCCAGTGCCACCTTTGGTATTTTAGGCAGTGTGACAAATTTACAGCTAAAAGCATACATTTTGTGAACTCGTATGATCGAACAAAGTAAAAATGTTGTACTCCAAGAGAGTGACATCTATAATTAAAAATGTTCCCAACCACCTTTTAAAAACATACAATCCTGTCCTGTTTCTTATAGTAAAGGTTGTTTTCTACTCTGTATATTTTGTAGAGTAACATTTTGCATGTAATCTATCTGAAGATTCATTGTGCTTCTTTACGTCACTGGTAGATTGATGGCGTTGAGAGAGGCCTATTTCATTGATCTTTGTATGTCGTAAAATGACCTATAAGTGCAAAAGAGCAAAATATACTTTTGGGCAGATTCTGTGTGTGATGTGATGCCCTCCTGAGAGAAGAGCAGAGAGATGACTATTGAAAGAGACAAAATGAATCCATATAAGCAAGGTTTCCAGATCCATAAAACATGTAAAAGCAATAAAGTTGTCAGTTATAGTCACGATGACAGTGGATTACATGCCTCTTCTATACATTTAGTAGTATTTATCCAAATCTCTGGAGCCAGGAAGCTCTGGAGGCTTTCGGTGCTGCTGTCTAATGTTTGGGAGTATTATATATCACTGTGGAGTTAAGGATATTTTATCATGAGACTGTGATCATGAAGTGGTAAAACATTTTTGTTGCCCAAAGTGTTATATATAAATTGTGGATTGAACTTTCTGATATCACTGTGCATTATGAAGGGCCAGCTCCAGTGTACCTGCACGCTTCAAGGGTAGTCATCCTACTGATTTAAGTGATGTAGGGCCAGGTCAGTCCATCTTGCCTGCGCACCCCTAGTTGAGACCCGCAGCTTTATCCTGTTGGGAGCTGTCATAGTAAGCTCCTGTTGTCCGAATGTGCTGGTTACTTGTATCCTGTGTCAAACCAAAGTTTGTGTTTTCCTTTATTGTTTATTGTGTGCCTCATTTTTATTTTTAATTTTTTTTTTCTAAACACAAAGGGATAAATATTTGGACAGGGCATATTTGCACAAGCATTTTTTCAGTTGCCCTGGATGGACACAAAGGAAATATTTCCTAACTGGTGAGGTGTAACATACCATATTGCCGATTTTTTATTTATTTATTTCCCCCCCTATGCATTAGACCTTTCTGACTCTCCATAATGCCTAGTTAGGATGGCGAGATACATTTTTCAAAGTACCACAACTCAATGTTTACTGAATAAACTTCTTAAGTAGTTACAATATCACACCTGCCGCCATTTCTCTTTAGCGTTTGACACGTTGGGCAGAGCACACGGCATAAAAGCAAGTTGGCGAAGAAAAAAAGTCAGCTCACTATATTTGTTTGACGAGTATAAAAGATTTATTAATATTTTTCTTTCTGTATTGCCTATTGTCCAGCTGAGATGTAATGTCTTCCAGTCTCTTGTATTGAGGAAAGTAATTGTCAGTTCCAATGACAGTCTACAAGCTGTGTGATGTCTGGGAGTGTCTGCGATCTGCTGTCCGCATCTATGGCGTGCGCAGTGTTACTCACACATAAGCCTTAATTGAAACTCTTCATCACATTACTGTTCTTGCACTTTTCACTGTGTGCTCTTAGAATCTTTAGGCCATGTGAACGAATGATCCCATTACACTGCAGTACTGTTTGTTACCTGTGTGCTTTAATAACATAGGCAGTTTCTATGTGTTTTTGTGTTTTTTTTTTTTTTTTT
>VKOC01000001.1:45033355-45043710 GCA_009364415.1 Spea multiplicata
GGGGCAAGGATTAACCTAGGGGGGGCAATTCCTTGCCCCCCTGTAGCGACGCCACTGGGTGTAACCTATAACCAAGAACAAATCCATTGCAATAAAAAGTCTAAAATGCAGCCGATGGAGCACCCAGGAAGAATTTTTATTTCTGACAGGAAAAAAGAGGCACAGGCCTGGACCTGGCATCTAGCACATCAACAGTGGGACTCTGGCCGATACGGGCAAAACGCTTGCTGATACTGCTGATCCAATGGCAGATTGCATCCATCACTGTGCGACTACTGTCTGGATACCTGTGACTGCACTGTCTGCCAAGTTGTATACTGCACATATGTCTTTTGGTGACCACTGGTTTCAAAAGACGCCAGGGCTGTTTACACTTCCCCAGTCCGTCTCTCAATGCAGTACATACTTGAGTAGCCATTCTCTTAATATATAAGTGGCAGCATCCTCAGAACACCTTTTCAGCCGATATTGAGTGTTACAAAAGAGATTTCAGATGAGAATTGTTACATGTCAGTAATGTAGCCTACAGAATTATGACTTCACATAACATTTTCTTGATCTGTGTTTTCTTCAGAAAGTGGTTTCTGGTTCTCTGTCTTTTACAAAACAAACCTCACATCAGAAATAAGGTTAAAGCATTATACTCTCGGCTCTGTCGCTTTACATCTGCAGTGGGGGACATTGAACTCATCACATGCTTTGCGCTTCTGATTTTTCCTGGCTTTGGGTGTAAGCTGGGATTTTTCTGTTCAAGGCCTTTACTGAATGTCAGTATGATGTTTTTGATTGTTTCATTTTTTCCCAGTCATTTGGCATCCTATTAATGAAATCATTTAGACAATCAGTCTCTTTGTTAGATGTTTGAGTATGAGAATTCATTACATGGGTCATGCAGTTTATGAATTTCTTCCAGGTTGGTAATGTTTTCGGCTTTGAAACAGTATGGAGGTTATGTATAAATAATGGATTTTGTTGAAAACTTTTCAAAACAGTCTTATTACCACAGCAACCAATAGAATATTGCTGCACACTGGACTAGTCCAATGGTTGTTTTGGTTATAACACAGCTTTTCCAGTCCTAGCTCTAGACTTATTTGTGATACATAACCACCTATATGTGTAACGTTTCTAAACAATGTCACCTTAACAAAAAGGATTATTTTTTTTTAATAATAATGATGACTTTCCTCTGATGCATTAGTAAGCAGGGATATACATCTACCACCCTTATACCAGTGATTGCTTCAGACACATTAAATATGTTCATTCTCCCTAAATATTAGTTCCCTTACTACCATATGCTCATTTAGCCTGAGTAATGTGTTAACCCTTCAAATGCCATTTATTTTTCTTCAGTGAACCAAATAATGTATGGTATTGTTTTTTGTTGAAGGGAACGCATTAATTATGAAATGTGGTTTATGGAGCGTTTATGTAAGGATGATGTACATTGCGTGGTGACGATGTTTGGGGTAACACAGACCATTCACGATTAAAATGAGTAGTGCTCCAGAAGAACATATATTTTGAAAAATTTCCCCCCCAGACAATTGCTTTCTTCAAACTATAAATATTATATATATATGATAATAAATATACTGTGTATATATTTAGCTATATATATATATATACACATAGCAATGGTAATAGCAAGCTTTTTATTAAAAAAAACAAAATCACAGTTAACATTTGAAATATTAGAGGTGAATACCCAGGCATCAGTAAGAAGGCTGTAATTTTACTGACTAACCTTTCTTGTCCTTCCTCTCTCCGTTGTAGCTGATTCTGCTTCAGGCGGCCGGTGTTCTTTCTGTAAACCTTACTAGTCCTAGTGGGTGATGTCCGCGCATCTCTAAAAGACCCTAGTATTTCGCTAGGTGTGTATTGCTTTTTTCTTCTTCTGCATGCGTTTACTATATCACTTGTCAGAATCTGTTTACTTTCTGTACTTCTGATTCTGTGTTCTCTTCAGCTGTATCCATGTGGTTCATCCCTTTAGTTTTGGAACCATGGTCCCTACAAACTATAAATGTCAGTTGTTTCATTAGCTATTGAGATTTGCTGCCCTCACTAATGCTTTAATGTGTTTACAGCATTGGGCATGGGATATTGCTTAATTATGAATCCTACGGAGATGTTCTGTAGCACGCACTGGAAACTGTTATTCATATTTTGAAATAGAGAACTTGTTTTTTGTGTTTTTTGTTGTCTGTATCATGTTGACATCTCCTCATTCATATCATGGTAGGCTTGTTACTGCAAGCTCCAGCCTGAAAATCTTTCAAATACTTACAATGCTTGTGGAAAAGCCAGCAAATCCACTATTACATGTTCTGGTGAAAAGGTCTTGACTCTCTTTTGTTAATTCATATGGAGGCCATTCATTTGTATGACTACTGGGTGTGTATGTGCGTGTCAGCTTCCACATATCCCCCCCTCCAAATACCATGCATGCAAATACCAAGATGCTATCTTGTTCTTAGTTATTTTATTGCACCCTTTGCATCTTCATCTTCATGTTTTACTCCTGATTAGTTATTTGATAGAAAAGTGCCAGCATCTACGCGCCCATTTCATGCTAGTGGATCACAATCTCTCAAGCGTTTCAGCTTCATTGCAGAGATTGAGAGATCACCCTGATGATGTCAAACAAATAGAAAGTGCTTAAAAAACCCTATTATTTTTATGTTCTTTAACTTTACATTGCTATTTGCACAATGAAAATTATTTTGGAATTTATGCATGAAAATGTAATGTTCAATATAAGCTTATTTGCTCCTTATGGGCATATTTCCCAAAGAGATATCCCTTTAGTGTGTCTGTGTACGCATACTTTTTTTGTATTGATAGCTGCCGTTTTATCAATTTGTTTAAAAAAAGCTAACAGGTTAAATTGGTCATTGTTATGCAAATGTGTACTTGCATATTTAAAAAGAACTTGAAGAATGTGTTTATAATGTTGCTTCAAAGAATTTTGAATGGTTCTCCCCCCCTTCTGTTGCCGCCTACCAATACCCAGACACAGAAACACTCATTTTTATTTTCTCACCAATTCCTTCTTGCTTCATAATGTACTAATTGTGTGTCTTTGTTGGTAAAATAAATTGTGTTGTCATGTATTGGCAACATGCAAATTGGTAACAGGCATTTGGTACCCAAACAAATCCCAATTTAAAGTCCTCCATTCTCACAGTTTCTTTCTTATGTGGTGTCCTGGTTTTAACCCCTAACCTTTCAAACTTAACCTCCGTATTTACCTGTCAGTTACCAGGAAGACGTCTTTCACAGCAGCTATGGATGACTATGACATAAGGTCTGCTGCCAGTATTTTGGCCTCTGTAAAAGAGCAAGAAGCTCGGTTTGAGAGGCTTACCCGTGCTTTAGAAGAGGAACGCCGCAATGTTTCACTCCAACTTGAGCGAGCCAACGTGCCCTCTGATCGAATGAGCATGTGCAACATTGGCAATGGCCAGCCTCTAGCCACTGCATGGCAGCAACTAGTCCTGCAGGTAACGGCCTGCTTTATATGATCTTGTCCATCATATCACTCACATCCCTTAAAGTCTCATTCTACACATTACACCGAGGGGTTTTTTCACGAAAGTGAGAGTTTGCAGGGGAGTTGCAGTTTCATCTCACTGACTTTACTATGCACCATGAAAGCACACACCCTGTTAGCTTTAATTTCAAGAGAAGCCTTTCTGGCCTTGTATATTCATAGACTTATCTTGGCTAGTCACTGCTCACAACTTGACCAACACCTACCACTTAACTCTGAGGCTGCCATCCTGTTTGCTGAGCATTAAGATATGATGTTATATCATTGCGTGCTGCATGTGTGGCACAGAGTGTGTCATTGCACATTGCTCCATAGTCTATATGGGGTGGCTACAAGGGAGATCTCTGCTCTTCCCAATTGGCCCATAGAGCAGTACTGCACTCCCAATAAGGCATAGTCAACCTAGGCCTCAACCCACCACTGTGTATAATGCATAATAAAATTAATGTGAGAGCTCAAAACTAAAACCCATTTGTGGAAAGTTGTCGGGGTTGGTCCTGTATAATCCATAATGAAGTGAAACTCTGACTTGCCAGCAAACTCCCACTGTATGCCTGACTTTAGACAAGCAGGTATATAACAGGGCAGTGGGCATTTGTAGATTGAAGGACATAGTATCTGTTCTCATCTAGTTTGGAACATCATATCCATGTAGTCCCCCTTGCTTTTTCTATCTCCACCATGTGGAACATACCACAAATTGTGTTTTGCATTGTCAAATTAAAACTGAAAACTGAATTTAGAGACCAAAAGCACAGTAATTCAGCTGTGATATATCGATCATTTAATATTAAAATCTACTGGGAAAGATAGTCTTAAGAACATTGTAGGGGTATGGAAGGGTATGTATATTTTAACATAACTGTTATTATTTCTGTTTTTGATGGCAATGTTTTGTGAATGCTCTAATACAAATGTAAAAAAAAAGTTTCATATAGCAATAAAAAATCCATCTATATGTAGCTCTGTAAGGGAATACATGCAAATTAGCATATGATAGATGGTGAAGAAAAACAACATTATTTACTAACAAATTTCTGCTGGCCATGGATTGAAGAAGGTGCTGCTCAGGGGGCAGCTGGGTGATTTCAAATGGGCCCTAAGCAACTACTTAATCTGCCTTTATAGTAGTGCCACTCCTGCACTTTGTGTTGTTACAAGTATGGCAATTTAGATTTTCTAAAATCACCCATTATTACTGTAAACATAGTCATACCCACTAACACCCCCAACTCTAATAAAATTGTTAATAATGAGAATGTAATAAGTGGGGAAGCATTACATTGACTTTCTAAAGACAGTTAAGACCCTACCAGGTCTTTTGTAGAAACTCAAAATCCTCAACTTGTATGCAAAGATGCATCTTTAGACTCCTTTCTACTGTTGAAGCTGGAAATGTTTCTTCTTATTTTAAATAGTGGCTTCTGTCTGTGCCTGGGTTACTAGAGAATTTATGTCTGACCTTGTATGTCCTAATGGCACCACCTTAAAATAAAAATCAATAAACCTTGCATGGCTAATTCACACGTTTCAAAATCAAATTCTTTAATTCTTTGTATTAATTTTAAATCTAACATTTGTGTTTTTTTCATTCCATAATATACTTGCTTTACACTATTCACAACCCAAACTGTACTGTATATTTATATTTACATAATAACATCTTTGGTAGGAACCATTCACAGCCAAAACTGTACTGCACATTAATACTTTGTATGTTAGCAATATAACACCTTGCTCTTGTGTCAATACTCTAATTAATACACTAATGCCTAATGGCTACTAATGTGAAAGAGAATCTATCACTTTCCAACTGTGTATGTGAATATAAAATGATAAAGTTATGTCATGTTTAACGATCAAGGTGACCCAGGTTACCATCAGAGGCACTAGATTGTAAGAGTTGAAAACAGGGCTCGGTGAAATGTAAGAAAGAGAAGGGTACGAAGGGACAAGGAGGGAGATGGGGTGTCTGTGTGTAGGTGTAGTGTTAGCGCAAGTGTGTAAGTATGTGCAAGTATATATTTTGAGAGAGAGTGTGTCTTATTATATGGTGTTAGCATGTGTGTTAGTATATGGCATTAGTGTGTGTGTGCATGTTAGTATATGGTATTAAAGTATGTGTATGTAAGTGCATGCTGTTAACATTAGTGTGCACTAGGTGTGGTAAAAATTTAGATACAACAAAAAAGTGATGGAGAGAAATGGTGGGCATAAAAAACACTATTTTCAAAAATTGATAGAGAGGGGCAGAAACTATAAGAGTTTACAGAAAATCAGTGTATGTAAAAAAAAACCTAATGTGAATCTCCATAAGCTACTCCAAAATTAAACCCTGACCTCAGTATCCAAAACGATGAATAGCACTGCAGACTATGGTGGCACTTTATAAATCAATAGATATCAATAAACAATCATAATTAGGTTAAGGATTCCTCAGAGCCATAACTTGGATCTTGGCACCTGGGGCAAGTTCAGAGGTTGCTACCTGTGATGATGTCACAGGGGCTGACAGAAGTGTAAGCACAAAAGAGGCCCGGGGCATTGCCTTTGGAGAGCTCAAGAGTGCCTTCACCTTGTGGCACCTTGGGCAGCTGCCCACCTTGCCCCAAGCTATTGTACTGGGCAAAAGAATACCTTTAAAACAGGACAGCTTAGGACATGAATAAAGTATAAAAATAAAGTTTATTTTTGTTATGGAAAATGCCTTGTGCAATCCCTGTTTTAAGTAAGTGTATTGCCACTGCCTAAAAGTATGGACCATCAAAGAGAAGGACATAAAGTGAAAAGGTTCATATAGATTTACATATTTTAGTCTGGATCTCTAAAATCCCTAAAATATGTCAGGATAAAAAATATCAGGAGATAAATGCCTCTGAAAATTAAAACAAAGCTGTGTCAGAGCAGTCGCCTACCTTTTTTATATTTTTGACAGTCTTTGCTTTGTTTTAACCAATGCCAATCTTCATGTACCAGAACCTTAGCCTGTCTAGGAGACCACTGTTCGAATTCCATGTACAGGTCGCAGTAGGGTTCAATCCCAAACTCAAATGCTAGGGTCCAGATTGAACCCTCCTAAAACTATTGAGAGCATGTATGTGCGCTTGTGCTTCTAGTCCCTACACACTCATGCACACAAATATTTAGCAGTGCTTAATGACTGCTGTTGGGACGCAGCCACTGCGAGACTAAACATTTTACTGAGAGCTGACTGTACATATAACTGCCCGATAGCATTTGGTTTAATGCTCTTCAATTCAATAGGATTCGGGCAATATAAACTGGGGTATTATGCTGCTTGTCTGGGGTATTAGTTACTTTGCTTGGGTTATTAGGTTTATTACATTAGTGCAAATAGTCTGTGTCTGTTCCAGTAACAACGTTTCCATATGTATTATGTTCTTTTCCATGTAGTCAGTTTTCAGTGATCTGAACTAATGGCAAGTAACAGTGAATACAAATTAGAGTAGTATTTTTGAAAGATTGACAATCTGTGCCCCTTGATTAGATTTTAATCAACAGGAAAGCATTAAGAGCCTATTGTGCTGAGCTCTTTAACGGCTTCACTAATGATATCAGGTTATCATATTGATAAGTTCATTGTTCGCCGAGTGTGTGTAGAATAGATTTTGTGTTGCTGTGCAGATGCCTCTGGTCTTGGCAGTGTTCTATGGCAAGTGTCCAAGCTGACAGTTCTGCGGCTTTCTGTGATGAGCTCAGAGTTTGAGCCTCTGTGGCCTCTCTGTACCCATATCCCTTCTAAAGAATGAAATACTCGTCATTCTAAATTTGTGGATTGATTCTAGTTAGCAGGTGCTATATCTGCCATTATGTTATTCTGTACACTGTTCTGTACATCGGTAAGCAGCTTAAATGTAACATAGTCATTTAAGTTGAAAACAATCCATCAAATTCAACCCCAATGTTGATCCAAAATATAACAAACCCACTTTGAAACAATTTCCCATTGTGTCTTAAAAAATGGGAATATTTCTTCTTGACTCCAAAATGGCAAACAGATTTCTCCCTGCATCAAAAAGCAATAAATAAGCATGATTATTCCTGAAAGTACAAATGAACTTCATCAAATAACCTGGCGCTATTATTCTGAGGAATGTTTTTTTAATGGTCATACATTGATGACCGTATGTGGGAGCTTCCAAGTTGTCCTGATCTAAAGCTTTGTGAACATAGGAGTCAGAAGGGGTAACATATGGATCAGGCTATTCAGAACAAGGGGCGTGGCCACGGGGCAATTGCCCCTGGACCGTCCCAAAATTCTTTAAACAGGGCCGGACCAACTTGGAGACAATGTTATGTGCTTCTAGAAAAAGTGCTCTGGTGAAGGTAAGGGTGTGATTTGTGTGATAGAGTGAGTGTTAGAATGTAAGTGTATGCTAACAAGTGTGAGTGCATATGTTGGCATGAGTTTGTATGTGCCAGTGTTAGTATGATCGTGTATGTCTAAATGTGTGTGTTGGTGTGTCTGTTAGTGAGTGAATGTGTATGTAAGCTTGAGTGTGTATGTTAAAGTGTGTGAATATGTATGTGTGTGATAGTATGTGATAGTGTATGAAGCTAGATGCTAGAGCATATGTTATCAGGGTGTGTTTCAAGGGGCTGGGGGGCCCCTTCGGCCAGAATGTGGCAGCCCTCCCCTTTATTTAGCCGGATCCTATTATATTAAACAGGGTGTAGAGAGTAGGTGGATACAGATAGGGAATGGGCAGAGCCAAATGCGCCCATGACACACAGTAAAGGCTCCAGTTATCACATTTGATTACTAGGCTTTGGCCTAAAACCAGGGAGTTCCTCAATACTTTGATGACCTACATAAATAACCTTTTTTTAAACAATATAAGATTTATCACATGGTGCGACACACAATATGTGAATATATAAAGTGTATACCCGTTATGTGGTTGTATTCAGAATATCCTCTTGAAAAGTTTAGGAAAGTAAAAAAAACACTAGCCTTATATTCTGAAAAGTACCGTATTTGTCGGCGGATAACACGCACTTTTTAAACCAAAATACGAAGCTGAAACCCTACCTGCGTGTTATACGCCGATAAATCCTAGAGCTGCACGATTTGCAGCCGCGTCTCCCTCACTTCCGGTCCTGGGGAAGTGCGTGTTATACGCCGGTGCGTGTTATACGCCGATAAATACGGTATATAAATATATGATAGTTTATTTCAGTGGGGCTGATTTTATGATGTGGCTTTAAAATAGGAATACATAGAGCGATTAAAAAAATGTCTAAGAACAACAATGTTACATAAGATGTTTTTAGTTCTTTAGAAATATTTTGTTAAAGAAACATTTTCTGTTGACAGCCATCATAATTTTAGAATTTTACTGAGCTAGTAGAAAATGTATCTTTAACGCCTTCATTGCTATTACTGCCATCCATTGCCCTTAAAGTCAACCTCCCTTGTCTCCAGAGGTGACAGTTTTTCACAGACATGGCAGATTATTACGTTCTGGACACAGGCGCGGTATAATGAGCCTGTCTGAAATCAGACCTTTATTTTAAGCGCCTGGCACAGGCTCTCTATGGGTCTGGCAGGGAACAGCCAGGGCTTGTAAATGAGATTCAGAGCTGCGTACTTTTGCCGTAGTCTGATTAAATAATGGCACTTTTACGATGGCCACAGTTCAGGATGACTTTTGTGCAGACAGAATTTACCACCAGACGCACGTTAGCATGCGCTTTCTGGATTGCCAACATAAAGGTTTAGTGGTCTTCGCTACAAATGCACAAATCCTTCCTCCGCTCTCATAAAGCTGTGACCATCAAAATACTACTCTGAAGGTGACATACAACCAGTTTTATAACCCAGTGAAAACTTTCAATGCAGGATAATCCAAACATAGAGTTTGGTTATCAAAACCTTGTTTTCCATATGTAACAGATAGCATACATCATACAATTACAGAGAGAAATAGCGAGAGATTCCTCGGTAATACAGCATTGGCTATCACTATACACCATTGATTATGTCTCTGATCTTATTTTTCACTCGTTTAGCTTCCTAGAACATCACGTTATCCACCTGTCGTGTTTCTGCTATCTCTTGTTTTTAACACAAATCTTAGGCCTGCTTAACAATGTTTTTTAAGTAAAAAAAAAAATACATACATCAAAGACACATCCTGCATCTTTGTCACTTCTTTGTTGCAGTTGATTCATTGCGCTTACCTGTTTACAATATGGATCCTCTGTGTGTCACGATGTAGATAAGGACATCCATAATGTTTTCCCTTTCATCCTTTAACATCAGTGACATCCGCTCACAGTCCTGCGTTTCTTTCTTTGGAAATGATAAGTACTGCTGCAAATCTAGTACAGAGAAAAAGTGGTCACTGGGTAACAATGGTGACCTAAACAGTCAGTAGAACCTGAATATTTTCATCTTTTCTAACTGCAGAAATATAATATGTGTAATATTACAAACACGTATTAACGTTTTTCTCTATTATATCATGCGCATATCATACTTGTGTTTTAAATGAAGAGACTGCAGTTTTCCCAATTTACAAAGGGGAATATACCTTTAAAGATGAGCCAAGAGACAGAGATGCATTTTAATTTAATTCCCTTCTAGATAGAGGACCTCTAGAGCCCACTGAATATTTATTACACCCATAAAGAAACCCCATATTAAACGTGATTGTGCAAACTCATTTCAGTTATGTAACACTGCAGTCGTTTTCAGCATTTTACAGCTGATACAAACATGGGAAGACTGGATTAGCCAAATAGTACTTATCTGCCATTAAGTTCTGGCTTT
>VKOC01000001.1:45060282-45071018 GCA_009364415.1 Spea multiplicata
CCCTCTATCTATGCCCTCTCCCACTATCTAACCCCCCTCTGCCCTTTCTCACTGCACCCCCCCTCACCCTACTTACCTTGTTGCCTGAGCAAGCAGCAACTGCAACCGGGCCCACGGCAGGGCCGGATTGACTTAGGGGCTGATGGAGCTGCAGCTCCATGCCCCCACCTTAAACTAGGCCCAGTTAAAAAAAAACTTTATTTAACATGGAGGATGTTAAATAAAGAAAAAAAAACCCCAGATGTTTTAATTTAAACTGTGTGCGGCCGCATACCCGTAAGGCCGGCCCTGGTGGGGGCTTCCTGGCCCCCTAGAGTGGTGGACCCGGTCGCAGTTGCAGCGTGCTTAAGGGGCAGATGCCCCTTATGCCCTGCGTTAATGCGGCTGTAAAGGCCGCATAGGCCCAGTCAGTCCTGTCCTGACTGGGCCTATTTTAACCCCTAATGTAACTTCCCGGCTCTCTAGAGCTGTCTAAATGCAGCCATCACCCCTAAATGTTTTAAGACAATTTTTTAACAAGATTCTCAAATCTGCCATTTCGGAAGATAAAGTGGTCTAGACATCTGGGAAGTTAAATTAGGGTACATAAAGTACACATTTCAAGAAACTACACCCCTTGGAGGTTCAAATGAGGGGCTACATGTATTTCTAGGACAAAAGTTGAGTGCACAAATAATGACGGAATATGTCGCTTTGGCTAGAAAATGTTTTTTCTAACCATAGCGACATGTTCATTTGTGTCTTGCGCACTCCAGGTTTGTACTAGAAACACATGCAGCCCCTCATTTGATGCGTCAAGGGGTGTAGTTTTTGCAAATGTGTACTTTTTGTGGCATAATTTTACTTCTTACGTGAGCAGTAATGCCACGTCAAGGCTTCAACCCTAATTACTGATCATTCACACGCCTTTCATATCTCCATTCACTCACAGAAGCACACACCATACTTTCCATACATTCACTCACAGAAGCACACACCATTCTTTCCCCTTACAGTCCCAAAGAGATGATCGTAAAGGGAGAGAAAAAAATCACTTTTACAGCAAAAATAAGTTTTGCAGTAAAAATGCAAGTAGCTGGTTACTCACGTACCGCACAGGCTAAGTGGCTGATTTTACTAATATTTACAGTTAATCAGGATTTAAAACATTTCTTCCCTTTACCATTGGCTAAATTTAACCCCATGATCAAAGGGATCATGGGGTTAAAATTTACAATCAGCCATTTTTTAAAAAGGGAATGTGACTTTTTATAGCTATATGATCACTGTGGTAACATTGGCTACCACAGTGATCATTTTGCTAGAATACTTAAACTTTTTTTTTGTTTTTTAAAGTTAAACTAGTTTATGTTTAGATAATTTAATTTAATTTTTTAACTTTTTTTACATTTTTATTTTTTTAACGTAATATTTTTTATTATTATTCACAAGCATTATACCGTTGGAAAGGTGAGGCGATTAACTTTCCAACGGTATATGGTGGGGGTCTGTAGCTGCTTGGATGCCTGAGATACAGGCATCTAAGCAGCATGCCCCCATACCGCTTTAACTGACAATTCTCAAGTTATTATTAATAAAGTTGCGCGGTGCCGTCATCGCGTCATTGCGCGTGCCGCCACCGGCCGGATCGGGAGGCCCCGGTGATGCCCTTCAGTATGAGGGGCAGATCGCCGGGGTAGGTGGTGATGGGGGTCCACAGACCTCCATCAAGGTAAGATAGTGCTAGCGACGGCATGGTGCCGTCGTTAGCACCTGACTGGGACTGCTAGCAACGACACCATGCCGTCGTTAGCAGTCAAGGGGTTAAGGTAGGGGCCTGGAGCTGCAGCTCCATCAGCCCCTAAGTCAATCCGGCCCTGCCACGGCCCGGCCCACCGGGCAAATGCCCGGTGTGCCCGATGGCCAGTCCGGGCCTGTTATAGGACATCGTTAGATACCATTTTTGATCATAGCATCTAATTTGTTATAAAAAAAAATGCCTAAAAATTCTAATCATCTGCAAAAGCCAATGAAAAAAACCTGCTTAATATATTCTAATATGTGTCCTGGGTTTTTATGTTTGTTCTTTTTCTTTTTTGCAAGTTATAGGGCTATACGTACAAATAGCATATTGCAAATCTGGTAATCCTGTCCCCATGCTCTATTTGGGACATCTTTAAAGGGGGGAATTCAGTTATTATTATTAGTATTATTATTTTCTTTGTAAATTTCCCTTTTCTTCGACTATTGAACAAGGTTAGTTATCCTGTCTAAGAAAATACTTCTGCATGCTGATGTGGTTAAAACCTGTGAACAAAGAAGTTGGTCTTGAATAGTTCATTAACACCAGATATAATGTTTCCATTATACAAAGAAGTGGTGAAAGAACTTTAATGGAATTCACTATTCTTTTAAACAAAATAAATCATGTTTAATTTTAAGTGTCCTGAAAAGAACAAAATTGGAGATAATTTCACTGGAAAGAAAATAAATGTTAATTGAGATTAAGCCCATAATATATTAAAGATAAAACAAGTCGGGTCAATGGTTTCTCAAGTTCATTATTTACAGCTACAAGGAGCTTTGCACAGAATGGATTTCTTATAATTACTTTTGGAATAATGGGGAATTGCAGATGAGGGAAAATGATCTGATAACAAGTCAGTCTTTTCAGAAAAAATTGCAAGAACATTGGTCATGGCACAAAATCACTCCATTTGGTCACCTGTATTTTCTGCAGGTGTTATTTGTACATTAGGTTCCCCTTTTTTGTTTTGGAAGCTGAGCAAAAGCTTACAAGCAAACTGTTTCCCTGTTTACTTTTTTCTCAAAAATATTGCCGTTATCTGTTTCAACAACTGGCTAAGCTGCATGTAAGAGAATATTCACGTAAAACAAAGCAGTTGTAGAGTTGAGCCTTTTCCCTGTGGTCCAAGTATATTGTTTCACTGATTGTCTAAGATACATCCATTTTTATTAAACGGACTCTGGGTCATAAAGTCTAGGTTTACATATGTGTTTGGGTAACTAGAAACCACATGGCTGCAGTGCAAAAATTGCCTCAAGGCCCCCGCTTCACAAAGCAGCATGTCCCAGAGTGCCATCTTTGCCCCCAAACACTTTGTCTATGCAACCTTTGCCCCAAACAGCTTGTCTGTGCCGCTTTTGCCACCAAACAGCTTGTCGGTGCCCCCAGCTTGTCTGTGCCATCTTTACCACCAGTGCCCCAAGCAGCCTTCCTGTGTCATCTTTGCCCCAAACAGCCTGCGTGTGCCATCTTTGCCACCAACTTATCAGCAACCCCAAGCAACATACCTGTGCCATGTTTGTCACCAGCTTGTCTATGCCATCTGTGTCACCATCTTTGACCCAAACAATTAGTTTCACCATATAGCCTGCCTGTACCATTTTGCCCCAAACAACCTGCCTGTTGTGCGTCTCATTCAGCAAGTGGATGTGATGTCACTTTTTTACACCCTGGATTAGTCAAACACAGCATGCAGGGAGACATTTTACCTTTTGGCTCGACTGGAGCAGGCAGCACCCTATTTGTAACATACACACTTGCACACGTTTTACCTCCTCTCACACATACACCCTAATTCTACAAATGTGTAAACTGATGCTAATACACACACATACTAACATGCATGCTGACACATTTACACATACACAACATGCTAATACACACATACTCATGGTACCACACACACGCATGCCAATACACTGAAACGTGTGCATAGGACTCGTGCTAACCCACACAGGCTTTACACATACTCGTCCTAATACACACTTACACATACACACTCATACTACTATACTATTATTTTACAGGGAAAATACTCCATACACCAAGGTAGGAAATTGTAACAAATCAGTATGTGTGCCTAAATGTTCCAGGTCACCTAATACAATGTTCACTACTTTTGGCAGAAAATCAAGCATAAACAGTTGTCTGTTGTCTACTGCTTCTCACTCCCTTCCAATGTACCTCCGATGCCAAAAATAAGACATCTGGTCCCTTTTTTGTGATTAAGTCAAATCAATCCTCAACCAGCAATAAAGGATCTTGAATCCAAAGTTGAATTTTCTGTGGTTCCTTTGACAAAATCCCCAACCTCTTATGTTCATAATTTTCAATATAAGCAACATTCAGTCTCATCATGCAATCTATAATTAAATTGTACCATTTTAATTACCAGTGAACAGAAGTACAGTCCTAGAGTCCTACTGTTCCTCAGCTAATGGCAGTGATGTTTTCACAAGGTCTGGACATTTAATGAAAGTCAAAACTATGGAGAATGAGAGCGAACATCTGCTCGGTAATTTAATTACATCCCTCCATGTATTTTACTCTCTGGGGTACATTTAGTCATTTGGAATGCTTCATCATCTTACTGGCACTCATATGGTTAACATCTGCCAGTTCTGTAACGTAACTAAGGAGCAGCTCCAGACCAGGGCTTTGGTTTAACATTGCAAGATTATTCAAATTGCCTTACTCATCCAGGACATTTTGATTAATGAACGTCTATGGGGAACAGGCATAGAAAAAGACTTACTTGACTCTACCATTCAGCAATTTGTACAATAAGGTTGGAGACCAAAAGGGTCGCGACTGTGTCATTGTCATGCTTTTGGGATCCACTGCAGGTGTTACCATAGTGGTCCAACATTACCCCTTTGTGGCACATCTGGGTAGGTGAGTATAGAAAATATATTTTTTTCTTTGAAGATCAGTCATGCCATGCCATGAGCAGAAATATTCCCAATCTTACTTACCATTAATCTTACATAAACATTTTATTTATTATGGCACATAATATTGTAATCATTTGTGCCCCGTGAAAGTATAATTCATGAGGTAAGGGATTGAGAGAAAGATATTTCTGTAAGACAAAAAAAAAATCAAAAAGGTCATGAAGCCCTCTACTGCCAAATTACCATTTTTTAAAAAAATTTTGCGCATTGCTTTTGGATTTTCTTCTTTTTCTATTTTGTGTTATTACCTGGTGTGGATTTATTTTTTGTTCTTGTGTCCCACTGCAGCCAGCCTTATCTTATTTAAGAATCGCTCAAAATATGCCTTGCACATACCATTTATTTAGTGCTTTTGTTTTGAACCATGCTGGCGCTGTTTTTCTTGGAAGTCCTCGTCCTTGAGTTGGCTTACATTTGGTGTATTTTTTTCCTTTTTTCCATGCTTCATTCTTTTTCTTTATGAGAAAATATTTTCTAGTGTTTGCGAATTGATGATATCTTTACTTCAGTTCATTTTCTTTTTGTAACCACAGTTATCTGACAGTGCTGACATGAAAAGTTAATGAAACTTCAACTGCTGGGGGGAGCTTGCCAAATGGAATCGAGTATAGGTGCCCTAAACCTTATATATATTATCATGCTCATATTATTATAAGGGTTGGGGGAAATCTCTGAAGACATTGGGAACCATAGAATTTGTAGCCAGATAAGAACCATTGCCCCACATAGTCTCTTTATTTCCCTTATTGTAAAGGCTCAAACATTAATCAGTCCTTGGTTTTGTCTTGTATTCCCTTGCTTTATTAACCTTATCCGCATCCTTCTTAGTATAGTAAAACTTTCTTGTATTACATCTTGCAATGCAATTGTGTTGTGTTATGAATACAGCTGTCCGGAACATTGGGATTCAAACCAGCGTATTAAGCATTGGAGAATGTACCCTGGCCCATGTCACCTCCAGGAGATACTCCATAAGAACAAAATGTATGGTGCCATTTGTAAAATATAATGAGCCACCCTTGTCAACCACTGAAGGGACTTTTATGACATCACATTCTCAACACATAGACAATAATATGTAATTGGTCCCCTCTTTGCAGTTATAACAGCTTCTACTCTTCTGGAAAGGCTTTATGCAAGACTTTGGGGTGTTTCTGTGGGAGTTTTTCCTATTCATTCAGCAGAGCATATGTGAGGTTGGACAAGAAGGTCTGACTCACAATCTCTGTTCCACTTCGTCCCAAAAGTGGTGCACCCTAATGCTGGAATAAAAAAAGGTCTTGACCAAACTGTTCAAACAAAGTTGGAAGCATAGCAATGTCCAAAATGTGGTGTTATGCTGAAGCATTAAGATTAAGTGGCGGCATGCTTTACAGCACTCGATCCAACGCTTGGCCGTTATACTAGGTGATGTGAGACTTGTATTCAGCTACTCAGCCGTAAAGAACCATTCCATGAAGCCCCCACCACACAGTTTTTGTGCTGATATTAATGCCGTATTTAATACATGGAGAATGTTCATCTCCCCTAAACCCATCCTTCTTACCAAATAAAGCCTTTCCTTCATTTTCTATGAGGTTTACAATTATATTTTATTTTTAAATTGAATGTGAATGAAAGGGTAAAAGTTCCACGTTTATTTGAATGTACCCTCAGAATCCCATATTAATGTGGAAAAATTGCTATCCTACCAGAGCAATATATGTTTCTGGTGTTGACTGACTGAGTGTTTCTTTGCTTTGTACAGACTGTATCCTCTGATAAATTCCAATTACAATGGTTTCTGCTAGGCCGACTATGAGCAGCGTGTTTATGTTCTTACTGGATGCACACTGCATTGCTGCAATCCATTCTGCACAGAGTACAACAGCGGTCACATCAATTAGACCCGCCATTCTCCTCTAAAGCCCTTTGAACATCCTTTTATCTCTGCTCATTGTTGGCACCCAGTGCCTGCATAACAAGAGGTCAGTCTTGTGCCGGTGCCTCAAATGTGAGAACTGAGCCCTTTATCAATCCGCCAGGAGACAGATAAAGTACGTTCCATGTAAGCCTGGCAATCACAAGGGTTTCTGGTATATAGATTCAAAAGCTAGAAATTAGCAGATTATATCATGGATCAAAATATTACAGCATACAATAAAGGCAATAAATCTGTGGGTAATGATACCTTGTAATCCTGTGTGTGTGCCAATGCCTCGGTTATGCTTGTGCATGTAACACACTCATCCGTCAATGATTTCTTTATTATTTTGTTTTGGAATTCCTTGTCTGTCGTGCACATGCTTTCTTATCTCCCATTTCCATAATAAAACTGAATACTAAAGGGTGCAATTGAGTGGCTATTTTTAAACAAAGCTTGGTAGGACCAGTACATAATAAAGGGACACATTCTTTCTTATCATAGCTATAACAACATTGGTATAGATATTGACTATGCGCCTCTAACAAAACTCCCGCACCATTATCTACACTGATCTTGAACAATTTACATCATTAATCATGTATCTTCACATTTCCACATCAGTCTCCAGCTACCGACACACAATCATTCACTAGGTACTTCCACAACCCCAATCATGAACCACGTACCTCCTGTTAGTCACAAGCGGTCCCTACTGCTCTTTAAATCTACCCTAAAGCTATATCTTGTCAAACGTTCGCACCCTACTTCAAATATTTTACTTCCTGTAGGTTACAAAATAGGCATTTTTATATGCTATTGAAGGGGGAAGAGGAAGTGAGTAGGTGTTTTTGTGCCATATTTCCCTTGTTACTTGTCTGGCAGCTTACATGGTGTTAAATATAGGGGAGGGATGTTGTATTAGGAACTTGTTTTCCTCCATCCCCAACCTTTGCTAGTTTGCTAGTGCTTGCTCAAGACCTTTGCTTGAGTTCCCGTTTTTTTTTTAACCCTTGAAGATCCCTCCAGTTCCTATTACCTGTTCATGCCAGGGCTAGGGGTTTTGTTAGTCTCCTAGAAAACTCGGAAAATCCTGCAGCCAGGCTATGTCTTGGGAGAAGTGGTTGAGTTAAAAAAAAAAAAAAAATGTATGGGATCTGTCTGTTGTCTTAGGCTGACAGTGAGTAACGTGTCCCTTGCACAGCTCTCACACACCAATATTCACCAGGTACCTTCAAAGCTGTCGCACACCATTATCCACCAGGTACCTTTGTAATGCCGATACTGTGAGTGCTGTGTGGCTGCTCCATAACGCAAATAAGTAAACAGCCCACCACAGCAAACCAATCCATCCAGTCAGGCATTTTGGGGATTCTTCATGTAATGGCTCACTTGGCACAGCAAGAGTCCTTTCAGAGTCCTGAAAAACATGAGTTATTTGGTAGAAAAAGAATGTTAATGCCATATCTGAAATAGAATGTGCCTCATTTGAGGCTATGACCTTAACTATAGGCTAACTATACATTTTCAATACTTAAATGTGTGTAGTGCCATTCCTGAACGCCCTAACCTGTAACTCAATATGTTAGCTTTTGTTCTTTGTCATGACAGAGATCCATTTCTGTAGTATGATGTATTCAAATGTTAAGGATTACCATTGACTCAATATAGGGAAGAGCCACCACAAATTAATATTATGATCCAGAGCCTTATTCAACTATATTAATAGTATCTAGGATTATACAAACATACCCTATTTTTTTAATCCATGGCAATGCATTCTATGCAATCTATGGTTGTCCCCTGCCTTGGCTCATTTACATCCAAAGGTGACATTCAACATTTAAAAGATAAACGCATTCGGTTTTCAATTTCATTCATACAAGCACGATTTACTCTCTTGAACCTTTTGTCATTTTGTTTTTATTCTGAGTTTGAAAAAGGGATCCTAAAATAGCTTTTCTCTTAATATTGTTGTGGCTTACTGCATTATCACTGCTGTATCCTGTGGAGCTGGTAGCTTGTCACGTGTCAAATTGCTCTTATGCCCTTGTTTTATTTTCTGATGTTTTTTTTTTTTCTTTGTCTGAATTTCAGACTCATCCTAGCATCAAATCGTGATGAATTCTATCACCGGCCGGCAAAGCCAGCAGATTTCTGGGGATACAATAATGAGATCCTCAGTGGTAAGTATAGTATCAGTACTAATATACTTAAAATTGGTGAAGGCCAGTAGAATTTAACATGGTCTTTAATCGACTCCCTTTTAACTATGTCATCATCCCTGCAGACAGACATGGTTCTTTTGGTACCACATCATTCTACTAAATTTACATGAATAGAAAGATTGTTATGTATGAAACGATACTCTAAGGTAAAGGTTGGCAGTGCTCAGTCAATTCTGCATGTTGTTGGCATGCCTTAGCGGTATACTTGGCAGAAATGTTAATACAACACACACACATTAACTGTGTGGAACAGTTTCATTACACTTGTAGAAACCAAAACTGTTGCTGCCCTCCTGTCTAAATAGATTCCTGAGTGTGTCTGATAAATTAAACAGTTACAGCTTGATAAAGCCCCATTTTTTTAATGCTGTCCCACCTAGCGAAAGCAGGTGTGAAGGTCCACTATTATCTCTTTGTGCCACTGCAGGTTTGGATATGGAGCCTGGTAAAGAAGGAGGAACATGGCTAGGGATAAGTAAAAAAGGGAAGCTGTCGTTCCTAACAAATTACCTGCAGCCTAAAATAGATGTTCATGCCAAGGGCAGAGGTAAGTTTAGCAGGCGACTGTCATATAAGTGCTTTTTAAAAACATCTAACTATTGCAGATTCAGTCAGTTTGTATGGCCATACGTCGCACAAGCTGCCACTACGTGAAGGTTACAGTATTGTTGAATGTGTGGCATTGAAACACTGTTAAATAGATTTATCTAGTGTACTTAGCTGCAGAATGTAAGATTTAGGAAAATAATTTAACATATCAAATTAATTAAAGGCCATTTTAATATCTGCTATGCAAGGCATATTTAAAAACATTGTTGACTTATTGCATGCTTTGAAGGGACACTCCACACATATGTACTTTAATGCATATGATAGCTTTTGAATCTCCCCATATGCATTTGCCGCTTTGCTTGTCCCCCAGCTATTGTCTGTGCTGCAGGTGGTCAATCGGGTCCAGTGCTGGCTTGGTGAGCACTGATTGGCTGCTTCAAGATTGCCTACTTCAATATACATTACTGTTGCTGGAACATCCTCCCTGCAGAAGTGGTAGAGGCTAATACAGTGAGGGAATTTAACCCCTTCAGGACCGGGATTTTTAAGCTAGGGTGTCGCTAAAGGACCAGAGCCGTTTTTGTGTTTTTGCCATGTCTGTCTTCAACTGTAATTTCTCTCTTATCAATTGGTGCACCCACACAAATCATATATTGTTTTTTTCAGCACAAGTAGGGCTTTCATTTGATACCATATTAAGCTGGGTAGTACATTGTTTTATTTGAAAAAAACTGGAAAAAGTGGGGAAAAAATGAAAAAAACGCATTTTTTTACAGTTTTGTATACATACAAATTGTACACACATTGAACCAATGGGAAAAAAACTATCCCAAATATATTCATTAACTTGTCCTGATTTGGAAACCACCCAACATGGCCAGGATTTTTATCTATTTTGACCAGTATAGGGCAAATATTGCAAGGCATGCATCACGTTTTTGAAATGTAATTTTTTTCAAATTTGGCATGGTAGTCTAATAACTGCAATAGTCGTCACAGATACTGATTATCCCCCTAAAATTATATGTTTATGAACAGTAGATAAGTCAAGGTGTACAACTAGGGTAATTTTGACACTTTTCAAACAGGGATTTTATCGCCAATTGCTGCCAAATTTTGAGGTATTTTTATATTTTTTTGGTTTTTTTGCATATGTTGCAATGTTGCTTTAGATTTTTTAGGATATTTTGTATAGAATATGTGCAACTGCAGAACAAAACACCAAATTGTGTTCACCAACATCCCCAGGTTCCAACAAGGCCTCACATGCATGGTTCATGCATTTTTTGAGGAAGCCATGAGGGCAAAACTGG
>VKOC01000001.1:45071118-45146173 GCA_009364415.1 Spea multiplicata
ATAGGACTGTGATTGCTGTTAGCAATCACACCCCTATCATGCCAAGTCATATTGCTAATTTTGTCCAATTGTGTGTTACCTACTTTTATTAAAAATGTGAGTTTTTATTATTTTTAAAGGTGGGGGTCATTTTCGGTTTTGGCTAAGTGAACCCTGAATGTTTTGGTCCAGAATTTTCATTTTAGTTCATCCCTAGAATAAATCTAGGGAATCCTGAATTTGTAGTCGCAAAACTTTCTAGGCCCAGAAATCAGTGAGAGGAAGAGTAAAGGTTTTGTGTCATTTTACTTTATTTTAATCTGCATATTTTATTAAAGGCCATATTTTTTGTCACAGTGAAAAATGAGTGCGGCCCGCGCACGTATACAATTCTGATGAAGTGGCCCACTGCAGAAAAAACTTGGACACCCCTGGATTATGCCCTTTGTACATGCGCCCCTTTTTCTTTGATTTTTTTACAGATATGATTCAATATGTAAATTGAATTTGTTGAAAAAAAATTGTTGGGTAAAAATCATGTTTTTTTGGGGGGGTGAGGGGGTGGGGGGGGCCCTTAACAAATTCTCGCACACGGGCCCTGAGGCGTCTAGTTACGCCCCTGCCCAACCAAGTTGGCCCTGTCATATAAGCATTAAGCTGGTTATGGGCATTGCGGGCACAGCTGTCCAGTTTTGCCCTATATTAGTAAGAGGAAGGGGTCACTGGGGACATTGTTCGCCAGTCATTCTTGCAAGGGAAACTTCCACGGAAACACGTCTTTCCGTTACCTTCCTGCAACTTGGTAACCAAACTTAACAGAGGCCAGAAGTTGCTTCTCAAATGGTGAATTCTTACAAAATACCCACTTGGCAATTTGCGAATTTTCTAGAGCATGCTGAAAGAGTTCGATAAATCCCTATTTGCGTGTGTGTGTGTGTGTGTGTGTGTGTGTGTGTGTGTGTGTGTGTGTGTGTGTGTGTGTGTGTGTGTGTGTGTGTGTGTGTGTGTGTGTGTGTGTGTGTGTGTGTGTGTGTGTGTGTGTGTGTGTGTGTGTGTGTGTGTGTGTGTGTGTGTGTGTGTTGTTGTGTGTGTGTGTGGTGTGTGTGTGTGTGTGTGTGTGTGTGTGTGTGTGTGTAGGCTAATGTGTCATTTGGTTTCTCTATTATAAATCCTGAAAATGTCCAGGTTATCTGGATCTTCTAAGACAAGCAGGGGCAGGCACTTTATCAAACTCATTATGTTGATTCATGCACCAAATAACATGCCATTAAATAACTAAAACGTTTCTTAAGAGCTCAGAACGCTTGCTGGGTATGAGCGTATGACTGTGTCCGTCAGTCACGGTAATGTGTATAAACAGCGGAAAATGTGTTTATAAATAAAATCTTATAAATGTCTTCGTAATTACAGTAGCAACTATCAATAGGTTACAAAGTCACATAAGGAGTCTTGGTAAAGCCCTGTCCTCTAGCCGTGCCTTTAACCAAATCACTAAAACAAAAGTCTCTTTCTTTATCCATCTGAAATGCAGGGAGTTGTCCCTATAATCCCCCGAGAAGTATGAATGGTGCAATATCTGACATTAGTAAAAATATATTTTTGATATATAATGCTGTATTTACATATAAAAATGTTATAGTAAACCATGATTTTAAAAAAGAATGTATCTTTGGTGTGATTACTTGATAGTAACAGATCGTTATCTCAGTATTCAATATATGCAAGTCAATCTCATAGAGGATTAAAGGTGCCCCGCTTTTGTAGGCCTCCAACTACTTGTTACTCCTGCCCACGGTTGGGTATTGTGTAATAAGTGTTCATTCCAATTGTTGCGCTATGATACATCATTACGATGATTCAACAGTTCTGGAAAACAGTAATCGGCATCTTCTCTAAATTGTGCCGACACTCACCAAGTAGGATTTCATGCTACATCTCACTAGTTTCAGCCACACCTCATTTCAGCAAAGTCTGGCTTTTCTCTTTTTTGTTCTAAACCTTGCGTCATGGCAGGAAAATACGTCCTCTTCCACACACCCTACCTTCTTCTGGGACTACAACTACTTTTATCCTTAGCTAGATAATTGCCTCATGGAAATTTGAGGAATCCTCCCACTAAGTAGTCCACAAGGACCAAGCTGGACAATAACACAGTAAAGTCTGGTGAACACCAGCAGTACGTGCTTTCCCACCTCATACGAGAAGCTGGGACTCTTTCATCGTCAAAAATCCTTTATAAACAATGTATAGACAGATATACATTTATTGTAGTTGGAAATCTAATAAACATGTGCTTTTGTTCAGGTCCGGGGTGGGGGGGTGGGGATTTTACAAAACTATTTATACAACATAATTCTACTGAAATGCTGAATAAGCAGCAGTCGTACAAACCAAAGGAAGGTTGGCAGGCAGCGCAACAAAGCAGAGGGGCATTAGTAGAAGAAAGAGGAAGGAGGATCTACCACTTCATAGATCTCTGGTCAGACCTCACATAGATTGTTGTGTACAGTTCTGAAGACCCCCACCTCCAGAAGAATACCATATATATACCGTATTTGCTCAATTTTAAGACGACCCTCTAAGTTATGAATATCAATTTAGGAAAAAAAAGAAAAAGCCTGAATATAGGAAAAAAGTTTTACTAGTAAATGTTAATTCATGTAAACTATGTAAATTATTTTTTTAATAAAAACTATGATTGAGAAAAATATATTTTTTTGTTTTTATTTCCTTTTGTTTTTCAACCTGCCCCCAGGCTTGCCACTCTGCCCCAGAAATGCCTTATACCTCCTAAATGCCCTTTAACCCTCTAAATGCCACTGTGCCCCATTATTTGCCTTTTTACCCCTATGTGCCACTCTGCCCCCAGAAATGCCTTATACCCCTGGCATTTAGGGGCTTATCATGGGGCAGAGTTGCATATAGGGAGGTATAAGGCATTTCAGGAGGCAGAGTGGCATTAAGGGGGTTAAAAGGCATATCATAGAGCACTCTGCCTACAGAAATGCCTTATGCCTCCCATTTAACACCCCCCCCCCCCCCCAAAACTTACCGGTGCTTCTGACTCCCCGGTACGTTGTCCGGGCAGCGTGTAGACGTCTATGCGATTCGTGTAGGCAACTTCTGCTGCAGCCGGAAGGAGGTGCGGTTAGCAGTGGGGGGCATAGGACAGGCGGATCCAGGTCCCCTGCAGCGTTGCGGAGGATCTGGATCTTAGTCTCATAGTCAGACATCATATAGACGACCCCAATTATAAGACGAGGGTCCTCCTCACCTGTTGTCTCTCTAAGTCATATTGTTATGTTACATACTACTTGTTATGTCCTCTCTACCCGTTGTACAGCGTTATGGAATTTGACGGCGCTATATGAAACAGTAAATAACAATAATATAGCTGGGAAGTACGGATAAAACAAAAAAGCAGGTATGGTGCAAAGCTGGAAAAGAACCAAGACCTTTTGTACATAACCTCAGTTCTAACTGGCAAATAGATAGGTCCAGTTTTCTTTAGGACCTTGGGCTACATATGGTATTTGTTTGGCTTCAAGTCTGTGTTAAAAGCCCATAGGTTTTTTACACAATATATAATTAGTTAATGACGCTCAGCCTGTCTCCCAATGATGTGCTTACATTGGCTTGATGAAGGCTTCTAGAGCTATCACAGACAATGGCTTCTCATTCACACTATCTTGGAATGTGACAACTGAGATAAAGCACACCAAACAACTCAATTAGGGTGCTAGCTTGGTTAATTATGGTGATTCACATGAACGTGTCAGCAAACTCAGCGTACAGTAAAGTCATGTTAAACAGGCCAAGCCTGCCACTGTGCTTCAAATACCTCTTCTTATAACTCACGCTCTTGGAAGTTATTCAATAGTTGTGGCTTTTTATCTTATTTATCAGCAGGATAAAATGGACTGACTAGAAGAGGAGAATGGTTCTTGTGTTTGCATGTAAAATGCAACCTAAAACCATGAAAATGCTGCAGATAGTGGGCCACAATCTTAAAATCAGAGCAACCAAGGAGGACAATTGTCCCCTGCCGGCTTCCCCCTGAGAATAATGGTCTTGTAGAGACAGGTTTAAAGGGTCTGTCAATTAAAGGGGCACCCTCTTTTATCTATGCTTTCCTATATGCAAAACGGATTTTGTCCTGTGCCTAACTTGAGCTAGTTGAAGCAATGAGCCATAGCGTTCTTCTCTCCATCAGCTCAGCTACCCATTGTCTTTAGGACTGAGGTTATTGCTATGGCTTTCCCTCCTGAGCTAAAGTTGTAGAAGATACCCGCAGGTTGGCCTAAAGGGCAAAAAGGGTAGCCACAGTCAGACACTCCACCCGCTACAAAAAACATTCTCTATCCTTGGGCACAATGCCCTGGGACTCAAACGAAACGTACCAGTTGGAAAGAAAACATGGCTGGTCACAATCATGGTCCAAGCTTTTAGGTTTTTTTTTTTTTTGAAGATTCATACTGCCAGCCAAAAGACTAGACAATGGTTGGGTGTTGTAATGGAGGGTACACTTGCACATCCAACAGCATCTCTGGCTTTGTGACACTACAAACTCTCTGGCCATTGGATCAATTGATTCTCTCTTTTCAGGAGCACTATACTTGATCATAAATAGGAGCACTATACTTGATCTGGAAAAACAAAATCCTCTAAACACATACCAGTTTTTGTCTAGATTTCTAGAGCCATAGAGCTATTTGGTGCCTCTACTTATTAGAGAGTAAATGGGAAATATGGGACTCTCCAGCACATGGTTCCTCATATGCCAACGTAACCTAAAAGCCAACCATGAACCATTCACCGGTACAGAATGACAAGTTAAGGTTCTGAAAATTGTTAACCTTTGCTAATATTTCCATGTACTTACAATAGAAGGCAAAAGTATTTCTCACAGCGAGATGAGTAAAATAAAAGGTTGAGCGATTAACATGGTACCAAGGAAAAAACAGGTTTGTGGAATGCATTGTGACACAGGGCACCGTGGTAGGCATATAGATCTTCAGATCTTCCACACATTACAGTTTACCATAGGCCCAAGAATTTTTATTTTTTTAACCAGAGGCCAAATTAACCAGAAACATTGAGAGCAGGGCTTAGTAATTTGAACCCCCCCCCCCCCACCTTTTTATAAATGTACACACTTCAAAATCTATATATTTTACATTAATATATTAAACTAGAAAATCTTGGCCAGTGTTGGCATCACCTCATAGAGAATCTATTTTCCACCGATAGTCTATAGCAAGATACTGAGCACATTCTAAAAAAAAATACAATGGTGCTGTAACAACATTACCTAGGCCTGGAGACCTGGTTAGTACATTTTGAAAGCATGCAATCTATTACCACCCAGTTTACCAATATAGGTGTTATCTTTACCAAAATGTACTCCCTTGAAAGGAGTATTTTTACTGTGGAAGACAGGAAAACAAGTGTCCTGTAACTCATGCTATTGCTATCTAGGCAAAACATTTTTCTGGAAGCATCATCAGTGGAGTAGTAATTAACCATTACCTGGATGCAGCAGCCAAGATAACATTTTATAGCCATATAATAGCCTTTAATTAGTGGCTCAAGATTTCCCAGCCCACAAGCATTCAGGAAGTCCCTTATGATGATTCTTTAAGTCTCTAGCATTGTTTATAGCAACATTCCATGTGAAAAACTAAGTGTTGTAACGTCTTCAGAACCCTAGTCATCAAATAGTCCTAACTCCTGATGCAGATTTTTGGCTAGTCCTTGAAGTATAAATAAAGACTTATTTATACATGGCTGTTTGCTTTGCTTAAAAAAGGACACTTTTTTCTCAATCATTGTAGAACAATTTATTTTTTTCTTAGAGATTTTATCAACTATCCAACTGCATAGATAAGAAGCGTGTGTGTGTGTGTGTGAGACAATATAAGAAATCTGGATCTACACACGGGAGAAATGCATATAATATATATATATGCAATAACCATAAGTGCTGATTAAGTGTTCTGTCTGATTATGCAAATTTGGCACATAATGAACAAAGTAATTAGTATATTGAGCTGTAGCATATACTGTAGCTTCAGAGCAATAACAAGTTAGGTTTGGTTAAAATACCTACACACCACCACGGATCATTAACCGCTGCACTTTCCAAACTGAATACTCATAACAAAGGCATTCTGAGCTGGATGTTTTAACTGTTCATACATTAGATTTCACCCTTAGAACTTAATAGAAGACAGACACTGAAACCAATGCCTATTTTAACAATTACATGTGCTCCAAGTATCGTTCAGCATTTAAAAATAAATAAATAATAATACTGCACAATTAAGACAAAAAAAACCCTTAACACTGGCCTTGGACATCAAAACGTGCAACGCAAGTCCCAAAACGTACTGCAGTCTGAAATGTGATTTTATTCTGAAACCATACATTCAAAGCAGGTATAGCATTGTCACGGGAAAAAAAAAAAGTGTAGGTCTGGAATAAATGTGTGCCACATTCCACTGAAATGGAACTAAACAGATATCGCAAGACCGAATAGCTGTCTTTGGTTTCCTAGTACCAGGGGATAATATACAAGTTTGCTGTGATGAACTTACATGAATAACACCAAAGCAATTGAACAGTAAGGAGGCTTAGCTGCTCACAACACTTTGCCATAAAAAGAAATGC
The DNA here is from genome assembly GCA_009364415.1 of Spea multiplicata. NCBI lineage: Eukaryota > Metazoa > Chordata > Amphibia > Anura > Pelobatidae > Spea > Spea multiplicata. Next base: position 45,077,767 of record VKOC01000001.1, read on the forward strand.
GTAGAAGACCTGTCAAGATATTGAAAATACACTCAAATAAAGATGCTATTTTGGCATGTAGTAGCTCAGCCACTTATTTGTGTTCTACAGAAATTGCAATGGGGTCAGTTACCTCCAATATGAACCATGCCACACAGATTAAAAACCATATTGGAAAACATGCAAGATTTATTCTTCAAATAACAGTCAACCTACCAAAAAAAAAAAACGTTCAAAATAGCACACATCCCTAGGAAAATTTACTCCGTATCATATATCCACATACATGTACATAATGCACCCATAACAGACCCCAGCAAAAACTGCATAACAATTATGGATTCCAGTCGTGCCCGTTGAACTTTTTCAAACTGGTTTATTCGTTATTTTGGATGACTATAAATAAGTGTTTCCACTATGGAAAAAGAAAGTGAACACAGTACATTTTCATGACTGGGGAATGGAATTTTTGTTTCTGAAGAACAATCTTCTTAGGGGCAAAAGCTTAGAAAAAACAACCTGAATGTCTGGACTCAGTTCTTTTTTCTTTGTTATAAAGTCCCTTGTAAAAAAAGACAGAATACAAGGCTAGAGATGACTTATTGCTCGTCTTCTGCTTTTTCTTGCTTGGCATCTTCTTCCTTCTCTTGAATTTTCTTCTCTTTAACAGACAACTCTTCTAATTTTTCTGCCACTTTGTCAGCACTATCATTTTTGGTCATGTCTGGCAAAAAAATAAATAAAATAGCCAATTAGAGTAATCATCAACATTTAACACAAGGCATCCGTATCTCCCATAAATTTTGAACCAACACATTTCCCAATACCCTCACATTACACCAGCCACTTCAGTTACAAGGAAATAAAAGTTGAGGAAGATGACAGATGAGCTCTGGGAAAGAAGAGAGAATAGCAAAAGCAGCAAGCAACATTGTATGGGGGAAACCCATTATCACCATGTTCTATGATCTTCTATGAAACTCGCTCATGAACACCAGGAGCATGCTAAAAGAAAGATCATGGGTTTTCTTTAGCAGACTTAAAAAGCGCCATAACTGGAAAGAGCAGTTGGGCACAGAGTGAGTCTGCACAATGTCAGATGAAGACAAGCTACTTCCCTTACCTTTTGTTTCATTTCCCTTCATTTCATTTTTACATTCTTCAAACTTCGCCTTAAACTTCTGAGCATCTGAAAGAATAATTATGTCGTTAGCTCACACCATGAAACACTTGTAACCGGTGGATTCAGATCTCACGCATTTAATTATACATTAGGCAAGATCTTCCTGTATCAGAAGCTCGCCAAGGTTAGCCCTGCATAATGTAAAGTGATGAAATAAAATTGTCTGTTAATTCTCCCCTTTGGCTCAGACAATCTCACGGACTGCTAAAAAAGATGCAGGGGGATAAATGAGCGATAACATAGTATCAGACTACTGAAATATGTAAGCCATCTAATGCAGACAGGTTCTCTGCAGCTACTCAGGACAAAAGTCATGTGTGATAGCGTAGGTGTTCTCTGTTCTTTGTACTGACATCCACATTTACCAAAGATAGACACTACTTTCAACTAGCCGATTTAAACGGCACAGCCAGTACAGATTTGATGCTACTTACTTTCAGCATTTAAGAAGCGAATAGCCAACAGTTCTGGTTTCGGAGCCTCATCTGCATAATCCGCATATGTATTCCAGACCCACGCTCTGTCACTACCTGCATTAGGCTTCAGCTCCATTGAAGGTGTAACTAGGAGAGGCAATAATAAACATGTCATGTCAACATGTTGACTCAGCGGGAAATACACCAGCAGCGTTACACTGTCTCCTATACCTGCAGACATTTCATCTTCCTTTACTACTAATGCCCCAGGCACTATTTCCCACTGGACATCATTTTTGCATAGCACATGCTTTGACAATTGGAAGCAAAAACAAAGTGTAAGCATTGCTGTAATATCGCCGTAACTGCTTACCATAGTGATTGGCGCAGATTTTTAGAGTTTTATCTCTTCTCATCAGGATGCGGATTGTTCCTCTCTCCTTATGTCTCAGCAGCTTAACATCCCCAGTGCCCCGTTCTTTCCACTCTGGTGGGTCATTTTCAGACGCAAATCTGAACAACTTTGCTCGCCTGTGACAAGATTAATGAGTTACTTTTTAGGGTAAGACACGGTCGACTATTACCCGTTTAAGGGCATTTACAATAATCACACACAAACTAGTAACTTTAGGAAAATATTACACCCAACACAGTCGGGTATTTCAGGTCACACTAAACTTCTCTAGAAAAAGGAGAATTGAATGATGTGAACCGCTCTTATGTTAAAAGTGCTTAACAAATCTTTTCACTTAGAACAAACAATGCCATCTTCTGGCTAGAAATACATGTGACATTGCTGACTTTTTGATCAGAAAAAGAAAAAACTATAGTTTTTTGCCATATATACAATATATATTTTGAAATATATACAGCAATATCACTTAAAATGATACATCATGACATGACAAAATAAGAAAGTGTATGATGCTTCAGTACAGTGCCTGAAATAGCCTATATTTATGACTTCTATAGCTCTTTCCACCAAAATGTTGTTGGTTTACAATTTTATAAAAACAGCGCTGCCTGGACTAATAAAATGTTTCAAAATGGAAACAAAAGCCTTGTGTTATTACCGATTTAAACCACAAACACTTCTAATGCGAGGGCTCTACAAAGCGGTTTGCCATTATCCAATATTAACAGGCATGCTTTAAAGTTGAAGTCCCATTATCATCAAGCATTATTGTTGAATGGCATAATCTAACAAGCCACCGAACAGAAGTGAGGGTTTGTTCCAATATACCTGCGCGCAAGGGACGTCACCATAGGCAGTGATTATATATATTATCACGTAAGTTACAGGTAGTAAATATACAAATGACAAAGTTGTATTTAAATAAAACCTTAAGGGATTTTACAAAGAAACGGTTCCCCTTTTAAAGCTGTTGAAAAACACTCGACTGACTTAGAACATACATCTTAAACACTTCTTCCTCATCTTCTTCAAGTGTCTTTATCTCTTGCTCCGGCAGTGACACAATGGGTTCAAAATGAGGGTCATGATTTGCATCTTCTGTGTTCTCCACCGAGGTCTCATGCTCCTCTTGTGTTTCCTTAAAGTGAAGAAAAAAACAAAAGCTCACTTTACATGTCCACTCAGGCAAAGCTGTACAACTATGCTCCTTAACTCAACACTTGATGGGTACAAACACAAAACTCCCTGTATTAAACCATTTATCTGTTAAGGGGACACTAGCAACATAGTGCACTTTAATGAACATGATACCTGTATGCAAGTGCATGGGGAGATTTTAGAGAACACCCTATATGCACTTGCCCCTTCCTTCAGCTATTTGCAGTGCTGGAGATGTCTCCCCGCATGCAATATACTTGCCTCCAGCACTGGGTTCTTGAACATTGCATGTGCGGGTCTGTTCAGAATCCAGGGGTAGCGACTGACTGGTTCAAGCAGCCGGTGCCAACAATAGGCAGACCATGGAGGAGGCCAACTGCTGCAGCAGAAACAAATCCCTGCACCATCTATTCTCCCCAATTTACACGAACATATATATATATATATATATATATATATATATCATAACCTTTTTAATGCCTCCATCAAGAGAAGATCATTTCAATAAAATGATGTTATTACAACAACTTGAAAAAGAAAGTGAAAGATGTACTTTGCTAAGCTTTATATACCACTAGAGTAAGTCTGCATACGCGATTCATTCGAGCCTAGAATTAAAGAGAAATTGTGCTGAACCAGTGCTCAGTCAACAGAAATCAGTATGGACAATACCAGTACTATTGAGGGGATTGTTGGTCGCATTAGCCAATTAACCCCAATGGTGCCGGGGACCATAAACTCTGCAGAGTGCGCGGGTTCAGTTATAACACTGAAGAAGGATCAGCGATGAAGGTTTTATTCATGCACACGGCAGGAGAAAAGGCCAGGAAGCCTTTACATTTAGGTCATTATTGTAGGAAGTCATGCAATTTGAGAAGACTTTCCCTGCTGAGAACACCACAGCGGACAAAAATATAAGCAGCAATGAAATAATTCCCTTTAGTTTTGAAGACAGAGGGTCCTATGGGTGGGTAAAACTTGGCAGTGCGATAAGGAATACATTTGTCTTGTGGATCGGACTAGAATAACAGATCTAGAACACATACAATGGCCATCTATGCTGCTGACGTAAATGATTTTTTAAAAAGGAAAATCTTTTTACAGTGTGTAGTTAATGATACCAGTAATAGAAATGACATTTTATGCCGGTGCATGTTTGTCAAACATTGCACCAGTAATTTTAGTCTCTCCAAAAAGAGAACACAGAAAAATAAATGTATTAAAGGCTAGGAACGAAGCATTGTTTGCACTTTTAAACTGGCTTCTTCATTAACTATGCATTAAGTACCATCAAAGATCTGAAGAGGAGAAACTCGGACCCGTGTACTCGGTAGGGCGTTTAAACGTCTGAGTTCTTCGTATTGCATACCAAGGTAAAGACTTCTCTTCTTGCTCAATTTGCATAAGTACGGTCATGTTTTGGTTGTACACGCTTACCATGAACTTGCTTGTGTCACTGATGGCCTTTAGGCTTCTAAATTAAGAAAGTATATTTGTTTCCTGTTGGCAGCTGGGTGCGGCCCACATGCAGTAGTATGGTGTGTGTATGACTGGTGTGTGTGCCATCAAGGTTTTCATTTGATGAATAAACAAATCCGCACATGCCAGGACAGCAGAAAATGTTCGAGTTACAATTTGACAGATTTGCTCATGCAACATATAGGTGGAAATGGTGGGATTTTATGGGACACTGAACCATTCAAGTCCATATTAAGGTTATTTAACATAAATTCGTCAACTTGTGAGGATATACTCCAGATAGGAAGATGCAACGCACCTCCTCATCCCCTCTGTCACTCCATGTTCACCCCACTTGTGGCTCCTTGAGAAAGCCAGTGGCAGGAAAGCACTTCCACCTAGATCAACATAGACTAGGCACCCTACAGTGGATGGTGCAGACAGTAAATGACCCTCCTGGTGGGTATTTATGTTAAAAAAATCTGGCTGCAGGTTAAAAAAAAAAAAAGCATGCATGAAACTGTATGATATGATGCACCCCATGACATCACATGCACAACGATGTCCCCCCATTTAATGGCTTGGCACTGCAGAAAGAGTAGTTCCTGCAGGAGGCCTCTCATGGGATGCACACGGTTGTTCACAATAGTTTAGTGATAAACACGCATTCAGGGTTATATTTTAATAAATAAAAAGTGTCTAGGGCGTTATGTGTGTTCACCTCCCTGTGAAGATCTCCCATGGCCCTAGGATAACTTAAAACGTATCCATCGTAAAATGTCTATAGAATGCCAGCTTTCCATTCAGCGGTACCCTCTTCACGAACATCGCTCAAACGTGCGTAAAATACAAATGAATGTGAAAAGTTACGTCAGGCCCCATTTCATTCTCAAGGGGCCTGCCGCTAGAGACCAAAATCCCGCGCTCGCCGGCCATGCGGGACACAGTGAAACGGTACATGGGGCAGCGGCGGGGCTCACGGTGCGGCCGGGCCGTAAACCGCTTAAATAATCACTGCTCCCTAAATGCGTCACAGCATCCGATGGTCACGCCGCCAAGTTTTACTTTGCCCCGGTCTTACCGCTGTGATTATGTCAGCGCACGGCTAGTTGAATCTGGCACACGAGCCGGACTGCCCAACCCCAGCCGGGAAAATCCTTAGGGATATAGCCCGTTAATTTCGCGGAACGTTAGCGGATGGGGAATATGTTGAGGGACGGAGAGCACGTGACACCTAACTAGCGGAGCGCTGGAAGCCAGGCCGAAACATACCGCAACCCACCTCTTCACAGAGAAAATGACCTCCCTCGGGCGCACTGTTTCAGGGCCCCCACCCCATGTCTCCCCCAACCACCCTCCCACACACAGAGTTCTGTCGGCAAATGGAACCGGCATCATAATCATAAGATTGCGACATGAGCCTGTGGCCTGTGCTCTACCTTCGTGTCGGCCATCGGATGGAGGATGAAGACAGATTGAGCAGATGATCTTAGGCTCCCCGGTTGTCTGTCTATCTCTCTTCGTACGCGGGTTTCGCGCTGTTTTTCCTCCCTCCCCTTCTAAGTGCGTAACGTCGTACGTGGCGCTTCCACTTCCTCGCAACTTAACGTGACGCAGGGCCCCCCTCTGTAAAATGGCGCCCTCTAGTTAAGCGTCCCCGCCCCCAACCTACATCACGTCCGTTACAGAGCTCGGAGCTTTTAACCAACTTGCATGCATGTTTGTAGCCATACGCTTCCAATGAATTAGATGCCGCAACCCTTGCCTAGTTTATGATTATTTTATTAACAAGAGGAGACATTAACAAAAGCATGTTCCTGTATCCAGGCAACAAACCCCTCCCCCCTTCTGACACCGAGCGCCGGATGTGAACCTAACTTCCTTTGTCGTCACAAGCATGGCAGCTTCCTTTTAAGAGTTCCATGCGTGAAGGATTGTGAGTGGAAAGACGTACAGCTTGTGCATTGGCGAGATTCTTAAGTCTTTATTTGTGCGTGTATATGTTTTTAATTTTATTTAATATTTATATTGATGCGCAAAAGCAATACAAAGAAGAGCGATAAGGCATAGGTTATTACCTTACGTTCGTCTTTTTCATTTGTTGTTGATATAAACGTAAAAGATCCACTGGTACCAGTATATATTTAAATTTGTTTCTCACAGGCGTATTATTCTTTGTCTTCGCATGTTTAATTTGGTTGATATGTTGCTGGTAGCAAATATTTGCGGTTAAAATATTTAACGTAGCATGTCTTGTATTAGGATTGCAGTAGTATCTATTGGCAACTTGTTCCTCTTATGTATCACTCTCTCGGTAAAGTAGTACTTACATTACACCTGTGCCTCTGACCATCTAGTTTTACATTATGAACTCTTGTTCTAACTTTTCCCCTCCTTTGAAATAAACTTCCTAGGACAGAACTGTTTTTTTTTTCTTTTATACCCGTACAATACCCTATTGTGACAATGCCTGGTTCAACTTTTTAGCAGTGCTCGTGTTTAGCTGTAATTTTTTTCTCTCTCTTTTAGTGAACCCACAAGTTTTTTTTTCTTCTTGAGGACAAGAAGTGCATATTTTGAGCATATCTTATTTACTATAAAATTAAAATAAACAAATATGGTGAAAAAAATGCAAAACAAACTTGAGTTTTATTTAAAAACCTTTTATTCATCTAAAAAAGCTAATGAAAAAAATCTAAGTAGGTTCTATTTGCCCTGAATTTAGAAATGCCCTGTGTATATTTTTTTGAGAGTTATAAGGCAATAAGTGCAAGTAGTATATTACTAGTTCAAACACATTTTTTCAAATTCTGGTCATTCTGCTCCCATGTCCTATTTGGGAGATCTTTAAAGCTGGTCAGTACAAGTTACCTCATAGAACCATATATCTTTGAAAATTAGGCAAATGCTAACTATTGCAAAGCTCTAATTATACTACCAGCTTTCATCAAACTTTGTGGCAGTCATTTTTTTATGATTTTAACCAACACCCACCGTACGCACATTGTGAAATCCTGGAATATGTCAATGTCAAACACCTCATTATGTGTTTAGCAACATCTCCTTAGTACAGTGATACTCCCCCCCCCATGCATAGGTTTTGTCAAATTGTTTGGTGGGTAAAGGGCCACATTTGGGACATACGCAATTCAGTTTTGCAACTTAGAATGTGGTCCTTCTGCCTGCATGTCCTATTTAGGACATCTTTGAAGCAGGTCAGTTCAGTTTACCCCCATCAAACCATATATGTTTGAAAACCTCAGGGTATTTGAAATGCCTTTGCCAAAATTCATTGGTGGTGTTCAGGTGTGATTTTACAACTCCTGGTATATGCTACTGTCAGTTATCCCAATTTGTATTCGGCAACATCTGAGTACAACAATACCACCCATGCATAGGTTTGTCAGGTTGTTTGGGGGCCACATTTGGGAGGTGTGCAGTTTTGTTTTGGAATTTTGACATATGGTTAACCTGTGCCCATGTCCTATGGGGCATCTTCAAAGCCAGCCATTTCAATCTACACCATCATTACATATTTATGAAAACTAGACACCTCGGGGTATTTTAGATGCTGGTATTTTAACTTTTTTTTATGCACTATACTTTTCATCGCTGTAGCAGTTTTCTTTTTTGTGTCTACCCCCCCCACACACACACACTCTGTATGTTAGGTATGAATTTATGGCTCCTGGAATATATCACAGCGAAACACCCCAATATATGTTCAGCAACACCTCATGGGTACAGTGATACTACCAATGCATAAGTTGGTTTAGGTTGTTTGGGGGCTAAAAGGTCACATTTGGGAGTTGCACATTTAGTTATTATTGAATTTGTTCAGTTTGCGCATATGCCCTATTTGGGACATCTTTGAAACGGGCCAATTCAGTTACCCCATTAAACCATATATTTTTGAAAACAAGACACCTCAGGGAATTTCAAATGCTGTTATTTTAACTGTTTCCATGCCCGGAGTTTTGATACAACACCAAGTTTAGGACAGTAACTTATTTTGTGCATCATAATTTAACTTGAAAAAGCATGCTACTAGACTGTCACAGACAATCATATATACTGAGACCTCAAATAATAAATAAGAAGAGGACCTAATGTAAAAGTCGCTAATGGAGCAGAGGGGAGACCACACAAGTTAATTGATGCTCCCGTTTATACCCACTGCTGTAAAATGCTGCCTGACACGCATTTCCCTAAGGAACTGTAGTGAACCGAAGAGGACACTTTGAAGAATCCCTTATGGACGTACCGTTATATCCTTCCCTTCTTGCTTCGGCAGGGACACATTCCTGCTGCTGCACGGGAGATCAGGCTGGACTCCCCCTTGACAGCAGAAGCCAGCATCGCCGGCTTTCTGCTGGCCGACCAGATGTAACAGCTTCCGGCATGAACGCTGAACGCGCAATCGAGCATTCCCTTCTGGGTTGCATCACTGCTGACGTCATCCGTTCTGTGAGCTAAGTGATGTCGTTGTGACATCACTGGCATAAATAACATGTTCAAGAGGTCCCTAAGAAGACCTCTACATTTAAAAAAAAATATATACAAAAAAGATGATAATAAAAGAAAGAAAACCTTACGTCCCATTGCCCAAACACAACATCTACCCAGTATCACCCTCTTGTCCCCATTCACAACCCCCAGACCCATTAAGCCATAAGCATAAAAATCCAACAAAAAATGTACACCTTATAGTATGTTCCCTATAAGTGCTGGGAAAGTATGGAAAATATATATAAATTAGGTATTTCTGAAATCAGGACACCTGAATCGATAAACTTGGAGGGGATTTTCCATTTACTTTACCTATTTTGTGAGGATTCAGAGGGAAAATTTATATAAAAAAAAAACTAGGTGTTCTTCTAATTTTCGCTAGTTTTTACTAAATTTCTCATTGTAAATTTTCAGCTAATCATGTAACTTTTCAGTATTAAAAGAAAGTTTATATTGTTTACATGGGTACACTATTCACAGGAAAAGAGAATAATTGCTGAACCGACATAGCGCAAAAATGGCAAAATTGCTCCGGGACTTGAGGTACCAAAAACCTCTGGGATTGAAGGGGTTAAGTAATTGCAATTTGATCCATATTACTTAATTTATTTTCATTCACAGAATGTTTCATGTATTCATGTATACATTACAGTTGATTATATATCATATTTGTGTTGTCTGTTCTTAGAATAACCAACTTAATTATTTCAGGAGAACGCAGAAGATGGACATCCCTGTAAGTGGAAGCATCAGTACTCCTGAGGAACAGAACCAACCAATTAAACATGAGGAAGAGAGAATAGAACAGAACCAACCAATTAAACATGAGGAAGAGAGAATAGAACAGAACCAAACAAGTTCACATGAGGAAGAGAGAATAAACATGAGGAAGAGAGAATAGAACAGAACCAAACAAGTTCACATGAGGAAGAGAGAATAGAAGGCTCTGTCCAGGCAGACGAAGATGCTACGGACAGTGCAGGAATTTATAGATACATCAAAGAAGACCTTTTCACATCAGAAATTTTCAAAGTGGAGATACAAAACTTGCCAAAATACATAGGGTTTAATGACATAAAGAAATTCCTTGCAAAGTACGGACTTAACCCTCACAAAATCAAACTAATGCAGAAGCAAACGTTTGCATTTGTGACTTTCAAAAGTGAGGAGGAGAGGGACAAAGCAATGAAAGTCATACATGGAGTAATGTGGAAAAACCGTGCATTGAGTGTCCGACTTGCAAAGCCCAAGGCTGATCCTATCATGAGAAAGAGAAAACAAGAGGACGTTGAGAAGCATCAGCCAGAGACAAAGCGTCAGACTTTGCAGGAGGACACCGTGGAAGAACCACTTAGTAAGCAAATTGCAGATGTCGTGACTCCTCTATGGCAAGTTCCTTATGAAGAACAACTGTGTATGAAGGGAGATGAGTGTGAAAATGTGCTACAGAAACTGATCAAGTAACTTGCTCCTCTTCTCTTTGTCATCCTTGTCATACTATATTTGCCATTTTTTTTGCATAGTATTGAAAAGCAATTGTTAGACCGTCAACATCAGAATTCATGTAACAATGTAATACAATAACTTAGGCTCCTGTTTAACAATCACTAACAAGTAATGTTCCTCTGTGTGCAGCATTTTGATGGACTCAGCAATTTCCTAGCAAGTGTTAGATATCTGAAATTCTGTGTATATACACTGATATAATGTATAACGTATAATAGATTTATAAAGAAAATGTAATATCTGTGCTTTAGCAGCAAATCTGCATAAGGATTTTGCACACAATCTTTATTTAGAACAATTATGTGACCTATACATGTAAAACAATGCATTGTTTTCAATGGGTTTAGGGACCGCCCATTGTCCTTAAGGGGTTAATTTTACATTTGTATTAACTAATAGAGGAAAAATGCTAAGTAAACACTGTACCTATTTTAAGCCATCATATTGAAAGTATGTTTCCCTTTCATTTATTTTCTTTTTTTATAGAGAGATTGGACACAGCAACAAGACCCAGTTAACGCGTTGGTTTGATCAAAAGCAGACTAACATATACTGCCCATTGGAGGGAGTAAAACCATCCCCCGCACAGGTAAGGGATGCAAAATGTGCGGAATTACAAATACGTGTATACATATGTGCATACTTAATTTTTGTAAAGGGGCATGTAAGTTTGTGTGTGGCAATGAAGTTTATTGACTTCATGTACTAGCTTTAGGGTTGTATTTTTTTGTGTGTTGCAACCCAAATCATGTTATTAACTATTATAACCAGATGTAAGTAGGGATTTATTCAACCAATCTCAAGTCCTTTCACCCGAGGCGTCCTTTAGAGTTTGAGCATTCCTATGGCAGAAGGAAGGATGCAGGAAGGGTTAAGTGTTTCTGTTTCCCAAAGTGCAATGGGATAAAGAATTATGCGTTTGGCTTGGCTATACGAGACCTTTGTACACATGTGAATAGACTTCACTCTGAAGTACTGATGCAGTCCTTCTTAATTGCGACATGTTAGATTTCTTCACAGGTAAACAAAATAAATACTGATTCTTGATTTTATACACAGGAAATGTGGAGTTTTAGGTAAAATTGTGCATTTTTTTTCTTATACAAGACAGAGTATCGAAACAAATGCGAGTTCCTGGTTGGGATTAGTGCCAACCAAGAAGACAAGACCGTGGGCTGTCGGCTTGGAAAATATAAAGGTGGTACATGTGCAGTTGTGGAACCGTATGACACAATTCACATTCCGACGGTCACCAAGAAGGTTGTGAAGGCTTTCCAGGAGTACATCAGGTACGTTGTTGACCTGTTATTTGACCAGCATTACACTGATATGTGCTTCTATGTATTTTTTTGACAATGGCAATGTATTCTAAGAAGGAATGGGTAACTGTTTTCAGTGATTGATTTTCAATCATTGGAGCCATACAACAGCTGAAGTGCCTGTGATTGTCTAAACCTGTGGAAGAAAAACACGCATTGACCAAATGAAATGTTTTTTTACAGGCTAGAAACTGGACTGCTTTTCCATAGAGCAAATGGGCCAGCTGCCCAGAACCAGCCATCATTAGGGACTTCTACTGCCCATTTGGGCCGCTAACTAAATGAATGGCAATATAAACAAAGAACAGTAGTGTTTGTAGTGGTATTTGGCAAACACACACCAAAAAACTTAAAGCTAGATGAAGACTGCTCTCAGGTTCTCCATTACATGAGCCTCTTGCCAACACACCAGAGCATGGTCCTATATAGAAATCATTTTAAGTAATCATATTATGTGCACGGCAGGTTCGAAGCTGAGATGATGTTTGGTAGGAAGGTGGATTAATAAGACACTTGTTTGATCTTTGCACATAGGACGACTCCATATGCATGTTACAGTCCTGAATCCTATGAAGGCCACTGGAAGCAGCTCACTGTCCGTAGCAGCAGGAAGGGACAAGTCATGGCTATAGTATATTTTCATCCCCAGGTGTGAAGAATTTGGAAATTAATATTTTTTTTGTTGTTTTTGAATTACATTGAGTATATTTAATTTTTCTTTCTAACTTTCAGAAACTGAGTAAGGAAGCTCTCGCGGAGCTTAAGTCATCGCTGGCAACATATTTTACAGAAGGCTCAGGAATAGACAGTGGTGTCACCTCCCTGTATTTTGTTGAAGAAGGGCAAAGGTGAGTGTCACGGAAGCCCCAAAAACAACAGGAAGAACCTTCACCTGCCTGCCAGCTCTCACCGTGATGTTAAGGGGGGCATGTGGATGTGTTATAGTTAATGGAAGGCCCAGAGCAACTATACCTTAACCCAAAACCTCTTCACCCCACATTGGCTGCCACCACCAAGTTCTATTTAAGGTTAACCCCATTCAGCTTATCAAACTCTATAATAACTCAATTTCATTTAAAAAAAAAAAAAAGTAAAACTTTCGTATTAGTAGTGTGTACACGTTCCAAACATGGGGAACTAGGTGATCTATTCTTAGTTCCCAGACTCTGTTTACCTCCCTCCTGCTATGTTTCCTAGCATTTTTGAAGTCACACTGTTGGCACACAGAGCATGTTCATGTTATAGTTATATAGAATCATATTTCTCAAATCATAACTGAAGATACTAGGTGCTGCGTCCCCTGTGTGACTCCAGAGTCTGGTCCCCTGTAGGATTTTATGGCATTGAAAACAGGACATTTGGCATCCTCCTTTGAAGATGCCCTGCATGGGTGCTTTTCCCTGCCCCAGTGATATTATGATCAGATCTGTCCAGGTTTCCATATAACATTTATGGCAGGATCTACCCTAAGAAAAAGTTTACAATTTCTGGTATTCATGCAATTTGCCTTGTTAACCCGTAAACATAGCAGTGCGTTTGTTAATTCCTTGAATATACCTGCTTCAAAGAGGTTTTACTTTCAATCAAAGTGTTTGAATGATTTTTAGTTGTAATCTATGAAAGAACGTGTGCCTTCAAGCGACAGCATACCATAAGGTTTTATCCTGAAACCTTCATAAAATGGTTAAACACAAACTGCTTCTCCTCTTCCCACTCCTACAGGCCATAAAGCCTATACCCCCAAAGATCCCCAGTATTTCCTGTCCTGAACAGTGATAGGTGGTGGTCATTTTCTTTACTCACCCAGGTTGGTTAGCTCAGAGCTGCCTCCGGGGATGCTGAAGGTGTGCTGCTGAAGATGGCTGCTGTTTGTTTTTTTGTGGACTTCAGAGGCGCATGCGCGGCTGTATAGTTTGAATTTAAGTCTAGCTTTCCCCTCAGTAGTTCTGCTACTGTCTCTGGGTGGTCTAGGTGCTCCCCTCCATTTCAGTTTACCACAGCTCTTTAAGGCCTAAGCCTGTTCTGGTTTTCATTTTTTTGTGCCTAAAATCAAATCAGAAGATGTAACATGGTGCATTCTGGTTCGTTGAAGATGTAATTTCTGTTTGGTTTATCTTGGGTATTCTGTAGTGTTTTCTGCCCACCTGCCCCCCCCTCGCAGATATGCTTTATGCCCCCTAGAAATGCCCACTACGCACATCGCACAGACATCCACGGCTGTTGGAGAGGAGGATCCAGGTCCCCTGCAGCTCTGCGGGGATCTGGATCCTAACCCTGCTGCTTACCTGCAGCAGGGATAAATGATAGACACCTGCCTGGCACCAGGGACATGCAGTTCAGGCGACACGAACTGCGCATGCCTGCACTAAACCTCGACTATAGGCCGCACCTCCACTATAAAGACCTAAGGTGGGGGGGAGTGCGGCCTATATTCGGGCCAATATGGTATATTTCCTCCTCATTGTATTTTCTGCTTATAGTCTATATGGTTCTGTTAAATTCAAAGAAAAAAATGTAGCACCCTCCCGCACTCCTGCATGTAATCGCATCCAAAAAATTTTAATTTAGCCTTATTTCTTTAATTTTATTTTTAGGAAGTCTCCTAACATGGAGGATTTACCTGTGGAACATGTAGCTGGAGACCATTATATACATGAAGAGCTGCTGGGACTTACCTTTCGTATTTCACCACATGCTTTTTTCCAGGTACGGACAGATTCTGTCCTTGTACACAGACAGACTTCTTTTAAAATGTTGAGAGTTGTTTGGTCTTTTTGGAAGGAAAAAAATGTTCAATAACAACCTACCTTGAAGATTTTATCTAGTTATTCAATTCATTTTGAGCTCTTGCGATGTGGCACAAACAAGTAATTGTTTAAAATATTCTGTGTGTGTGTGTAGTTACACAGTGATCATATACTGTATATATATTTTATATTCTGATACATAGCGATTGCTAATATTTTAAACTGCTCCCTTGAAGACTTCTTCTTGTGATTTTGTACATATAAATTAAGATTTGTAAGTGCCCTTACAGGATGATTGGAGGTTAGAGATGGGGGGGGGATTACAGAGTTGTTAAAGGGTCTGTAGGTTAGGGTCAGTAGTTTGTGGAGCCAATGGAGCGATTGGCATAGTAGAGCAGCAGATATGGAATGGTGTTGCAATAATCCAGATGGTATATCACAAGGGATTGGATTAATATTTTTGTTGTTTTTTGTGAATGGGCAAATTCGGAAGATGTTTTTCTGGTGAAAGTGGCAGGATTTGGTGAACAACTAAATGTGAGGCATGAAGACAGCAGAGTGGCCAAAGCAGCAATCTTGGTTGATTGGAGTTTCAACCATAAGAGAAATGTCAGGAATTGAGGTCAGAGCAGATGTCGGGATTACCATAAACCCAGTCTTGGAGATGTTGAGCTTTAGGTAGTGGGATGCCATGTCAGAAAGACAGTTGATGAGGCCAGTTAGAAGAGAGGGTGAAAGGTCAGGAGAAGAAATATAGATAAGGGTGTTGTTTGTGTGTAGGTGAAACTGGAAGCCAAAAGAAGATACCAGTTGTTCAAGGGAAGAGCCCTGAGGAACACCAACAGATAGCAGAGGGGGGTTTTAGCAAGTTCCAGTTATTTAAGATTTTTGACTACTTGTACTGTATGAAACTACAGGTAAACACCCTTGCAGCAGAGGTTCTGTACTCGACGATAGCAGACTGGGCTCGGCTGGACCAGAACAGCACTGTGTTAGATGTCTGCTGTGGTACGGGAACAATTGGCATCTCCTTGGCCAAGGTAAGTTGCAATGCCTTTAAATTTTAATGCTACATAGCATATATTAGCTGTTGTTGTTGTACAGAGGTCCTTAAATAGACACAGGCATGATTTTGACTATAGCAAAATAGTAATTTGCTCAGCCAAATGGAAGAGCTATGCATTCTAAGCTCACAAACTGCAAATAAACCAGAAGTTCTACATACAATGAAATTTAATGAGTTTTGAAGAGTAGTTATCTGTGGTTTTTATTTGGGCAAGCCGTAGTGTCCAGCACTAGGGATGCACCTAAATGAAAATTCTGGATTCAATTCTGGAAACCAAAAGTGACTCCCCCACACCTTTAAAAAATAAATAAAATAAAATTATAGATATGATTAACAGCAGTCACACTCCTATCATACCCAGGCAGCCAGTACATGCTAGAACCTTGGCATGAGTGTGATTACAGGCTCCCTATACCATGCTACCACCCCCACACACGCACACTTACACATCCATGCTCATTCACACACACTCATTTAAATACTCATTCATTTCATTAATCACGCATACTTGCTCATACAGTGTTTTTTGTTTGAGACCCTGGGCAAGCCCTCCTATGTTGGCCCCCCTCACTTCTCAATGTGAATCTGTGATAGTTTACAGTTTGTCCTCATATTATGGGAGACACAAGTGAAGTAACCTCTTTCAAGCTCCCAGGAGCATTAATCCAATGTTGGTGTGAACACTGAAGCTACTGCAGATAGTAACTCCTATGACACTCGCCCAGCAAAGTGCCAGTCTACTACAGCCAGTGTGAAAGAATGGCTGAGACTATGACAGACTAAGAAATATACAAGTGTTATTGAGATGAGAATGTTGTTGCCGTTAAAACTGAAGACTTTGAGAAAGTTTCTATGTTGTCTTAATGTGATTTAATCGGAGGAAGAATTAACAAATCTGCAAAGGTTTATGTACTTAATATGAAAGCTCAGTTGATGTTTTGTCCTGTAATTCATCCATCCATAATCCATAATTCCTCAGGCCTCAATAAAATGAAAGTGTTTTTAAATCACATGCCAATTTGAATGAACACATTTTTCATTAGCAGACTACTTTTCCGCTTTACAAACATTAAGGTGTTCCGGTTGCCCTGACCTGTTTTTTTTTCCCCCTCTCAAAGAAAGTGAAGAAAGTTGTTGGAATTGAGCTGTGCCAGGAAGCTATTGCAGATGCCAAAGCTAATGCACAAATTAACAGTAAGTAGCGCCACCCCCTATTTGTAACGTACACCACCAGCTGGAAATAGAATAGTAATATAACTCCTCAACTTTGCAGACCTGAAGAATGTGGAATTTCAATGTGGTAAAGCAGAAGACATTTTTCCTGGCCTGATTAACTCCCTTTCATCTCAGAACCTTGTAGCCATTATCGATCCTCCTCGAGCTGGCCTTCGTAAGTTCAGTATTTTGTAATTAATAAACAAACAAATGGACCAAAAATAGACATTCTCACTATGATATTTATTTGTGATCATCTCTCCAGATTCCAAAGTAATTATTGCAATCAGAAGAGCTGAGCATCTGAAGCAGCTGATCTATGTTTCATGCAACCCCAAGGCTGCAATGGCCAACTTTGTTGAGTAAGTGTTGTATAGTTGGCTAAGAAAGATTAGTCTATTTTAAAAATCAACATTCTGGGTCAGTGCCGTTCACGTGGAGAGTAGGTTTGCCATGTCAGCATACATACATACATATATTTCACAGAGACTGCACATGTAAAATGCTATCCAGCAATATGTGGCCTATATATTAGACTGCAAGGCGAGCAAAATCAGTTTTTCATTTTTGGCGCATTTGTTTTTTTGTTTTGTTTCAAGTTCAGTATTTTCAATGGAGAGGTCCCTGCCATCTTCTAGACTCGCAGGGCTTACCTAAAACAGCAGTATCTTGTGCCTCTTTTCTGTAGAGTGAGGGCATCTGGCATTGACTAATGGATAACAAATATTTGGAGGCTTCTTGTTTATCGTTTCATTGTCCCACCTCTTTTTTGCAGATTCTAAATCTACTGTATATGCTTGTGCCACTCCAGCCAACACATGGCATTGTGCATAGTGGTCTTTGGCTTGCGTGCAGCTACCGAGCCATGGAATCCCTCCATGAAGGTTGTGCTGATGTTGCTTCTAGAGGCAGTTTTGAACTCCGTAGTGAGCGATGTTACAGAGAACAGGCCTTTCTGTATACCATGTATGATGATACATGGTATACAGAAGGGTTACTGGCTGCCAATAAATCAACAGTGGCCTAGAATGTTGGTTGGGCACCTCTATAAACAGTAATGCGTTTGACTCGCTCGCTGAAGCACAGGCATTCTGAAAACACTGAAAGTGAGCTTCATTCTTTTATAAATGAGAAATCTTGTTTCTTTTAAATCTATTTTATGTTGTGTTCTGGAGGCTACAGGTTTAAATTTATAGTAGGCATACCAGCTAAATAGTTTGTTAAAATGCAATATCTCTATAGCCTTTCTGCTTATACATGATTTTTTCCCCCTCTTTTTATTTAGTCTCTGTCGTGCTCCCTCAAATCGTGTCAAAGGACGTCCTTTCAGACCTGTGAGAGCTGTGGCTGTAGACCTCTTCCCTCAGACACCTCACTGTGAACTTCTTATTCTGTTTGAGAGGGTGGAAAACACAAGTGAGCCGCCTAACACGGACAGCACATTTCAAAGAGTAAGCGTGCCGCCTAATGACCTAGACCCTGCTCTTCAAAGCACAAGTGAGCAGGCTTGTGACCCAGACCCTGCACTTTAAAACATGTTTACTTACCTGGACCTCTCATTTCAAAGCAGTGATGTCTTTGAGTTTCAGCCAGGCAAAAGGGGGGACTTGGTTAAAAACAACCCAAAAGCAGTGCAGTTAAAGGTATTCTTCAATTTGTAATTAACAAGTATACTTCCTTTCTGAGTTTATTGCTACATGGGACCAGTATTACCCCATTATGCTTATTTTACATTGCTCCAAGAAGATTTAAGTTCTGAAATAAAAATACCAAGTCAATTACAGTTGCATTTTTGCCTTGTGTCTTATTTTCATAACTGGTGATTGTGGTTGACCAAATGGCACACAGACAATACTTTAAAGCCTTGGAGTATAAAGCAAAGAAGGCTGTGAAAAATTGCCGTTTCACTTTTTGATCTTTTCTTCAAATACACAAAAATACTCTGCTCTCATGGATATTAACCAAATGCAAACACGACACAGGTTTATAAAAAAAAAAGAACTGTTAAATATATGTCTGTCACAATTATTAGGACTCTTAGTCAATACTTTGTGCTACCTCCCTTTGCCAAGATAACTTCACCTATAATGTCTGATGAGGTTGGCAAATACACTGGTGACTTTATTAGGTACACCTTGCTAGTTGGACTCCCTTTTGCCTTCAGAAGGTACTGGAAACCTTCCTCAGAAACTTTGGTCCAAATGGACATGGTGGTATCATGCAGTTGCTGCTGCTTTGTTGGCTGCACATCCATAATGCAAATCTCCCGTTCCACCACATCCCAAAGGTGCTCTATTGGATTGAGATCCGGTGACTGTGGAGGCCATTGGAGTACAGTGAACTCAGTGTCATGTTAAAGAGGCCAGTTTGAGATGATGGGAGCTTTGTGACATGATGCATTATCCTGCTGGAAGTAGCCATCAGAAGATTGGGTACACTGTGGTCATCAAGGGATGGACATGGTCAGCAACAATACTCAGGCTGTCGTGTTTAAACAATGCTCAATCTGAACCGTTAATACAAGGCAGGATGGATCCATGCTTTCATGTTTACGCCAAAGTCCGACCCTGTCATCTGTCACAGCTAGAATCAAGACTCATCAGACCAGGCAACATTCTTCCAGTCTTCCATTGTCCAATTTAAGTGAGCCTGTGCGAATTGTAGCCTAAGATTCCTGTTAGCTGACAGGAGTGGCACCCAGTGTGGTCTTCTGCCACTGTAGCCCATCTGCTTCAAGGTTCGATGTGTTGTGCGTTCAGAGATGGTATTCTGCATACCTTGGTTGTAGGGAGTGGTTATTTCGGTTACTGTTGCCTTTCTGTCATCTTGAACCAGTCTGCCCAATCTCCTCTGACATCAACAAGGCATTTTCGTCCACACAACTGCCGCTCACTGGATATTTTCTCTTTTTCGGACCATTCTCTGTAAACCCTAGAGATGATTGCGCTTGAAAATCCCAGTAGATCAGCAGTTTCTGAAATACTAAGACCAGCCTGCCTGGCACCAACAACCATGCCACGTTCAAAGTCACTTAAATCTCCTTTCTTCCCCATTGTGATGTGTGGTTTGAATGTCTACATGCCTAAATGTATTGAGTTGCTGCCATGTGATTGGTTGATTAGCAATTTGTGTTAAGCAATTGAACAGGTGTACCTAATAAAGTGGCAAGTGCAGTGTACATGGGAAGCGATCTGAGACCATTCCTTCTAACAGAATCTTTCCAGAGCCTTCAAATTTTGAGGTGTACACTGGAGGACTCTTCTCCTTGGTTCAGCCACAGGCTTTTTACGGGGTTTAAGTCAAGGGGCTGGGTTGGCCATTGTAGGGCTTTGATTTTATTATCAATTAACCATTGTTTTTTTCGATTGTGTTTTGGATCATTGCCCTGCTGGAAGGTCATTTTAAGCTTTCTGGCAAAGGGAATCAGGTGTTTATTTAATATCTATATTTGATAGGATGCATATGGCATTGTGGACGCTAATACAATTTCCAGGGCCTCTGGCAGAAAAACGGCCCTAAAACCAACTTTTTTTGCCAAAAAGCTCTATTTTGGTTTCATCTGACCGTAGAACCAATCCTATTTGAGGCCCCAGTATTGCCTGGAAGAAGATGGTTGAGTTTGTTTTAGGATGAGAGTAATAGGGCATTTTGTGGCCTACAGCTTGTGGTGATGTAGGTGACTTCAGATTGTAGTTTTGGACTTTTTGACCCCAAGACGCAACTAACTTCTGCAATTCTCTAGCTGTGATCCTTGGAGATTTTTGGGCCACCTGAACCAACCTCTTTCACAGTGTGTTCAGACAATAGACACACGTCCTCTTCCAGGCTGATTGATTAATAACATTTTGAGTTGATTGGAACTTAATTATTGCCCTGAAGGAAATTGACATTTTCAATGCTATTTCTATTTTCTTATAGCCACTTACCATTTTGTTGAAGTGTTAGAAAAATGCTTGTGTTATCGTAAATATCATTGCTGACAAAGACGTAAGAAAACAGGAAATGCCTAATCTATGATGTATTCACAGGTTATCCTTGAAACTATGCCAAGACATCTACTCCATGCTTTTTTTATATCTATGCAAAGGGTCAAGTATAGGCCATTCTTAATTATGCAGTTTAAAAGGCGTTAACTGCTTGAAAAGTAACCAATCAGGATATACCATTAGAAGTAGATAAGATGTTATATAAACCATGTAACCTAAACATGTAATTAGACAACGCTTTGACTTGTGTTTGTTGTGTGCCTTGTCTCGATTATGATCTGAATAAAGGAAACTTTCTGAGGCGAATTCGACCAATAATTCAACCAACATGAAGCTCAACAACCTTTTGCTGCTCATCACAGATACACTGATCAGCCATAACATTATGACCACTGACAGGTGAAGTGAATAACACCGATAATCTTGTTCTCATGGCACCTGTCAGCCGGTGGCAATTAGGCAGCAAGTGAACATTTAGTCCTCAGTTGATTTATTAGAAGCAGGAAAACCAGGCAAGCGTAAGGATCTGAGCAACTTTGACAAGGGGCAAATTGTGGTGGCTATGGGACTGGGTCAGTGTTATTCACTTCACCTGTCGGCGGTCATAATATTATCGGTGTATTTCAACTATATTTTTCTCGTATGAATTCATAGGAGTGCCACTAATTGTGGCACACATACATTTAACATTTTCTATTATTGCATAAACCCATGTTGTGTTTGCAATTGTATGATACCCATGAGCATTTCTGTGTATTGTTTGAGGAAAAGATTAAACAATAAAGACAATTTTTCACATCCCTCTTTGCACGTTGTTACCAAGGGGTCGGAATATTTGTGGAGGGCGCTGTATGTAGACTGGAGAACAAACTTGGTAAACCGTGTTCACCCTAGTAATGTCTGTACAGTGATAAAACGGATTCCATGGGTGTACTGAAACATCCACAACTATATTCTGCCCGAAAAAAAAATTTCAATACTGGATAATAAGACGGTAAGTACGCTTTGCCTTTTCTCGTATGAAATGTCATCTTACACTTAAAATTCAGTGAGCCACTATATTAATAACAAATGCTAAGTACAGATAAATTAAGTGCCGCAAGTTAATCTTCTCTTTACACAGTTGGTCTTTTTGCAGCATTTGCTATAATTTATACTAAGCGGCCCACCAGTAAAAGGAAACTGCTGAGATTTCACATAATAAGCTCCGCTGTGGCTTACAGCTTCTGCCTCCACCCCCTCCAACATGCAAGGATGTTACAGCTAAGACATCTTCTTAAAAGGCAGCTCCGTTCTGACTGCATCACAGCAGCTGCTCTTGTTGGATGCGTATTCAAAAGATTTGGGTTTATTCACTAACGGGAGTGTTGTGGTTTAAACTACCTTCATAAGGAAGGGCAAACACTGGAAAGTTTCACATGCAAGATGGGCTGATCTGGCCCGTCTTAATGCATAATTCAATATATAGGAGGAGACTACAGCAATCTCGCCGCCTTAACTATACATTATACAGCACCAGCCAAATGCTTCTTGCAGCAGAAGCTTCATAATACAGTAAAGGAGCTGAAACAATGGCCCTGCAAACTCACCCATCATCCATTCCTTTAGTGAATAAACACTATGTTGAGGCATTGGAGAAACATTAACTGGGCAAAGAAAGCAAGCACATCAATTGACATTAAGGGGATGCATTTCTGTGACCTGCCTAGCATGTCAATTGTCCTGAAGGGGGTAAAGCTGGTGGGTTTTAGTGTGTGTGTGTTTTTTTTTAAAAATGCAATACTGTGTTTCTTCAAGATATTACAACTCATATGTGATACAAATTTAATATAGCCCCACTACCATAGGCTTCTGAATGCCCCCCCTCCACAAAGAAGTGTTTTTTTTAATTTTTATTTTACAATGTGAACTAATGTGCTGTAATACAAACAGAAAATTATTTTTAAATAATTATGCTAGAGGGGAGTATTACGTAGGCCATCATCACAGAGCTCTGTAGAAGTCCACCCCACCAGTCTCTGTAGCTTACGTCTAGCCTGCGGTAGATTACCACACTGAGGATTAGGGAGCAAGCGCAACTCAATAACAGCACACGATAATGACCAACTTTACGTTCTATTTCATTACGTAGACTTCTCTAAAATACATGACAAAGGTCCTACCAAAGCCACACACCCATGGTCACTCCTGTAACGCACATCGTACTTTGTGGCTGGGTGAAACCGTAAATAGGTACAGCTAAACCACGTGATCTATTGATAGCATAATGAATAATAAAATAAAAAGACACAGAAGACCTCCTGTAATATCAAACTTTATTGCTAAAATCTAAACCAAAAAGTTTAACGCACAATACTTTAAGACCATGTGCACAAAGTATACATTAGTGTGGAAACCTATTTTGCCTTTAGGTTACAGACTTACAGATTACAGACGATTCATTCACGTTTATAAGACGACCAGTCACACATTTCATACTGCAACCATTAATTCACTGTGACACGATTGAAAGACTTCACTCTCTTACGTACAATACTTAGAGCCGTCACGTACTTAACATGTATTCAGCACTGCCAATGGAAACGATTAGATTAATACCATCCATATTCCCAAACAATGCTAGGTTATGTTGTAAATATTCTGCCTGGATATCGGATATATAATTTTCACATAAATGCCACGGCATACAAGATAATTCATAGCAGATCGGTTCACCACCTGGTACTAAAAAAGTAGAGCTCCAGGGGAGAAAAATATGCTTTTCAATCTACAGACAAACACAAACATCAAAGGCAGCACTGGGACATACACTAGAACGCACCATTATAACCAAGGCACATAACACGAGATAAGCGCTGCCTCTATGTACTAGCAAGGTAATCCTAAATTTGCATTACCTTAGAAAGGCAGCTCTAGCACACAAGGTGCCAATACTGCAAACTTCAAAATATAAAAATTGGAAATGATAAAGTGAAAAAAAAAGAGGAAAAAAACCCCAAATACTGCAGCTATTATAATTCATTATAGTCCACACTGTAAAACTTTGCACAACAAAGGCTTTTACACTAAAATGCCATGCAACAAAAATTCTAGAAGGTCTCACAATACAGTACCTTTTATCAACAGGCCGGTAACCCTTAGCAATTCAACATTTTGGTTTCAGGCAACTAGTAGTATAATTAGTATACATAAGCTTGAAAAAAAAGTAATAAAGTATTTTACAATTAGTTTGTGAAAAGGAACAACATCCAGTCCCCCAGCCCTACTTTTTAAACCCTTAATTATGTTTTTAAAGTTTCCCCAGTTTCAGGACCTCCATAATAAGAAATATGTCGTTTTTGTAAACAACCCCATTTTACACAGTCTGCCTCAAATTCAGTAGAGATAAAATGGGAAATAAAAGCATTGCAGTGCATTTAGAAGGGGAGTAACTGGCAAGCTGAATTCATGCCAATCCAAAATGTTTTCAAGATACAGGTTACATTAAATCATCCCATGGTGATGCAAAATGTTTACTTTTTCCTGGTTTCCTCCACACTAATTTGAGGATATTTTGCCCTGATCTTATCTTGTCAAATGGCAATGGCTATCTGCAGGGAAAGGGCACTTGCCCTTCCTTGGAAATTCAATGACAATGCCACCCTACTCCGCCAACGAGCCACCATTTAGAAATGATTTGAGGCGGCACAAGCAAATAGACTTAAGTTCCACACAAGGAACACTTCAGCGATATTAATAAAATGTTCCATGATTCAAGCTAATTATTCCTTATTATATGTTTAAATCAGCTCCAACCCAGGTTACAGTAAATGCCAAAACCTTTGCTTGGAACAGTGTAGTTGGCTAACGGGCAAGTCAATGGCCACAGCGTATGTTAACAGCCACATGTTAACTGGTGTAGCACTGTAAAAACGCAAATTGGTAAATTATAAATAAGAATTGTCACACCTGAGCAACAAGCTCTGTACCGATCAAATACAAGTGGACATGGTATGTATTTGTGATGACCGATCTCTTCATGCAAACCATATCCTATGGAGAAACCATGTTCTTTTAAAGGATACAACTACTAACGCAGCCATTAATAAAAATACATTAAGCAACTGCCACAATAAGCAATATAATACTGAAAAAAGCCTTGGATACACTAATGAGAAAGCATCCCAGAATCGGGTTACGTTCCCCCATTTGGAAAACACAGGCAAACTCATAAGATACATTTCAAATCAACTATTCTGTCTCAAATATAACAGATTTACTTCATCCACTTGACCCTGCAGTCCCCATTACCAATTAGGACACATTAGCAAATATTTTACTTCAAACTGCAACGTATGCCACCCAAGTATCTTTACAGACAGCGATACAATTACAAAGCATACGGTTCATAAAGAATACTCATTCATCTATCCCGTGGGCAATCAAAGAATCCAGTCAACACACATTCTTAGTTCTATATACAGCAGCTGCTGATACATTCGTCCAGTGCATATTACGAGGAACATTATCCCTTGGACAAGCAGTAATAGACTAGTAAACACTACTGGTGGGAGCTCACTGTGCTTTCAGTAAAAAGTTATTGGAATGCACATCAGTCCTAAGAAACTCCAGTTAATTCCAACTTCTGATCATACCTTATGTAGCTATTACTTTGTCTATGTACAATAAGACTGATGGAATCTAATTTGGCGCTTTGCAATCCTCGGATTGGATTTTTTTGTGCTTAATATCAAAGCCACATTAAAGAACATGATTTGTTTGTTTTTTTAATATATATTTTGACATATAAACCCAGTTTCAGTTAAAAGCAGCTTTAGGATCTATTGCATTCTTTAGCGAGCCCTGTAAAAGTTCATGTGACAAACAGCTCAACTTTCCAGTTGCAGAGGAAATATCACATTACAGATAATCTGTGATCCCAATTCTTGCTCCTATATACAACATGTAAGCTTTTTCTTATTCATTTAAGCCTCAATAAAGTTGTTGCTTATTTTTGGTTGTGCTGTGGGTGTTGCCATATCACATTCTGTATTGCTGCTCTGCCCACATATAATGGCAGTGACCCTACAAAAAAAAAGCTATCAGAATATATCAATCTGTAGCGTTATTGGGCTTGTGTGCAGTCTGAGAATTAAATGCACACCAAGCACAAGAAGCATGTTACCAATTCCTGCTTGGTCTGTCAGAAGGACCCCACTAATGGATTGTGAAGACATTTTGAATGGATCCCCTTGGCTGTGCCTTTGGTGGAGCGACAACAGAAATACAGAAAAAAATAACGTTTTAGGTACTGAATTCCGTTGTGAAAGTTCCTCTTTAAAGCAGCAGTCGTATGTTGAAATCGTATCCAAAACGTTACGTGAAAATACAATCAGATTGCTCCACAAAGCTCGGAGACCCTATTTGTTAAGTGCCGTTAAAAAGCTGTTGAATATAAGCTGAATTCCAATTACACGCTGTGTATGAGCATTGACCATATCAACGAAGAACACATCCAGTTAAATAAAAAAAACAAAAAAAAACAAACCCCAAAACAAAACAAAAAACACAACACAACACAACAAAACATATGAAATCGTGCACTCGGCAATCTGCCAAATTAACTGAAAAGTGTTTTGATTCATAATGAACTTTCAGACAGCTAGAGCAGCCATCATGGTCACTTCCTGCTAATGTGACATTACATACAAGGCAGTGTGACTGTACGCCCCGCAAGTGTGATATCTGCAATCGAGAGCGATGCGGTTATTAAAAAGGCATAGGCAAAGGCGTTCCTTTCATATGCATTTGAGTTGTGCTTAAAAGCAGCCTATTGGCATGTACCTCCTTGAATAAGCTTCTTTCAAGCAAGACACACTACAGCAGTGGACTGCTCCACACGAGCCCATAAGGGCATAACTGCAGCGCTGACCATCCAGATCAACGAGGCACGACAAAAAAGAAACATTTATACATTGCCTGTACACAGAGCGGTACAAGTACAGCAGTGTTAAACCCAGCCACTGAAATGCGTACCCCCCCAGTTAAAAGGAACACTTCCAGGCAAGGCAAAGGATTTGTGCTGCGCTGACCACCCTAATGTCCCAATGCCACGGAGCCACGCAGGGTTCTTAAATGCTTCCCATAATCAACGCAAAAAGTCTAGAAATCCTCTCAAGGCAACGACCACAATACAAAACACTGCAGTGTTCACATGATCGGACGTGATGCAATTTACTATGGCAAAGTGTTTACTTCATATAGAAAATTCAAAATGTAAACATGAACCGACACTTTGTGTAAGCGTAGTGCCAATTCTCACCTCACCCACATCTGGCTCCGGATGGGTTAAAGGTTTTGTAATTTCATGTCCTCAAGCAAAATAGAGTTTAGGGTCTATAAATACATCATGTATGAGAGCACTGAAGGTCACGCGGACCCCTGTCACAAAGGCAATGTGGGCTCAATGACCTAGAATTATCACCTGCTAAAAGAGAAAACAGGCGAGTGTGAACGAGAAGTACAATTATTGAATGCCATCAGGTCAGTATCTTGCACATAAAGAGACACTAACAAGATTTCATAGAATACTATGCGTGTAAACTCAGATCCAGTTCACAATGTAAAAAACATGCATGGTTGAAAGACAGGATTAGTTAAAGAACAAAAGTGCTTGATGTCATTTAAACAATGCACAAGCCAGGTACTCAGCATTACTTTTTGGATCCCTTAATAACAAGTAAAATAAGATGTTGACCAGCATGTTGCAAAAAGGAGGTAACTTTTTTGGATTCAGTTAGTATTGCCCAGATGATACAACATAATAATAACAAAAATCCCAGCTTATGTAGTCTCTAGGGTTCCTTATTGCTCCTGTACAGGTCAAGGTCACACATCAACAGTGCACAAGGGTTCGCTTCCAGGCTGGGCAGATTCGACAATCGTCATCTTGGGTTTCTTTCGAGTTTCCTCCTTAAAAAAAAAAAATTTCATGTTTATCTACTGTTAACTCTTTTATGACTACAATTAGATTACAGAATTTATTCTGTATAAGTTTAGTTTACAATGGCTATCACAAGCTCAGTTATGGGCTTGTTCTCCTGCTAAATGGGTAATCGTTGATTTATATGGATGGCGTGGTTAAAAATTCTGTGAGGAAGAGTTTTCTTTCCCCATTATTATTGGAAAATGCCAAGGGGGGTGAGAGTGTGTGTGCCAGTCATTTAAATCCTGGCCTGGATAGTGGATACAGAGCAGCAAGATGAAGGTTGTATATAGTTTTTTGAATAATGGTTTCTATTTTTTTATGAACACAGTTGCATTTAATGTTCAAACACTTTGCACAAGACGCTTTAAAAACATTCAATATAATTAATGAAGCTCCAGAGCACCCCCCACACTTACCCTCTCCTGAGCCAGCCGCTTCATCTCTTCCTGTAGCTTGTTTAAGATATGGAGGTTTGGCTTGTTCTTTTTGGCATACTGCTGAAGTTCTATCACACTTTTATCTGACGTTTCCTGTAAAGACCCCAAACGTGGATTAACCAATGACACTCGAATATAGGCAAAATTCTTGTAGACAACATTTCTGGAGATGTCCTAATGCTCACACCAAACTTAACACATACAAAGGAAAAAAAAAAACAAAAAACACCAAATGTTTTATTTAAGCAACCTTTTACTGGAGGGAAGTCTCTGCATGTAAAATTAAATGACACTATATATTTTGCAGATTTTGTAACAACGTCAAAAGTTCATAACTATGACTGGATTTTACAGTAAACGGCATTGGACTTTAGTTACCTGTTTCACCATCTTGCTGCTCTCCCTTCCATACATTCTTAGCAGGGAACCCCAGTTTTTCACATGAGGGTGAAGTAATTGAAGGATTTTCTGAGATGCCAGCTGTTTTCCAACCCTCTTGTTTTTGCCTACAAGAAACAGTAACCCCATTGATCACGGACTTTATTAGCAGCTTGCATGAATTCTGATGAACATAATTAGAACATGGGGCTTCTTCAAGCAGTGGGAGCAAACAAGTTTAACAAAAGTCTATAAAGGAAAGGGGTATGTAAATACGCAAATACTCACACCAGCCTCGCACAGTGTGCTTCCCACAAGTCATTACATATTCACTTTTCTGGTTCTTGCCAGGGATCACTTCAAATTTGATTGATGTGTCACCCATTCCATGATTTCTTACAGAAAAATAAAATACAATCTTTAAACATTGCTATCATTTCAGAAACAGATTTATGGATTAGACATTTACACAGGACCTTTAGCACCTGTTTTACTTGGAAAACCACTGTGCTCATACACAGAAAAGGTTGGGCAGGGTAATAAAAAATAATGTAACAGATACACAATTACTGCCATCAATTACGTGAAAAATGTAGAACTTTCCAGTCTGCCATACAATAGTGTTTTAGGCCGTTTTATTACCCTGGCAAAAACATTTACCTTTTAAGGCACTCGTGAAGGATTTGATATGGAGACAACAGTCCAGCTTTATTTGTCAGCTCATAAACTCGAGAGTCCTCAATACTGACATGGTTGAAATACTGTAGAACACAGAGACTGTCAATATAATGTATTTGTACAACACATAGTAGAAACTAACAGATGTTTACACATATATATATATACACACACACACACCGTATTTGCTCACTTATAAGACAACCCCCCAAGATATGACTATTTTGGAAAAAAGAAAAAGCCTGAATAAGACTACCCTATAAAAAAAAAAAGTTATACTAGTAAATATTAATTTACATGTAAACTCATTTAAATTTCCTTTTATTTGCCAACCTGCCCCCAGTTATGCCTTATACCCCCTATATGCCACTCTGCCTACCTGATATGCCTTTTAACCCCCTATTTGCCACTCTGCAGCCCAGATATGCCTTATACACCCCTATATGCCACTCTGCCTCCCTTACATGCCTTTTAACAACCTCTGCCTCCAGAAAACCACTATACTTCCCATGCCCCAACTTAATGATGCATCCCTAGACTTGTCCCCCGTGCTTCAGACTCTCTGGTGTCTAGTAGGGGCAGGCGGTGGAGGTCTGCTACTGCTGGGCGGTACTTCAGCCGGGGCTTCTATGAGCACCGGAAGGTCATGTCACGCTCTGTCATTGAAGCCCTGGCGGAGGTAGTCTGTGCGCATCCCGCAAATGTTCATCGGCTGCGGGATGCGCATAGACAACATCTGCTGTTGCCGGCACTTCCACCAGGGCTTCTATGGTGGAGCACCGGAAGGTCATGTGATGCCAGTGCTCCGTCATAGAAGCACCAGAGGAATTGCCGACAGTAGCGGAGGATGTCTGCGCGCATCACATCCAGGTCCCCTGCGGCGCTGCGTGGGATCTTAGTCTTGCAATCAGATCTCTGAGGCCTGATTATAAGACATATGCTTATATAAGCATATGCTCTGAAAAAAAACTTGTCTTATAATCGAGCAAACACAGTATACATTCTTATTCCACATATACATCACAAATGGGGGCAGAAACAGAAAGGGGCGCAATGAACCTTAGCCAACATGCGAATGTAATGTGAACATAGCTCACCTCAAGCTCATCACTGTCTTTGGCCTTCTCTTCTGCAGTCTGCTTTACAAAGTCAGGAATAAGGATTTCCAGTGTAGCACGGGCTGAAAATGCAAGTATTTCACTTATTATATGATGTGCTTAGGTGCACCCATGTTGCATTTACTTACAAAAAAAAAAAAAAAACCACTAAAAAATATATATATCTGCATCATCACATACACCTTATCTCCACTACACTTTAAACGGGCACTCAAGTAGACCTTTAAAAAATTCCATATTAAAGTTCTTCCATATACAAGTTCTATTTGTATTTTGTAAACATAAAAAAAAAAAAGCGAGTGACCCGAAGGCCCTCGGCCTAAAAAGAATCTGGGCTTTTCTTTAAGCAAATTGTCCCCCCTGGCCCCAGGCCAGCCGTTCTTACAGGCAAATGTTACCAGTGTTTTTGTATCTTTTCTTGGTTGTATGTAACCTGGGCAAAGCAGGAACCTCTCCCTGGTTCCGTCATCATTCCATATTATTGTCCAGTAAACCAAAAACTCCTTTAAGCTAGCCAATAGAAATATTTAATTTGCTATATTATATACCGTATTGGCTCGAATATTGGCCGCACTTTTTTACCCCACTTTAAGTCTTTAAAGTGGGGGTGCGGCCTATATTTGGGGTCTAGCGCCCGATGCCTGGGACATGCAGTCCCGGGCGCCGGGCAGGCAGCGGGGTTAGGATACAGATCCCCGCAGCGGTGCAGGGGACCTGCATCCTACTCTCTGATACGCTCAGACAGCCTCCCCTGCCAGCACTTCCCACATGGCGCCGGCAGCGGAGATTGTCTAAGCGCATCGCGCAGACGTCCACCGGCTGCGGCGATGCAAGCATAAAAAACCTCCGCTGCCGGCACGTTTGCATGATGTGCTTTAACAATGCAGACGTGCCGGCAGTGGAGGTTGTTAACACTTGCATCGCCGCGGCCGGTGGACGTCTGCGCGATGTACGCTAACAATCTTCCTGCGGCGGAAGTGCCAGCACCGGAAGTGGAGTATGCGTACTGCGTAGCTGTCCCCCCGCCGGCCCTGCAAAAGCTATTTTTCAGATTTCAATAATTTTGTAAGGAACCTTTCTGTATATTCTGTAGAATAATTATACTGATTTTCCCAGCATATACTTTGTTGCCTCTTTCAAATATTCCCAGATGAATCCACTAGAAGACAACGGGATCCGTGTGTTATATTCTGTTGGACATCAAAGTAACTACCGTCTCCCCATTGGAATTGGGCCACAATCCCTACTGGGGCTGAAATCACATGTATGGTGATGTAGATACAAAACAGAGGAGCTGATGCACAAGGTTTCAAATTCCACCCACTGCGCTGAAAACATTTATGGACCATGAAGCAAGGCAAGATGGTCTTAACTCACTATACTTTCAGAAATTAATTTTAACTCAACTAGTTAACACCTGAACCAGGTAGTCTGATAATTCCATTATTAATCACTGAAAATGTTACACCAGCAATATTTTCTTTGGTTTTATTTTCTTTTATTGCAGGTGCCTCCCCCCCTCTTTTCTCTGTTTCACACACGCAATCCTGCAAAGGATGCTCTGTATACCAAATTTGTGTGATATTTCCCCAGTAATAACTACAGATATTTCACATGTGCCATGTGGTTGGAGATACCATTTTTTTTTTCTATGTTGTGTGGCAAATGTATCCTTTCTATAGCCTGTACCTTACTTAACGCAAACTATATTGTATTGTATTATAGTATACTTGTGTTCCCAATATCCTTTGTATAATGCCTGATTTTGGTGCATCTAAACATGGCCCTAACAATAAAAAATAAAATGTGAACTACAAACCAGCTTTATTCTTTGCCAATTTTTTGCTGCTTGCAGTCCCTGTGCCATAGGCAACTCCATCAATTATTACAGAGGTTCCAAAAGGTTCACTTGGGTTCTCTGCAAACAAAGATCAGACCAAACAGAGACACAAATGATAGCTTACATATCATGAAGAACGCAATGACTACAGAAAGTCAGAAAGTTGTTACATTATGCGCAGTAACAACTTTACTGCTACAGTAATAACATAGTGCCATTTCTCAAACTGTATATGAATACATGATCACTGGAAACATTAAGCAAGCTTCAAAGGAAGAGCACGTGCCAGTGCGTTTTTTTTTTTAATACATGCAAGTCAAGAATAAAAGGACAGCAAAATAGAGAACAGAGGGAAACTGTAGTATCCTCCACTTATTCAGAACACTGCGCAAGTGACTGCAAGCTAAACGGCATGATATATTAAAACAGGAAACCAGGTATTTGCCCCTGTACCAAACACTTGTTATTCAATTCTTACCACATTCAAAAAAGTTGTAAACGGGGCGAACTTTCAAGATTCGTTGCATATATTCATGAAGGATGCAAACTTCAGATTTCCCATTAGGATTAATAATAAACTCTAGAAAACAAATGAGAAAGACGAAGCGCCGGATGAGAAAATAGTAAATAAAGGACCTTTTTCACAAAACGCGCCAAAAGTTGAAATCCCTCTTACGTTGTCTCAGAGTTAGCTGAATGCAGAGAGAACATTTGAACTAGTTACAACCCTGTATGTATGTTTTTCAAATGTCATTGTCCTCAAACTACCACAGTTAAAAAAACAAACCTTTCTTTGTAGGGGCATCTTGCACGGACAAAGTAATAAGTTTCTGGTTTGCTGGCAAAATCGGCCTTTCGCATTCAGCCTGCTTGCGTTTCACTTCACGGTTAAACTGCCTTCTTTCTGCCCAGGTCCTGAACTTTTTAACGGTGACCTGCTCAAAGTCAAATCGCTTTTCCAAATAGCGTCGGAAGTTTTCTAAATCTGTTAAAGGAGAAACATGTCAAAGGAAAAAAAAAAAAAAAAATCAATAAAAAAATGTTTTTCAGTACATAAATATCCATACTATCAAACTTCATTTCCAGAAAGGTCAATGCTATTAGGTCAAGCCATCAGACTAAATTCCAAATAGGAGAGTATAATTAACCTTTCAAACAATGATATTAATTATATTTAAAATGGCACTTAACATTGAAAATAAACCTTTTCATATTGTCATAAAACTGATTAACCTTTGACCTTTCGCACAAGGAATATAAGCATAACTTTCTAAATAAAAATATACACGCGAGACATTGGAGTATATTCCTTTAAACATAAGTTTGCATGCAAATTCCAAACCTTAGTGTGTGTGTGTGTGTGTTATAGGTTTCTCCTGCAAGGAGTGAAGAGCAAGACTTAACTCATCTGCCAACTCTTTTTACTTTACTTGCAAGTCACATGATGCAGCCATCATCAGCAAAGTTCAAACATTGTTATTTTATAGATTTATATTCAATAGTTTGCCATGTAACTAAAAATTAAATAAAACTGATGGTATGGCCATTTGTATAGCTGCATATTAGAGGTTAAAAACCAAAAGGGTTATCCATATCTTTTGCCAGCCAAACGGCTAGCAAATATACTGTTAAACATTTGTGCAAAGCTACCATTCATGGCTATAAACAAACAAACATGGTGTTAAGTGCACACAACCTTCTGCGTGTCTGGAATTGAGCAAAGCTTCTTATTACTTTACCACAGTAATAAACTCTTGAAAACAGCAGTGAGGCTGGTTGGCACTGAACAGATGTATTCTAACCATTGCATTATTTTCATAAAATAAACTGATCAAAAGGAAAAAAAAATGTGTCACTACAACAGAGCTAAGCAGAATTTATGGCGTGAGTGTACTCACCTATGGATTCATCCTTGCATACTTCTACTTTGGCCCTGACCTGTCCCAGTGCGCCTTGTGTTATCTCCCCTGTGGATTCAGCTGCAAAAGATTCTAGGTCTTCAGACTGGTGGTCTAACTCTGAAGGCTTTTCAGGAGATTCCAATAACGGGCCCAGAGTGTCATTAATCCTCTCTTTTTCTTCATTTTCCTGCATTCTTTTGTAATGCAAACAGGGAATGCCACTAATCGGAGGATCGTGTTTCTGTATGAGAGGGCGATAAGCTGTGGTCAACTCCATTCTTACAAAAGGTAACAAACACACTAAAGTATATAAGATATGTGAATATTTTTAAACCAGTTATTAGTTTTGTCAGAGCTGAGGCTTTATGTGTAGTTCATTGTCTCACTGCAACTCTACCACCTTGGGAGAAGTAGCAAAGACCAAGACATAAAGGAACAGTTACATTTCTCCTTAAGGGTGGGCATTGTTTCCGAGTGACACTAGACTATTAACCAGGTGAGATTAATGTTTTCGTGATGCCGCACACTGCACTTGTTAAAATTAAGCTACAGAGAAAAGAAATACATGAAACCTGGAAAACACTGCAAGGCACACGTGCACCTTGATGCATAGAATAGAAAATTAACATGTAATACTCTGACGCTTCCACCATTAAATCATTTTCCAGAATGAACTTACCCTTATGCTTCCAGTTCCTAAAAAGTAAGGTCTGGACCAGGTGACTACTCTGGTTTCACGATGTAAGTACACAGGTATGCCGGAGTTATGGAACGTCATGATCCATCCGTCAGGTAATGGCTCAGTGGGTGGACGACCACGACCTTAATTTAAAATTATAATTAAACTTATGATGGTAAATCTCATTAAGAGGTGGCGTAGATTTTTCACAAAATCAAGCTATCTATGCAAATCACTTTGTCCTAAAAAGTGCTTTTTAAAAAGAATGACTTTCTACTAGCCTTACTGATGCCAAACCATCTTCTGAGTATCAGTTATGTCTCTATATAGCTTTGGAACCACAAGTAGTTTTGCTTTTGTTTAGGGAATGGGTAAAATCTAGCTACTAAATACCACATTAGAAGCACCATTTCTAGTACAACAAAAACAAAAAAATGCAAAAATAAAATATTTGTCATTCGTATTAGTGTGTGTGTGTGTGTGCAGGTAGCCGAGAACTTTCATTAATGAGCAATACAAACAAGTGAATCTATTCCTGCCACTTGACCACATGTTTTACAGATGTATGTTGAAAATGGAATTCTCACCATCTTTTTCTTACTAGTTTGACATCTATATAAATATATATATACACATAATCGACTAGACTATAAGCTCGCAAGAGCAGGGCACTCCTCTGCTTTGCACCAGTTTGTCACTGTATATTGTTCCAATGAATGTAACAGTGCTGCGGAATCGGCCGGTACTTTATAAATAAATGTAAGGTAATGTATATGAAATGTAATATATATACACACACACAACACACTATTTTAATATATTCTGTTTTAAAGTAATTCTAGTTTTACATGAGTTAGATTAATATTTGTCACACTCTTGCCTTTTCCTAAACAATAAAATATTTCACCCTTAACTGCCCAGAGGGGCCCTCTGACTCTTTAGTCTTTAGAGGAACACATTCGATTAACATTGCAATAAAGTTGATCAGTATGGTGTTTGAGCAGTGAGAGTCCCTAAAATATCACATGACGTAAATAATTGTGACTTATAGGTCTGCCTATAAAAAATGTTTACGGAACAAAATTAAATAAACATTCTTCAATGCTAAACTGTTACTGAACAAAACACTGTTCAATGGTCAAGTTAAAAATATTTTTGTGAAACTTTAACAATCCAGGGATGGCAACGGTTAATAACATTTAAAGACAGCCCAACAAGGTTGCTTACTTTTCAGAACAGTTTTTATTTTGGTCACCATGGGCTGGACTGTTGTCTCTCCATCTGATTGGTGATCGCTTTCCACTTCATATTTTTCATCATCCAGCCTTCTTTTCTTGGAAGTGTGTAGACTCTCTTCCAAAAGTGCATCCACATCGTTATCAAAGTCATCCTGTAAAATAAACCATCAGATACGCGTCCCCCCTTCCTAAGCTGGGAA
The DNA here is from genome assembly GCA_009364415.1 of Spea multiplicata. Classification (NCBI taxonomy): domain Eukaryota; kingdom Metazoa; phylum Chordata; class Amphibia; order Anura; family Pelobatidae; genus Spea; species Spea multiplicata. Next base: position 45,114,160 of record VKOC01000001.1, read on the forward strand.
AGCTGAAAATCCCCTGGACACAGGGCCAACACAGATATTTGTCTCTAATGGATGGAAGTACAAATGATTTGCATGCTGTGGGCTACCTCCAAATAGTAACAATTAGCTACTGCAAAGCACTAAACATGTGACATGTATCACAAGGCAAGTTAGAGAACATAAGCACAGACCAGGTTCTTAATGCATGATAATCAAATGTCCTGCAGAACATATTCTGGAAATGCATAATGAGAAAAACAAAAAAAAAAACAAACATACCTCATAACTGAACATCAGGCCATCTTCATCAGCTGTATCCCGCTGGAGAATAGCCTCAGATGCAAAATCTACTCCTTCTTCATCAACATCCATCACGTTTTCAGTGAAATCTTCCACTTCGTCCAGAACAGCATATTCCACTTTCTTCTCCAGCTCTGGTTCAGCCTCAATGTTTTGCTTGTTTGCATTTTCATTTGTACTCACTATTTTACCATTGCTAGTACCAGCAAAAGGACAAACATGCAAGTCTCCATTGACATTTGTCTTACTGATATCTAATTCTACCTCATCTTTTGACTCTGCTCCTGTGTACAGAACCCGTCTGTCTTGACTTTTGCAACTCTCTGTAAAGCTTACACTAATCTTAACATCTTTAAGGAACTTAAGACCGGGGGTAAACCTCTTAATTGCTGGCGCATTGCGAGCAGTTCTGGAACTTTGGTCACTTAGATCAGGATCTACAACTGAAAGACAACTTGTGTATGAAGAAGACCCTTTAGCGAGAAGTTGTTCATCGTGGTTCTGTTGGAGGTCCTCAGCTGGGGTTTTTAACTGTCCATCACCACCGGAGCCAACGTCCATTACCTCTGCGTCACTGGACGTTTGCAGGGGAGGTGGTGGAGGCTCTTCATATGGTGGAAGAGGTGGGGGACAAACAGACGCCAATTCCATGTCTGGGTTTCCATTTTCTTCTGGGGGAAGCTCTACATTGCCACACTCCTCCATACTTATCCCTAATTGATAACAATTAACTTAAACAAAATAACTTAACAAGTTTATATTATATATAGACCTAACATGCAACTGTCCAGCAATTCAAATGTACCATTTCTCAGTCAATACGGATGATTCATTTAAGCTGACTACATTGCTCTTTTCATTAATGTAGACAGCCTTCAGAAATACTGTCTCTATTACTGGAAATCACAATGTATTCAGCTTAAGGAGAGCAAGAACTAGGCATCAGGCATCGTCGCTTGTCAAGGCGTCTTCTATCTGTGAAGAAGAGGAAAAACAAAACAGTGTTTGTCAGAACTTTGATGTTCACATATCTGCTTACCTAGGCTCTTAAGGGGGGGGGGGCTAGAAGATTTATTCACTAAAGAGAGTTGTAGTTACAGCTCTCTTGCTTCACTAATTCTTTACCAGCGAATAGACCCCATCATCTACATTGGTTCAGCAGCAGAGTGATGAACAGTTTACCCCTTTTTTGGGGTGCTTTTTAGGGGAAATGTGGATGTCAGCATCAAGATATAACCCAGCTTTATATATTTTTATGATACACAATACAAAATTTGTTTTAGAGATACTACATTTCAAGGCAAGGGGCTAAAGCTACCTTATGGAGACAACACAACCAGCATAGAGAGGGTTTATTCTGATAAGACCCTAAACCACTGTGCAAGTGTTCTATCACTGTAGACTGTAGACGTGGCTAGAATCCAATACAAGGGTCCCCTGACGTATATAATCACTTTCTTTAGAAGCAATTTGCTAATGTAACTAAAAGAAGGAATCAACAAGACCACCAACTCGTCTCATTTACCCTGCACTGCTGGGCATATAAGTAACATTAGGTTTCGCGAATATAACTATGAATTGAAATACCGTATTCCGTACAAGTGACTCGCTGCCTGCACGAACTACTACCCCCCCTAAAAAGGCAAATGGAGGCCTAGAATGCCCCCTGCGCCACCGTCAATCACAGGGTGTTGCCCAAGGCACTATTTAATTCGAGAACCTTTGGAAACCGCATAAACGTCATTTAACGGACCCACACTTACCTCTCGGGGCCAGGACCCGGGCCTTATCTCACAACACCCACACCTGATAGGCAACCACCGCCATATTGCACTCAGTTGCCGGCTCCAGACAGACGCATCGACCAGCTCGCCAATCAGGGAGGCATTACTGGACGCAGGGTGATTCCACCGAACCAATGGCCGAAGCGGACGTACTTCGTACTCAGTGCGCCTTCACCAATAGCACGCTTACGGAGGAGGAACGTCTGGGATTTTGGAGCCAATAGAAGCTTAGACTGGCTATCGCAGTTCTGAACGTGGAATGGAACGGGTTACCGCGTTAAAACGCGTCAAATACTTCTGAGGCGTTATAACAGATACTTCAATCTTATGCTTGGTGTTAATAAGCATACACGTTTTCTAATTTCTCTCGTATAGCCGTACTACAAAATAAAAGCTCCTGAGGCAGATCCCACTCTGAAGAGTCCTGATGGACAGCAAAACTCTTGATGACATAAGTAGGGAAACAGGAACTCCAGTTCACACAAATGGTCAAGTTGCTGCAGCATATTCTTAAGCGGAGTACCTCTGTTACAGGGATCTCTGCGCATGGAAAAAAACAAAACCCTCCCACCTAAGCTATTGTGAGGTTAGCTGGCCAGTATTCTGGAAAAAAAAGCATGGTCCTTGCTAATATGTGGCGAGTTTCTGATATCACACTTGCAAACAACTCCCAGGGCTACAACTTTGAAAGAATTGTAGGCTTCAAAAGCGGCCACACTTGTATTTTGTAACCACTTGTTATGTGTGCCCACCATGTGACATTGTGTACTATGGCCTACACGGGCGTAGTGTTCAATTTACATGTATGTAACACTACACGAATACAGTGTATTAGTATCAGTAATACTAAGCGTCTTTAAGTAGCTACACGCTAAAGGACAAGATTTGCCAAAAGAGAGCCAATAAAGGTACGTGGGGGATGCCATTGGTCATGGGCACTTACCACCATGGTAGCCAACAGTGGTTAAAAAAACTAAAAATGTCAGCATGCTGCCAGCTGATCTACTATGTGATTAACTGTCTGGCATGCTGGTAGAAAAAGCATCCTTGCTGCAATTGTGTCGTCACACATGTGCCCCCCCCCCAAAAAAAAAAGTATAGTGTACAATCTACATGTATGTACAACTACATCTATTGGGTAAAGGATGCAAGGGAGCCTTGTTAAAAAAAAGCAAACAAAATAACTTGTACTTCCTTAGTTGTTTAGAGTGTAAACTGTTTTACAAGATTGTCAGCAGAATCTAACAATATCAAAACTAGAAAAAAAAATGTCCCAGTCAATGAATACATACTTCTGTGTGTGTGCAATCGAAATATTAAAAAATGTTACAAACTATTGTTTCATTATTAACTTTATTTTGGTTGCAAAACACTTTCATTAAAACACGGATTAAGTTACCTGATAATTAAATTCTTACATTGAAATAGAGAGTTATAAATCCTTGCACTTAATGACATTTAAATATATATATATATATAACAAGCTTGTATAAAAAAGGTAAAACACAATTGGTGGTTATCCGTGAGATTTAAATAATTCCCTTCAAGAACACGTCTATTAAAGAGTCATGAAGCTCATTTATTTTTTGACATTAAAACTAATTTTATTCAATATAACACTCCCTTCCATTATCCCAACAAGTCTGAGGTATAATCTGATATATTGCTACAATATGCAATCCTTGATGATGTAATAAATTGGATTCTAATCTTGCCCGTTAATGTTTATAGTAATATTTCTTCATTATGATGTATATATATATCAGGTTAGCCTTCCATTAGGTCAACCAGCTGGCATTATTCCATACCTGATTTTAAAACAACGTATACATTTTATACTCGGAATAGGCTTTCTTTTTGATCAGATAGGAACACTATACAAACCAACAGGAGCAGAGGGTCTGTTTCCTAACGGCTAAAAGTTTGTCTATATATTCCACGAATAATAAGGTTTATTCAATAAATCAGGAGCTGGCCAGAGTTTGCAGGAAAGTTAATACATTAATACAAGGTTATACAGTGAGTTTCTTCTGCAAAAAGGGCTGAGTTGGTTGTGTACAACGTATAGTAAAACCAGTGTAATTTCTCTTCAATCACTTAATTGATTGAACTATAACTATACATTCTTACAGAAGAACCTGCCAGGCGTAATAAATTAAGTCAACACAGCCAGCTGCCCCCTCCATGGACATCATCTTTGTTGTGGAGGACCAGGAAATGCTAATATCTTGGTGCTCTGTAAAAAATTGCAAAACACCTTTTAAAACAGTGTATGGAGGCTGTGATCGCCCAATGAGCAGAGGGGACTTGATTGCCCTAGAGAGTGATCTGCCCCAGGTTTCGCAGGCTTGGGCCTAGTTGGCCTAGGCCAGAATATGTCGCTGTTATATCCAGGGTCATCACCAGGAATATCGGGAACCATGTAGGTACCTGAGCCACCATCAGCAGAACGCTCCCCATGCTCTGTGAGACCATTTCTTTTTCCCACACTCCTATGTCAATTTTTTCTGTTCCCCCGATATTCCTGCTTCTTCTATCTAGTATCTATACCCCTATACCACCCACTCCCCAGTTTCCTTACCCCTCATTTTCATACTGACTCTCTGTCCTCATTGAAAATAAATGCTGGTAGGGGTCTCCTACCCCTCTGCTCTCCTATATCATGCCCTCCAGTCATAATGTCAATACCTCTCCCTATCACCATCGCCACCCTCTGTGCCACAGATCCGGTGTGGAGCAGTGTCCAGCAGCAGAAAGAACAAGGTAGTGCATTATGGCAGAGCTGATGATGACCCCACACTTAAGCAAGTGATTTACCTTGTGCTTTCTGCTGGCATGGCTCTACACGTTGTTGTCCAGTGACAAGGAAGAAAGGTGGGCACGTAGACATTGGGCTATACTGGTTATAACCCCATGATGGCAGCTCTGCTAATAGTGTAAAATTCAAATGTACTTCTTCAGTGAATAGATCCTTTCTTACTCTAAAGAAACGAATATGCTGCTCAATACCAGTATCTGTACTAGATATTATGATCTATATATGGTTGCACAGCATCCTCCCAAAAAAGAATATCAGTATAGTTTTAAAAGCATATCACATGTCATCTTGACATACTCAAACTTACTTTACCATTGAAGTATCGTGGAGAGTGGAAATCCAAGGACAGATGAGTGGTGTAATACATGTATTATAATTATTGTTGTTTTATATAGCACCATTATATTCTGCAGTGCTTTACAATGGGTAAACAGGACACAAAGACTAGTATATAACATAACATTTCAACTTACAGAAACAAGGAGTTAGGAGGCCCAGCTGAAACAAGCTCACAATCTAGAAGTTATGCAGCTTCCTTTTATGTTACCTTAGCGAGCAATGAGCTGTTATTAAAGCATGTTAGTCTATGCACAGACATGATACACCGAAGGCATCACATTTTAAAGAGGCAGCTTGGTACGGACATGTCCATTGTTGGATGTTGATGGATATTGTTGGCGCTATATAAATTAAAGATAACAATAATAAATTCATATTATATATATATATAATAATCTTTGTGCTGTATTGAGCACTAGACTGTCCTATTAATGAAACTGATATGTCCTCTACATAGTGCCACAAACAGTAGATAATACATAAGAGCCCTAACCCAATGTATTCATTAGACACTTTGTTACTCAGTATAGCTATGCTTAACTGGCTTATACCATTCAATTATACTTATAATTGCTGTATTTTCATCAAGGCTCGTGTCTAAAACAAGCAGCCCCAGTTAGATATGACCTTAATTAGGCTTTCTGACGTATAAAGCAAACGAACCTTAGCAGGTCTGGTACTTATTATTTCCTCCGACTGTTTAAATCACATAAAACAGATACTTTTAAGAAGCTTTTTTCAGTTTCTGTGACAATGTACCTAGTACTTGTGCCTCAGAACAATCAAGTATTCCCTGTAAACTGTACCATGGTTAAAGAGATATTTCTGGGAAGGGATTAGGCTTTCAACACTATTGGGAAGGATGTTTCTAATGATGCCTTTTATTAAATAAAGTGTTACATTCAGTAGAGTAGGTGGAACTGCACATTGAAAGGGTCCATTATTCCTTTAAATATTCATTGTGTCTCCCTTGCAAATGCATAGGGGATTCTGCAGAATAAACCAAATGCATTTGCCCGTTTTCCCACCCGCAAATTAATTTCCATGCAGGAGAGGAACAACATCTCCATGCATGTGATATACTTACTAACAGTCAGCTCCATCACTGGCACTGCAAACACTGCTGGCAGGCGTCTGTTCAGACCCATATGAACATGCGCGTAAGCACTTTCCTGCCACCGTTCGGCTGCTTTAAGGAAGAACTGAAGCTTCTGCCTCGGGTAAGTTTGTTTTATGGTTTTGGAATAATGCAAATTAAAGGTACACTCCAGCCTCCATATGCACTTTAAGGCATATGATAGGTGTGTGGTTTGTTTCCCAAATGAATGAAGGGGGGTTCTGGAGATTCCCATGAAATGCATTGGTCCTTTTCTCCACTCCCCTACTAAATGCTCTACAGAACATGCATTCACCCAAATGCAACTCCTTGCATGTGATGTACTCATTAGGTCTGCTGAATGCTGCATTCAGGGGTCTGTTTAGACCCCAGTGCACATAGGTAAGGGCTTCCAATCAGTGCCAAGTGCATTCTTCTATAGTGGGTCTCTCAGAGACAGTAAACCGTTTACTGCCTCTTTAAGAACGTTCCATATGTAGCAAAATGAAAATAAAATAAAAGTTAATACGTCAGCAAAACCAGGAAGCTAAAATAATTAATGAAATGTCTACATAGAATTAACCTGAAAATGTAATTTACTATAATAGTGGTTTACATTACATTGCCAACCTATAAAACTATTGTTAGATTCTAGGCTAAGTGAATTAATTTATATGCTTTATATTTTTATCAATGAGAACATACCTGAATATGCACCGTTTTCACAGCCGGGATCTCGCACGGTTTGAACACCTGCTCCCTGTTAATTTCAACTAACAATGGGCACTAACTGTTAAGGGAACAGAGTTTAATGAATTTCCTTAACTGCTATCAAAAAGAGTTAGCAAAGCATCTGCAAGATTAGAGCATGTTGGGCAGAAAGCATGTGACCATCGGCAAAAGGAACTTCGTTTCCCAGCAATGACAAATTACGTTGCCCTCTTATTCTATATCACTCAGTATCAGGGAAGATTGTGCATCCATACTAATCCATCCATACTAAGATGTTATCTATTGCTATTTAGCATTAATGTTGAAAAAGCTACATATAATATCCACAGCAAAAACAAAATATACCGTAGTTAATAGACCAGATTGATACTATCGAGCCTTTGCATTTGACGGTTTGAGCAGCATGAGCCATTGTTAAAAGTATTACGGCTTTAGATGGATGTTTGCTGAAATTAGACACAGTTAGACACGTACCAAATATTTACATATGAAGCAGTGTGTTGTAACAGAGGCATTTTTGATCCCTTTGTTGTACTATGATATTTGTACACAAGGCAACTGGAGTGTCAAATGGATGCAAGTGTAAAAGGTTGTATTTTTCCTACAGAATGACAATGTTACTTGAAGTCTCCATAAGCATATTTTAGGCAGAACCTTCAGAAAACTTGGATTTCAGTTGTAACGATGACCTTATCCACTAAATAACTAAATTATTTAATACCTGTACTGCAGTAATGATCAAATAAAAGCATTCAAAAGACAAAATAAAATCAATTCCTTAACATGACAAGTCAGTGACAATATCAAAGCTTAAAACAAGTCATAAAAATAGTTAATTGTAAATTTATTAATTCACGATAGCTTAATAGTTTAAATTTACCAGCTCATGAAAGTAAACACAATGTTAGATTGGCAATATAAAAGTAATGTCACTTGTGAAGTGGAAAAACAACTCCAATATTACGAAATGCTTAAAACCTTAAAATGCCAGGTGCATATACCTTATATGTCAGGGTATCTGAAAGTTGGATTTCCCTTTAATGGTACTGTCCCTTTAAAATATGACACACACACATCAGTACCTCTTAGTGATGTTTACCTACTCTGGGTAAAACAACTCATGCCCCTCATGTGCCAGATATCAAGGGCTTAATTCAATGAGCTGTCAAAACCTGAATTGGTGCTGATGGTGGAGGAGATTGCATGGTTTGTAATTCAACCACATGAGTAAACTTCAATGAGCAATCTAGGGTTCTAGATTGTGACTGCTAAACAGGCAACACTGAACTCACTATGAAATGATACCAAGTAGACAGTGTAGTAATTGTAGTATGTACCCCCAAGCTGCAAAGATAATAGAATATCACACAACAAGAAAGATGACAATGTTTAACATATACAAGTATGGTGATTAAACCCCAAAGTCAATTCCCCTTCAGTGACATGTTCACATGGGGCGGCAAGCAATAAAGGTACGCTTCCTAAGAACCGCAAAATCTTTCTCCTCATTCTGGTCATTTCTACGATCTAGCTAAGTATCTTAATAACACAACCTTTTTTTGGTATGTATGCAAAATAATAAATACAATGGCTAGACGTATAAGAGTAGGCTTCATCAGGTAGAAGTGTGAACACGCAAGGTGACTCCTTCAGACAGCAATAATGATACCGTATTTGGCTACTGATGCATCTGGCAAGCTGGCTTTAACACCGTAAGGCACAAGCACATGTACCTGTGGCTACCAGTTACAACTTAGCAAATATTTTGCCTGCATTTGGAATAGTATTTTTAGGGATTTCAGGTTTTTAAATAATATGAAAAGCTGTCAGAATAATTTTTAGTTTAAGCATAACTAAAGTCAAAATTTTAAAGCCAAGATTGTCCAGCTGTTTGAGTTTTCTGTTCTCCATTCAGGACAATCCTAGAACTGAGATCGGCCACCTTCGCTGGATGAGTACAGTCACATTATGTTTTTTGCAGTATAGCATACAGTTTAAGCGTAGCTGTGAATACCGTATCAGTTTTGCTATTGACACACAATTTATTCAGACGTAAATACACTAGCTAGCCAGACATTTATCTAATTGCTCAGGTCTTTGTCTTTTCTTTTAGTGAACACGGTGACAGAGCATACCATCGTTAAATGGCACAACACGTGTTTTCCTTTTTCTAAAAACGCATCTGGTGCAACATTGAAATCAAATAATCCCTGAGAATAAAAGATTGGTGTTAAAATTCAGAGAGATTGTGAACAGTACTAACTGCTAGGGTTGCCATGTCCTGGGAAATGGTGGTCTGGTGGCCACGAGAGTCAGGGCGAAATCTCTTCTCTCATCTCCTTTCTAGTTTTTTTTACAACTCTTGTTTTTCACTTGTCTCTATTTTCTTTCTCCTTAATCTCGCTCTCCTCTCCTGCCTCCCAAAAAGTGTATAGGTCAACAGAAGGTGGCATCCCTACAAACAGTTTTGCATACTGTTTTCATCAAACCAGTTAAGTAGGAGGCATTTTTGCAAACATCATATAGAATTTTACTTATCAGAATAGAATCTCTGTGTTTAAAAACTGGAGTGCTTCTAAAAAATGACAAAGAGAAAATGCAACCTTGATGTACCCCTATGTATAAAGCTGGATGTGATCATTTACGGTTCAGGAAGAACTATTTAATTTAAGAATTATGAATCAAGACCAATTGGCACCACTGGAGACATTTAACAAAAATACATTAAAATGCTTCATCTCACCAGCAGCTGTCGTAGGGGCTTGGGCGTCAAGGTGAACTTGTCTATTTATGCTCATATGTAAAGACAGAAAATCGAGATATTACCTAAATTATTGCAACTGCAGGTATAGATATAGAAATAATGCATCTATCTGTAATTCCAATGCACTCCCTTAATTCATGTCAGAATAAATCAGTGGATTTTACAATTGTCGTCCAACTTTGTGCTTGCTATTCAGTGGAGGTTAAGATAAAACACATTAAATAATCAGTAGTAAACATGATTATGTGCTTATATGCTTTTCTTTGTGCAGGTCTTTTACCAGGTGCTAAAAACATTTTTGGGTTCTGTAAATTTGGTGCTGGTTTCAAAATTACAACAGTAGCAGAGTCTTTCCTCATTGAGCCAGTCAGGCTGCATATTTCCTGTACAGCTCAATGCACCCCCTCCGTAGCCGCCATTCTCACGATGGAACGCATAGGTCACAGCGCCTTTGAGTGCAATCTATGGAGGCTGTAGCAGCACAGTCCAGTTTGAGATTGGAGATCTACCCTGTAACAGGCTCATTAAGCAGCAGCACGCTGGGGGAGCCAGATTACCAGAGAGAGTGATCTGCCACCTAGTTTTGCTGCTGGGGGCTGTGGAATACGTTGCTGATTTAATATACATGATGATTTCTAGAAAACTGGCCCGGTGGGTAGATGCTAATTCTGTAGCATGAACTGATAGGTGCTTGTCTTCCATTGAGTGATGTCGCAGTTTAACATGGTTCGTTCTGTGAATGTGACGTGTCCCTCGCCATCAATGAGGATAATGGTGTTGGTCCTAAACACAAAAGGGACAGAAAAAAAAATGTGGTGAAGAACAAACATACTGTGCACGTAAAATGTGAATAAACAAACAAACTTGTCTGTGACAGGGTTGTTGAAACACAAAGTTACAATGTGTATACGAAAAAGTTCAACATTAACACTTTCTGCATAATATTTATTTCGTAAAAGATGTATACTATGGAAGATAGATAAAAATTCTTCAGTTTCAGATGGTCTGCTACACTTGTTATTAACAGCAAGTTCTTGATGGGAATTAAACTAATGCATTTTGACCAACCTGCTCGAGCCTACCTTGTTCCGTAACCTGGGCAGCGCACGCATACAGCTGAATAGCTACTCAGGATTGGTTTAACAAAGTCCTTTCCCTGTTCTTCTATAGCTGGGTCTGGTAACTGTCTGAAACACAAATTTGGAAAACCAGTAACATCAGATAACCAACATCAAACACTTTTTATCACATTAATTGCACCGATCATGCAAAACCTTCAGAATTAGTGAATGTCTCACCTTATGGGGTGTATTTACTAATAATACGGAACACAAGGTTATTTTTCACAAGTGACAATAGAAGTTTCCCAAACACCACACACAAATTATTTATTAAAAAATTGTATTTGGGGTGTACCACATGAAAAAGTCAGTGGAGTGCCTTTGAAATTCTTAGGTGATGTGCCTTTAGAGAATATATAGTTTATGGGGGGGGGTTGGTGTTTAGGTGTAGTTAAACACCATTGTAGAAGGTATTTAGGGTGTCTTCAAAATATTCAGGTGTGCTTTCAGGGAATATGTCGTTTTATGGGGGTTAAATGAGACATGGGCCTAGCAAACTGATCTGTCAAAATTCCATGTTTAAAAACTGTAATACACATTTTTCAATTTTGATCCTGCAGTGCCAAAAATGCATGATCTTCAGATGCATGTGGGGTATTTCTGTACTCTGGGGGTGGTTCTGAATCACTAATTGTTTCAGTAATTTCACATACCCAGCGAAAGAAATGTACAGAAATACTGTGTTTGTATAGAATAGGTATGTAAAAACCGAAACAAAAAAAAAAATCTTACTGCAATATTTAGGACAGGTTGGTGCCAAAATGGTTAAATTAGTGTTAAAATGCCCGTTAAAATACTTTGGGATGTCAACTTGTTTAGGAACCGCGATGCGCATCATTCACGTTTAACCCTGTATCTGCCAAACTAAATGAAAATACCTAAATATTTTTTGGGAGTTTTTTTTCTTCCATTTGTACTGGTTATGTATAGTTTCTATAGGTGAAACCGAAAAAAATTGCCATTTTTTTCTTCATTTCCCCCCACATTTTTTCATATTCAATGATGGTTTATAAATAATTATTATTTTAAAAGTAAGCCCTAATTGTCAAAATAAACAATATACAATTTGTGGGGGTGCACTAAATGAGTTAGTGGGCAATCAGTTAAATAAAGACATAGCAAAAAACCACAAACACTGCTCTGGTCATTTAGCACAAACATGGTAAAAAAACCCCCAAAACACCTGGTCCTGAAGGGGTTAATACATTTCACTTTTAAAACATTTTAGTGAATATCCATTTTGTTTCCGTAACTATTAAAGGTCAATGTGTCCCATGTAAAAGGGGTACTCATCTTTTTTTATTACCAGTACCAGATTACAAAAATAGGTTTTCAATAGTATTGTGCTGTTTTGCTTTTCTTTGTTTTTTTTAAATTTTATTTTTAAGATCTAGTTTTAGCAAATATATTATTTTAAGACAGCCGCATATAAGCAATTCTATGTTCTAGTTGTGCCATCTTCCAATCCATTAGACAAACACTCTGACTCCTTTTTATAATGCATCATGGGCTCAGTCTTACCCACTCAAAACACTGACACAGTGTCGATTGAAAATCTTTGGAGAAATGGATTTAATTGGACAAGCAGGACTTTAGCATTGAGCTTGAATAGGGACAGATGTCCAAAATATCATATCACTGTCTGCAATGGCAGCCTCCAGGTCTGCTGATAGAGGGAGTTAACTGGAACAATCTGCTTTACTGTATACAGCACTGTATTTTATGCTCAAAGAAAAATATGTAATTTTTTCCCCTTTAATAAATGTCTTCTGTGAAACAAAAATTACTGTTTGAAATGTATGGATATTAGGAAATTCATTTAGGCAATCGTTTTAATATGCATTGGCAATGAATACTATGGCTGCATGAACACGAGTTTGAAGTGTGTATATGAAATATTCAAAATGAAATAGCAACTATATCTCCCATTGGATGTGTGAGGCTTTTGTGCCACTAGAGGGCATTCACAGCACATAAAAAAATTCAGGCATTATGCAAACCGTTTTAATTTGATGGTATAACTAATAAGAATAATGCCACACTGGAATGGAAAATGTCAGAAAAAGTATAAAAAATAAATGCAAATAGATAAAACATCTGTATTGCCACTTTAGATACTTAAAGAAGAAGAATATACAATGGACAGGATATTGTGTGTAATACAATATAGGACCAAAAGTATGTGGACACTTCTTCAAATAATTCAGTTTAGGTGTTTCCTCCACACCAATTGCTTACAGGTGTATAAAAATCAACACACTTGACAATCAACAAACATTGGAAGTAGGATGGGTTTTACTGAAGAGTTCAGTAACTTTTGCCACAAGTCAGTTCGAGACATTTCTACCCTGCTAGATATGTCCTGGTCACTGCTATTACTATGAAGTGGAAGTATCTAGGTGTAACAGCTCAGCCACAAAGCAGTACGCCATGCAGACTCCGAATGCAGGGTTGAGTGCTGAAGTGCTGTCCTCTGAAGCACCACTCACTACAGAATTCCAAATTAAATCTGAAAGCAAGATCACAAAAGGTCACCTGCTTTTTGGCTACCACTTGCTCACTTATGTGCATGCTGAAGTACAGACCTGTATGCAGCCATACAAACCACTTTACAAGACTCCGTCCTCTCTTACCTTACCTCCACTGGTTTAAAATTCTTACCACTCACTGCTTGGGAATCTTACCGTTGCTGCACCTATCTTCTTGAATTCCTGTTCTATCAGACCCTCAGCTAATTATTCTGGATTTCAACACTCAATCAAAAACCCACCTGTTTAGAGCAACATACAATATGTCTATTTAATACCCCACAACCTGCATTCTGAAAGAAACTGTATGTTCTGAGAACTCCAGGTCACTGACTTCTACAATCAAATTATACTCACCACAACATTCCCTTGTCTTTTGTCTCATCCACCTCGAGTGCCTAGTGGACTGTAAAGTCACAGGAGGAGGATCCTCTTCTCTTTCTGTAGTGTGTCTTATGTGTGTTCACATTATTGCATTTTTTTTTATTTCTTCATTATATTAATACTACAACAATAAAGCTAACAGGGAAAGATAATGGCATCCTTCATCTGAAACCCTTGCTATGAAAACCCTTCCGCAAATTAGAGTACACCAGTCATGGGGGAAACAAAAAAAAATCTGGCTTCCCTTAATGTCACTGAAAATTTAAGGGCAGACTGGTTTGTCTCTAGAATCAAGATACAGAAATGCTGCAGAGGCAGTTTAAATGTAAAAAGTAGGTCGTTTTGTTCTTACTGTTCTTCATTGTTCATCACTGTAATGAGCTCCTGAACAAAGGCCTCTCGAGTAGTGTCCTGGCTCTTTCTGATGATGTCCGCAAACAATTTTTTCCCATGTTGGAGTTTCTTCCATGGGGTGTCCAACAGACTGCAGCTCAAGCCGTACACACCTTAAGGGTTAAGGAAAACATTCAGAAAATTCAATTTTACAATACAATTTTTAACAGAACTGATACGTCCTGTTTACCCATTGTACAGCGCTACGGAATTTGATGGCACTACATAATACAATAAATAATAACAAATAGTTTGAAAACAATACAAGAAAAAAAAAAGGGGAATTGACACATTCCAGATCAAAATTACTTTTGTATTTTATATTGTGCTGCATGTTGGATCCGCTATAATGCTGCAACGTCACATTGCTCTAGGATTTTTGACTGACATGAAACAGAATTAATATCCAGCTTGTACTAAAAAAAAAAAGGCTACAGCAGTCAAAGACTAAAAACCAAACAAGCACGTTAAGAATGACAGCGAACTCCAATTACCGCCACAGAAGAAACAATTACTACGGAAGTTACTTTAATAATTAAAATGTTGATGTATAAGCATATAACAGATTGGTCAGCAGACCTCATCCATTCAAATTTACCAAAGAGCAACCCCTTTGTATTACGGCTGTGGAGGGGTCTTTGACCTTTTGTAAGTTTTTTTAAGGACACAAGAACTCTACTATTTATACACACACTTTTGTGTTAGTTCATAGAAACATAGAAAGTGACGGCAGATAAGAACCATTCGGCTCATCTAGTCTACCCAACTAGACTAGATATACACTGTTATTTTTGGACTGTAAACATTTTGATCTCCTAAAAAAGGAGGGCTATTGCGGCAGAAAAGGAAGATAGAGGGGTTGTATCTCAAAGACTTTTGGGAACTATGTTTATGTTTGCCATCAGTATTGTTTAAAAATAAATAAAAATACATGTTTATAATTGGTTACACAAGCTATGCCAGAAAAATATTACAAACAGGTGTGTATCAGGTTGGGTTTGGTTATAACAGAGCAAGTATGATGGCCCAGCTATAGCGACGTATTGAGTTTTCTTTTCTTCATTTAGTCAGGTAGTATATTGTCCCAAAACTAAATGTTTTTCTTAGTATTTGCCCCTTTATGATTTCTTCTATTTTTTGCATATTTGTTGCACTAAAATGTTTCAAATCAAACTAATTATATTATCAGACACAGATAAACCAAGTAAACACAAAATCCTTTACACGTTCTGAAGAGCTCAGTGAATTCAAGTGTGGTACTGTGATAATATGCCACTTTTGCCATAAGTCAGTTTGTGAAATTTCAGCACTGCTAGAACGTGGAAGCTTTTAGACACGAAGCAGCGGACCACATAAAGTCACAGAGTGGGGTCCCTGTTGGTGTAATGGTCAGGTGTCCCACTACTTTTGTCATATAGTGTATTTTTGAGGAGGTAGAAACGGTAGGTGGAGAGAGGGGGGCTAGGTGAGGTTAATAGTTATTGTAATATTATATATTTATGTTGGTGCTTTATGGGGGAAGTAGAAACTGTAGGTGGAGGAGAATGATGGGGGGGGGGGGGGCGTGTATGATTATTTGAATATGACTAGTTACTGGTCTTTGCCACGACGGCTTGCAGACTGTGTTATTAGCTGGATTTTGCCCATTAATTGAACTTAGCCACACCTGTGGCTGGCCGAATCTTAATACTTGAACTTTGCCACGCCTGTGTGTTATTAGTTGGATTTTAAATATTCTGACAATATTGATTGGTCTGACCCAATTGCATGTGATATTAGGAACAAAGGGAGTTCTACATAAAAAGGTATTGTGGGGCAAAAGTTCTAAATGTAGTCTAATCGCCATAGCAATTGATAGACAGTTCTTGCTGATTGCTCCACTTTATATATAAAGAGCTCTTATCTGCTCTTTTTATATATAAAAACTTATGTGCTTTCATATCTGTCTTTATCTATCAATAATATATTCTTCAAGTGTGCTTTAAAATGCATGGTTTTCCTGTTTATGAACAAAAAAACAATGACGTTATTCTATGAGGCTGGTATGCAATTATTTCCATAGCTGGTTTTTATTTCCAGCCCAGCCCTGCTTATCACCCCCTTAGTTACTAAATCAACCATTAACCAAATGTTAATTGATAGTTGGATTCATTTTGACTAAACTCACTCAGGCTTGATTACTGCTAGAACCTGTCTTGCAAAGTGATGTAGGC
The DNA here is from genome assembly GCA_009364415.1 of Spea multiplicata. Taxonomy (NCBI): domain Eukaryota; kingdom Metazoa; phylum Chordata; class Amphibia; order Anura; family Pelobatidae; genus Spea; species Spea multiplicata. The sequence continues at coordinate 45,130,611 of VKOC01000001.1, forward strand.
TAAAAGGTTTAAAAAAGTAGCACATGATGCCGTCACATGTAAATAACTGCAGGCCTCACTTGCCTCAATTTAGGTCAGTGTTCATTGTTTCAAAATAAGAAAGACTGTGCAAAAATGGCATCCCTGGGATAGTTAAAGGGCAAAAACCACTACCGACCAAAAAGAACATAAAGGTTTGTCTCAAATTTGCCAAAAAAACCATCTTGACGATCTAAACACTTTTGGGATAATATTCTGAAGAGCCCTGCCGCCTAAATAGCGCAGGGCGGCATGTAGTTGTGGGGATAGGAGGTAGGGTTCGTGTAAAGGTAAGCTATTGACTTTAAGGTAGGGTTCAAAAGTTCAAGTGGCTGGGATAAAAAAAAAAAAAAAGCTTGAGTTATATAACTAAAAGCTGCGCGCGCTGCTTAGCTGTTTGCCGCCTTTGCCTCGAGGACACCTCGCGCAGCGCAAAAGGCGCGAATCCGCGCTATAAATAGAGGTGTGTGACGGGGCTGTTCACCATTGCCACAAGGCGAACTGCTGGCTTTAATACTTACCTGTAAGGGGCTTGTATTTTCAGCTGTGCAGGAGAGCCGCGGGCAGAAGAATGGAGCTGCTGCTGAAAAACTCCCAACCCCCCCTCCCTAATTTTATGTTTTATTTTGTCGTGTGCTTTTATCGGGTGAGAGTTGTCCCTTATTGGGATGAACTGGTGGTATGGTGTTGGCCTTCTGGCTTGTAGGGCGGATGGCTCGGTATATTTATTTATTTATGGTGTGAGTTATTTGGAGGTAAAACTCTGGGTTTGGGCCAAGAGTTTAATTAATTGTAAGGTGTTAAGCTAAAATAAAAGTACACGGCCTGTTTATTCCAAGTTTGAGTGTGACGTCTTTTATTTCAAATGGATACTTGGTGGATACAATAATTGTTGCAATATCCCTTACAACTACATGTAGATTTCATAAGTGGAACTTTTTGAAAGACATGGGACTCGTTACATCTAGCGTAAAGCTAACACAGCAATCCACAATAGGAACATCATACCAAGAGTAAAAACATGGTTGTGGTAGTGTGATGGTCTGAGGTTGCTTGCTCCTTTAGTACCTGGGCAACTTGCTTTAATTGATGGGACCATGATTTCTGAAGGAGAATGTCTGTGACCTAAAGCTCAAGCACAGTTGGGTTATGCAGCAGGACAATGATCTGAAGCAAACTCCAAAAGAACGACTAAAAAAAGAAACAAATGTTTCTGACTTGAATCCGATAGAGATGCAGTGTTACGACCTTAAAACAAATTCTGCCAAGAAAAGTGTGGCAACAGTTATTTCAAACATTTGATTGCAGATGTTGCTGCCAAGTGTGGCACAACCAGTTACAGTATTAGGTTGGGGGGGCAATTACTTTCCCACAACTCTTTAACTTCAATAAATTAAATGATTATTTTAAAGCTGCATTTTCTGTTAACTCACATTGACTTTGTCTCATATTGAAATGGGTTGTATGATCTGGAACATCAGTGACCAAAAAGCAAAAGGAGAACAAATCTGGAAAGGAGCACTGTTGCACCCCAGCTATTCTTGCTATCGTTAGGATGCTATAGACATAGGATTGAGACAGGTGCAGAGATTAACCCGTGTCCCTTCTTTTCTGCAGCCCATAAGAAATATAGTCCATAGTTCTAAATTGGACAGTAATGAATGATAGGGACAGAGTATGTTACTATTCAGTGTTTCTTATTTCATGATCTCATCCATTTCCAACGATTTAATCAATAGGTTTTCAAGAATGTGTTTATTCCTCATTTTGCAGACCCAGCGAGGCGTTAAACATCTTTGTACTGGAAACTGTTAATGGCTGCTCTGTAGCAAATAAGGGCATAAGCATTTAATGAGGATAACCAGAGATCATTGCGGTATAATGAAATACCAATTAGTGACTATGGAAAAGTTAAAGGGTTCACACGATCAACTATCTGGGTTTGTTTACATGTAGCTGAAAAGAAAATCAACTAGATATAATTTTAGGTTCAAAATAAGAGTTTGCAACTAACAAATAATGCCACTAAATAAACAAAACTTATACTTGAATATTATTGTGGCCAAGGCCTAAGGTGGTAGGTCAAGGGGTGAGGCAGCCACTCTGCTGCAAAACTGGGGGGTAGACTGACCTACTGGGAAATCAGCCCCTCAGTAAGTGCCCGCTTCACTTGATGGGCCAGTTGGGAAGATCAGAGATGTCCCTTGTAACCGTCCCAATCAAACTATCGAGGTCTAAGGCCTAGCTGACAAGGGCTGCAGAGCAATCTGTATCTGCACCATGCATCCTTAAGAGTCAGAGGGCCATGATACTATGTCATATTGCAGTGCTAAGCAGAGAGGACAATGGTAGATAGATGAACGCTGGGTTGGTCCCAAGCCTAAATTCACCGATTGGGATCCTAGAAGTGGCCACAGGTGACGTGAAGATGGTGGGAAAAAAACGGATTGATCAGTCAAAGGAGTTATCTATTAATCATAAAGCCATTGGGAAAACCCAGGAAACATGTCCCAGCAAGTTACTGTGTTTATTGAGTAGCTTATACTAAAATCTTGGAATATTGTAATGAGAAAGCTTTTGCTAATACTTGCACGTGCATTTTTTTCTCAGGTTGTACTTTTTACTGCCAGGGTAAATAATAGACTGGAAATACTGAATACTACAGAAAGTAGAGTAGAACTTTGACAGTAAAACATTTTTCTTTCTGGGAGAAAAGTCACAATTAGGAAAACAAAATGCATGAACATGGAACATGGAAAACAAAATACAGGAGGCTGTTGCAGCAACAAAGGGATTTGCAAACCTGACATGAGGCAGCTGTTTCTTGTAATGCTTATTTTTTTGCCTCTAATGCCAATGTAACTGTTACTACCATTCCCTTGAAACATTTATCAAGCAGAGCCATGGTGCGATAGCTACATCTCAACACAAGCTTGAAACAGTAATAACCACTGAGCCATACACTGTAAGGGATACAGCCAGTAAAGGGTTAAAGCTATAGACATCCAACTTGTGTTTGAGAGAAGTATCTTCCTTGACATCTCAGTAGGCTACGCTTTCACAAAGCTCATATCCACGCCATTCTACACACAGGTCACAAAACACCATCATGCAATAAACCAACCATAAAAATCCAAATGTTCTGCAAAACCATACTGCTGAAGAAAGTATTACCGTATTTGCTCAATTATAAGACAACCCTGATTATAAGATGATCCCCCAAAATCTGAATATTAATTTAGGAAAAAAAAGAAAAAGCCTGATTATGAGACGACCCTATAGGAAAAAAGTTTTACTAATAAATATTAATGTAAACTATTTTTTTTTGCTTTTGTTTCCTTTTATTTGCCTACCTGCCCCCAGTTATGCACATCTGCCCCAGGCATGCCACTCTGCCCCCAGAAATGCCTTATTCCCCCCCATATGCCACTCTGCCTCCCTGATATGCCTATTACCCTCCTATATGCCACTCTGCCCCATGTTATGCCTTTTAACCCCCTATATGCCACTCTGTCTCCAGAAATGCCTTATACCCCTATATGCCACAGTGGCATATAGGAGGACACTTACACACCTAGACACTAATATACCCACTCAGACACACTTCCAAACCAAGACACGCACTCAAGCAACTAAGGCACTTCACTCACTGCAATGCCTCAGCATGCGCTTACTGCAGCTCCCACGGGATTACGTAATGACGCCCCCTGCAGAAAATTAAAGAGGTAAGTCTACTGGATCCGCTGATGACTTTGGGATGGCACAGTGCCGTTACCAGACAGCTGAGGTTACCAGACAGGAGGATCCAGTTCCCCTGCAGCGCTGCGGGATCTGGATCGTAGTCTCATAGTCAGACCTCTATTTGAGGTCTGATTAGAAGACGATCTCGATTATAAGACTAGGGCTATTTTTCAGGTCTGAAAAAACCTTGTCTTATAATCAAGCAAATACGGTAGTTAAAGTTTGATTAAACACATCCTTTGTCAAATCAGCTAGAAATAATTTGTCAGGCAAGAAACTGTTTAGATCTGAGCACACGTTTAACCATTATATTTTTGGGGGTTTGCTCCACTTTCAGAAAACTTTAAGTGGGTGTATTAAAGCAAGGAAACAAGTATATTTTGATATTTTACTGCTACATAAACTGGTTCAAACATGTTAAACCAATAAACATTTGTAATAAGCTCTGCTGTTTTTGTAATAAAATCACTTGCCTATTAGGCTAGAATTATTTTTCTTTCAAGGCACAGTCTTTGGAATTCATGTGTATTTCTAATGTGTTTATAATATGGCAATATTCAGAGCATGTGGTATGGGGGGGGGGGGAATTCACACCGACCTGGATTTAATTGGACAGGTTCTTTTTCTCCTTTCGATCCATAATAAGAAAGAACATCACCTTTTGTGTTGCTAAAAAAAATAAAAATAAAACAAATAAAACAAGGTAAATCTCTGCAGTGCAAATATGGTGATAATCAATGAAAAACATAAAAAACAAGGTTTATATCATTTAGAATAAAAAATGGTTGATTGTACGGATCTAATTGAAAAAAATAATTGGAGGATGAAGCGCAATATAGATGAGGAAGAAAGTTTAATACTTAGTCATATACCGTCGTTTTCGTTTGCTAAAAACTAAAAACCAATTAGGTTAAAAGATACCGTATACGGTAATTAGTATTAAAATTAAAACAATGCTAGAATTTGAGTTAAGTCATATTTATATGTACTTAGTTCATTTATTTACTCGATATCCATTAGGTATTTAGTTCCTTGTAAGTTGTCAATGATCTATCCTGAATGCTTCCCTATTTGCTGGAGATGTGGTGGTACTGTAACAAGATCAAAGCAACCTGGGAGGAAATGCTTGCTTTCATTAAAACCGTTCTAGTCCAGTATTTTGGTAATTTGGCAGAGACAATACTATTTCAGGGTAACTGGCCACACCAGATACATGAACACCCATGAGTCACTCATTTCTGTACACCATCATATTATAGTGGCTACAGTTACGACAATAGCAGGGTATTGGCATTCAAAATATAGTAACTTTTGGAAAACAATACAACCCTGGGAAATATATCAATTGAAAGTGGGGATAGAGAGGTAGATTCTATCAGCTTGGTTTGAAATCACATCAGTTTGACAAATGGAACCAATGGCCGTGAATTTCAGACAAATAATGTACCCTGTAAAACAGATTAAAAAAAAAATTATGCCTCTGGACAGAAACCTACTCAATAGATGCCTCTGTCTTAGTAACAGTATTTTGATGGATAGGTTTTGTAAAAGTTATGAAAGTGTAAATTGCTAAATAAATTTCAATGATGCTTTTCTGAATTTGTGTATGGTGATTGTTGTGTATTTTATGATTACTATAATATTGCAATGTGTTATATTTCCTTTTTAAATAAAGGAGTTAAACACATGGACCTGGTCTAAATTATATAAGTAGTATATTTTGCAAAAGAAATAAAAAAATATGAATGCTAGAGGGGTGTTGTTTACCCCACTGGCGCTCTAGTTTCTAAAAGGAACTCTTGGTGAAACACTTAATACATAAATTAAATGACTAAAACATCAGGCCCCGTAAACAGACACTTTGCAGCTTCACCACAGACACATACTTTTACACACTAGCAACCAAACTAAACTCTGTTAAGGCAGTGAATCGTTTACTCATATTTGTGAAGTATTACATACAAGGACATTTAAAAAATGTATTGCTCGCCCTTGGAGGTCTATGGTTCATTGATTGTTAGCCTAAGGCAGGTAGCCAGGTTACAGTGTTATGTTTAGGGAAAAGATTGGTGGAATAGTTCTCCACTGTGTTAGAATCTCGCACAGACACAGAGATTGCAGACGGCTTCTACTAAGGGCAGTATTCAAAACACTCAAGCCTTTCTTATTAAGTGAAAGCAAAAAAGCCAATTGACTTTATGGGATGGATGAAATCCCATCAGCAGAAATGTAATGTGCTGAACAGTACCTACTTGGCAGACAATCTCACGCTCCATCATCTCATACCATTCCAAGCTCCATTAAAGTTTTGCCGCTTCTATTATCTTTTTAGCTTAACAGTGCCCCAACATGCAGAACTTCAAAGTTACCCAGGATCTCATGAGTGATCTCAGCAATAATAAGTACACATGAGCTATATACCCATTTAATTAAATCTTACATAAAATATAACTCAAGACTTTTCTTGTTTTGGGGATACATCTCACGGTGTGCTTTTTATACACAGGTACAAGATAACAAGATCTCAGGACCTTTTGCATACTTATTTATTACAGGGCCAGTAGATTCTATAGCGCTACTACTATAGAGGGAGAGTGAAAATTAACACCGACATTAAAATTGACAATACAGAAAATTGACTATAACATAACCAGAAGATCTTGTTCTTGCAAGCTTAAAGTTTAGATAATTTAATTAGAAGAACTGCAAATAGCAGAGCACTGATACACAGTATGTGAGTACGGTATATTTGCAAGCTTAACACATACATAAAACCCATTTGTATGTGACCTGCTCTTTCCTGTACAATACACCTTTTGAGTAGTGTTGTCTCTTACTTCTGTTATTAGCATTCTAGTTTCTTCTGTGCTTTTCATCATATATTTCATACGACACCTTTGACAGGAGTTATTTGTATCAGCCATGGAATATTCTAAAGATTCCTTTAAATGGGGTACTTTTTTTTTTTTATAATACCATAATGCCATAAGGCCTTTAAATTTGATACGGAAAAACAACACCTGCTTCCCAATCTTTTTTTCTTCCTTTCTATAATTTACACCTAAACGCACATACTTAAAATCACTAGTGAGAACAAGCTGTTGAAATGCTTTAACAGAAACTGGAACAAGGCCTCTAACACTAGTTATTTTCTTTACACAAGTAGAATTTTCTTTATTCTGTATTTCAGTGTCTTAAAAGACAAGTGCTTAAAAGAAAAAAATGTATTCATTGGGGGAACCCTCCTGTAATCTTATGCACTTCTGCTGACCATTTTAATGCATCAGATAATGTGCGCAAATCAACTTAAAATGGTGGGAATTAGGGGGTATATGACATAACATGAATTTTCATAGTCAATATTTTCCTTTGTTCATGTTACCATTGTGGAAACGCAGACGAATATATACTGACCTCACAAAGAGTTACAAAGAAAATCATATGTCTTTAACAACTTGCAAACGGAGCTGGCCTCCATGCACACAGATAGTTCTTGGTTGTTATAATGTTACAGCACTGGGGGATAAACCAAGTGGCCCTGCGATATTGCAGCCCAAAATCACTGTGTACCCCCATTAGTGGCTATATGTGGAATTGCAAGCACGTGCAAACAAAGAAAGCAGTGTTAGTGGCCTATAATCATAAACGTTTGCCATCCTCTAATTAGCATGTCATATAGACAGATAAAAAGGCAGGCAATGTGAGTCCATGTGATACAGTGTGGAGTATCAGCGAATATTCTGGTTATTTTCACTGCTTCAGAGTCTACACATACACAGGAGAGCATGAATACCAGTGGTGTTTACGGACAGTCATGGTTATCTTATTAGAGTAAGAGCTTCTGGATGTGGGATGGTGTTTGTTTTTGTGCAGATAGGCTCAATTAACAATATCGATGTTTGCAAAGGGGCTTTTTGTTTTAAGCTTTAATGAGTGGTATAGAAAGGTATGCCTAAAATTATCATACTGTTTTAAAATCTATTGCTCTTATGGATGATCCAATTAGGAAACAATAATTCATGTAAAACAAAGGCTCACAAGGGGCATGCCTGTGTGTCACAGACAAGGGCAGCCGTCACCACCCACCACCTCAACTTTAATTTCGAGGCATCTTAAATTACCCTAAACACAACACAATTACAGTATTAAAGTAATCACCTTCATAATCAAAGACCAGAGCTGATTAATTGAATATCTAATCTGAAGTTTCACAATGCTATGTACAAAAATATAGGAAGGAAAAAAACATACATAACAATGATTACAAACTCGCAAATCAGTCCATAAAATAAAATGGAAGGAACACAAGAAAACCCTACAAACAATTACCAATGTACCAGAGTCCTTGTGGAAACTTCAGATGGATATGTTGGTAAATTTATCCTTGAGGCTGCTAAAAAGAAATTCCAAGTTTTATTCTCAGGTTCCCATTCTTATAAGAATATATCTCTAGCAGACCATTCATCTGCTGTCATGTGGGAAGAGGAGTGTGCAATACAGGCACTTTACAACACTCCTTATAAGCTGGCAGCAAACTTTGACCTGATATTTTAATATTCCATATTTTCTCAAAATGGTACCTTGTACCTTAACTCTGGGGTGATCACGTCCCCCATGTTATTACAAACATACAGGTACCAAACACTCCCGCTCGGCTAGGTCACCAATTTTTGCTATTTTTCTGGAGACAGAACATCGCCATGTGGATCAAGTCATGATTTAACTATGCAAACATAACTATATTTCTCAAATCATAACTCTGAAGATGCTAGGTGCTGCACTCCACCTTTTTTTTTTTTTTTTACTTTATTTCAATCCTTGTTATTTCCCCAGGTATGGAAAAGCTCCAGCCAGCTCAAGTCTTGATGCGGTCTTTCTCTGCTTCTGTCATGACTCCTCCTTCCTAGCAAACAGGTCATCTTCATCTTGTTCTTCGCATCAATCTCACATGAGGTTAACGGGCCAAGCTAGGAAAAGTCACTTGAAGAGCCCAGAAGTAACACTTGCAGTGAACAAGTGTGACATCATGCCTTCTATCCAGGGATCTTTATCCACATTCTCCTTTCACTTAGTGGCAATGAATGAAAGATTTTACATTCATATCTTATGTTCTTTAATTAATAGACACTATGTTTGTGCATTTAACATGCTAAACCCTCTTGACAATCTGTATGTATTAATATCAGCAAGTACACGTTCAAAGTCAACCACCTGCTGTGATGTGAACAACCTATGCCTAATAAATATACCAAAAAAGGGTGAACCAGCTGCATGAGAGGCGGCGAAAAAAACATCTGAGTATCCAAACATTTTAATGAATTGTCTCCAAGCGAATATGAAGAAAACCTAATGAATATGAATGCCACAGCATCTCAATCATATTCAAGTCAGGACTTTGACTAGGCCACTCCAAAACCTTCAGTTTGTTTCTTGAGCCACTCAGAGGTAGACTTGTTTGTCCATTCTTTACACAAGAAACAATAAAAATATGAATCCATTCCCTTGTGATATTCAGTCTGGATTATTGCAACTCTTTACTAACTGGCCTCCCCCTCTCTTGCCTTTCACCGCTCCAATCCATCCTCAACACTGCACCTAGATTAATCTTACTCTGCCACCTTTCTTTGTGTGCTGCTCTACAATGCCTGTTGCTCAATTGGCTCCCCATTCCCTCCAGAATCAAATTCAAAAACTTCTAACCCTGAACTACAGAGACTTTAACAACTCTGCAACCCGCTTTAACTCTACCCTTCTATCCAACTACACCCCTAACTGCTCTCTTCATTCCTCCCATGACTTGTGTCTACTGTCATTACCTCTTCTCACTCCGATATTCAGGTTTTCACTTGCGCTGTACTCCTCTGGAATTCCCTTCCCCGTTCCATCATTCTCCCTCGTACACGACTTTTAAAAGCTCTCTGAAAACCCACTGTTTTGTAAAGGATACAACCTTTTCCCGTAAAACGCTCAGCCATCATGCTAATCAACCTATCTGAACCACCAACAACCTCTGCAGATCACCAGGACCTCTGCAGATCACCAGGATCAACTCATGCCCATCCAAGCAGTCCTCTCCTATTGTTTCACTTCCACTTCACCACCAACTATACTGTAAGCTTGCAAGAGCAGAGCCATCTTCTTCTTTTCTAACAGTTCGTTATTGTTTGTGATTTTAAATGATTCCACCAGCGCTATGGAATCTTCTGGCGCAATATAAATAAATGTAATGCTCATTGTCCTGCTGCATAACCCAACATCGCTTGAGCTTTAGGTCACAAATTGATGGCGAGACATTTTTCTTCAGGATTTTCTGGCAGAGAGAAGAATTCATGGTTCCATCAATTATGGCAAGTCGCCCAGCTACCGAAGCAGCCAAAGGTCATTACACTACCACCACCATGTTAGACTGTTGGTATGATGTTCCTATTGTGGAATGGTGTGTTAGCATTACAGTAGATTTTATGGGACCCAAGTCTAATCAAAGGTCCACTTTTAACTTATCAGTTAACCAAAAGTATTGGGGTCATCAATATGTGTTTTTTGTGGCAAATCTGAGACAAGTCTTTGTGTTGCAGTTTGCCCCTTTATTATTGTTGAAATGTGAACACTGACCTTAACTGAGGCAAATGTGACCTCCTGGATTAGTGGTAAATGCACTCTGAGTAATTTTGGAAGGCCCGGCCACTTCAGGGAAGGTTCGCCACTTTTCCAAGTTTTTTTCAATGTGTAGATAATGGTTCTCACCATAGTTTGCTGTAGTCCCTGACCTTATAAATGGCTATGTAGTCCTTTCCAGATTTATAGATGTCAATGAATTTGTCTCTCATTTGTCCTTGAATTTCTTTAGATCCACAGCATCATGTGCTGGTTTTTGAGACCTTTTAACCTATTTCACAGGTTCTGTTTAATTGATGTTCAACATGATTGGGTGTGTCTAGTGAAGTTGAACCCAATTATCAATTAAGGAAATTATTGGAAAGGGAATATATTACATTAGATGCTACTTCTGCCGAGGAAGAGGAGGGTTGGCTTTAATTTTAATTAGAATTTGATTGCAGAATTACATACATCTATTAAATCTGTTATTTGCATGGTAGTACATGAACCTGATAACACGTCAAAACTGGTCTACCGGGATTCCTGGAGATTTCCCGGTATGCTGGTATAAATATAGAGTCCGTTCTCCCTTTTGCAGCTGTGACAGCCACCGCTCTTCTGGGAAGGCTTTCCAAAAGATTTTAGAGTGTGTCTGTGGGATTTTGTGCCCATTCAGCGAAAAGTGCATTTGTGAGGTCAGCCATTGATGCTGGACGAGAAGGCCTTATTCGTCAGGCACCTACCAGGCAGCGTGTTCCTGCTGCACCTCCGAGAAGGGAAAGGTGGGGGTATGCTGCCGGGTGCCAATGGCACCTCCTACTCCTTGTTCTTCACTCCCTATCGGGCAGGTAGTTGATGAGGGCTGTCCCGGACAAACACCGCTGCCAGCTGGAGGGGTAGCGCTTTAATGTAAAGAGACATCACCCCTCCTTTATCAGCTTCTACGACAGACAGCAAGGGAGCGAAAGATCTCTTGTCACTATTGGCAACGCTTCAAAACCTTGTGAGTATTTCATGTTGTCGCTCAGGAATATCAGCTACTCCGTGTGTGGTCCTCATTGTCCCTGTGTCTAGTTTGCCTTATTTTGTCTTTTGACTTATTGGCTTCTGATCCCTGCCTGTTTCCTGGACTTCCATATTTGTTTGCTGCCTGCCAATGACCATTGGAAGACTTTTTCTGAATTTGACAAAGGTAACAGCCTATGACAGAGGTACCTTTTAAGTCACTGAGCTCTTCAGTGCCACCCATTCTACTGCCGATGTTTGTCTATGGAAATGGCATACCTATGCACTTGTTAACCATAGGTGTAGCTGAAACACCTAAACCCAATAATTAGATTTGTCCACATACTCCGTATGTAGCCTAACTTGTTGTAAATAAAACAGTATGGGAGGTTTATCTAGGTAACATGTAAACTGTTGATATGGTTGGCACTTAAATATAACTATAACAAAATATGAAAATTGCCCCAGTCGTCCACAAGGAAGTATATGTCTTGACCCTGATACTCAAACAGTAAACAGCCTGGGATTTTATCACATAGGGCCTTTGTGAGAACACTCAATAATGTTTATCCATAAATAGCAAATCTGGTACAAATGCAGTAAAAGTAGAGCAATCGGCAGGAATACTGTATAGGTTTCTATAGCAATTGCACGACTTTTACAGCCCTTTGTAGAAGGATTAATTCTTATGATATAAATTTCACTGCAGAAATTTTACTCCACCATGAAATTATTATATCAATGACAATGGCACACTATACCTCACAACACCAGTTAGTATGACAATTAACTGAGGTTTAGTAAACCAGGCAGGTTAAATAAAAATAATGCCAAGGAGAGATTTCGTATTTCTGTGAAGTCTTGTATTACCAAGATTTTATAAAGATTGAGTGTATTTCGGGGACATTGTCTCTTTTAATGTTTAAGGTATAAACACTTACAATAACAAAATAGCAGGTAGTAACCAGCTGAAAATGAAGGGCTATCAAAGCAATGCCTGTCTATCAAAATGAGACCATTTCATTGTCAATTTAAAGTGCAAAGAGCCTGTTGGATATCAACGGGTCATTTCACATAGCAATACCTTAGTGCTGTCAGAATAAAAGAAACCATTACACATATTGTTTATGCTTTGGTAATATGTTAAATGGTTCAGTATTTCTACAAAAAATAGATCATTTTAACTTTCATTCCCAGTGCCTTTTGTTTTAAGCATGCACCTGATCTCATTAGTTACGCATTGTGTATCTTATTAAGTCATTGTAATGTGATTTATAAATGTTGTTGAAGACAAATATGCGAAAGGCTGAGTGCCCAGAATGCACATTGTATAATGAGCACCACCGTGCACAGGATGAGATTTATAATTAAAATTATCTTTAAAACTGCAGAACCATTTAAAAATAAGACCGACAAAATATACTTTTATTTTTGTAAGGGGTACACTATTTTTTATTTGTATGTTTTTTTTGTAGTATATTTTTAAAACAAACTATAGTACAGCTAAATCTACAAACGAAACCTCCTCTTCCAGGAAAAGTGGAGTCTTGGAGACAGATCCACAATCACTGTCCCTGGGCTCACTATATCATTGGAGTGAAGTTTCATTTTTGCTTATCGGTATTTCTATGCTTCCCCATTGTTTCTCAATTACCAACAGCTTAAGTTGCCAATGGTTATATAGTATGATTAGAGTTCAAATATTTACCAACTGATTTGAGATGAGCTCTAGTTTGAATCATGCCGTACTAAGTTTCCCAAAGTGTTGTCACAAAAAAGAATTACGGATGGATCTAGCCTGCAGGACATCAGTTCTCTGCATCTGCAGCTCATCCTTTCTGCATTCTTCTTTTCCCCAGATATGGTATCTCGGTTATGGTTACCACCTCCTCTTGAGCGGAATGTAATCACAAGATGGGCAAATGCTCATAAAACTGAGGGAGTTTAGACCTATATAGACACATTCTGACTGCAGAAGAGAATCAAATAGCCCAACAGAGCCTGCCTTTTGAAATCACTTTTTCTTAGTAATTATTTGGGGCAGCTCTGTGTACATCCCAATTATTTTTGTACTGTATTTACAAGCAAGACTGGCCCTAGCCCAAAGAACACCCCAGGCAAGATGCCCCTAGGTGCCCCAAACTAGTACACTATATGCCTTTTTTGTATTACTTTTATAATGCCAATATAGGCATTGATCTCTTGTACCCCCCTTAAAATAGCAAAGATCCTTTTCCTCCCCTGCCAGGTACCAGACTGACTTTACACATTGGACTGTTAGCCTCTTCCTAGTCCAGGCACCCAAGGTAGCTGCCTGACTGGCACGGAGACCAGCCCTGTTTACATGTTACCAACACTGATGATCATACCATCAGCAGCCAGTACTGCCCACTGTCTGTTGGAAACACCCCTAATTCAAGGGAAAATGGGCAGGGTGCGGGGCGTGTCAAGACCCTGCTCCCGTGAACTGGGGGATTCGGGTCTTGACCCGGTGAAGCGGTGCTTCAAACCCGGAAAGTCGGTATGCCGATGATTCGGTAGATAAATTGTACTTGAACTTTACTGTTTCAATGGCGATTATACAGATTACTATTGTCTTCCAAGAAGACCATAACTAAAAAAATGGGGATTTCATACATTATACTGTGTGCGTAATATGTTTAGCAAACACTGCCAAGTCTTTTAAATCACATGGCTTTTCAAATGGAACCTAACCATCATAATTCAACCCACTAGTCATATCTGCATAGTGCAGAAATACAGAGCACATAAAGGTCACTGGCCATTTTTTTAGTATCTTTCTTTTAACGCGAGATTAAGTAAATAAATTGAACTATTAGACACATATGGAAGACGTACCTCATTACATAATCATTAGCATGTTTGTATATGTTTATGTGCTAATATATACAAAGCTTTGTTTGCTAATGAATGAGAATACACTTTTGAGTCCATTAACAGTGGAACATGAAGATGCTACACAATGCTGTGTAACTGAAATACCCTGTCTTCTGCATTGATGATAATAAGGCCTAACTTACAAGTGGTAGCTTGGAGGACTAATTGTAAACGATATGGAACTTTGGTTGAGCTTTCCCAGTGTTTCACCACCTTGTTGACAGGATATGCAATTTTAACATCTCTGAACTAAAAGTAATTTCAGTTTAAGCATCTTGTAAATCGAATCCAAACACCAGTGCAGTCTTTGCTTTATCACTTTCTAATGCAAGAGTTCTCTAAGGTACTGGAGGGAGGCGAAAGCATCAAATATATAATGTCTGCTGCAGCTCAGACATACAGGTTGCCGAATGCTAGTAATTCTCTTTAATTGACAGTAATAAAGATCAAATAATATCATTAAAAAATAAAATATCTGGCCATAAAGTTGATCATTTTCACACCTCCTCCTAGCTCCAGTGAAACTACCACTTTCAGTAGTCCAAAAGCCAAGGCTGTGTAAGGAATCTGTGATATAGAATAGAGATTGCCAATTATTCAGACCTGCAGATACTAAATAAAGCCTTGTCTGAACCCTGCTGGTTACTTAACATTTTGCTGGTGTTTAGATCATTCTAGGTAAGAAAAATAAAAAAACCTTTGAAACTACATGTTTTTCTGCATTGTTTATAAAAGGTGATCTGATCTATATTTAACCCCTAACGACCAGGGTATTTTGTTTTATTTTACCATGTTTGCACTAAATGACCAGAGGAGTTCTTGCTTGTGTTTTTGCTATGTTTTAACATATATATATTATATATTATATATTGTATTTGCTTGATTATAAGAACAAGGTTTTTTTCAGAGCAAATAATCGGGGTCGTCTTATAATCAGACCTCAAATAGGTCTGACTATGAGACTAAGATCCAGATCCCCCGCAACGCTGCAGGGGACCTGTATCCTCCTGTCTCCCCTCCCAACTTACCGGTGCTTCTGAGTCCCCGGTGTGTAGCCGGGGCAGCATGTAGACGTCTACGCGATTTGGTGAGGGGAACTCTGATCTCTGACAGCCGGGGAAGGTCTGCACGATGGACGCAGACAACCCGCACTGCTAATCGCACCTCCTTCCGGCTGCAGCGGAAGTTGCCTACGCAAATCGCGTAGACATTTACACGCTACCCGGACAACACACCGGGAGTCAGAAGCACCGGTAAGTTTTTTTTTTTTTTTGGAGCATAAGGCATTTCTGTAGGAAGAGTGC
>VKOC01000001.1:45146273-45165557 GCA_009364415.1 Spea multiplicata
AACTATAGGCAGTGATAACACATGCAGTAACTATAGGCAGTGATAACATGCAGTAATGATACATGCAGTGATAACACATGCAGTAATGATACATGCAGTGATAATGCATGCAGTGATGTCACATGCAGTAATGATACATGCAGTGAGGAATCTGAGCGGATCCACCTTAAGCAGCCAGTGAGCGGCTCGCAGAGGGCTGGGCTCTACGGGGTGGGATTTCCTGTGCTAGCAGGTCAGCTGTTCTCCCTCTCTGTATGTCTGTCTCTTTCTCTCCCCCCTCCCCATTCACTCTCTCTTTCTCTCCCCCTCCTCCGTGGATCGTGCGGTCAGTGCCCCTCTCTCCCCCCTGGTGCCTCTCTCTTGGGATCTGATTAGTGATGTGTAACCTACAGAATGCCCAGCAGCACTGGAAAAAGGTTTAAACCAACAAAATACATCCCCGTGTCCACTGCAGCTGCCTTATTAGTGGGATCGACCACTTTGTTTTTTGTTTTCACGTAAGTAATCCGCTATCTGCCTTTATCGGCTGCCTGTCGCCGTGGGTTTGTGGGTACGGAAGCGGCCGATCGCCGGGTGCTTGTATGGAGCGGCTGTAATGTACATTTCCATAGCATTAAGGACCGCGGGCCTACGTATAGGATGTCTGTGTTATCCCCGGTGTAGCTGTTGCTGGGACAGTATGCTGAGGTTGCTCCAATGTGTCATTAGATACCCAGCCGGGATTCTCCTACACCATCGGGCCACAAATGCAGTGGCTACATTTGTTTGTTGTTTGTGCAATAAGCTAACCTTTTGTTCCTTCTGGTAGTGTTGAAGGCCTGGCTTTGGGGGAGGGGGGAGGAACCTATATGTATACTATATATATATAGGGTTCATTTGCATACATTTATATAGCAGGATGATTGTGTAGTGCATTTGTTTTCTGCATTGATTTTTGGCTTGGTGTACCTATATAATTAAAGGTCCTATGGTATATAGTGTAATCCCCGTAAGGCACAATACATTGTTGTTGTTTGCTTTTATTATTTGGAGACGAGGGTCTCGTACAGTCTGAATACACACATAGTTTTAGTTTAGCGCCTATATAGGCCTCAGTGTTACTTTGGCAGTGATATAGTGCCCTGTGGCTGAGATGCTTAAACACATGTCATGGAGGATCCTTCCTATTCCAGTTTGCTGGCATCTACCTAAATCAACTTGTTCGTTCGTTCATTCGTTCTCATTTACAGTTTGGGAGAATTTGTTGGCACGCGCTGTGCCTCAGCTGGCACTCTGTAAATATTTGCTAACCTAGAATCGTGACTGTAAACTGTTGCGGGCAGCACCGTTACCCAGTCTGGCCTACAGGCTTTCCAAGTATTTTGTATTTGTGTAGCGCTATGGAATATGTTGCTCTGTGTTTGTTTTGATGGCACAGATTTTATAATAGTGGGTCCTTCTCATCACTCTTAAGGAGCAGCTTCATCGTCTTAAGTGCCGAGCGAGGTTGTGGGGGTTGCCGAGTAATGGTGCACCTTGGGGAAAATGTCCACATGTGCCAACTGTCCTGTATAGATGCTTCATTTTCCTTTGAATTAAAATACAGAGTACTGTACTAGGTGAACGGTACGCTCCATTCATAATATGTGCTCTTAGATGTTCGTCACTTTACTGAATGCAGATGCATAGAGACCACCATCATAGCTGTTTCCTTATGGTGATTGGCTGCTTCTAGCAGACAAAACTAGCGCAAAACGCAGAGTTGCCAATATGCCCCAACCCTGGCCCTGCAGCGTCTTCAGGTAACTTTTTGCCAAGGTGAAAATCATATCAAATATTAAAGTGTTTTAACAGGGTGAGGCTGTTTAGGATGGATTCCCATATTCCTTGGTTGTATGTCCCTTTAGCATCATTTCCATGATGAGTTGCAGAGCCTTTATAAATCATCTGCTTTGGGGGAAGTAAAAAGTTTCATTTGTGTCTATCGTGTTACATTGGCAACAGGCTGAATTTTTACCAGCCTGGTCACATCTTGTGTTTTAAGTACCCAACCCCAGGGCGTCTATCTTTCTTCACAAGACAAGAGGGTCCGCTTTCCTGTGCTTATACCCCTCAAATGCAACTGTAGTGCAGGGACCTATAGAAAATGAGCAATGGTGTATTTAGGCACATCACATTTTAATGTTTTAGCTCGCAGTGTTCCATGTGTATAAAAAAGGGTCAGCCACAGTGGCCGTCTCCTGCAAGGGCCAAGCTGACGTTCTAAGGCTTTACTAATGCTACCCACAAAACTCTTATTTTGTACTTATGGACCAAATTTTTTAAAAGAAACAAAGTGACCCACAATTTGCAGGAGGCGGGCCGACTACATTAGGGCCTCGTTGGCATTAAAGAGACCCCTTTCACTCCCCTCCCCCATATAATATCCTCGTGAATAGATGGGCTTGTCTTCGGTCCATGCAGTGGATTAAGTCTGATTAGCAGTTATACCGTACTGTATTACTGTATTAGTGCTAAACAGACGTGTGCTATTGGGCTAATCAAAAGTTCGGAAACCATAAGCGTCAAGATAAATGTGTCCCTCCGAGCATGTTTGTAAGACATATGTGACTTCATTTGGCTAGATATAGCAATGTGTGCCTGTGTATTTGTATGCGTTATAATGCTTTGCTCTGTGGAAGTTGTAATTATCTGGTATGTTGTTCAACCACTTGGGTTCTGGCAGCATTAGAACGAGGAAGGTTAGTTTAGGGCAGATTTTACTTTGTGTACCACTGAACCTGTGTCTGTTAAGGAAACATAACCCTAAAATTCAAATCAAATATAATTAACAAAATACAGTGATTTAAAAAAAAAAGCAAAACAGATGATGCATGTAATTAAGTACATTTAAAGAAGCGATTGCGATACGCATTTCGTAAGTGCTTGTCTTTTTTGCTTTTAAACATATTATTCTTGTTGCCAAGCTTTTATAGCTAAATCCTTTTTTGTATTCGTACTATTGCTATTAGTGTCTGACCTCGTCCAGTTTAGTGGGGCTGGTATGAGTTGAACCACAATAAGAAAGAGAGCTTCCTTCCTCTCTGGCAGAGGACCTGTGTAAAGTTACCTTGGCTCATGCCCAGGGTACGTGCCAAGCTGCTGTCGGCTTGCCTACTTCTGATAAACTTAATTTAGGAAGAAAAAATCGTACCAAATATGTTTGTCCTTGAAGACATTTACAACATTTGGTTAGAATAGCCAATTTATAAAAAAAAAAAGCGGTCTGAAAATCTAACACGGTCGCCTCCAGTTTCCCTATGCAGAACAGTGTTCTTGTCTGACTCACTATGTAGAGCCATTTAATTGGCCTGTTAAGCAGGCGTGTGTGCTATTGGCACACAGGTACTGGTAAGGACCAATCAGGGAAGAGCATTGAGATTGCACAACTGCAGTAATCGTTGAAAAAAAATCTCTAGAAAGTATGGTTTGTCGGTATACGTGAAAAGTAATGTTAATGTGGAGCGGTCAGGAGATTGGAGTTGCCAGCTGTTCCAGTTTTGGACAGTCTTATAATTGGCACACTGTCTCAATTGTCTGGTCTCTTGCAGGCTGCCAAGACAGTCCTTGCGCAAGCTTGGTGTAGATGGGCGATGCAGTCACATCACAACGCCATTGGAAGGACTGTGATGTATTGTCATGCTGCCCACTCATTATAGGGACAGAATTTTGGCAACTATGCTCCTTGTATTGTGTCTATGCTGCCATTGGAGAGTTCTGAGGTATGGTCCCAAAGTTCAATCCTGAACCAACTGCATTGAGTGGGTATGGTGAGGATTAAGCAGACGAAGAAGATCTCCAAATTACAGCTGGGTGAAATATTGAAAATCACTTTTGAAAGAGTTACCACAAAATGAGTGGGAAACACGTCCCTGGCACTTGTTGAAGCATCTCGTTCCTTGTGACATCAGAAATTGTAAACATCAGCAAATTTTTTTGTCCAGCTCTATTCCCAATGGCTGTGCAAATGAACGTTTACTGGGATGCTAATCACTGCTACCTGAGTAAGTTCAGGAGGGATGGCACTGGTTTAGTAACCAAGCAGAGATCTTAATTGAAACACTAACTGAAAATCTAACTGTCCCTTTGAATTGTACACAACAATCTTTAAAAATGTGGGCATTTTTTTTTTATTTTACACCATACTTTTGAAAATGGCTATTTTTAACATTCTGTTGTTGTTAATGCACACCCAGATATCAGTGAAGCGATCATTTTAGCGGTATACATATGTTCCAGCATTCCAGATGGCCAAAGAGAGATGCTTTTGTTTTAGGGCAAGTTGTTAGAGGTGTGATTCAGGGGCAGGGCTCTACAAATCAGTCTCTCACTCCTTGTGGAGGAATTTTTGCCTCCTCTTCTTAACAAAGTTGCCTCAGTTCATTGAGGTTTGAAGGCATTTGTTTAGGCGCAGCTCTTCTAAGGTCCCGCCACAGCATTTCAGTTAGGTTGGGATCTAGACTTTGACTGGGCCATTGCAACACCTTGATTCTTTTCTTTTGCAGCCATTCTGTTGTAGGTTTGCTGGTCTGCTGGGGATCGTTGTCCTTTTGCATGAACCAATTTCGGCCAAGCTTTAGCTGCAAGACAGATGGCCTCACATTTGAATACTTTAGTATACAGAATAGTTTGTGGTCAACTCAATGACTGCAAATGGGCTGCAAATCAAGCCCAAATCATCACCCCTCCACCACCATGCTTGACAATTGGTATGAGTTGTTTGTGCTGATATGCTGTGTTTTGATTTTTGCCAAAGGTGCATATTATGGCCAAACATTTCCACTTTGCTCTTGTCTGCCTAAAGCACAAACCACAAGACTTCTGGAGAGTGCAAATGTGTTTTATACAGCATGATTTTATAAAGTATATGATATGTCAAACATTACATATCAGCCATTTATTGTATGTTATATATGCTTCTGTTTCTTCTGGTGACCTGACGAGGTATCCTAGCATGCATAATTAATGACTGGCAATAATATATTTTTTTGGAGACTCCTGCTATAACTGATGCATAAAACCAGATGTAGAGACGGTGGTTTAAATTAGTACCCATTCTAATAATGATGATAATACCCAAAGCCCCACAGCAATCTGAATTCCTGTATCTATAAATTGCACCTCCAACTCAATCTAGAGGTAACTTCTTTGCTGATTAACATCACTTTTATTTTTAGTGACAATCATACCTGAGAACATTCTGGCTCCAGCTACCCAGATCCCCCTTGCGGGATGTGTGTAGGAGGTTCTCGTTTTTTGGGTTTTTTTCTGTGTTTTTTTTTTTTCTTCACAAAAATGTTATAATGGGGAATCTGAATCGCAAAAGAGCTATAGTCCAGCATCAGAATACACAATATTTGGCCATACAGGTAGGGCACTGTTAACACCGAACAATAAATGAGTATACACTCTTTAATGTGGTGTCCTACCCATTTTCTGTAGCTATGACTGATGAAGTAACAAGCTGATGTCTACTTCTTCTGCTAATCTAACTTGCTGTTTGTTTTTATTATTATTATTGCTTGTACTATTGGGGCTACATGCTTTATTGCCCAAAATAGACAGATGACAATAAAGAAAATATAAGGAATGAATAAGAAGGATCTAGCACTCCAAAAAGTTCATCTCATTGCGTTGTGCGTTATGAAGAGCAAAGCCCATTGGGAAGAACTGAGATGGCCCAGCATAATGCATAGCTACATCCAATGCAGTGTGTGGGGCAAGCCAGAAGCTTCCTGAGTTTGGCCTTTGGTAATACATGTTTGACATGACATTTTAATTAAAATCCTCAGTGTGAAGAAGGAGCAAGGGAAGGCACTTTTTTGTGCTCCTGTAGACCTCTATGTAAGTATCACTTTATGGCTCACAAAAAAAAAATCCTGTTCTCTCTCTGGCATGTGATTTGTGTGTGTGAATACATGTAAAGATATTTTGGACAGTGTTATGCTTTCAACTTTGTGGGAACAGTTTGAGGAAGACCCTTTTCTATTCTAGCATGACTGTGCCCCAGTGCACAAAGCTCCATAGACATGGTTGGATGAGTTTGGTGGAAGAACGTGACTGGCCTGGACAGAGCCCTGACCTCAACCCCATCCAACGTCTTTGGGATGAAGTGGGACGGAGAGTGTGAGCCTTGTCCAACATCAGTGCCTGACCTCACAAATTCTCTACTGGATGAGTGGGCAAAAATTCCCACAGAAACACTCCAAAATCTTGTGTAAAGCCTTCACAGAAGAGTGGAAGCTGTTATAGCTGCAAAGGGGGGGTGTCAGCTGTTTTGGCAATATGTAGTTTAGATCACCTTATTGAAGTAGAGCCAAGAGGCAGCAGTATTGAAGCAATTCAATGCCTTCTCCTCACCCTCCTTTTACACGGGCTTCCTTAACCAATAGCCGTCAGAAACATAACTAGGAAAAATAACAATGGGGAGGAATAATTATGCAGATAAAAGGAAGTTAAGGTAATTTTTCTCATAGTAAATTAATCAAAAGTGGTTTCTTATTATTTATTGCTTTTTGTACAATAGTCAATGCTATTATAAGAAAAGGCCAGCTGATTTTTTACTGAATAGTACTCTTCCAATCACATTTGAACCAAGCTTTATTAAGCATATTCAATCTGTGGTTATAGTAACTGAATATGAAATATGAAATGCCGAAGAAATACATACCAACATTTCAGATGCCCCCCCCCCTTTATTATTTATCTTCCGCCTACCATTCGGGCCAATGTAACCCTTTAGTGTGTTTCTGCCTGCCAGATATAGGCAGTTGTATGCTGTGATTGTGTACTGTGCTACCATGTATCCAGAAGGCAGCCATATGCCTTCTATCAGCTGCTGTAATAAAAGTAACAGCCACTTTTCTTAACCCCAGTCCAGTCCTGTGCATTGGTACAGTCAGTTCATTATGGGCTGTGGTAATGAGTGGGCACAAAGGATATTTATACATATGTAGTGGCCAGGACTGGGCAATTCCTGGGAGCTAGACAACAAGACTTTTAGATTGTTATACTTGTGCAAATTTTATATTGATTTCTGTGCTGTATCATCTGATGGCTTCTTACTTATGCATAACTTTATCCAGCCCTGGTAGTGGGGTCTTGCACACATGACATGTATTTGGTAAACCACATTTATAACCTGTTTTATAAAACAAACATATATAACTGTATAAAGTATTAGGGTGACAACTATCCTTTTTACAAAAGCAGAGGGTCTCATGATTCAGAAAAGGTGATCCATTGGATCGTATACTGCCATTTACTTTTGAGTGGCTGAGCTGTCTGTGTTCTATGGCACATCTTACACATCATAAACACAGCATGCTAAGTTCTGTCTTTGAATAAACTAAATCAAGCCCTTTGTTTCTGAGTGGGCTTGAGTGTGGGGGATACTGTTGATCACACGTGATGGCAGGGCTTGAGTACATTTGTCTTGATATGAAATAACCACAAACATCTATTTTTCTCCTTACTGTGAAACCCCTTCTGCTGTTGGGAGCATATGGTGTTAAAATGTCCATTTCTGACCCTAGCAGCATATGCTGACAAGTCTGGCAGGCACTTAAAAAGGCTTCTAGCTGGACATCATAGTGAGCTGTACCATAAATAGGTTTTGCGTACGTTAGGTGGCACAACTGCACTATTAAAACACTTAAAATAACCCAACATGTCTGTTCTTACAAAGAAGTTATTTTTTCTGTATTTAGCTCCTAAAACAAAACTGATCCAATTTTACATTTTGACTTTACACAAATAGATATTACATACATCAAACACAGCCCTCCTCCATTTGTTAAAACAGCTTTTTTTGGGGGGGGGAATTAAAATCATATTTGCTACTTAAAGTTCGGTTGCGTATATGTGGTTGTGCCGTAAAATATGGACCTCCCAACAACAATTATAACATTTTCCAGACTCCCAACTTCTTCTCTGGTATCAAATAAAACACACACACACACACAATAGAGAACATTGCGCTCTCGCTTTAGGTTAATTGCTTACATGTGTGTCCCAAGAGGAAAAAACGTTCAAGGACAAAAATCCACAGAGAAACACATTATTCTCAATCTGATTTTCAAGTAAAAACTGTATATTTTCTTAATCACCATTCAGAAGGAACTATTTGCATAGGGTCTGTTCTTGAACCTTACAGAAGTGCCACAAACATTCTCTACACCCGTTAATACCCAACAAAATCATTGCTTACGCATTATATAGAGGAACCCTTTTATGTTTTCTCCATGTCAAATGCCTCCATCACAAATAGATAATTCTATAATATATTTTTATTATATAATATATATATATATATAGATAGATAGATATAACGTATTTTTTAAAACATTTTCTGATAATTTTCATGAGAATATTTGTCCAATAATGCAAATTAATACAACAGACAGAAATTAGCAGTTTTGTGAGTGGAATATCGGTAAAATATTAGACTAATCCTTTCTGCATGTTTCATGTAGACAAAGCGCTAATGCTATAAATCTTTAAAATTCATTTCCTTAGATACAGTCGGGTACTGTCAGGATATGGATGTCTTGCCCAAGGCAATATAATCTGTGAGATTCTTCTTAATCAGATCATGAAAGGTCAAAAGAATATTTGATATGGTTATGCCAGAATGGTGAATTGCAGGAGTTGGTAAGCTGTAGGGTAACATAATTTGAATATTAAATTTTATTTTCAGTTATAATTCTGGTGACCTTCAAATACCTGCTAAATGGACTGCGGCATTAGTCAACTAAAAAACGTGAACTAATTTAAAGGGAAATGGCTGCCTTATTCCATCCTTCATGTCAGCGCTGTACTAACCATTCAATGTATTCCTTGCCTGAAAACAATAAGTTAAGTGGATACTTAATTGAGATACCTGTGCTCAAGCTAGGATAGCCAGTAACTGTGGCACTGGAGTTGTGCACTCATGCTTTATGTGCTAGATTACTGAAAGTCCTGTCGAATAGAGTTCAGGTGAGTCTATCTTTAGTGAAAATTTCTCAAGGTTTGGTAGAAACTCAGCATGGAACTCTATTAGAAGGTTCTGCAAACTCATGCCGAGTCCAAGGTGCTCAACTGAGCAGTTTTTGTTCAAGTAGTTAGCCAAGTAAAGTCTACATATTGTATGACAACTGGCAGTGACCCCCTATAAATACAACAGAAAAAAAACGCCACCAAAAAATGTTACCTATGCAATATGAAGGGCTTGGTCAGACCTTGCAGGTTTGATAATGCTTGGTGATATCGGGTTAAAACTTCCAGCTCTCTACACAGAAAAATGCAAGATCTTTTTCAGAAGCCTTTTCAGTTTCTATATCAGTGCCTGCTTTTGTGTCGCATGGAAATGTAAGTGTTCTTGGCATACACGTAGTAATCTTGATTAAATAATGATTTCTGGGAAACATTTCGGTATTCAGCAATACTAGAAATTTTGTTACTATTACTGCTCTTATTTCCTAAAGTGTAAAAATCAGCAAATTGGGTAGAACAGCACGATTTTATATAATTTTATTTTCTTTTTCTGAGAAGAATATCCCACATACCCAGAATATATTGAGACTTGTCCGAGTTGGGTGAAGAGTGTCGTAGTCCCTGGTCATTGTAAGGTTGTAATTTTAATACTAAATTCACTAAAAGGGCCAAGACTCTGAGACAAGAACCTGAGCTCTCACATTTTTGTAAAGTATGCAAAGGAGATGGAATTGGTTTACAGATGGGGCATGTGAGCCTGGGTCTCCAGGTCAGTTCCTTCTTTCCATGGGCATTGGAGTGGAGTTTGGCCAGGCCCATTTGCTGCCCATGTACTCAGTACTCCTTCTCCTCTGGGCCTACCTGCAGCCACCCCTCCCCACAAAGCCACTATCCTTAGGGTGAGGTCGTGGGTATGACTTCCTGTAACAGGTGTGTTTTACCCCCTGTCTTCTGGTCTATATAAGCCTAGTTCTACTTGCATGAAGATCACTTTTTGTGTCTTGATTTTGATCAACTTTGATCTTTAAAGGTCAGCAACCAAACTCAAGCAGTATTTTATTAGAACATTGTTCTTTAAGTACTACATAATAAAATGTGATCGGAGTACTGGGAGTAGCTACCATTCTTGTATAGGTTCTGTACGCTACTTAGGAACTGCTGCTTAACCTTTGTCAAACCTGCCACAACCTGCCAATACCTTTAACCTGGCATCAAATAGATGTTTGTGGTTCCCAGAATTCTACACTCTCAACTGGCTCAAGGAAGTATAGGCTGTAGGCCATGTCTGTCACCGAGAATGGAATCTCTGGAGACAAATATTAAACTTTGGGGTTTTTTTCTTTCTCCAGGGTGTTAGTGAAATGCAAATATTTAAAAAATCTGCTGTAGTAATAAAGACTCTCAAAGAATAAATAGTAATAACCTAAAAAAAAATCCACTAGCTGTTCTTGTAACCTGATTCTGCCAAATAAAATGGTGTCCTCTGTGGATCTTTGGATGTAGGCTTGAATTTCTCTTAAAATGTGTATTTTCAGATTTTATTTTCTGTTTCACAGTGAAACAGTTTAAGTTGTTTTTATGAGTTTCATGAAGATCATGATGAGCCACCACGCTTGGTCCACCTCAATAGGTAGTGGAGCTGGCCAAAACCCCTTCTTCCCTTCCCAACATCGAGTTGTATTCACAAAATTTTAACATTTCAACTCCTGTACTTTACTGTGTTTTTATGAAGGGAAAGCTCAGTGACATGTTACAATGTTTCACTAGGGAAATATAACACATGTAGAATATTAAGCAGTCCTATGCCACCAGCGGCCCTCCATAATTAAATGGTAAACTTTAGGTTCGCACTTACCTGTATGCTACACTAATATAAGATTAAGATGTCCATATTCACTTTGTCAGGACTTGGGAGAGTGTCTGTTAACTAAACTCTTTTTGCCTAGTTTTGCCTATGGTGTCCCTTTCTAATTCATAGTTTAAGTTAGAGAGCTAAATTCTTTTGAATTTGATACAACCTTCTAGTGAATTGACCACATAGTGTGCTGAATATAGTAATATTTATTAAAACAATGTATGCATTGGAAGTTTTGTGGTTGGTCCAACTCATAATGGTAATATATAGTACATCCGCCGTCTTCTAGACTGTAAACTCATTTGACCAGGACCTTCTTCACCTTTTGTTTCTGTCCAAATTGTGATGCAATACCTATATCCTATTTTCTTGATGTACGCTGCAGAACGTGATGGCGTTATATAAATAGTATGTGTAATACTTCCTGATTGAAGTGCAGGGCTATCACCTAGGTTTTTGCAGTAGATTTAATTCAGCGTGGCTTATGCATGCAATGCTTTAGAAGAGATTGAGTTTTTATATAATATGAATGGGAAAGCCAGGTCAGGAAAATGTTTATTCATGATTCCATTTGGCAGTGTTTTTAACTGGATCGAGATACTTAAATGTTGCAAAATATTTAGCAGCAATGAAATTGGCCAGGCTGTTACTAGGAAGTGTGTCCTGATTTTAAAAACAGTAGAAAATCAATGGTAGAAAATGGTTTATCCTATGCAGGTCCCATATCATCAAACTGATAACAATGAGCTTCATGTCTTCGTATGCTAAACTCCTCACTGTTTTGTCACAATGGTTCTTGATGAATGAATTTTTAATTTGTTAGGAGGCAATATTTAAAAATAATACGTATTAATATTTATAAATAACTTTGCAAATAATTAATATTATGGATTAAACGCCGTATGTATTTTTAAGGGAGAGGTGAACCATCATATAATCGGTCAGAGTGGCCGGAGGGTGGAGATCCATCTGTTGGCTGCAGATCCATCATTGAGCGTATATCTGATTGGGTCCCAATTATCCTCCCGTCCTGAGAAGTTATTGTGGTGTCGGCGAGGAAGGATGATTGACACATGTCGCAGGAATTGATTGGATCGTTGCTTTGTGAGACGGGCGAGTACTCCTCAGCTGGACAGGTCAGAACACTGGGGCCCTGGAGCAATCAGTGCAGGGCCCTCAGAATACCGGGGCCCTGGAGCAATTGCTCAGTGTGCTCTGCCGTTAATCTGGCCCTGAAAGAGGAAGTATAGGTGTAATAATCTAATAAATACGGCACACTAACTACATTTTGATCAGACTGCAATAGATACAAATGAGCAAATGAGATCCCAGTTCTATAGATATAAATATATATATTTTTATTTTTTTGTGTCCTCCATAGAACAATAATTGTCCCTGTGAGTGTGTTGGTGATTTTTAATAATCTATCAGTTTTCCACTGGTTTCTTCCTTTTTATTTATTTATTCCCTTTCCTACTCCTAACAAAATGGTGTTTGGGATTGACGGCCATTTCTAAAAGGCAGCCTTTTCAATTCATGCAAAGCTGGAATTAGTGTGTGCAATTAGCCGCGTGCGAATCCAGAGCATCTGCCACTTGGAGGTAAAAACAGAAGCCAGGGCTAGAGCTCAGCCTGTCGCAGGACATCAGAAGGACCTTCTGTTTTGTTGACAGTGGCGGCGACCCCAGTGTTCTCTTAATCTGTTTCTTAACCCTTTCCTAAAATCACTGCTATTTACACATTTTTAGCAAACACTAGTGATATAGACAAGATTGCATATCAATTTGAGGTGCTAATGTCAACAGATTCTTATATTAAGTTGAGTATAACTTTTGTTTTCCGCTAGCTTGGATGGCACAAAATCTAAAAGCCTTTTAGTAATTAATTGAATACAGTCCCTTAATATTGATTTATATAGCTTCATCATGTTCTATAGTCAAGCATGTCTACCCCATGCATAGATGCTATCCTCACTGAAGAGGGCAAGGGTATGATGTCATATCCCAGTGCTCCGTGTCATTTTAATACAGTCTATGAAGCCTGTGCAACTCTTCTATAGTTTAAATGGGCCAGCTGGGGCACCGGGGAGTATGATTGCCCAAGAAGGAGCCCAGAATGCAATGCTGTATGCAGTGTTGTACAGGGCATAACAAGTAGTACATCGCATAACAATTTTTGTTCTTACAGAATGAAAAGAGCCCTGTTGAAGTGAGGATACAATCTACCCAAACTGAGATATATTAGAAAAGCCTTTTTGTCATGATTCAAGGATTAATAACTGCAGAGTACCTTCCATTTCTCTTTAACAAGCTGTGAAATATCCCAGACAGACTGGTATTGGGTTTCAGTGAGATCACACCAGCTGCAGAGGAAATTTAACCTCCATGTTGCTGGCCAGCATAGACACGAAAGAGCGTCGGTGCTTGTGGGCCTAGCACTGGGTTAAATATAGCGATTCCACCGTAAAACCAAAATATGCTAGTCACAGTGCACTGTTTGCCAGCATTCAGTGGGTTAATATAATGCACATCATACTCTCATATGTTGGCCTGAGTCACTTGGTATCACAGTAATCATTCCATAGGAAGCGGATATTATAAAAATCCTTTTTTTTTTCTTTCTGCATATTTTCCATTTTATTCACCAGTTTAGTAGACAGGGAAAAAAAACTTTCCATTACCCATAGAAAGAAAACAAAGCTTCTAGTTTTACAATGAAAAAATCAGATGCGAATCTGCTAATAGCTGTTAACTAAAAAAGTACTGGATGTAATGTGTGTGTAATTGTATAATTGCTTTGCTCATATATGTGTATATATAGATCGATACATATAGGCTAAAGCTGTCGATTGTACTAGGTCTGATGTCTTTACTACATTGTTTAAAAATAGTGTATCAGTTTCTCAACTCGTTAAACACACAACGTGGCTGTGCAAGGGGAATTTAAAAGCGGTGCCCACAAAATATGTACATTGTACGTATTTATAGATTACTGACCGTCTCTGGCCTCCGGCATACGTGTGATGCTGGAACATGCTTAGGTGAGGTGACCATCTTATATACCTTAAGAGCCAAGAAACTTGCAATGGTGGGTGGGGGGTAACAACCTTTTTGTATCTTGACGGTAGTATGTGTAAATAATGAGGAATGTAGCATGGTTTCATTATTGCACAATATTACTATTATATTACGGTTCTTTATATGCGTATAACTAAATATCATGTCTTGCTATAGCATCAACGTGTTTTGTAGCCATTGTGTGTGTTGGGATGCCCTGGAGGAGGGGGAAACTTGATGGGGAAAGAGTCATAGAAGGGGTAATTCTATGGAATTGGTGAGAATGTGATTAAGTTTAAGTGTGTGTTAACAGAGCAGAAGGAACAATTTTTTGAGAGGGTTTAGTAAATTGAGGCGAGTAATTTGGATTTATGTGTAAATAAATAAAAAAAACCTTGCAGAGTTGTTTTTTGTTTTGTTTAATGTGTCGTTTTTGTAGGCACCTTTTTTAAGGCACGTGTATTTTATGCATGTGTCTATAACATTACGACTTTTTTTTTAGGAAATTAAAAGCATCCCCTCTGTATGAGTTTATGAATCTATTTATAGCGGAGTGATGGTGGCTTTTAAGATCCACCTGCATATGTGTTGTCTGCATCGTGTTCTTGGCATATGGGCTAATGTGCCAATCTGGGCTTGTATGACCATGCTGGTCTTAACCCAACCAGTTCCAGAGATGAGATAAGACCTGTTAGACAAATATAAACCAACATCATTATAACAAATGTGTTCCCTTTCCTACTAGATTTAACTTCTTAATGTCACGGGGATGTGTATTGAATTTTCCGATGAGATTCACACCCACGTGGCGCTGTAAAGATCAAAACCTCCGGCACCTTGTTCATTTTCCACTATTCATTCCCTGAACATTCTGAATTGCATTCAAGATGAAATTAAAAATGCATATGCAAATCTTGTTTATCAACACAAGCAGAATGGATTTTAGAATGACAGACGCTTTGATTAAAAACATGGATTTTGCTTTAGGATATACCGTCATTAACTAACTTAATGCCAGGGAGGAAAGAGCAAAATATATCGTTTTGCCTTTACTCTCTCAAGAAAGTATGAAGCTTAAATGTCACTGCACAGCCAAATTCATATATTCTATTGAAAGTGAAAAATAGACTAGGTTTTGAATGTTCGGGGTATGTATTTTTAAACAGAAGGCTTTGTGAATGTCCTAGAACAGCAAAGAAGAGTTGTGTGATATATATTTTATCGTTTTTTTTTCTGTGCCTCACATTATACACAGTAAGACCTTGTGAAAGACCCTTTTCTCGTGTGGGCGTCTTCCAGCTCCTATCTGAGAAAGAGGCTGTTCATGAAAGAAATGCCATGGATTTGCAGAATGTTGGCTTTTGTTTCTCTGTTTAAGAGACTGTAACCCCATCAGTGGCAGGCAGGCAGGCCTATATATATTATATATAATATGTATATGCATTGTTGTTTTTTGTTTATATAAAAATATAGCAAGTGACCTGTCCCAAATGTTTGTAGGGCCCTCTTATGGAAGGGCATGTGTTTTATACTGTTATTCATATGCGAGCTTACATGTTTGTTTGAAACATAGAGCTAGATTGTGGATAAGCACACCCCCCCCAACATTTCAGGTGTCCAAATTGGGACATCACTATTCTTGGTGTGTCAACAAGCAGGAAGAGGGATGGCCACCCGAGGAGTGGGTGGGTTAGTGGTGTCACCAGGCCACTTTACCTGAATAGCCACCAAGCAACACTAGCCTCACATGGAGTACGTGTGGGAGATCAGAGGACCTCACCAACTGGCCCATGCTCCCCACTGCCTGCAAAATTGGGACATTGCGGCAGCTACAATAGACAGCGTGACAGATCAGGAGGTAGTGATATAAACAATGAGGCTCACTTAGTTTGCCTGTTTTGCCTCTGTAAAGACTCAATATGTCAGGCTTATCAGTTCAAGATAGCCAAATGGCAATCCAATGCATTTTTAAATTGACCTTGCTGTATTTACCTTTACTGCTTCTGCTGTTCTGTTTCATTCATCTGCCATCCTCTTGGTAAAGTAAAACTTCCTTGCAAAACACCTAAGCCTCTGACCCTCAACTTGTAGATTGACTTCTTGTTCTCTCCCCTTTTTGAATAAGTGTGTATGTATATATCCCCACTCCCTTCTATCCACCAACCTATTCACACTGAGATTCCCTTAATCTTTCATGATTATCTTTATCCCACAAACCATGCACCATTTTAGTAGCTCTTCTCTAATCTGTCTCCAGAATGTCAATATACTTCTGGAGCTGTACACATTATTGTAAGTGAAGCCTGGCCAGAGACCTGTGAAGTAACATAACAATCTGGCTCTGTCTGCTACTAATGCCTCTCGCTATGCACTACAGCCCCTGACCCATTGTATCTGTTTTAGAAAGGTGTTGCAGTGCACAACAGAGATTTAGGGAAGTCTAAATACTGGATCACAGAATGTGCAGCACAAGAAGAAAATTGTTTTGTTTTGCTTACACCAACGAACGTTTGCAAGCATTATTTACATTTTTCATATTAAGAAATCTACTTGGATTACAAAAAAGTCAAAACGTTATTTAGGTGAAAATAGTGATTCCTTTTAGCCCTCTGGTTGTTTTGGGAAAATTCGATTTTCATGCCTCATGTTCTTTTCCATTGTGTACAATTTATTTGCCACACGTTCTGCTTTGTGTTTGATATACATTAACAAAGGAAAAAATTAAACTGATTCCTTTTGTTACTTTTTTATGGCCACAGAAATGCTCATAACAAAAAAAAAAAAAAAAACACGTAAACCCCAAAAACCCACTTCTTCAGAGAAACATACCTCCTTAGTTGGTAGAACATCATTCTCACTGATACATAATGAAGAGAGAAAGGGTGAGAGGTAGTGTGGGGTTGTTTGTCCCCCATTCCCTGTAGATTGTAAGCTTGCAAGCAGAGCTGTCTGCACCTAATGTATCGGATTGTTTTAGTCTGTCACTTCTAGTCTTGACGTATGCCTTGAATATATGTATTGTAAGAAGTACTGCGTAAGTTGTTAGCACTATATAAATAAAAGATAATTAATAATACAGTAATAAATAACGTTGCTTTTTGGAGAAGTTGGAGGGAGCACTGTTCTATAACCGTGTTCATTGCTTTACACAATTTGTTTTTTTTTTGCTTTGCAATTTAGTGCTCACGCCTTCCCAGTGATTTTTGTTATTCTTCGTTAATGATTTTAATTGTTCTACTGAATCATATGTATTAATATTCATCTTGCACTTGTAGCTTCATTTAAAAACAGACAATAGCAGGATCAGTTTTGGCATATGCCAAATGGATGACGGAGGCAGGAGAGATCAGTGCTTTAAGACAATGAAGAAATTGTGACATGTAAAGGTGTCTTGTCTCATTTTTATGCAGATACTGATCTTAGTGTTTGACATGCAGCTTGTTTTATTTTGTACTCTTGAAGTTGGAATTTATATCGTGAAATCTGGGGCTACTCGATATTAGTGATTCTTACCAAGATGTTCTGTGGCTGGCTCACCTTAGCGAATGTCCTCGGGCATTAATATAGTCTAATAACAAACAGGACACTGTGCGGTTTTCTGTAGGGATTGTGTACGGCCATGAAAAGGTTAGGCTTGTCGCAACAGTTTAATACACCAGCCAGCATCCTTGGTAAGATTATTTGCAGCAGAGGCAGACTACAGTTTCCCGTCGTCTTGTTCAACTCTGGGCACTAGTCATGTCTGCCAAATGTATGTGCCATATTCTTTTGAGATAGTTTTCCCCACATGGAACAATGTGTAATTGTAAACTCATTAACTTGGCTGTTGTTTTTAAAAATACTGCGTAAATATTTTTATAATATCAAATGTCTAATGTGTTACTTTGCAGCAGTGTGTTCTGGCCTTGTCCGTGGAGCCGGTATCCTCTTATAACAGGGCAGCTTTCCTTGTTGGGAGATGCCCATTGTACAACGCTACGGAATGGCGCTAATGGCGCTATATAAAGCAATAAATAAAAATGCTCCCTAACGTGTCGCTGCTACATGGGCTGGGGAGATCACAGATGACTAACCTGATGCCACTTCAGAATCTAAGCACTGGGTTAGGGTGGGATCTTTTATGCTAAATAATTGTTAAAATATGAATTTACTATGGATTATATGCCTTGATGAGTTGATGCATATTGGTTTTTAGTATGCCCCCCCCCCTCCGTTGCTTCTTTTGCAATGTATGCTTATCTCTGACAGTACCCTGGATTTCCTTGCTCTGTTTTGGTTCATCAAAAGCTCTCTCTGTCTACAGGTGCCCTTGGCTAACTAGGGAGATATCCCCAGCCATTCCGGTGTACAATGGACTCATGTTCCTGTTTGTGTTGGCAAACTTCAGTATGGCAACCTTTATGGATCCTGGCATCTTCCCAAGAGGTACCATTTATTTCCCGGACCCTCCTCTATATTACAGAGTTCTTAATTGGGATGGACCTTCTGTGAATTGTATGGACCTTCTGTGATAGTTAAATATTTATCCATTGGGACTCCAGCAGCTTCTGTTGCATTTGATTCCCATCTGCCGTAAAGTCAGATCCAGAGCTACAGTAACATCACAGGGAGACCTCAATATGAACTCGGCTTTGGCTCTGTCCAATCAATACTAATAAGACAAAGAGGCTGCGGATATAGAGCGATAGAATTTGTCAGACAGCAAGCTGCTTACAAAGCACAAACATAATTCTCTTATTTTACAGTAATTATAACATTCATTTTTATTTTAAGCTAATTATCTGGAAGGAAAATGTATTGCTTTCTATTAACCATTTGGCTGCCAGAATAACAATGCATATGACAAAGATGCTCTCTGGAAAATACATGTATATTCCACAAAAAGGACATTTGAAACTAATATATAAAATTTAATAAATGAAGCATTCACCTACACACAGTGCCAGATTATAGGCCATGATGTGTTAATGGATACATTGACAGCATGTTTAGGTTACTGTAGCCAGGAGGTGGGTATTAAGCATACTATACTTTCTCTGAGGACCTTATGCACAGAACCTGTGCCAGTGTCCACACTCTAGCTTTATTCTGGCAAGGAACTGAAGCCAATGGATGAAGAGATCTCCTGCTTCCCATTAGACCGGCAAGCATATCACCTCTTAGCATTATTCCTATACACAGGTACAGGGCCGGCCAAAGACTTAACGCCGCCTGGGGCGAAGTTTAAATACGACCCCGGTACTTACCTTTAAAGAGTCCTGCGGCGAGTCTCCCTGCTCTGCCACGGTGCCGGCTTGTAATGCTGAGCGCCAGAAATTGACTCCACTTCTGGCGCTCAGCATTACAAGCCGTCACCGAGACTGAACAGGGAGACTCGCC
>VKOC01000001.1:45165657-45223040 GCA_009364415.1 Spea multiplicata
AGCCACTCGGCGCCCCTCTCTCCTCCGCTTCAAAACAAACAACAAAAAAAACGCTTGGGGCGGCAAAGTGCAAAACATACCAGGTCACCATTGCTGTCCTATACAGTCCTCAAAAGTGTCTTGCTGTTTAAGGTTTTACAAATACTTAAGGAGGCTTTGCTAACCACCTGAACTACTGAAGTTCTAGAAAAACCCAATTTAGTAACAAAAAAATCAGAATAAGAAAAAAAAATGTTAGCATGAGAAAATCTGCCATCTCATCATAAAAGGTATGAGGTCAAAATTGGAGCACAAATAGAACTGATTACTGTATATTTTATCCAAGTACAATTGTTAGTGATTATACAAAAATTACAGCTAGCCAGAAGAAATGCAAAGCAATATAAAAATCAGATTAAATATGAGAAACTATTTATGAGGCCAACAGGGCCATATACCTTTCCAGTGTGAAATCAGGTCCTGCAGTGAGCAGCTGCAAGCTGGATGTATAAGCATGCACTCTGCGAAATATAAAAAGATAACACGAACGCACACACACGTAAGTCATTTGGTGGCCCTGGCCTACAACCTAAATGAAACTATCAGTATTGTGCAATTAATATATGCTGAAACTTAAGCATTTCATTATTTTGTCTTATCAGCTGATGAAGATGAAGATAAGGATGATGATTTCCGGGCACCGTTATACAAAAATGTGGAGATCAAAAGAATACAAGTACGGATGAAGTGGTGTGCCACATGCCACTTCTATCGCCCTCCTCGCTGCTCGCATTGTAGCGTCTGTGACAATTGTGTGGAGGTAAGACCATCACGGATCTTAATTTCCAGTGACTCTTGCATATTGTTTGAAAGTCTGGTACCATTTGCTAATCTAAACTGTTGGCCCACCCTCTAAAGCCATTATGAATTTGACAGATTTGAGGGCAAGTACAAGCAGGGTTAATGGGCGTTAAACCAAATTAACTGGTCCCAGATTGTTCCTTTAACCACTCGTATGGGAATGATGGGTGTTTGTAGACTGAAATGCATACCTCATGTTCAGCATTCTTTGTGTATGCCTGTTTTATGTACTATACTATAAGCAGGATATCAATGGAATTGTTCATTCATAATAAGATTATGATTAAAAGCCATGCATGCAGTTTGTTAACATTGTGTTATTCTTGCTATAAAGCTGCTAGGAGCAATGGAAAGGCTTTGCAGCACCCCCTAGTGGCTACAGATGTTCATGCCGCAAAGATTTACTATTTGATGTATTGTTTGCTGTTTTCAGATAGTTACCCAGAAGCCCCACTCCCCTCTGCCACATGTGGTGCAGATTATTATATTATAATAAACAGATTGTACGGTTTCTTAGGACCTGTACTTGTCCGTATAACCCCATTCTAAAGATGTTAAAACAAACCTGGTCTGCCTGAGACATGCAGCCAAATAATCCTCTTTCATGTGAGCTAGAGCCCAAAGTATTTTTACACAGCGACGCTATAGAATCCAGTTTAAAAAAAAAAAAAAAAAAAAGTAATAATAATCCATGTTCATGTCTCAGATGAAAACATTAAATCAAAAAACATTAGCCTGCATAGGAACGCGAAAACAAACTGTTTACTCCCTTATTGCCTGTATATTTAACATGTATCTTTTTTTCTTTTCTTATGAAGGATTTTGATCATCACTGCCCATGGGTGAACAATTGCATTGGACGCAGGAATTACCGTTATTTTTTCCTTTTCCTGCTGTCACTGAGCACACACATGATTGGGGTCTTTACATTTGGCCTTGTTTTTGTCTTGAACCATCTGGAGGTGCTTGGAGAAGTCCACACCAGCATCACGTATCCTTGCTGTAGAAAAAACCCCAAAACATTAATTCATGCTCGCTTGTGTTTCTTTCTTTTCTCTCCTTTCTCTTTTTCTTTTCTTTTCCTCTTGTCTTTAGATGTCTTACAAATAAGTATCTGTAGCTCAGTAGAGTTGTTTGGGAGTTCATTAAAGGATATTATTTCATCTAGAATCTACATGACACATAAACAGTAAATACTTTACAGATTGCTTTGTGGCGTTTTCCAAAAAATACATTGTCACAACAAAGTTTCTAGATGAAAGGTGAATTGTTACAGAATTTGGTACGACTGGCAAAAAGGTAAAATAAATTATAACAAGAACAAGAAGTTTAAATGGCGTACAGAAAATCTGCTTACAGTTATGAAAATGTATGTGAATATTCTATGGCATGATTATCCTTAACTATCTTGTTCAGGATATCGGTGATGTGTGTCGCTGGACTTTTCTTTATTCCTGTGATAGGGCTGACTGGTTTCCATATTGTACTTGTTGTGCGTGGCCGTACAACTAACGAACAGGTAAGTCTACACTATATATAGTGTGTGTGTGTGTGTGTGTGTGTATATATATATATACACACACACATACATACATATCTCTGGCTGCAGAGGTAGTTTTATCAGAGTCTGTACAGACGTTTAAACAGCGACTGGATGAATACTTGCAAAAACATAATATTCAAGGATATAATTTCTAAATTATGTGGAAATAGCTTTGTGATCCAAGGAGAGGTTTGACTGCCATTTCTGTGGTCAAGAAGGATTTTTTTCCACTAGTTTGTTGCAAAATTAGAAAGCGCTGCAAATTGGATTTTTTTCTTAATTTTTTTTTGCCGCCTTTTCTATCAACTGCAACAGCAATTAACAGATTTGTGAAAGGCAGAACTTGATGGACAAATGTCTTTTTTTTTTTCCCCCCTGCCTATGTAACGATGTAAAATTTGTATGTATGTGTATATGTATGTATGTGTGTGTGTGTGTGTGTATGTATATATATATATATGTATATTATATATAATTTGGGTTACCCTTGATGCTTGCAGGTGACTGGGAAGTTTAGAGGAAGGAGTTAATCCTTTCACGTGTTATGCTGTGGGAATATACAATCATGTACTGTACTGCAGCCCTCTTTCACCTAGGTGAGTGTAGAGAGACCGTGTTCTTGATTTGTCATGGTGATTTTGATTTATTTATTTATTTTTTACTCAAGTCACTTTCATGAGTCCATTAATTTTAAAGAAAATGTCTCCAAAACAATTAGAGTAAACAAAAAAAAGTTAGTTATGCTAGAGCTAAAGATTCCCTTTTATTATAGTAAAGATTTCTGCAGTGTAAGTAATAAATGTAAACATAAAATAGTAAAGGATGCACAACAAATGCATTCATTCTTGAACCCTAGTAAATAAGCTTGTTGAAAGCCTGGAATCAAATACATTGGCAGCAAAGTAAGGTATAAAATATAGTCTAAGAGTGTTTAAAGCAAATAGGAGGAGTACGTTTTCACTATTATATATTTAATCTTAGACTGCTTAGATTATCAAGGTTATTAGAAAATGCGTCAGGAAAATTGACGCATCTGTTCATTTAAATACCACTCTTGATGCTCTTTGTTGGCTATTTAGAATCTAAGCGTGTCTAATTAAATTACTCTTTAAATATTGACTGCTAAGGAGCTGAGGTATCATTGGCAATTTTATGCGAGCCTACTAGAGGACCCAACTCCACATCGGTATCCTTTTGGATGCAACTGGCTGTTCCTTAGAATGTCATAGCACGCATGTGGGATCAGTATTCACCTATATGTGTGTAAAGGAGTAAACAAAGGATGACAAATTTGAATAAATACATGATCATTTATCTATGCATTGTCCTTTTATCTGTATACCGGTAATAATCCTGTATTTGCCAAATTAATGTAGTGAAGTAACTAACGGGCAGGATACCCTGTATACCCTGGGCTACTACCCATGCCAAGCAAATTGGATCCTCTTTAAATGTTGAAATTCAGCCTTGCATTCAAGTGAAAATGTAGTAGCTGTTGCGACATCTGCTGCAACATCTAGGTAGTTCAGCCAACCATTGGCACATCGACATGCGACTTGTAGCTCCACAAAAGCTGCTCAGCACCTGTCTTGCTGCGCTTGTCTAATTTAAGCAAAATTTCACTTAATCACTTATTATTCTCCTTGCTTAGGTATGTGGTTGAACCAAAGAAAAAAGTGCCAGTCACGCTAAAGCCTCCCTTTATTCGGCCAGATGTGTCTGAGCGGCAGATCACTGTGAAGATCAGTGATAATGGGATACAAGCCAACATCCACCGTGCCAAGGTAATATACTGGCATAATACCCATTGCTGGAATTATACTTGCCTTTCATTGTAGGGGAAGAAGTGGTTGATCTGCAATAAGTCATGAAGACCAAGCAAGTTCTAGTGTACAATTTAATGGGGGATAAGAACAATTGCCCCTTTTAATCTGTCCTTCATTCCTAATCAGAAGAACATTAATTGTCGCTAAAATGATTTTCCTCTGGTTTACTCGGACAGTAGATAAAGCATTGACATAATTATTTAATTTTTTATTTTAAATGACATCTGTTCCTTACAGTCCAAAGGAAGCCTGGATAACATCAATGACAAGTCTATGGACATTCAGCCACCCTTACCCCCTAAAGGAGAT
This sequence comes from Spea multiplicata, assembly GCA_009364415.1. NCBI lineage: Eukaryota > Metazoa > Chordata > Amphibia > Anura > Pelobatidae > Spea > Spea multiplicata. The sequence continues at coordinate 45,170,176 of VKOC01000001.1, forward strand.
TCCACCAAATATTCTGACATGAAGGGGTCCCTAGGAGCCAGTGAAGGTAATATGACCGATCTTCATCAGTCTATTCTAAGGGTTATGAGAAAGGGTGGTAAACTCTTTAAGCCAAGCACACTAATGAAATCAATGGCACAGAATATTATGTCGCTACATAGCAGCAGGTCCAGTTGAGGCTTTTTTTTAAATGACTTTTTAGCAAGAAACAGTATTAGTTGATTATCCATGGATTATTTTGAAATAATTTGCACTCTTTCTGAGGTTCAGCATCATTGTGCATGAACCTCAGTGTTATTTCTTGTCTTCAACCGTATGTAGAAATTTGCTTGCTCTTTTGCAGTTTAGTTGTATATTTACAGAAGAGCTGGTATGCTGGGTTAGTAAAATGCAAAACATAATGACATGTGGCCACAGATAATGCTTTTGAATCAAACTGTGTGTGCGCAGCCAGTTACAGCAGTTGTCAGACTGTGGTCCCCATGATGCTTGACCACCAGTACATGATAGGATACATGATATGTAAACAGATGAAAGTATATAAGTTGGTTACTCATGGCTTAGACAGCATTTCCAATTCAGAGCATCATGATCCAGAATCTTGTTCGGTATAATTAATCTGGAAAGGTGTAGAATGTGAAGATAGTCTTAATGGTTACTGAATGTGATGTTTATTTTGTATTATTGATATATATGGTAAATAAATTTTCTTTTATATGTCAAATGTTAGAAAGTGGCTTCTCACCAAAAATCATAAGCCCCCCTACTCCAGCGATGTACAAGTATCGCCCCGCATTTGGAGCTAACCCAAAAGTGCACTATCATCCAGCTACGGAACAGGTAGGCACGACCCCAACGGACATACTCTTTATGCAACTTGTCAAGGCTTTGAGCTTTACTCACATTGTGTAGGATTTCATAGCAGAGAGGTCTTACTTCATACCTCAAACTGTTCACTACATTCTGGATGCAACACTGCACCTTAATATGAGGTCCTTTTCTCAAACTGACTTCTCATCACTTATGTCCTTCCTTGCCTTGCCAAATCAGACTCCCACATACCCTTTAGAGGTGCTCTTCACTTATCCAACTTTATTTCTTACTCTGAATGTTGGTCCCCAATCGTGCCATGGAGCAGCGGTGTGTTGGGGGCTAGATCACCCTCTGGAACTGCAGCTAGAATTTGTCATCAGTGGCATCCTCTAACAGAGATTTAAGGATTATTTCTGGGACGGGTTTGGGGCATTCAAAGCTTTAGGAAATGGTATTTCCAATGCTGCATTTGGTTGTAAAAGTGCTACATTTTAACAAAAAAGGTAAAATAGCACCTCATAAAATAATCTCCCTTAAGGCAGCTTTGCAGTGAAGCACATATATCACTCTAAGTGGACAGTAACCAATATTTCTTGTTTTTCAAATATTCTCTTCATTTCTCATTATAACCTGTTTAAGTATAATCCTAATTCTGTGTTTAGCTCTATTCACGAGGCTCCACACATGCTCTTCAAAAGCCCTAATTCTGTTTGGTAAATGTTGTCATTTCTCCGTCATTAAAGAAAATACATAATGCTGAGCAGCGTGACACGTATTTCTGTTCTATTTCCCATTGTAGCTGTGTCCTTGTGTATTCTGCTTTTCTATTGTATCTGTTCTTTTAATATACATATTAATTATTAAATTGTTCATGTTTTGCGGTTATCTTCTTTCACTACCAGTGTCTACTTGCAACAATTGTAAAAGCTGGTTGTGTAACTCAGTTCTATTAAGAATACATTTTTAATATCCTTATTTACAGTAGATCCCACCAAGGTGCCATATTTCAGAATGAATTTAAATATTTTCTCATAAAACATATAAATGTTATGAATTACAGTAGTGCTTTGGTTTTCTTTTCAGATTGCTATGCAGGAAGGTCTGAAGGATAGTGTATTCCTGGAAGATGACTGTCGGAGCCACGATTATCAGTCAGAGCCCAACCTTGACCTCCGTGAATATAGGAAGAACTCGCTCCACAAATCTTACCAGTCCTCCCCTCTGCAGCTTGATACATTTACTGCCAATTCGCGGTCCTTGAGTTTGAAGGGTTCAGGACACCGTGAGTCTGAGAAGGTACCGCTTCAAATGGTAAAATCAGAAGGTGGCACAACTACACCATATAAGAGTGTCTTTTCTCCAAATGCCTTGTCCAACCGAAATGGGAGCTTGTCTTATGACAGTTTGCTAAACCCCATGTCTCCAGCAAATACGAAATGCACTGCCCATACTGCAGCTGGTTCCGTGGGTTACCACTCACCCTACATGTCTGCCAAAATGTGCCATCTACGAGGAGGAGAGTGTCAAACGGTGCAGAGTTTCAGCCCTGTGTTGAACAGGGCAGCAGGACATCAGAGAGAACCTTCCCCTGTGCGTTATGACAACCTCTCCAAATCCATTATGGCCTCAATCCAGGAAAGAAAGGAAATGGAGGAGAGAGAAAAGTTGTTGCACTCTCATGCAGATTCTGTGTTTGCAGACTCGGGAGTCTATGATACCCCAAGCACATACAGCCTGCAGCAGGTCAGCTCGCTCTCGGAGAACCCACGTGCTGCCGGAGGCCGTTATGGTTCAAAGGACAATCTGCTAGCTGGGGCTCCAGGCTTCAGCTCCAGAAATCCCATCCTCCAGACCTCAGTGTCCTCTCTCTCCAGTGCAGTCTCTCGAGCACCTAGGACTTCCACCACCTCCTTGCAGGCTGACCTGGCCAATAACAATATCCAGACCCACCAGCCTTTACAAGGAAGAGTGAGCAATGGGTCATACAAGTCCCCTGGCCATCACACCCCATCATCCCCTTCCGGATTACCTAGATCTCCTTCTTATGGTGGCGCGAAGGCTGTTACATTTCTTAATACCATGGAATTTGTTGAAGGGCCTTCCATGCCAGTCCAGAGGTAAGATCAGCTGTTTCCAGATATGTTGTCTTAAGGTTAAGTGGAGAATGGGACAGTTGTTAAACATTGTATAGCATAAAACTATGGAAATCTCACTGTATATAAGTAAACCAAACGTGAATTAGGATGTCTGTTTAGCAATGAAGTTGTTTTGTATGCTGCTTAAGCATGTGTGGTCTGAAAATCTTTTAAACCTCACGCCTTGATACTTAGCAGAACTCTGGTTATATTCTCTCTTCAAACAAGACTTTTACTGTAATTACCTTTTAAAACTGTAGTTTATACATTACATTTTCAGATTTAAAATGGCCACAGGATTCCTTTACAAGTGGAAACTAGTATTTTTTTTTTGTATAATTGATAGCATACTATTGCTGCATACAGAATTGCTGCATTTAACAACTGGAATGGACACAGCTTTTTTGTAACCGTGTAATTGTTATGTGAAGCATCTATCTTGAGCTGTACGTGATTTCAAGCTATGTATGATAAACCTGACCCTAACTGGTTGTCTTGGGGAGAACCATTACCACCATCAAATGCCCTTCGTGTGATTTTAATGGTCATAGTTCTCATGGCAGAAGTGCCTTGTGGTGTTACTGTTTAGCAACTTCAGACTTTAATGCTAAACCATCTCCTAGATGTGTAAAATGCCAATTTTCAAGATGGTCGGTATGATTACAGTGTTTTGAACTGGAATACACATTCAGGTATTGTCTTAGTTATGTGGGAATAAAATATTCACTTTTAGAAATTTTGTAGCAGAGCCTTCTAAGCTCTTTCACTTACACGGCCTGCGTGTGGGAAACTTTAGGCATACATTTTGACCAAATACAGATAGGGAGATACGTTTCAAAAGCTCCGTTTTGTTTTTTTACGCGAAATTGCCCCTGTTTTAGAGGCTATTGCAGGGCTGGCTTCCTTAGTTCCCAGACCAGCGCAATTCTGGCCTCCTTTAGGGACAAGTAGGTAAAACGTATTCTGTGTTCACTAGATCACCAGCTGCTGGAGTTAACTGTACCTACGTAGAGTAGACCACTGTTCTCCTTCTAAATGTTTCAATTCTGCTTTCTTCCATTACATTGCGTACCTTCGGTATAATTGCTTAACATAATATGTAATGCTGCTTTTATTTTCATCTTTCTCAGGGAGGAGCTGCAGTTGAAGGCACCTCATGTTAAAATAAACGGACAGCCAAAGGGTTTATCGAGGGGTGAGTGTCGGCTGGGATCCACCTCAAGCTCTCAGGGCACCACAGTAAGCCCTTCCAGGCACTCTAGTGTTAAGAAGGTATCTGGAGTTGGTGGCACGACGTATGAGATATCGGTTTAGTTTGAGACACTCACAGCAATGTTCGAACTGCAGACTTTGAACCAATAAAGAACTGCATTCAAATTTTGTGACTTCTTTTGCCAGCTGGAGTGTTTATACCTTGGACAGAATGACAGGACATGCTGTCAGCTGGGGTCATACTATTGCTGACTAAAGGACAATACTCGGTATTGCTAACAAAAGAAGAAAATAAATCAGAAGCCATTGTACGTGTGTCTGTCCAAACAAACTACAACAAAACGAGAAGGAAACATTGTTTTAAAATATTGTGATGTGAGAGGAGTGGCACCGGAATTTTATTTTATTTTTTAATTTTTATTTTTTGGGAAGTCCAAAATTATGTCAGGAGTGGGCCTGGTTGGGAACCTCTACTTCTGCAATGAAGAATCCTAGGAGCTACAGATCAGGACAGAAAAATAACCCCCCCCCCCAAAACTGCCCTCTTCCACCAGTTGTGCGGTGCTAGCTTTGCCTCCCCATGCTGAAGTATCCCCTATGTTCCTGACATTGTAACACTGTTTAGAGATGCTTTGTGTATTTTGTGTGTGTGTTGCCATGAGCCTGAAGTATGGGAAGATGCTTCCCTAAATCTTGCCACAAAACATTTCACATGGTTTCATTTTTCAAGAGAATAAAACATAGTAGCCACCTTCCCAAAGCAAAACTAGAATAAACCACAGTGTATGCTAAAGGTTTATTACAGAGTAAACTCTTCCAACAGTGGGCACAGAACATCCATGGGAAAAGAAAAAGCAGGGGCTTAAAGTACAGTGGAGAATTTCATGTTTGCCTATCTGGGCTAGCAAGTGATAGAGTGTATTATGTGAAGATGATGTGTTGTCCATGGTTTTTAGATCACGTGTTCTTGAGAATTTTTATTTAGCCCTCAGGATGGAAGAGAGCTTGCAACCCAATGGGCATGCCTCTGATTCCATTTGTGGTTTTGCAGAAAACCTTCAACGATACAGCAGAATGTTGCATTCTCAGTCCTATTTGAAAATTTTGATTACTTTCCCTGAGGGCTGTTCATCCAAAGTCAAGCAGTCATTTTCAAGCATGCACAATGTGTCTTGCCTTAAATAACACAAGTGAGACTAGGTATCCACAGCAATATGAACCGGAACAAAGGTTTCCTTTGAAAGATGGGGCAGGAAGAATTCCAATGTGCTGCTTGCTAATTCTTTAGCGTGTTTGGGAAGCTTAAAAAATAAATAACATTTTTAATTTAAAAGGAAATTATTTTGTTATACAAAGAAAGTAACGATGAGAACTATATTTTCCTTCCAAAAATGCTTTACTGTCAGGACGACTAGAAACACATAAGGCCAGGCTGTAGCATGTCAATATGTTTCTGACCCCACCAACTGAATTGATTTACTTCTGATCAGAGATTCTACCTCATCGAAAACTTGTATAGCATTTGGAGATCACTTAAGAGCGCACCGGATATAAGGGCCCCATACCTAAGGGAAATGAGAGAGGATGTGTTAATGGGGAATCTGCATAAAAAGGCAATGCTGTTAACATATACGATGCTTTGTTTAAGAAGGGCAGAGCAACGTTTTTAGATATTTTAGTATTTATCCTCCCAGTCATTGTGTACCTTGTATGTTGGCATTATGTCCAGAAAACACTACAAATGGTGCAGACAGCCGTCTTGTTATGTAACAGCCATAGTGACCATAAAAAATGTATTCTTGTCTCATCACTTTAAAGTTAGTAGCAAACCAAACCATAAAGCACTCAATCCATCTTTTAATTAAAGTAATTTCCCTTTCATACATTCAATGCACTGCAGACATATCCTTCCAGGGTTAAACTACTCTGTATGACTATACATTGCAACGTTCTATGTGTTTTATGTGATACCTTGGTATTAAACCGTAAAAGTTGTGTTAATACGAAAACCTGTATGAAATGCTGCTATGTCTCTTGACGTGAAAGTGTCACCGTTATTCTGTACGGATATAGGATCAGCCCTGCTCCTCTGTAAAATTTGGCTTTTTAATATTTTTATCCAGTGTCTAAATATGTGCCTCCATTAAACGGGGGGAGGATAATCGTTGATGGATGCACTGTGTCATAAGGGGTGGTCTAAATTTTGAAATAAAGTTCCTCTGGGTTTTAATTAACCCTTAAATGCAAGTGCAGTGTCTGTGTTACTAGCCACAGTGTATTTAATTAGAAACCACCTATTTTAGATTATTGACCGCATTAATTTTCCTTTGTTTAACCATATGTGAAATCTCTTTCCCATTGTGATGCATATTTCACTATCTCAGGCATTGTATGGAGTGCCTGGCTGTTTCAGGTATAGTGTAAAATGAAGGATTGCTTTGTATATGCATAAATGCTGTCTTAACTGTACATGTAAAAGATAAAACATAAAATGAAGATATTTATAGCAGGGTTGAGTATTCTTTAAGCGTAAAACACTGCAAGTTAATTTGTTTTCTGGTCCATAAACAAATTTCCTACAAAGTTTTAAAAAGAAAAATACAAAATACCTTTAGTGAGAATCTAGAGCTGCATCTTCCCACTCCTTTCTTGGTCCGAATATTGTCTCCGTTGAAATGGTGAGAAATCAATGGGATCCCGGTCCAGTGTTCACCAAGGCTGTGCTGGAGCTGACTGGGTAGTAAGTATAAAATATAGTCAACCAAAATTATCCTGAGCAGAAAATAGCTGGGGGGGTCACCATGGGAATTTTTAAGGGACCTCTCAGCTACCATATGCATTGACGTGCATAATGCATATGATAGCTTGAGTGTCCTGTTAATATGATATTGGGCACTAGGTGTATTCATTATCCTTGGGTTTGCAGTTACTGTTTTCAACTTCTTAAATTGACCTTTCACCTTCAGTGAGCTTCCCCTGCAAGAAAGGCTGCTGTTTTAATGTGTAGTGCATATGTAATACTGAGTCCCCTTACTGATTTAACTATGCATGATACAGGGCTGGCTCATGCAAAGCTCACTGTGGTTAGCCATTTGTAATTCATACACAGAGTTGGTCTCATTCTTCGCATGCAGTGTAGTATTTGTTAATTAACTATCTATCCTGTTAATGTGTAAAGCAACTAGAGGTATAAAAAATCCCCTATTTGAACAGCTACTTTACTGTTTTAGCAGGTTTTTCATAGGCTTGCAGGCATCGGTGGAAAACACTAGGAGGCGTCATTTCAATTATGTTTTTTTAACAAAGGGTTTAGAAATGTGGTCACTAAACACTAATATAGGTATAATAAATACATTCATAATAAAAGAAAAGAAACCCCTTATTGGTTCTCTATTTCAGGAAACCATGAAATATATAATTAAGACCGTGCTTGTTCCATTTCTTAACTGCTGCCTCCTGACATCAGGCAGCACTGCTAGGTATCGACTGTGCTGTATGTTCATGTATTCCCAATGTAATCTCTGCTAATTGCTGTGTGCACGATTCATACCAATGTTCTGTAGAGTGCATTCTAGATATAAGTGACCAACACCTGGAACATTTCAGCCCTGTAGATACAGGAAAGAATAGGAAAGCTTCAGTATTTTAATTGTTTTAAAAAAATCTTTAAATCCATCTTAGTGTATGGGTATACATAATTTGTCTATAAAATGATTGTATATAATTTTTTTGTAGTGCTCTTCATTAAAACATCACCCTGTACTTTGTAAAGCCTATTAATGTAGATGCTTTATATATCAGAAACACAAGTCTTTCTCTGAATCTCTCTATGATGCATACATCTGTATGCATGCGTAACTGCATACCCCAATACTCTCAGTGCCGCCGCAAACCGTGGTGGTGCTGATGAGTGGTAGCAGAATGTTAGAGAAGAGATTCACCAAAAGCATAGGGATATATCTACCATCTGAAATGTGTACTGTCTTTCAGGGGAGCTCCTGTCTGTGATGTGTAACATGTCAATACTACCTCTCTTTTTCTGCTGCTATACCACCTCCTCTTTGGCCTATCATTTCTATTATATGTGTGTAATAAATTGTATAATATATTTTCCCATTATGGGGAACAATACATTACTCTATGTAATCAATCTTTGCAATCAAGTGGGATTTTTCTTTTTTGATTTGTAAGCCTCGGCCTCACAAATATAATTTTTTCTTTTTTTTATGTCGACCATTGTGGTACCCGACGTGAAGGAGGTGTCTATGTATATTGACTACATTTCCTGCATGTTAAACTTTCATTATTATTTTTTTTATTTTTTTTTATGTTTATATTCACTTTTTAAAATGTGTCCATTTTTCTTCTTTTTTCGGTGGGCAATTATAATTTTTTAGGATGTTTAGCATATTTTGGTTGCTTAGAAACCATACCAAACAACCATTTTTTAATTTTTTTTTATTAGAAGTATGCGTTTGCAAATGGACAATGGTCAGTGTTTTAGTAATGTGCAATGTACCCTATATCCTTAGGGGTTAGTACTCTTCTTGTTAATGATTAAAAAGCAGTATTTTAAACAATGACAAATCTCCTACAGCAATGGAAAAACTTATTGTAACTTGATGTGGCTCTTGGAACTGTTTGATGGTAAATGGTCCATGGAAGGTGTCTTTTTATAGTGCATGTTACAATAAGTGCTAATACGTTAATCTGCTATTAAGTTGGATGTGTTTGCCAGGCAGCCCACATTGTGCTAGTATATGACAATACTATAACATTTATACATGCCAATCAGAAAGCGCAGATTTGTTTCTTTTATGTGAACACTCCAGCCAGCAGTTTTAAATGGCAATTCTGAATTGTTTGTATGTGTAAATATGAATTTGCATGAGCTTATTTAACTGTTAAAGCAAAATATTTATTTTTTTTCTTCCTTGTATTAAAAAGAAAAAAACTTTTTAATTTCGGTATCTGTAACCAACTCAACAATGTTTTTTATTTTTGGCTTATATAATTTTTTTTTATTTTTTTCTTGTACTATTTAATATATATTTTGAATTTACTCCCAAACAATAAATATTTTGGGTTTGTTTTTTCCTTGATTGAAAAAGCCTTGGATTTTTTTTAAAAACAAATTTATTAAATTCATACAATGAAAAAGCAACACAATTTAACACACTGTTTTTTTTTTCTTCTAAACAGAGTATGTATTTAAAATATGATGATGATATATGGCGGTGGTTCCCAACGACTGTATTATCAGTCATGAAAAGTATGAAGAGCAAGGTATATTTTGGTTTGCAGAAAGAATAGGATCCTACAGAATAGATACTTGTTTCTCTATACTGGGACAATTCGGTTTATGTGCTGTCCTTTATTTGGTATACTCAGAGAGGCTGTACTGGAGGTATAGGGTATAGCAGAAATTCAGTATAATAATCCAGTATAGGTTAATATACGTTCCTATAGTGCCTATTTGTGTATGGGACTCTGTGGGTAGCAACAGAGGCCTCTTCTGCTCTGAATATTGCCTAGTGCCAGTATAAGTTAAATACTGGCAATACAAAGCCAGTATTTTTTGTTGCGGGGGGCAGGCAAAATATGCAAATGCATATGCGGAAGCAGAGCTGTGTCTAGGTGGACAAACCACACCAGGGTGCTCTGAATAGCACAGCATGAGGGATGAAGTTTGTGGCGGCTGAATATCCTTACCTCCTCCACTTCTCTGTCCACTTTCCTTCTTTTTATTTCTTCGTCTGCTTCTCTTCTGTATCTGCTCCGGTGACCAGGCTTTCTGGAGCACTTCCTCAAAAGATGCTTATGTGGAAGTGCTCTGGAAGGCCTGGTCAGCAAAGATGATACCGGGAGAGAGCTTTGAGTATGAGTGAGTGAAAACGCAAACAAATTCAAACAAAAATGATCTCTGAGATGAAGGAAGCCTTGGAGCACCAGCACCGAAAGAATTAAAAAAAAAAAAAAGAAAAAAACATCTTCAACAGCAAAGACCTGGAACTCAAAGATGCTTCCAGGTTGGTTGCTATCAGTTAGGCTCTGCAGCTATTTAAAGGCTGCAGAGCCAATCAGCAGTGATCTGACGATCAAGCCAGCCACTGAATGACACATGATGTGTTTTGAGAGACACAAAAATAATAGCCCCCCCCCAAAAAAAAAGACATCCCCCAAACCCAGGGAAAGAAGTTTGTCAAAAACCATGTTATGTGTGCAAGAAAAAAAATCAATTGTGTAGCAGTCCTGATACGTGCAACAAATGTGAAAAGGTAGAAGAGAAAAACTAATATCCTGTGTTCTTGTTAGCGTTGTGGCAGCTCACTTAGAAAAGCAAGTGGGTTATACTTGAGGTCCTTGAGCCATACGCTTTCAGGGAATATATAGTTTATAGGGTTAGCCCCCCTCTGCACGTATGATTTGCAGATCTTATTTGAAAGTAATGCTGACTTAACACACACACACATATAGGGTCTCTATGTGCTTAAGATAATTATTTTGTGTTTTCTTTCTTGTTCCAGCTAGCCCAAGGTGTAGCATCCATCCCAAAATGTGTCTGATATGTAAAAAAGGTAGTACCTCACCTCCTGAAATTCTCTGTACCGGTTAGACTTGTGTTTGCAGTGGCTGCATAGAAAGGTTAAGTATAGGATGTCTTTGAAATCCCCAGGTGATGTGTTTTTAGACAAGGTATAGTAAGTGTAGTTAGTGGGGGTTAGTTTTGTGCTTAGAGGGAGCCCCCCCCCCCGAAAAAGCATGTTTTTCTGTTTAAAACTTTAAACCACTTTGCACTCATGATTTCAGAGTCTCTTGTGGCTGTGTAACGCTGATATGCCGCAAGCACGCGGTATCTATGTGCTCGGTGGAAGGTTATGTTTTCTTTCTAGTTCCAGGTTGCCGCATCCATCCCCAAATCTGCCTGAAAAAATAGAGGAAAAAGCCCTCAAAATTCTGTGTTTGAAACTTGTGGTATATATATATATGTGTGTTCAGGAGACATAGGCAATTTTTTTCCCTATGTTTTCCTTCTTTGTTCCAGGTAGGCCAGGGTACAACATCCATCCTGAAACAGATGACCTAGAAAGGTAAGTGGGTGTCATGACATGTGTGCAATCAAGCAATATATTTATTGTGATGCTCAGGGGTAGATATTTCCTGCAAATCACAAGGTGCGCTTTGTGGTTCAACCTTGTGATTATGTAATATAACAAACATATGGTATTGTGTTTTACCTTGCCATCCCGGCAGCCTTAATATACAGTCGTGTAAAAAAGAAAGTACACCCTCTTTGAATTCTATGGTTTTACATATCGGGACATAACAATCATTTGTTCCTTAGTATGTCTACAAATCAGGTAAATTCAAGTACACCTTGACTGCTTCCATAGGAATTAAGATGCTCAGTAGCAGACAGGTGCTGCTAATCAAAAGATCTTAATGAATGGATCATCAGCAAGTGTGACCACCTCTATAAAGGCTGAAGCTTTAGCAATAGGCTGGTCTGAAGCATTCAGGTGTGTGGCAATGCCAAGGAGGAAAGACATCAGCAATTATCTTAGAGAAGCATTTGCTGCTGCCCATCAATATGGCTTTTAAGGCTATTTCCAAACAAGTCCAGGTCACTCTACAGCGAGACAGGTTATTCAAAAGTATAAAACATTCAAGACAGTTGCCAATCTTCCTAGGAGTGGACATCCCAGCAAATTCATCACAAGGTCAGACCACACAATGCTCAGATATTGCAAAAAAAACAATAATTACATCTCAGACTCTACATGCCTCAGCATGTTTAATGTTAAGGTTCATGACAGTACAATTAGAAAAAAAGTAGGGTTTGTTTTTTTTTGAAGGGTTACCAGGAGAAAGCTTCTTCTCACTAAAAAGAACATGGCAGCACGGCTTAGGTTTGCAAAGCTCATCTGAACAAACCACAAGACTTCTGCAACAATGTTCTTTGGATAAATGAGACCAAAGTGGAGATGTTTGGCCATGATGCAGCAACAGGACCTGCAGCTGTTAAGTTGACCATAAATTCCTCTGTATACCAAAGTATTCTAGAGTCAGAGGTGAGGCCATCTGTTCGACAACAAAAGTTTGGCTGAAATAGGGTCATGCAATGAACAATGATCCCAAGCACACCAGCAAAGCTACAACACAATGGCTGAAAAAGAAAAGAATCAAGGTGTTGCAATGGCCCAGTCAAAGTCCAGACCTCAACATGATGCTGTGGTTGCAGGGCCGGATTAAGAGCATCATGGGCCTGGTGCTGTGGATTTTGGTGGGCCTTTCTATGGAAATAAAATAGACAGAATCTTAACTCATTGGCATCCATGTGTACTGGATAAAGGGAACATTAGTGCTAGGTAGATAGCATAAGATAGAATGTTATGTGATGGGATAGGGAGTACATCTGTACACTAACAAAAAGTCATCATACACGGGATGCCTGAAGCCCCCATTTACTGCCACTAATTCTTTTTAATAAGATATGCCGATTGAAATGGAGTAAATAACACTAAATGTTTACTTTTCCTCACTGGGCCTAGAAAGTTTTGTCCTCTTAAGTAACTACAAAATTCAGGAGTGTGTTTTATCTCTGGATAAGTAAAAATGAAATAGTTCACCCAAACACACACACCAGGACAGGCTCTGCTACACTGATACCCGCATGGGCTAAGCTAACAATTTTTTTTTCATTTTCCACACTGCTTATGTCTTGTGGTTTTGTCCCATTCTGTATTGCCTCTAGCAAGCCCTATTTGTATTTATGCCACCAGCCTGCCCCTTTATGTGATGGCCCTAGATGCTCCCCTTGTGTATTGATGCCGCCAGCCCCAAAGTGTATTTGTGCAGCGATACCCTCCCTTTTTTATGCCCCTAGCCAGTCCCACATTGTATATTTATCCCACCAGGCCGCCTCGCATTTTGTATTTATCCCACCAGACAGCCCCCCTTTAGTATTGATTTATGTGATGCCCCAGCCAGCACCCCCTTTAATTCCCTCATTCAGATACTCATTTACATATAATCATTCACAAATATTTATTCATTCTCACATACTAATTTATACGGCATCCCCCACCCCCTTACCTGAACTGCAGATGTCTCTGTGCTGCTCGCAGACTTCCACAGTGGCCCGCTGCTTCCTTCTGTGTTGCTCGCATTCTGTGCGAACAACTTGTTTTACCGCCCTGGGGAAGCAGACGAGCAGCAGGATCATGTGACGTGACTCAGCTGGGTTCCTGCATCCCCTTGATGGTATTGGAGACGATCCCACGGGTAAGTAACGGGCCCCTGTGGAAGTGACTGGGCTTATTTTCAGGTAGGGACCTGGATCCGCCCCTATGTTAATCCAACCCTGAATCAGGTCTCCCAATTTACTGGCATTCTTTATTTGTTTTAAAAATCCCTGGAGGCCCCTGCAGAGGACATGCCTAAAGAAGACCATTCAGAAGCCTAAGAAGTTGTTACTCTTGCACAAGGGCTAAAAGGAAGGAAGAAAGAAAATAATTAATGGACTAGATGGTCAGAAATGCAAGCAACCTTACTTCAGTTTGGAAGCTTGCCCCAGGCAATGTTAGGGTTCCTAGCAGTTTGAGTGCGAGTTTTGTCCTATGAGGACCTTTCATCTGAAGATGAATGAAAGAGTCATACTTTTTGCACACAGAAGACATGAGAGAAAGTTAGTTTTCTAGCTCTTCTTGCGGAACTTATTTGCTTTTGAATAAGACAAAGCCTCTTGGGCTGTTCCAAAGGTGGATCTGTAGCAAATGAGATGTAACGTACCTTCCTTCTAGTTAAGGATACTGCCCGTTTCTCTGACTCGGTGGACAGGAAAACAGAAAGTGGTTTACGTAAGGCCTTTTCAGGCGATTTCAGCAATATTCAAACCCTGCATTGTCTCAGTGTCTGTCGCACAGTCTGTATATCTCAGATAGACTTCACCAGGAATGTTGCATCTGCAGTGTATTTCTTATGTGACGCATCCATTCAGATTTTAAGGATGGCTGCAAGATATTCTGCTCCAACTGTTCTGGCTCTTAAAGCATTATGGCTAGTCTCTTTTGACGGGGCTTCTAAGAGCAAGCTGTGTTATATACCTTTCTTCGGTAAGGAGCTTTTTGGGTCTGAACTGGAATCACTGCTTGAGTGCACTACTGGAGATGAGTTCTGGTTATCTCAGAAAAGGAAGTTTCCTAAGAGGAATGTCTCCTTTTGTGGCTTCAAGAATCAAGAGGAGACACGCGGTTCATGATCCACAAGAGACAAAACCTATTCCTCATTTTGGCTCTTGGCTTACAGCAAATGGGAGAGGTGGTGTTAGGTCCACCTATCGTAAGTTCTGATGAAAGAATTCTCCATGTCGGGGCCTGACTACATTTATCCCTGGACACCTGATGGGTCCTAAATATAACAGTATGGAGTTGTCTTTGTATATCCTAATGGGCAGTACAGGTACATCTTAAGGGGACTGCAAGGAAGCAGACATTGTTGAAAATGTCCTGGCCTCCCTGGGGGGAAATATTTGGTCAGACCTCGGGTACTCAAAGTTTTAGAGCATTTAGTAAACTACTTTACTATGCATCCTTTACATGTCAAAACTCCCCACTTTACTTGCAGTGGTTTACACCTCAGAAATTTTAGGAGCTGCAAATTATAGCCCATCATGTTAATCCCAGAGGGTGCCCTCTGTCAACAAAATCCTACCACTTCTTACTCTTAAGTGTGCATATGCTGTCTGAAACATATAAATAAGGGTGTCCATTGTAGAGTACTTACAAGCTTTGAGTAGGACAGGGTAGATGGGCTACATGAGTGACAAGGATTCACCTGATCACCTGGACAGGGCTTGGGTCAGAAGATGTTCAAGGGCAAAGTACACAGATGGGCTGGGGACATAAAATATTATTATTTTATTTATAAAGCTCCAACAGATTCCGCAGCGCTGTACAAGGTGATAATTTTACAGATAACGACAAGTACAAAATGACAAGCAATTGACATACAGATACAAGAGGAATGAGGGGCACACATTCTAGGTGGATAAGGGGTGAGAAACAGAAGGTGAGGATAAGGATAACTCCAAGAGAACCCTAGAGAATGCTCCGTTATAAGAGTGTAAGCTTGCAAGCAGGGACCTCTTTACCTAATGTATCGGTCTGTCAGTTCCAGCTTTCTTATAACCTTTGGTTGTACGCATTGTAAGGAGTGCTGTATAAGGTAAGATATAAGATAACTCAAATAGGCTCGGTGACGCTGTTTTATGCCCTCACGAAAACCATACATGGTTAGCTTAAACATGCATTATAAAAATATATATGCCCAATGATACTGGAAGGTGTATAAAGACACATTTACCAAAGTGTGGAAAATAGCTACCAAAGAATATTTTATGATGTAGGGAAAACATTGGGATTTCTGAAAAATATGTTGTATTTTCTTTCCTGATATTAATTTGTACAGTTAGATACAATGTATTTGATAATTCTATTTTGATTTGGACCAAGGTTCTAATAAGGTAACTGGCTAGAAATATAATATATTGCTTTTGAAGCAGATAGGGAAGGTACTTCATTCCTTTGTTTTCTTTCTCATTCAGCCTCCGGTAACCTTGTACCAAAGGTGCAAAATGTAACTCTTCATGATATACCGTTAAAAATATCTTCCGAACGGTTCATATGAGCGGTTGTGTTTTTGTATAAGCTTCATGGCTGCAATACATATAGGGTTATAAAAGTTATTTAAATCTCAGGAGTGATGGATTTTAGGATCCCACCTTAGACCATAAAGCCACATGTAAATTCAAGTCTGACTTTGCGTTTTTCAAATTTAAATCTCATTTGCCACTTGGTTGCCCAGTGCCCCAATTTGATCAAATCGCCTTGCAGGGAAGCCACATCTAGTTCAGATTGTATTACTTTATGTAATCTTGTGTCGTCTGCAAACACTGACACATGGCTTTCAATACCCACTGCAAGATCAACACTCCAAACGCCATCTTTAAGCCACCAGTTTCCAACACAGATACAATGAATTGTACCCAAGCCTATCTCTTTCTGTGCAGTAACCTTTTATGTGGAGCTGTATTGGGTTTTTTTTGTTTACAAAATCTAGATTTTTGCCCAGCTCTTCATAGAATGCAGTTACATTTGATACAGTCCTTCATAAAACCGTGTTGGCTCTTGCAAAGATATTATTGGACAAAATGTATTCCTGAATATTATCTTTTTACAAGCTTTCAAATAATTTTCCCGCCAAAGACATCAGGCTTCCCATGACTACTCGTGTGAGATTTTGGATATTAGTAACGGCCTTGGTTTTGTTTTTTAGGCCAGTCTCCGGCACCATCCCACACGAGAAACTTTTAAGATCAAAAATGGATTTTTTGTTGGCCAAGTACCCCAGGATGAAGAGAATACCATCTGGCCCTGGGGCTATGTCTACTTTGATTTTATTTAGCAATTTTAGCACCTTGTCCTGTGTCAGCCAAACACATGTTTGCCGAGATTTTTGTGGCATTAATTTGCAATCCTGCCGGATTTGGTTCTTTTTTTGTATACAATTGATTTAAACCTTGCAGTGGTGAATTGTCATGAAATGTCTGCCCAGAGGCCTGCCGCTGCCTGTCCTCCTAGCTGCTAAATTCTGGTTATTTTCTTTAATCCTGTTTTGGCAAAGACTACGTTTTAGATCCCTAGTGAAAATTAGCTAAAATAAGGCCCGGACCGATGATGTGATGTGATTGGCTTACTCTTCCGTTCTAGCTACAGTGTTTGTTTGTTGTCTAATGCATCGCATCTAATTATAGCATGTTTTCTGTGGCTGCTGATTGGTCAGAGGTCGGCCTCTGCACAAGAACTACACCTCCCTGCATGCACTGGGCGGATTGTTCCATTCGCGGCTCCGTAGCCCGGCTTGTGAACGTGTTTCGTTCCGTGGTAATACTGTCTATGTTCAATAACATGTTTCTTCGACGGGCTCTGATAGCGGGGGGATCTGCCGCAGCGGCGGTCCTTGTGGCTGCTACGGCTGTTGCGAAAGGTAGGGAAGATCCCCCTAACCCCGATCCTTCTTCGTGCTTGCCCCCGGCCGCTACCGTGCAGTGGAATCGAAACTGGGACCGGTGAGTGCATCTACACAATGGCGACAGAGATAACACGGTTGGTTTAAGCATTGTCAACGCATTAACAAAAGGATCAAACTCCATTACAATGCGATGCATCCATCGCCTTTCACTTAGGTGCTTGGCATAAATAAAACATCCTCTATGATAATCTTATCATATATATAATCATATAGGCAGCAGAGACTGGGAAATTGGGTATCTGATTAACGCCAGTGGGCAATACATTAGGTAACATTTAAGCCATATCTGTCCTTTTATCCTTTATTGACATTTTGCAAATCTGTATAACCAGAGATCTACAAAAACACCATTGAAAGGAAAAAGGGTATTGATTTCTCTGTGAATTTTTTTTCCAAACATACAGAAAATAGCAGTAAAGTAGAAACTTTGGGCCTGAAGCGCCCTATTCAATATAGCAGGTAGTCATTGAGCGCAGGTGAGTATTTTGGTGTCATATATGTATATATAATCAATTATACATTTTATTTTATTTTTTTTTAGCCGGGAGCCACTATCTCTTATTAACCTAAAGAAAGTCAATGGAGAGACTGGGGAGGAGGAAATCCAGGTGAACAAGCACAAGGCTAAGGCCACTCGTCACATCTTCCTCATCCGACACTCGCAATACAACCTTAACGGCCGGACGGATTCCGAAAGAGTTCTGACTCCTCTAGGTATGTGATGTTACCTGTACAACCTATAATTTCCCGCGTTAGATTATGATTTCATCATGGCTTGCTAATTACAAGGCCTGACGCCAGGAAACTGACGTAAGCAGCAATTAGTGCATTGAACAAAAACAGCTTAGTTACTACTTTCTGTCAAAACAATTAAAAAGAAAAAAGAAAAACAGTGCATGCTGGCAGCTGATCAGCTTATCAGCAAGCAGGGTAATTTGTCCAATCATTGTTTACATGCTGCCTCCGCAAAAAAGGATAGACATTTATTTTTTCTAATATATTTTATTATTATTATTATTTTATAATGGCGGCAGTCTCCCTGCTGCACAATGAAAAAGTTACAGAGATCTCCCCAAGCAACCTACTTATGTTTTGCCGTTGCAGTACCGTACTCATAGCATCCTCTTAAAAGGCGCTGCACGGGTTGAAGACATGTCACATGGGACATGATGTCATATCCCAGTCTGCTGTATCTTAAAGGCACATCGCGCCTTTTAATGCATTTTAATGTACCTAGGGCAGCGTCCAAGGTGTAAATACCCCTGGGTACAGAGGGGTCACATTTGTGGAAATGTGTGTTACGTCTAGGATGTTTCTTAAGTATAATTGTAGCATTCAATCACAATTTTATTTTTTATTTAAAATGTCTGAACCATATCCATAGCGTTATCGAATCATGGTTGTGTTGGGACGTCTTTGACCCTACTTGACTGCATTGAGTCTGTCGCCTACATCGATGCTCTGTTTATAAGTTGTGTTATTGCCTCGGCTATAAACCAGACCCAATTTTGGTGTTCTGTAGGATGTGAGCAAGCTGAGCTGACAGGACAACGCCTGGCCTGTTTAGGACTGAAATACAGCAAGATTATTTATTCTTCAATGACCAGGGCTAAAGAGACAACAGAGATCGTGAGCAAGTACCTACCAGGTGAGTCCTACGAGCAGGAAAATTACAGGAGCATGTCTTCTTAACAATTTGTCCTGTCCTATCTTTCTGTAACGAGTTCTCTAAGCTATTTATCTTAAGGACTTGTTTTACCTAACCAGGCGTGAGTAAGCAGAGCTCTGACTTGCTTCGAGAAGGAGCCCCTATCCGACCTGAGCCCCCCATCTGTCATTGGAAACCAGATGTTGTGGTAAGCTAGGTGGTTTGCTCAGTTTTGTACAGCGTTTCTTCGATGGAGTTTGTGTGTCAAATGGTGTTGATTTTTTTTTTTGGTAATACAATTATCTCCAGCAGTATTATGAGGACGGCCCTCGAATTGAAGCAGCATTTAGGCAATTCATTCATCGTGCAGATCCCAAACAGGAAGAGGACAGCTATGAGATAATAATCTGCCATGCCAATGTCATACGATATATTGTATGCAGGTAAAAGTCTTGACATTTATTTTTTTTGTTTGCTATCTTTTGGTTCTTTAACTTGTGCTCAAGCAGTGAAATATCCATGTATGTAAAGAGTGGGCAATATGGTGAGGCAAGGGCATTGAATACTGTTTAGTTGATTTTACATTTCTAAAGTTAATTTAAGGGTTATTCCATATACTCTTACTACAGCAGAGATGTATTCTGGCCTAGGCCAACTATGGCTAGGGTGGCAGGTTAGTGGGGGATACTCCACCTGCCATTATGGTAGATAAATCTATTACCATGTTCCAGACAGCCTTTACCAAAGAAGAATGCATATTATTCAAACTTTAATAGGCATTCTTTAAAAAGGCTTAACGCTAAATACTTAGGTTATGAAGAGGTTGCAACAAAAATAGCAAAAAAAGGAGCAAATGCATTCACAAGGGGAAACAACACATACATTTAAAGGGGCCACTCAGCATATGCATTAAAGTGCATATGTTAGCTGAAAAGTCCCTTTAAATTGACCTCGGGATCCACAAGGGCTAGGGTAACAGTTGCTGCTGTGTGTGAATTCTGCGTTCTAACTAATAATATTTATTATACCTTGAACAGGGCACTGCAGTTACCTCCTGAAGCCTGGCTACGTATGTCACTTAATAACGGCAGTATCACCTACCTAGTTATCCGCCCCAGTGGGAACGTAGCTTTGAGAATGCTTGGTGACACTGGATTTATGCCTCCTGAAAAAATCACCAGAACTTGAGTGTTGGTTCTGTTTATTCTCCTGAAGCATCCTCACTGCCAGCCCTGAAGATATCCGCGTGGGATCTGATGCTGCGCCAAGTGTTAACCAGCACCTCACCTTCTCTGTGCCTTACAGGGATAAATTATTCTTGCCAGGGCTTGAACACTCCCTTTTTTACCGTGATTTGTAGATCATATCCAGGATTAAAGTGTCCAAATAATTTTATACTGATCTATTTTACTTTGTACAGTGTTGCAGTTACTGGGTTTATACACCTGAAAGAAGAGATCCATAATCTTGTTAATAGCCTAGTAAATATTTGTGATGTGTCATCTGCTACACTATACGGTATAAGAGGTAAAAAGTATAGTGAATATTGAATTAACTGCATCTCACCTGTTTGTATTTTTACATGTTTACTGTTATGACATCATTAATAAAACAATTTATTAACTTCCTTGTCCCATTGGTTAAGCTTTAGTGTGGGGGGTGTTTCACATATATTGGAATAGTCACAGTTATATGCCAAAACATACATTTTTTTTTAGGCCAGAATGGTATATAATGAACTGCCAATCGATTCTCCAGTCTCAGCTTTGTTCAAGATGCAGCCCACCAGTTAGTGCCCGTGAAAGTTGACGGAAGAGCTGTAACCTCTTGACTTTACTATTCATTATGAAGAGGCAATCCCACTGACCTTGGTTGCTCCTGTATAATACATAGTCAAACCAATGACATTTCATCTCTGTCTCAGCTGAATCATGCAGGACCCTTCTTGCTGGGGGAAAAAGTTTTGGCCTTCATAATGAATAGTGACGTGAGGGTTCTGGTTAGAGAACACCTGTCAGTGATAAGAGAGATTTAAGAGGAGCATTAAGGTTTTGTTGTTGCATGTGTCAACATTCATGTGGGCTAAACCGGACAGCCAACTGTCCTTGCTGTGAACAGCTGGTATTTAAATGGCTAAGGTGGATTGATTCCTTTAGGTTTTAAAGAACACCACCCTCACCTTAAAGAAACCCAGCTGTACCTGGACTCTGAGCTCTTGCCTATACTGGAGTGCACTACTATAAAGTAAAGCATCTGCCCTACGTTACAGGTGTTAACCACTGAAGACAAATTACAGATGTTTCTGGAGTGGAAGTACGGTCTCCCAATCTCGAAGCAGAGCAGATGTTCAATGCTAAACATGCTTAAGCTAAGCATGAATAAACCAGCCTCTTTTGAAATAAAAATCTGGCAGAATAAAGAAATGTCAAGGGGGCACTACTGCCTGGGTCCTCTTTTATAAGAGATGCAAGGGGAAAGGGGTTGATGAAGGACAAAAGTAGCTTTTTGACCGCTAACAAAAAAGGTATGTTTCAGAAAAAACAGTAAACATGTAAAAAAAAAAAAAAATATTTGAAACATCATGGAAATCTGTTAAAGGTTGGAAGAAGGCAAGATTGTACATAGACCTATTAGTAAACTAGTGACTTCAGCTATAATTTGTGATGGTCTAGTGTGTTCCTTGTTCATCAAACAAGTGTCCGTGGAGCAAATGAGAATAGGAAATGTGAGCTACAAGAGTTGACTAAAATGAGAAAAGCTTCCCAAGATTCAGGAGCTAGGTTCATCTACACCAAGTTTTTTGGACTGGCTGCGCTAGTAACAAATTGTTCTCTTTGCTGAAGGAGATGAAATGAAATCGCTGAAGCATAGTGCCTGAAGGCACAGCAAAAATCATAGGCAATTCTCGATCAGAAAGTTGTGCAGGAAATAAATGGAAATCAAAATCGGAGACTTGTGCACATTTGTTTTATTAGCCAGCACAGGACATTTTAATTCCAAAAGAGCCATAAATATATTTTTTAAAACAATCGACAGCACAGCTTAAAACAAACATAAAAACAATTCTGTTGGCACTTAGATTTTAACAGTAACAAAAAGATATTTACAAGTATAACAAATTAAGGAATTGTCTAGGTTTCCTGGGGCAACACTGCAATTCTAAATGCCTTTTCCTATAAGGAAGAGCAGCGCTCTAAGTTTGCATCCGGAAACACTTGTCGTGATTTTTTTTTTTCTACTGGAATTATTCATTACGGCAGTCTAAGGTAAGGCTACACTGGTAAAGACAGTTATACGAGAATGCAATCCCTTTAAAACGAAAAACATTTATACCTGTATAAACACGTGTACTTCCAGATGGCATCTGTAAAAGTGATCTTTGGTGCACTTGTGCTAATATGCATCAGTGTGCCTTTACTCGGAATAAATATTTAAGCAAAAACTAACATTTGACCATGTTTACGAAACAAAAATTCAACCAATAGGGAAAGATCAGTTGGATTTTTGAGATTTTATAGTGTTCAGGCGGTGCTTACATTTTTAGGTCTATTTTTTGTTATTTGCACTTTAAGGTTAAATGTACAGATAGTCTAGAAGCACGCAGTATTTAAAACAAACTTTTCAGCAATACTGTTCGTCCAAGTACTCTAAATGTAATACGTACAAAACAATCTTCACGGGATATTGTGCAGCATTTAAGGGTTCAATATGACCAAATACAATTGAAACAAGGTTAGTGCAAAACATACAATTTGTCTCCAATCTGTAGTATAAAAAAGTCTTCAGAGCCGCAATTATTCAGGGCACTAGAATATTGCTATATGAAGAATTTGGTAAAATAAGCCTCCGGTGCCGTTAATTTTAACTGCTATGAGTATGAAATTGGTAACAAAATGTGTTTATTTTTAAATTTTAATTGGGGCTGCTACAGTTGGTCCTGATAGAAAGAAATCAAGATTTGATGTATTGCACTATAAAAAAAAAAGTAAAATTAAGCTACAAAACATAATTGCAACCAAAGTAGTATATATTTTTTTGTTTGAACTGATTTTACTATTATTAATACAGTCCTTAATATTAGTCCCATATGGTTCAAGTTTTATAAAACGGCCCTATATTTAAAACACTAAAAAAGGCCACAGATTTCTGATGTCTGTGCTGAACGGAGAATGGATCATTTTTTGGATAAGGTTCAAAACACTGCCTCAGATTCATTATGAAAATAAGCTTGGGAATGCCTTGTAAAATAGAACAGCCCTTTACACAAACCGGAAATTATTGCTCTGTGCTACTGATTGACTTACTAGGCATATACTCCATATAGTCCGATAAGTGCCAAGTGCATTTACTTGGGTTTAACAGACAGAGACGATGTTTATTTGAAGAGTTTAAATAAAATAAAAAAAGATGCGTTCACTGATCCAGAATGAAGAATTGAGCCTTGAACTCAAGCCTATAACAGCCTGAGACAACTAAATATTAATCCATCTTTTGTGATTCTTAACATCCAATTAACTAGTGTTAAGAGTGCCAACCCTCGCACAATGACAATTAGCAAGACCTGGGTGTAGCTCAAGCCATGAATCCTAGATGGAAATCCCAAAAGGAATAAGGAATGGTGAAACGGCTAAACTGCAGAGTGCTCTGAGAAGTGGCGCAGTCGCAGTATCTGAATGTGGCTTGCATAAGCTGGACTGTACCTTCCAGGGCTGCTGTGGTCAACCAAGTTCATGTATTTTCCAGGGCTTCCTGGAACAGGACTGTGCCGTCCTGGAGTAGAAAAGCCATGGCTTCCAGGAGAGCTGGAGCTAAACATCTGGGACCTGCTTCTTCCAGAAAGGATGACTGGACTTGGCCAACTATGAGAGAAAGCCATTTACATCTGTTACACACTTACATCTACCCATCTAATAAGAACACACCATACAGGATTCTTGGACCAACAAGAATGCAGTATGGTGTAACTGTTAAAAAAATATTTATTAAAAAAGCTATGAAATATTCCATGTTATTAATAAACCTTATGCCACTGGGTAATTATTTTACATTAGGAAGCCAATATAGAAGTCATTCTCTCTTACCTATGTCGATCTGAAGGGGTATAAGACTGTACCGCATTCAACCACTTTGAGATGCAGGGGTATTTTTGTTTATCAATTTCTACTTTTTCAATAGCCAACAGAACATCACTGTCCAGTTTGGAAGGCTCTTTCCTGAAGTAAAATGAAGCAATAATGAATCAGTTTTCTTCAGGTAATCACATTTTATATACTACACACAAGCTTGTATAAAAATTATGCTCTCTATAAAGTTAACTATTTCACATCCTACACATACCCAAGCAAAAACGTTCCTCTGCTGCTTTGGTTCTTGGGTGGTGTTTTCATGATAAATTGCTGAGTAGCAGTCTCTGATGTGCTATACGAACGCAAGATATCATTGTTGCTTCCTGGTGGTAAATTTCTGTCTTGAAGACTGAGATCTGGCAAAAGTTTCTCAACCTGTGATAAATGAGAACAGTCTGTCCTTGGCGACAACCGAGAGTCTTCTTTCTGGTGTCTATCACTGTAATCTTGCATCTCCTCTGCGAACGAGAGTTTCTCAAACTCAGCCATGAGGTTGGAAACAGGGGACAACATTCCTTCTGTTAAAGCCTGCGGTCTTCTGTCACCAGGAAGAATTCGCTCAGTACACAATGGACTAAAGAAACCAAGGTTGGCTTCATTAGGTTGGGTGCTGCTGGAAAGGTCAGGTGCATCCATGATGCATTCTGGTATAGCGATAGCCTCTGCAGAAGCTGGGGAGTGGCCATGCTTTAGAGCAGCGTTCTGACGGTTCTTGATCTCTTCTAGACTCAAATCTTCTTCTTCGTCTAAATATGCGCCAACGGAAACAGAGTTGCAAAACTTTTTGCTTTTTCCTGTTGGGATAGGAAAGGAATTGAGATGTACAGAGCAGATGAATTGGTGCAAATATTAAACTACAAACTGATAACATGGATGTTAAGAGAATCAGTGTATGGTTACCTTTGCTTAAACACCTTGATTCCACTGAAAGAACACTAGGCAAAAATGAAATGTGCCATTGTCCTTTTGAATGTTATACTAGTTAATGCCGCTAGTGCCACTTCACACTCATTGCCCAATAGAAGGGCCTGATAAATTTTGTGTACACGGTTTTGTACACGGTTTTGTACACTTACCGGCAGGGGATGGAGTTTTATATTTGTTGCAGATCTCATGATCAGGTTCCAGCAGCATTCTCTCACCAGGACTGTGCCTCTTGCAAAGATATTCTTCAAGCTTCCCCAGACCATCCTGGGAAGACAGGTCTGTAAAGCAACCCAGGAACTCCCAATATTCCACCCATGGGACATCCAGCTCATTAGCCAGCTCCCTACAATCCAGATTGCAGATTAGAGCCACCAAAGGCACATTAACATTAGGTCATCTTGTATGACCTTCTAACATAAAAACAAAAAACAAAAACAAAACAATCGGCATGTTCAGCTCCTAGGAAAGCAGAAAGGACAGATGAACACTTACCTTCCTACTCTCTCTGCACCTCTTTCAGGATCAGTTTTTCTGACATTGTGAAAGAGACCAGCCTTCTCCCTCGGGGGAGTTTTCCATGCTCTTCGGAAATCCTCAGCCTAAGATAGACATTAAAAAGGTTTCAGAGTTTTAAGGCATTTCCCCTACATGTTTTTTTTTTATCATATCACTGTGTGGCTACTGTATATTTCCCTTGAAGCAAGATTAACCACAAACTGAACCATTAAGCATAATGGGTCACAATTTTAAAATAAAATAAATCAAAACGTGTTGCTTTTTCCAGGTTTTCAATTTTAGCTTCCCTGCAGCTCACCTTAGATGGGCTCATCGGTCCAGCAAATGCTCTTACTGCTAGCAATGGATCTTTAGGGCTACCAGAATATTTTGTCTGGGAGAGAACGTCAGGCTGTTCTGGTGACCATGGAGTTCCGAGGACAGTAGGAGACGAGTTATCCTCGGCACGCAAGAGTGGTACATAAAAAATACCTGGGTGACAGGTAAATTTATTCAAAATTAATGCATGTATTGCCGTTTGCCAATATTTTGTTAGATAGGTCAATGTTTGCTTATTAATTTAATGTGGAAGTTAAAATGAGTTGTCAAACAAAACTTAGGCATCCTTCTGATTTTGATATTATTTTAGCTAGATGAATATGAATGAACTGTGGTAGCAGTAGCAGTTACATACATGGCCCATTTAGTCATCACTAAGAGCATAGACAAAAAAAAACAAAAAACCCCAAACCTTTCAAGCATTCTTTAATCTTTGCCTTCAGTTCGGCAGGTTTATTTTTACTTCGTTCACATACAACCTGTGTGCAAATGTTTGAACATATTATAAAGCAATTGGAGTATTCAAATGTCAAAAATATATTTTGTCAAGGAAACAAGGTATAAAAATTTGGCCACAATGACAACTAGGACATGAGTATGGCGCAAGGTTTATGATCTGTTTAATTTGGTTAGGTATTTGATTTACTAATTGGTCTCCCTCCCTATGTATGACTGTTGAGCTAGTGTTCCTCCACTTACAATTAAGGGCCGTGATGAGAAGGATGTAAAATGTTTAGCTACCCAGTCTCCAAGGGATGTATGATCAGGAAACCAAGGCACAGGTGCAGCCTAAAATCTGTATTTTTGCTGGGCAAATAGCCAGGAAATGCATGAAATCAAAGATTTGACTAAAATTATAGATATCAGTAAAAACATGCTTTGCCTCCGGATATAAATTGCTATTATGTTGATGGAAGGGTCATTGAAAATTAAAACTTACCTCCTCTGGTGTTTGGTCATACTTGTTCCTAGGTTTCTTTAGGATGTCAGGATGAGAACATAAAACATTTACCACATCTGGATTGCCAAACTTGCATGCAAAATGCAGGGGCGTGTCAAAAGCCTAAGAAAAAAACACAACAAATTAAACAAAATGACAAAGCCCGGGCTCAAAATGTACGGGCTCAAAATGCATCGTTTTCAATGGGTTTAGGGACCGCCCATTGTCATTAAGGGGTTAAAATGCAGTGGGTTGTCTGTTTTGCCTGAACCAAATTAAAAATACATGCGTACCATTTTATCCGGCGTGTTCAGATACAGATCGACAATGTACCGGATACGTTTCTGCAACATAATGTCGTCATCATCCGGGTACATGAGACGCATGAATTCTGGATTTTCCAAAGTATCAAGCAGTAGTTGACAGATTGCGGCCTGGTTCTCGCGAGCAGCCACATGCATCACATTATATCTACATCCTTCCTGCATTGACAAAAAGTGTTCTGCATTTAACAAAGAGGGTTTTTGTTTTACTCAAAACATGCAAATCTTAAGACAAAGACCAACAATTCAAGACAAACGTTCCACATAACTGGCCAAAGCTGACCAAACTAGAAATTCTACTCCTGTGAACCAGGAAATCAAGACCGCTTATATATTGCATATACCTTTCTAGAGGGGTAGAGTGTTGGCAGTAGTAGTTTCGGTCTACAAACTTCAGATAAGAAAAAAACCAAACACACTTATGTTGGAGACAAGTCCTACCTGCACCACAGTTGGGTTGTCACCAGAGCCTATAAGATAACGTGGGTTGCTCCAAATAAGCTCAGAAAACGTCACCAAATCTCCTTTCTCTACAGCTTTTCTCAGTTTTGCGGTCAAGTCTTGTGTCCTCGGGCTCTTAAAGCTGTTTGCTTTCTCCTTGTTGATACTTTCCACTTCTGGAGAGGAGACACCATCTATAAGACAACATCCAAATGGTAGCCCTTGGTTATAAGATGAAAATTTAGCCCAACTGAGTGTTCAGACTTATATCTTGATAGTTTTAAAGATACAGGTAAATTGTAATATTCTGCATTGCATACAAGATTATATGAAAAGCCTTACTCCACAAAACATCCGTGTTACATTCAGTTTTGTTCCAGCTGAACTAACAAATTCAAAAAAGGGATCACTCAGCATTACAGCGTACATGATGGCTTGGAGCATTACTTCAACTCTGTCTGAAGAAAACAAATGTGCAGTCTCTAAGATTAGACTATCACCATAGATGGTAGGTGGGTCCTGAACAGACTTGGACCAACAATACATTGCTACATATTTTGTAAGGAGATAGAGAGTCCTAACCAGTATTAAGAAAAAATAGGAACCGATATTACTATACAGACATCTAAATCCTCTAGATACCAAGGGACACTGATTAAAAGGGTAATTATATATATTTTTTATCTTTAATCACGGCTTCTCTATTGGATCTGTCCCATCCTCCTTCAAGCATGTTACTACAAATCCATTCTTAAAAAAAGTCATTTCTAGGCCTGAGTGTTCTGTCCAACTACCGTCCCATCTCAACATCCTCTCGCTTCCAAGCCTCTTGAGTTGTATGCACCCAATTAACTAAGTTTCTTGATTCTCTTTAATCTACATTCCACTCTAAACATTCTACTAAGACCACCTTTACTAAAGCTGCTAATGACCTACTCACTGCTAAATCCAAGGGCCACTCCATGCTAATCCTACTGGACCTTTCTGCTGCTTCTGACATTGTAGACCACCCTCTTCTTCTTCAAAGCCTTCATGATCTTGGTCTCCTGGTTCTCATCCTACCTTTTTGATCACTCCAATGTTACCCTTATCATGCAATGATCTCCATCTGCCCTGTAATTAGATTTCTAGTTCTCATGCATGCTTTTTTTTTTTTTTATTATGTTTTTATTCACAAGGGAACTTACAAGCATTACATGAACAGAGCTGTCCCAACCCTGACTCACCCAACTAAAGGGTTAGTATTACAAAGTAGAAAATGTACCAGCGGAAGAAAAAGATACCTCACCTCTTAAAACATTTGATACAAGTTTTACAGGTGACAGTGGTGCAGAATTCTTGCTGGGAGAGGGGCAATAATCACACATTCCTCTGGCAAACTTCTCTGCATCCTCTCTAGAGGCAAATGCCTTGAATCGAGAGCCCTTCAACATTTTCACAACATGCAGGGCCTCTTTCTTGTCTGTGTAAATGTGAACTTTCTCTGGAAGAAATAAAAATATTGCAGAAGGAATATGTTTTGTGCCTAGAACGCTCCTTTAACACAACTTATTTATGGAACTTTAAAAATGACATGTCATTGCTGCGTAGTTAATTTAAATGGTTAAGTGACAACACAACCCAGTCTTCAGACTTACCAGATGTATAAATTAGTGAAAGCGTTTATCAGACAGGTACTGCCAAAGTCTGCATTTGATTCATTTTTTTCTGTTACATTTGTATTTTGAAAATGGTCAAAAAGAATAATGAAATCAGATGTCTAAATGTCTCCAAAACTCAGTGAAGATCAAAGATAAAAGTGATCAGACTTTGTAGAACTGCCTTGCAAAGACAATGGCTGCAGCTCAAAATAGAGACAGTTGCTGTGAATAAGAATAATCCAATAAGTCTTATTTTAGGAGAAATCACGATTTTGATCAAAACAGCCTGCGGGTACAGCAATTATTTTTGCAATTCTAATTTGGCATGTGCAGTATGCATACAGGTCTATGACATTTGACACTACACCTGTTTAGAAAGCAAAATAACTTACCATTTCTAGCCAGGGCGTCTTCGTACACAGGACAGACGGCATAGTACACAGGAGGATTCTTAGATAGGGACTGGGTGCAGGTTTGAGAGTCACCTACAGTCTTTCCAGGGGGCAAACAACTTTTGTCTAGAAACGCAGACTCTTCTGCAGGTGGGTTAACACCAACACCGTAGCCAAAATCTTGATCATCAGAGCCTTGCCGAAAACGAGCTGGATGTTGGCCATTAAGCTCTGCGGCATTCCCATCTGATGGCTTAGAAGACTGGCACACGTCTGTACCCTGCTGCTCCAGTAAAGCACGAGCCAGTTTCTTTTCAAAAATAAACCTGGTTGTGGAGGTGATTGGCCCACAAGTTAATCCTGCAGTTAGTATTTGTTCCCGAAGTTCATCCGGGCTCAGGAGTTTAAGGCGGCTAAGCAGCTTATCCATTGTTGGTTGCTCTAAAAAGACAATTGAGATACAGGTTAACACCTTGTAGCCAAATAGTGAATTACTGTACAAAAGCATCTTGTGTCACTTATGGAGTCTCATCCACGCCACTATCATATTTATTGAGTACTTTACAAGAATCTATAGCTGCAAAATACGCTATATGGGGCAGGAGCATAAATATATTTGGTTGTATTGGAAAAACCACAAAACTACACATATGCAAGTACTTTAAGCAGCAGGTGCATACTACAAAGCTTTTAATCACACATGGAGGCCACACTCAGGAAGGTAAAGACTGATTTTGTAAAGCACTACGGAACAATGCTACGCAATGTAAAAATAATGTGAGTTTATGCATTTATTCAACAGAACGTGTAGAGATGCATATTAAGGAACAATGAGCCAAACATGAAAATTTTATCTGAAAAGATAGTGTCTTGTATGTAGTCGTAATCAATTTCAGGGGAACCCTTTAGCCCACAGTCTGTGGCTAGAAGAATAAACATATTAACAAGAAGAACCTGGTTTTATCGCACGTGAGCACTACACTAGCAAAGGCCAGGAATTCTCTCTATCATGTTTCATGGCTTAAACTTAGCTATATCTATTCAAGCTGGGATATCCACAAATTGTGGCCTGTTTTCTATCTTTAAGTGTACCTGACATTGATGACATACGAGATGCTGGCCAAT
Organism: Spea multiplicata; assembly: GCA_009364415.1. Classification (NCBI taxonomy): domain Eukaryota; kingdom Metazoa; phylum Chordata; class Amphibia; order Anura; family Pelobatidae; genus Spea; species Spea multiplicata. The sequence continues at coordinate 45,200,824 of VKOC01000001.1, forward strand.
TGACTAACAACTGCGTAGCTGAAATTTAATCTAACCAAGTGCCGGAGGTCAGGCCGGTCACCGTCTTTCTTATAGTTAGATTTAGGCAACGTTATAAACAGCTCGTCCTTGACTTGGGGAAAATTATATCAACCCAGACAAATTTAGCCGTTCATAGATACAGAGTTTAGAGTGTTGGCCTTAACCTATGTGTCTATGAACAACTAAAATTGTGTGCATCCCATCACATGACATCATAGTAAAAAATAGTTTAAAAAATTCCCTATTTCCCTATATATTCCAAACATCCTCAAAAATGTATATATGTAGTTGCACATAGATGTAGATTGCACCTCCAGCCAATGTATGTTATACATGCACACATAACAGGAGATTAACTACTACTTAGTAGCCATGTGTCCTGCTCTGCAAACCTAGATGGCCCATGCCAACGCACTAATGGTGGTTGTTACCACTAAATAACCAGAGTTGAAGATTCAGCCAATAAAAGGCAAGACTTCTGCACTTATTCAGATCACCCCTATGAATTATAGCTAGCAACAGGCACTTCAATTTTAAGCAGTAGAGAAGTTATCCATCGTGCTCAGGAACACACGGAGAACATTTGTAATATAGGTTAGGAGAAAGGCAAATGCTGAAAAAGCTGCCTCCATAGAGCCTGCCAACGGTGGGTGACATGCTTTACATTTAGACAGAAAAAGGAGAAGTCGAGTCGTAAATTGTATCATCGCAGCGGATGTCACTATGGATTTAAATTATACAGGAATTTTAGACAAAGGACTTTTATTATATTCTGCACATTGTGTAATGCAAAGGTTATGAGGAAGCTTCACATGCTGGAAAATTAAAAATAGAGATCTCTTTCTATGAGTCATTCTTTGGAAGCGTGCAGCATTCCTTCTTTGGAAGGATATCACGCATAAAGTATGCACGCCATATAATCCAGCAGACTTCAACATGAGTATTTATAAATAAAGAACAGAGTTTGTCAACAGATAAGCAACATTCGGCTCATCAAATTATTTTTTTTTTTTATCAATTGGACCTGGAATCTTACTTTTTGCATCCAGTACATAATACCTATGGTATAGTGGTTAACAACAACAAAAAATGGGATACAGCCAATTACATGCAAGTTGAAAACCCAAGCTGAGATTTTATTACAGAAAATAACATTTAAGTTAAAAAGAAAGGGTGCCCTGATACACAGATAATCATGATTATATCCACAACAATATGAAAAAAAAATCTGCTGGCGCGAGAATAGCCAAAGTTGTAATATGAAACCGTCACATTTCTACAATCCAATACATCATTTTTATATTGCATGAAAACAATCCTCCCAAAAAATTCTTCCAATACAGAGATTGCAAAATCAAGCACTCGGATGGCAGCATTAGCTTTATAATATTAAACTAAACGGATCAGAACACACACAGGCTTTTTACCAACAGATACAAATGGCATCAAGTTGTTTTCTCCTCACCTAGCAACTCCTCCCTGTCAGGCCGCGGGGTGGAGGAAGGTGTCACAGAGTGAGACTGCTTCCAGTGTCTCCTTTCTGCCAGGTGGACAAACCAACCTACCAACGCCACCAGCACGCAGGCCAGGAGAGCGGGCCACCCCCCGGAGGAGTCCAACGTGGCCAGGATCCCCGAAAGAGGCATCTGTAAAACGCAGATCGCAGGTACCGCCACACGGCCGGCCACACACACAGCTAGATGCTGCTACTCCACTGCCTGCCTGGGTAATCCACACTCTATCCGGCGCGCTCAGACACCGAGTAACCAAACTCTCCCGCGGCACCTTTCCCGGCACAACGTATCAGCTTCAGATGGAAAAGCAGACCAAGCCTCTTGAATCATAAGAACGCTGTATGCTAATTGCAGCAAAATATCCGCTGTTACCCTCCCTGCTAATCATCCATATGTTCTTTTAGACTCTTGTCCTCTTCCCCGGTTTAGTTTTCGTTGTCAGTCTCGTCGCCAAGATCATAAATCTGTAACCGATGGGATTTTGTTTCACTTGTTAAACTACAGCCAACCTCACTCGTACGGTACCGGTTAAAAACTGAAACCCGCCCTACCTCCTCCGCTTTAAGAGATCCACTCGAGGCCAAAGCACAACACGCCTGCGACACTTCCGGTTCGGATTGACAGGACCCCATGGTCTCCAGGTAACGGGGCTGCCCCTGGCGTGCCTGACAGAACACCCGATTAGCCCTGCATTCTGAGACACATACGGGGTTTATTGAAATTAAGCCCGTATGCTACAACAAATTTCCTGATTTTGGATATTTAGAACCAAGATAAAAGCGTCGTCTCTCATATTAAATAAGAAACAACCTAATAAATAAAATAAAAACAACAAAACCCGAAGCTTAATATTTCTAATACTAAACTCATTATCTTCCCTCATCCCATCTCCACCAGTACCTCAATTCTCTATCACCATTAACAACATGAATATCTCTCCTGATGCCTCTCATCCCTCGCATTCTGTCCCTTGCCAGATCCTGCTTCTTGGACCTGAAAAAACAGACCCGTTGAGTTCCTAGGTGTGCTCATCACCCAAGAAGCTACAAAACCCTGGTTTATTCCCTTATTTCCCATTTGACTATTACAACCCTAGTTGAAGGGGTTAACGCTGCACTTTCGCTCTCATGGAGCTAGCAGGCAGCGGGGGGTGTTGTGTCAGGTCCCCACACTTCTGCGAGGACCCAATCAACACACCACCCCTTCCCTGGGGCTGTCTGTGGCAGCTGAAAACACAATTGCTGGTTTGCCGGCAATTGTGTTTTCAGCCTACAGAATCCGTGGGAGTGATCTCAGGCTCGGGGGTGGGCTCAGAGTGGCTGTGCTGTCTGCCCAGACTCCTGGGCAGGCAACAGCGCCCCCGCGATCACATCTTAAAGGTATCCGAATCTTACAGGGATTCAAATCATTCAGAGAATATCCCCATACTTTTATAAATAAATACATTAATCATCACTGCCCCCAGGATTTAGATTCCCCCTTTACCTCTAACTGTTAACACTCCATCAACCATAACTGCCCCTAAAATTAACCCTAAAGACACCCGTTAACCATAAACTGCCCCTAAATTAACTAAACCCCATTAAACTCCCCTAAATTAACCCTAAACACCCATCAACCATAACTGCCCCTAAAATTAACCCTAAACACCCCATTAACATAACTGCCCCTAAAATTAACCCTTTGTATACCGGACACCATCAACCCCCCTACCGCACTATTTCCCTGCTATTAACTCACAGGGGGTGCAGTATGGAACAGGAACGATTCGGGGAAGAAGCCTCCCATGGATGCCTGGTCGCTGGGACTTCCGGAGGAGTGGAAAACGACCGGTGCGGCTGCCAAACGCGCACCGGCTATCTTGCGGTTCGTCCCGGGGAAACTTCGAACTGTTGTCGCTCGGGGCCTTTGACAGATCACGTCGCTTTTTGGACCAGATTTTCCCGGACCCCGAGCGCCCCCTCGGCACCCCCAAGAATGCCGCCGCTCCTTCGGGATCACCCAAAGAACGACGACCAAAGTATACGGACATTGCGGGGCTCTGTGGCCTAAGCGTGGCGCCGGACTGTCTGGGCAAGGCGGGAAGATGTGTCCTGATTTATGAACTTTTTATCACCTAACCTGTATATAAGCCTGTGTGTTTCCCAATAAAGTGTGTTACGTCCCTGGACATTAGTCTTGTCTAATGCTTCAGGGGCTCGCTGGATCACTCACTGTCCTTCTCAGGACAGTTACAACACCGGATCCGGCTATGCTTCGGCAAGCTACGGTGCTATTTCATCAAAGAATCCAAGCCAGTTCCTGGTTCCTTCCCTGCTAGTATAGTGGTTAACCCTTGTGGTTCCGGGAGAAAGCAACAAAGAATCGACGGGTGTACCCAGCCGGGGTACCCGAGGACCGTCACACTTACCTATCCAGCAAGCTTTTGTTAGTGCATCATCCCTGTGGGGTATGTGTAAATATATACAAAATTATATTTGAGGGGACTTGCCCCAGGCCCCACCTGATCATTATTTGCTTCTAAAACTTAATTTTCCTGTAATTTACTTTACGTTGGAGCTGGAGTTAATTTCGTTTCTGTTTCCACAAAGGACAACCATACAGTCTTATGAGGACTAGAGTTCTGATTTGCAGTGAAATGTGTTCATTGCTTTAACTACTAGACCAAAGAAGGGAGTTCCCAGATGTATTTTGAGGGCATAGAAATAAAGTCAACAAAGAGAAAGGGAGAAGTTGCCACTGGGCGTACGTGAATACATATACTTATAAGCGGACATACTAAAGGATCAAGCACCAGATTAGAGATGGCTCTCTGATTAACCATGTTTTTTAACCAGTTATCTTTATAGTGCACTGCTGGGAAATGTACATTCTCTACTTTAAGCTGTATTTGCAGACCAGAACCAAAGATTAGATAGAATGTATAACAATTAAATGTGTATATTTAATAAAAATTATTAACATGAACATATGTAGTAGGAGCAATAAGATTATTTAATGCTTTATATTTTTGGATGGCTTATCAGTGGATGTTATTTATGTATGGTATTCTCTCTGACTCCCATTTGCAGGTTGAATACAGGTACTGCATTCAACCATGCAAGTCAATGGAGCCCAGCTTTCTAATCACTATGTGATTAGTAAAATATTAAAATTAAAAAATGGGGAGGGGAGCCTAAATAAAAAATTGTAACATTTAAAAATTATTATGCATCAGAGGAACCATCCAGTCCCAGCAAAATGTAAAAAAAGTCCAAAAAGAATAAAATATAAAAATAAAGTTTATTATAAGCAAGTGCTAAAATTAGCGCTGTATTGTCCCAAAATCTTGACATGGAAAGAGTTAAAGTAAAAGCATTTAAAATACCCAAGGGGTGTCTACTTAAAAAAATGAATGGTTTTATGGTAAATTGGAGTGGCTGGCTCTAAGATGTGGCATAGGCACACGACTGACCAAAATGGGGGGGGGGGAAGCGCACTTCCCAAATGTGGCATTTTAACCTCAAACACCAGACAAACCCATGCATGTGGGGTATGACTGTACTCGGGAGATGTTGCTGAACACACATTGGGGTGTTGTTGGATAGTGATGTATACCTGGAGTTATAAATTTATACCCGAAGTACAATTTGTGTGAAAAAAATACAAATTGTGGCAAATGCTGGTGGTAGAATATCATGCCTGGAAAGGGTTAAATACTACAATTTTAAATACCTTGGTGTGTCTAGTTTTAAAAAATACATGGTTTCATGGGGTAAATTGAATTAGCCGGCTTCAAAGATGGCCCTATTAGGACATGGGGGCAGTAGGACCAGATGTAAAATTTCCAAGTTAAAAATGTGCACTTCCTAAATGTGGCATTTTACCTCCCAAACAACCCGACAAACCCATGCATGGGGGTATCAGTGTACTCGGGATATGTTGCTGAACACATATTGGGTTCTTGTTTGAAAGTGACGTATACCAGGAGCTGTAAATCCATACCTGATGCGCAATTTTAGTGATAAAAAAAACCACAAAATAAATTATTACCACAAAGTTTGACAAAGGATGGTAGTAGAATTAGTGCACGTAAAGGGTAAAATACCAGCATTTGAAATACCTTGAGGTGTCTATTTTTCAAAAATATATGGTTTGATTGCATTGGCCAGCTTCAAAGATACCTGAAATAGCACATGGGGCAGAATGACTAGCTTTGGAAAAAAAAATGGTTTTAAAATAACAAAACACTACGTGTACTTATTGCCCAATAACTTGCAGAAAAAAGCAAAAAAACAAAAACATTGGGTATTTCTAAACTCAGGACAAATAGTAGAATCTACTTAGCAGGTTTTTTCATTAGCTTTTTTGATGAGTAAAAGATTTTTTGGGTAAAAGTCAGAAAATGTGTTTTTTTAAATTTTCCATCATATTATTTATTTATGGGAAATTAGATAATATGATCAAAACTATGGTATGCGAAGAAAGCCCTTCTTGTTCTTCAAAAAACAATATATAATTTGTGTGGGTACCCTAAATGAGTGAGAAGAAAATGACATTGAAACAGCCTCGGTACCCCCCTTAACGACAGCCTGGTCCTTAAGGGGTTAAAAAAATACTCCTTGGAGTTAATATGAACTGACTCCAATCTATGTCGCCTAGTGTCATATAGGAATCACACACCCATCTATAGCTGGAATGTGGATATCTGCAATGGATAAAAGCCTTCATAGGAGCAGTACAGCAACGGTTTTAGCAGCACAAACAGAAAAAGGTGGCCAAAATGGGCTCTCACCTTGCCTGGAGCCCGTGGCCTGGCTCCAAGTGTAAACAGCACTCCCACTTTAGGGTAAACAGTTTGGACAGCAAAGCAATGGATGGGGTAGGCGAGTATAAAATGTACAACTTATAGCCTAAAAGTATGTTTAATATTTATACAACATAAATATATTAATATTCAAGTGTCCTCTCCCCATAGATCACATATATATCAGCATTACAAAGGGTTAGTGTATAGAACTGCAAAATATAGGATCTGGGGAAAATGACAGATTTATTTTGCTTTCCTATCAACTCATGGTTCTTGAAGCTAGGTTTGCCCCAACACACATGTATCTGCAGGGCTTTAAAAACAGTCCTCTACTGTATATTGCTTTACATGGTTCCATCCAGATTAATTTATATTATTTATCGTTTTATATAGCGCCATCAAATTCCATAGCGTTTATATAGCCTGTCGCCCGCGTGCACAAAAAAACCCCCAAAAAACAAAAAGGTATGATACAGTGTATACTCATGGTACATGAAGAAAACAATAGAATGTGATTTAAAAGTAGCGATATTTATATTATTTTTTTTTACAAAAATAGTTTATTGCACAAAAAAAACAGAATCCTTATGCACATATCAGTTTATCCACATGCTTTACATGGCAGCATCATATATACAGTTTAACAGTTTAAAAGATTTTACTTTCTATTATATATATATATATGGATATTTCAAATGTAATAATAATAATAATAAACTTGCTTTAATCTGTTCCTTCCATAAATAAAACCACATTTAAACAGTGTTATTGGAAATTTCCAAAAACAATACAATACATGTTCAATTAAACCATCAAGACATTGTCAGTAAATTCCACAGACTTTCAAGAACGGCACAAGCCAACTACCCATTCATTTTTAACAACGGTTGTCATTAGAAGGGGAAGCTGCAATAAAAACCTTTATTCTGGTTACAAGAATTGTTCAAGAACCGCCATTGAGTGTCAAGCTATAGATTAACTGTAGCTCCCATTAATCCTTTATCAGTTGTAGAGCATGGATCAACTACATAATGAACTGAACTCTCCTAATCACCTGACATTTTATATAGTGAACTCATTTAATCCATTAACACACAGGGAACTGTATGCTGCCTGCTCATGCTCTAAATGGAACCGGCTAAAAGATTGATTACCCCACTGTGTTAGCAGTGATCATTTCTAAAGAGAAAGGTGAAATAATGATTGCTATACACCATGCAGCTTTAAACAAAATGTACCATAAAGACAGCATGGAACCTTTCAGTGTTCAAACAACTTTGTATTCAGCCAAGCATTACGAAATCATGTTTTCTGTCCCAAAGAGTCTATTAACTATGTGGCTTAGGGTTTGCACTTGGAACTTGCACAGCCGTTTGTACATCCAACATATCTATGAAAGCATTTTAACATGTTAGGTAAAAAATACTTAATTTTGTTTTTCTACTGTGTCAGAGCTACGGCAGCTGTAGTTGTATCCACCATGATATACTAATATTGCAAAAAAAAATCTAATTTCAAGAATTAAAAAAACAACAACCAGTAACAACGACTCTTGTAAACTACAAACATTCAATGTACAATATGTAACTAGTTAGCTTAAAAAAAATCCATGGCTAGGAAAACTCCATGTATGATCTAAGAAGAGGAGCTTCAATGCATCAGGCTGGAGCCAAATTGCAAAGTGGCTTGTGAAGACTTGGTAATTTAGGATTATTCATTTTTGCAATATTTGAGCCTCTCTGAGTGTGTATAAAAAATCTTTGAAAGATGCTTAGTTTAATCGTATCCACATCATTAACAACTAAAAGAAAATAACCAAAGGTGGCATAAAAATTACAGCCTCCGTTATACTGACTGAAACTAGAGCTTTCAAGGGAAGTATAGCATTTCAGTTCACTTCACTAAAGTGTCCATGATAGAAGACCAGTCCTGGTGAGCTGCAGAACGGATCAAGTTGTCCCTGCATAATTAGCTCACTTTTTAATTATGCATTACATAAGGCCCTGGGTTCTTTTGTGAAACGGAAGGTTATGTCTGCACAAGCCATCAAGGCAACACCATAGTCAATCTAAAAAAACAATGCAACGTCAATTGAGGGGCTTTCCTGCATAAACGGTATAAACACTTTAATCATTGCTGAACCATATTTATTCTTCATACCAGGATAGACAGGTAAGACATGACTAAGTTTGCCATTTGAAATTGTGCACTATGAAATTTTTCATAAAGGTGAGTGCACTGACAGTAGTGGGGCATTGAGTCAGGACCCAGTTTGGCTACCTGCTCCACACCTAGCTAGCCCACCTCTGTAGACACAGGTACTCATGCACCTCAGACCCAATGCCAGAAGGGGATAAAGTGTTTTATACACTTTCATCTTGAGCTGGGCTGAGCTGAGCTTTGAGGCCTCACCAGCTCGCCTAGCGCTGTCTTAATGATACGTTTGTTTATTTCATCTGGGGTGATGATCCATAGAAGGGGAAGGTGTTGGCACAAGGCATGTTTTTTTTTTATAGTAACACTAAGTCTTACTATAGAGAAAAGAAAGATGATCTGATACTTTATAAAATAAAGAATCAAAGTTCATCAGATACATATTATGTTCTGTCTGTAACTACACTCACACCATATTCACTTGAGGCCCAGGATCTCAGCCTTTTTGCTGGAGCAAACTGTTGAATTTGAATCTAGGATTTTATTTTGGAAGCATGCTTTTCTTCAACCATAAAACCGTTTAATTAATAAGCATTAATTAGGCGTTGCAGTGTCCTTTTATGCTGTGCATCTACTTTAAAAGACCTTAAAAAAGGAAACACGCGGAAATGCTAGCAGAGCGAGGGATTACTGCCGTGCTATCCTGGGGTCAGGCTCATCAGAGTTCTCATCATTCAGGGGGAAGCTTGGATTGGGCAATATTTGGGCACCAGGCACTGTGAAATCCTGTAGCCCCCCTTCAATTTGATTCCAGGATTCCATAGATTCGTGTACCGTAATTGTGTGCTGTTCCATCTGTCGCTGAAGGCTGTCCATTTCCTCTCTGCAAAAAGAAACAGAGTATAAATTTTAAAGATTTTGGATACACTGATAGTAAGGAATACTCTGAAGACTTCCCTCATACTTCCAACCCCTACCACATGAGAGATATATATATATATATATATACACACACGTATATATACACACACTCTACCATTCAAATTTTGGGGTCCTTGTCTTTGAAAGAAAACATCTGTTTCTAAATGGAATATCTTTATAGGCAAACAGAGGCCCTTTATCAGCAACCATCACTCATTACAAAACTCTTTTCCAATTATGTTAACAGCTAGACAGTTCCTTGTTTTCCATGAAAACAGCTAGTTGACCTCAAACATACGAATGGTTGTGTGTACAGACACACACACTTCATTTAGTTCTACTCAGCACCCATAAGGCAGTTTTTAATTCGCTTTTTTGTATCGATATATTCCAGCACAAAATCAAAAGAAAAGCTAAAGGCAAAGCATTGTCTGATCACCCAGTCCTCTTGGTGCCCTAAGCATTTGCATGTTTTCCCAGTCCTCCAGTAATAAAGAATGCAAATAATGGAAAAGTTATTACTTGAGTTGGCGTAGACAGCTGTTGAGGTTTTTTAGAGGCTCTTTGCTGGTTGCGGATGAAGGTTTCAGCAGCTCCTCTAACAGCGATGCCGGTACCGGGCAGTCTGGAACCTTCACTGGAGTCACAGGGTTGGAAGATGTGACATTTCCTTTCAGATCCTTCCGCTGCAGAAATAACATGCACAGTCTTACAAAATCTCAGAAGGGTAATTGATTATTTGACACCAAATTGTAAATCTCCGGGGGATTATAGGCAGCATAGCTAACCTATTTTCTCAGGAATCCCAGATCTCCATACATACGGTTGAAAGAACATGACAAAATGGGCACCCAACAACAGTCCCCATTTTCTATTGAAAGGTAAATAACCGTGTTACAACTAAACTAAAGTTCCAAAAACGGGGAAAGATTTTACGGCAGATAAGGACCATTCTGCCCAACTAGCTTGCCTACATCTATCAATACAAAGAAGATCTACTTTAAGCAGTACTAGGGGAAGAGGAAATGAAGGACAAGATCAATGGTGGTGAGTTGGCTCAACGGGATGATTTCAAAGCGCCGTATAAAATTTCAACTGATTAGTGTGCCATCATGTAAAGTGTAAAAAGAAACCTCATTTTATTCCTGTTACTTAAAAAATGCTTTAAAAAGGTTTTTTTGAGATACTGCAACCAGTCCTTGTTAAACCAGAGGACCTATAAGCAAATGCCCCTTATGCAATGTGAGAAATTGGCAGGCACAGCCATGTGGAGGGAACGAATTAGCTCAAACTACAGGAAAAACAGTACATCCTTTTAATACATGGATATTATTTAACATGTATACAGAAGAGTAGTACATTATTTAGAAAAACTGGAGAACAATAAAGGGGAATAGCACACTTAAGCACAATAGCACTTTTTCTATGAGGTGACACAAAGCCTTTCTGGTAAAAACTATAACAGAAACATGTTTGAGAAATAGTCCAGCACGCTGAGAGATTTTGGGGCTAGCCAAAATTCTTGACCTAATTTCCTATTCAAGATAGCATCATTTTGGTCACCCATGTTAATATTAATTTCATTTACATAATCATATTTAAAAATTTGAATAGATGAGCCCGCAGAATTTGTTCCGCCATTATAGTGGAATTACACACTTTCTGTAAACATTGCTTACATCTCATTTCATTTATTTTCATATATTTGAGTTATGCAATATTGAGCAATGGTGCTCTCTAATCACATAAACAAGTAGGTCAATAAAAAACAACGGGGTGGATGGGTATTATTCAGGATGGGAATGTTTACCTACCTTTTTAACGCGGCTTTGTCGGAGATCCAGTTTTAACTGTTGGTTTTGCTGAAGCAGAGTCTTCATGCTGTTCTTCAGTTCGGTTAGTTTTGCCTGAAGAACAAACTTGTCCTTCTGGGTCATTGTGAGATCATCTTTCACAACTTCTAGTTCGGATTTCAAGTTCTGAATGAAAAGACAGACAGGTCACAGCAAGCAGAGTTAAATGACATTTTTATCGCTGCTGGCCAGGTTAACTAGTTCAATTTGTCCTATACATAAAAAGGTTGCTTCATAGGTAATAAAAGAATAATAGTTTACGCATAATGCATCATGCAGTCGATTAAATTTTGCAATTTTTTTTATATAGATGAGGCGGGTACAACATTATCTAAAAACATTTTGCAAAGTTAGATGTTCTAATTTTCGGATCCCTTCTAAAACCACAATGACTGTAGAAACTTTACAGACACAATGACAACTAGAAATGAAGAAACAGGTGTTAACCACAAGGATGATAACCCATAAGCAGGCATTAAGTCTTCAAGTTCTCCTACCTGTAATAATGTCTGGACATTCTCCAGTTCTCTGTTGCTGCGCTGCTCATTCAAATCTAATTGCTGCTTCAAAGACTGAATCTCACGATCTTTTTCTTGCTCCACCTCCCACTTAAGGTCTTCCACCTGAGAGGAAAAAGAAAAAAATATATATATAATAAAAATAATAATACTACAAGATAGGTACCCCAAACTCATCCCAAAAACATGACATTTTTCTTGCAGAAATAAATACATTTTTTATTGATTTAAATGTCAGTGGACCAGTTTGTTTTTTTTGAAAGTGGAAAGTCCATCAAAGCTTGTATGTGTGTGGCTGTAAACAGAACCAAGTGAGACCCAATGTTGTCAAGAAAACTATTAAATTCTTGCAAACTTATTTTTAAAGAGGTTGTTTTTTTTTTGTAGACATCACTAATGTTAGAGAAAGCAGCAGTCAGTTTGGTTGAGTGACTAACAGATGTATGTGACATTACTGGCTAGATAAAAGCCTTCTAATCAGGGATGTTAAAGGTGTGTGGACTTCAGATAAAACATACCATAACCTTTCACCTACACATTTCCTAGCCAACTGGCTAGCACAATGTACAGGTGAAAAGATACCCCTACATAGTGAATCCTTGTCATTTTTCAATTGGCAAAATAAATGAAGTAAACCTGCCACCAAAAATGAATATAGCAAAACCAAACTTAATTTTGTCCTGGGTTTTAAAAAGCAGAGCTTCATTTGCAACAATTCCATATACTGTCTGATCTGTATAAACTATTTTAAACAGAACTAATGACACCATTACCTCCTGGCTGAATTCTGGTTTCTTATTCAACTGTTCATCCAGTTCCTTCTGCATGAGCACAAGCTGTGAGCGAGCTTCAGCCAACTCTTGCTGGAACTGTGCCAGCTCCTCAGAATGTTTCTCATCCTGTGACCTGCAAGATCAAAGCTGAATGTCAAGATCAATAAGCCAAGCTCAAGGCACTGCCAAGCCCATGTGTCCTCTTAACAAAGGAGAGGGCATTTCTATGCACGGACACAAAGAAACAGAGGCATTAATTTAGTAATTGCTCTCCAGAAACATAACATGTAAAGGATCATGATATCTTTCAATTATTAGTTTTTCTAAGTTATAAATATAAACTGTATGGTCCTTTAAGGAACTATGAAGCTAAAAGTGAAGACAAGCACTCCGAATACTTGCCAGCTCATACTAACTGTAATTTGGAGGTTGCTTTCACAATAGATTGTGTTTGGACTCTCCGGGGTGATATTTCCAACCCTAGTTCCATTTTGTGGAGTGACTAAACAGATTGACTATATGTTTTGTGGCACAATGTGTTGGATGAACCATTACTCTATGTGATGACAAAGGGAGCTGTGTACGGCTGTATTAATGGCACACAGATCTGTAAAGCGGCACTTACTGCAGTTTTTCAGCTTCAGCTTGCAGAGCTAGAACCAGCTGCTCCTTGGCCTGTAGCTCCTTCTTCACTTCACTCAGCTCCATAGCGGCTGCCCTGTAGTGCCGCCGATTGTGAGCTGCTTCGGCCTTGGCTGCTGCCACCTGCAGAGAGAACAGATTTAAGTCTTACTTGGCTACCCCAACTTTACATTCATGCAGCCCACACAGATGTAGGGCATACGGGGCAAATGCAAATTCTGATTTTCAGTACTACTGAACAGCTGATAAAAAGACTCATTGGATGGAAGGCTTTAAATACCTTGGATAAACTTTTTATAGCCACTGATACTAAGTAGTACTTTACAATATGACACAGAGAAAACCCCATTCACCCAAAAGCTTGAGGTCACATGTTACCTGCTCCACTAGACTGCTAACTTTCAATCTCTCTCTCTCCAAAGCATCCTGCAACGTCTGTACCAAGTCTTTCATTTGGCGGTCTTCTTCTTCTTTGCGTTTAAGAACAGCTTGTACCTGTACAACAGAAACAAGAGAGAGATCACTTAACCAGGGAGAATGGGTTACAGACAGGCATTCTATAATATTTCTATCCCTCTCTCCGTGAATATCCTTGCCATGCATTTCAACTGCTCATAGATGGTAGCATTGATGGTGAACACGTGGTGTAATTTAACACATGCTCAGAAACAAACATTACCAAAAGGTTGTATGTTTAAATTAGGTGGCTACTTACAAATAATCAGTAACATTATGTCACTACCTGTAGGTTCAATTGCACCAGATCTGCCTCTCGCTTTGCCAGAGCAGCCTCTAGGATGTTATTGTGCTCACGCAAGGCGGCATTAGACTGGCCAAGGCCCGTCACCTTCCCACGTTCATGTTCGAGTTCCAACGTCACTTTCTTATTTAGTTCTTCCAGACGTTTAATCTTCCGCTTATAGCCACGTGACTCCTGGAGCTGTTGAGGGGAAAAAGCTGTCTAGTTTTAAGAATTCTAAATTTATTTTAAATCAAGATGTTTGATCAGACACTGCTAGAGATGATAGGCAAAACAATCTACTGTAAAGTAGCTATTTAGGCTTTTGTAACATACTCATATGGTGTAATACAAGTTTGGTTTTTTTAAACCTCATTATGGCTGCATAATGTGCATATGTATTGAGGACTCCCTCTTTCCATGTACAGACAAGGTAGCCAATGTAGCAGATTAGAGTGTCAAAGAGCTAAACATTCTGAATAGGATGACATACAGCCATGATTGAAGCAAAAGTTCACTAAATACTTTCATCAGAAATGATGTGCAATGTATCTTACTTTAGTAAATAAATAATAAAAAAAATCCTTTGTATCATTTTCCAGTATATAACCCAATATGTCATGAAGGCTTTTGCCATTAGGAACACAATTGTAGAATAGATGAGCCCACTTGATGGGCAGAATGGTTCTTATCTGCGGTCAATGTCTATTGCATTACTCTCACCTCATCCTCCAGCTCTAAGACCTTCTCCCTGTACTCCTCCAGCTCCTGACTGGTTAAAGATATGACCTCCTGGAGCTCCCGTTCCAGCAAGGCCTTACTGTTGCTAACGGCCTCTAGCTCAGTCTGTAGGCTGTTGATCTTTTCCTGCATAAGAGAAAAGTGTCCTGATTACAGAGGAAAAAAAACCCATAAAAACAAAACCGTGGCATATTTTAATACAGAATTGACAAGTGCTGCTCAAAGCACATCTTGATCCGAGCCATTTAGGGTGGGCTATTCAATCTCATTGACTTCCCTTTCATACCTGAAAGGGTTGAGTATCTCCTCCCTCTGTGACCTGAGCTTTAAGTTTGTTTAGCTCGGCCTCCGCAGTTTCTTTTGCAGTCAGTGCTTCCTGTAGTCGGCGGCTCAGGATCCCCACAGCATTCTCATACGCCTTGTGTTTAACCTTCATCTCCTTTTGCGCACTGGTCAGATCGGAGCCCAGCCTCTTCATCCGCTGTTTCTGCTCTGTAATCGCCCTAGGAGAAACAAACATACGTCCAGTGACTCAAAAACCATCCTTGTATAACTTGCGTAGACAAGCGGCACATTACTTTCTATTCAATGAAAAGCAAAAATCATTTTGAGCAAACTTACTTTTTAGCCTCATTTTGCATCTGCTCCACTTGCTCTCGCAATGTAGCATTTTCTTTTGTTAGAGTAGTTAACTGTTCTCTGTCAAAGTGCAGGGACTGCAGAACAAGAAAAGACATTAAATAAAAATTATTATAATATATCAGGATGTGCAAGTCATTTATATAACTACATATATTAGCATAGTTGCCACATGTTCAGTGTGATTGGGAGAGAGACATTATTATTACATTAATTACCATCACTTTTAATAGTAATTAATAGGAAAGCAAATCTGTTTAGATTTAGGGTTTAGGGGCTAGTTCATTTAGTTGACTTTTTTAGCCTTCTATTATTTTAGTTGTCTACCTCTAAACTGTATCAATTGTCACAAGCACAGCAATGAATGCCCAGAGCTGAGATAAGGTGCCAAAAACTTAGAAACATGAATCTCAAAGCTTCAATGAGTTTGAGTTGAGTCAGTGATATCACCAACTACAAACCTGTAAGCGGTGTTCCATTTCATCCCTGTCATTCTGTGCAGCTTGGAGATGGGATTCAAGCTCTTCTATCTGTTGTTGGATTTGAATCATTTCTTTCCTTATCCGCGCCTGTTCTACCTCCCCTGCTGACTTTTCACCTTGTATCTTCAGAAGCTCCTTTCTCAGTTCTTTCACCTCGGAATCCAACTTCTTTTTGGTATTCTTCAGTTCGCTAATTAGTTGGTCCTTGGAGCTGGCATCTCTACGATATGCTTCCACCATTACCTGCACAGCAGAAATACCATACAGAACTAGGATGTTTATCTAGCCACACGGGGACATTTATTTTAGCTTTTCAATATCATAAACACATTTTCTTGAAACTGATGCAGTACAAATAAAAAGTGCTCACTTTCTGCTGCAGAAATTGTTCCTTCACTTTTTGGGTTTGTTTCTTCATATTGGCATTTTCCTGTTGCAGACTTTCCACCTGTGGAACAGTTTTGCATAATTACAAAAATGCTGAATTTTCTTTTGCATTTTTTTTCCCTTTTTCTAAAGGTTCTTCTTTAACACCTGATGAGTTTCCTCAAATATTCTGGCAAATTAGAAGTATTTTCTATTACAGAAAAACAGATTTAATGGAGGTCACCTCCATAATTTTGAAATTGTACACATGCACATACCTGGCCTGAGCGGACGGCAAGCTCCTGGCGCAGTTTGTCCAAGAGTTCTGCTGCAGCTTCTGTTCCTTCTTCCAAGTTTTTTGCCCCTTGATCTATTTCTTCCTGCTCCATCTTCGCTGCCTGTAAGGCCACTTCTAGGACAATCTTTTGGTTCTGGAGGTACTGGATGGTGTCATCTTTTGCCAAACTATCATTCCGAAGCTCCTCCAATCTGCCCTCCAGCTCATCATATCGCATTTGCAGGTCACTCAATGACTGGTCTTTGGTGTTAAGAGTCTCTTGGGCGAGTGTAAGCTGCTTCAGTATATCCAGGTGTTCGTGCTGAAGAGCTTCAAGCTGCAGGTCCTTTTGATGCAAATTTAGCTGTGCCTAATGGTAAGATATTAGACCAGTTACAATTTCCAACCATTATAAGAGACTAGCAGTAAGGTAAGTGTCAATATTAACAAACAAAAACACATAAAATCATATGAACGGCTAAAATGGCCAGAGCTAGAGTAAACATCGCTAAACTGCACCTAAAATCTTTATTTCTACTTCATTTTCATCAATACATCTATTGGTTTATTTATTTATTTTAACATGAAATATGACCAGAGTTCTCCTTTATTTTTTTTATAATTCTATTTTTATTAAGATTTTCAATATTTCATAACAGAAAACAAAATCTTGTCCAAAAAAGTATGACATTCCAATAACATATATTGACATAAATTACAGAAAAACTATTTTAACAGCTGTGAAAACAACATTACCTGCTCAAGATCACGTCCTAAAGCACTAGCTGAGTCCGCTAGCTTCTGCAATTGCTCTTTCTCCTCCTCAAACTCCTCTAGTTTCCTCTGGAGATCCTCCTCCACCATGCTTTTTGCTTCTTGTATCTGATGAAATGCAGCTTCCTGGTCCAACATGTCGGCCTTATTGAAAAATAATAAAGCTGAGTGCAGATCTTATTGTACAATCCCCCAGCGCCTACTACATAATTCTAGTAAGAGCCTTTGTAAAATGTATGTGCTCTGCAAACCTCAACGAGAATAGAATCCTGACAAAATGTTCATACGGCCACTGTTTAGATAAAATTATTATTAGAGACCAAGCAACAGACTTAACATAAGGTATCTGTATTTTAAAAGTAGGTATCTGAGCACTCCTACACTCATTGTACTTGATGGAAAGAAGCAGAGGATAAACATGAATAGGAATATAAAATATTCTTACTTCAATGTTCTGCAGTTGTGCAGCTATGCGCTCTTTTTCCTTTATGGACCTGTGCTGAGTCTCTGTCAGCTGGTGCGAGAGGGTCACATTCTCTATTTTAAGGTGCTCCAAAAATCCAGTCTGGGTCATTTGTCCAGCCTAAAAAAACAAAAAAAAAACAAATCCATGTCATAGCTGTTTTCTAGATAAACAGAAAGGAATACACAAAGATACTATTTTTTTTGCTACAAAAACATTTGAGTCAAGCAATATGTATTTCCAGCAAAAAAAAAAAAAAAAAAAAAAGAACTTCTACCTGTGCAACCAATACACAGAATGGAGAAGTATTACCTGTATGTTAGCCATTTCACTTTGAAGTCGCACTCTGGCTTCTTGGGCCAGGCTAAGTTGCTGTTGATACCAATCACGAGTCTGCTGCAGAGCGGAGATTTCTGTCCTCGATGCCTTGAGTTTGTTGGTCAGTGCGGAGCGGTCCAGTTGCACCTGCTGCAGTTGATACTGCAGTGACGCAGTCTGCTGGCGCAAATCATGGACTAATGGGAAAGGAACAAATAAGTAAACATCATTTCACTTAAATCCTTGAGAATACGCACTGCTGTGTAATCACAGCAATGCTGCAGGATAGAGGCCAATTGAAGTTGTCTTTTTTTATTGTTGTGGTTTTAATGTCAGTTGCATGTGATATTTGCATATATACTCTTGTGTACAGGTAGGATTTAGTAGGTTGACATGACATTATCAGGGATGAGGTGCAATTATATATGCAATCAGCAGAAATGTGTTGACTGTTAAATCTGACACCTCACCAGTGTTATCTTTCTGGATGATTGTCCTCTGCAATTCTTCTACTTTCCCCATTAGCCGCTGATACTGCTCCTCTGCCACTTGCAAGTCATTGCCCAAAGAAGTCAAGCTGCCATTCTTTGCCTCCAAGCTACCCTGTAGATCTGCCATGGCCCTTTCTAGGTCTAGACAGGATTTCTTTAGTCTGATCACTTCGGAGTTCAAAGAGTCTTGCTTCTGCTGACTGGCCTGGCTGACCTCCACTTCAGCTTGGAGTTTAGTGTTTACTGCTGCCAACTGAGCCTGTAGCTCAGCCCTTTCTTTCAGAGCCTGGAAGAGGAAACATATGTGATTAGTTCCTACACTAACTGGTTATAAAGAAATGTATATTAATTGACCTTATTTTCCCAAAAAACAAAATTCAATACATGCGATCAGGGGTAAAAGCACATTCACAGCAGAAATAAGGGACACTACACCTATAGCAAGTTAAGCTAAATACCACCATTTGCATAGTGTATATTACTAAATAATTTACACTAAACTGTATCACTCTTACACTTACATCACAAGTCAAGCCAGGAGCCAAGTCACATTTGAACTCTGCACAAATATAGTCCTTGACATATCTGTATGAAAGAGTTTGAGCTGGCTCCAGACTTCGTAAAAAAAGGTCAAACCAATATTGGGCTCAAGCCCACAATGGTTAACCAAGCTATTGTGGGTTTCTAACCAGATTTTAGGGTACCCTCTCTAAAGTATGGATATTTGTTTAGATGTTTATAGAAGTTTATGTTCCCTTTTTATGTCCAATCCATTTTGATACCAATATGTTAAAGTTAATGCTTCAGAATACCTCTGGTGAATATAAAACAGCAAGCTTACTTGACTAGCTTCTGCAGTCAAACTCTCCAGCTGCCCCTCAAGTCTCATCTTCTCCTTGAGAACTTGCAGAAGTTCATCGTGAGTCCCAGCAATGGAGCTTTCCATAGAGATACTGGGGTTTTTTTAGATGAAAAGGGAGGATTGTCATTGGAGATAACATTCATTATGAACTTTGTATTATTTAGCAATAGTTAAACAGGAGTAGTGATAATGAGAGAATAAAGCTAAATTAAGACTCAGTCTGCAAGGAAATATTGAATGGATGGTGGGTAACGACACTATTAGTGTCTAAGATGTATAGAGCGGTTCTGGTGCAAATGGACCAATCAACAGGTCCTACATTCTGCTCTGCTGCTACAGAGACTCTACCATAACTACTATATATATCGCCTAATCTGTTTACTCTATATAACCTCATTGTACACAGAGAAAAGGTGCAATTTTGTTTCTCAAACCTGCTTGAAATGCTGTCTCTTCGGCTCCTGGGCTCCCCATTGACCTCTGGCTCCTGAGCGTGATGTTCGGCACTAGCAGCTTTTAATACTTCACTGAGAGATGGATACTGTCCTACATCTTCTGCTGCAATAGTCTGGCCGTTTACAGTGTAGTCCTCTTCTTTCTTGAAAGCTCTCTCAGATACAGCTCCTGTACTGGCAGACACACTACTATAGGTGGAGCTGTCACTCTCATTCCCATCATGCCTTGTCCCCACATCACTTCCATCCAATTCTAAGCTGTTGTCATAGCTCAAGTTCTCCCAACGCTCTCCCTTATCAACTGTAATTTCAGACACCACTGATGTTAGGCTTCCCCTGTTTTCTTTCAAGGACCCTGGGGATGAATCGGAATATCCCATACTATTACCACTAGGTTCAGACACATCTTTCCTGTAGTCTGCCAGTGAACGTATTTTACTGGAAGACTTTGAGGACCTGGATGACTTCTTTTCTTTGGAAGATGAAGGGAGGCCAAGACTGCCCAACTTTGGACCACGTGGGACACTGGTGCGCAAAAATGAATACTCCTTAGTCATCGCAACTGTACTGGCCCTGGGAAGATTATCTGGGTTGAACATTAGTTCAGGATCCAAAGTGCTGGAAGGACGGCTTTTAGGACTGGGCTGACTGGACTGCAAAACAAAAATAGTGATTTTACTTAACCCATCTTTAATGTAATTCACCAATGCATGATTTACATTGGGTTCCCGAGCATGGGACTCAACCTTAAGTTTACTTATACTAACTCTTTCCTGATGGCGCTTCACTCGGTATTGCTTTAATTGCTCCTCAAGCCGGCGCCTTGCTTGGAGGCGGATCTGTTCCTCTCTCTCTAACGGCAGGGAAGTTTCTCTGGTGCCTGATAGAGACATTAAAAAAAACAAGGAGCAATGAGACATGTACAAGTCATCTGACTGCTCCCATTCTTCTGGCTGTCTAATACTAATAATGACGATAATTTACTGTGCAAAACAAGCGGCATGCATACACAAAGGTTTGCAAAGTACAGATAAAAAGAGGAGCTGCCCAACCAAAAAACCACATGCAGGCAACAAAGACTTGCAGCCTGTCCCTGTGTTTTAATAAATTACAATATTCTACACTAAATCTTATTAGTGTTTGCAACCAAGCATAAAACTGTTAGTATAAGCGTTAATTATTTTGACGCACCAGGTGCTAACAATATTATATCTGGATGTAAAACCTAATATGTTCCAGCTGCACACGTTTTACACATAACATCTTATTTAACAGGGTGAGAGTCCTGAGAGAGGACTGATAAGAAGAGGTAAGCATGTTTCCGGGTCAGTAACTCTATATCTTATGGGGCACTGGAGTTTGAAGAAGTGCATATTTGCACAATTTTTAATTGGTCAGTAGAACTATACCAGAACATCAAGTGAAGTTTCCATTCAAATATAATGGAGAAATAGTGGTAATCCTTTATAAATCAGTTGTTTTGATTTCCTTCTGACTTGTACTAAGCAGTTGGCCAGGGACCCAGAGGGCACAATACGTAGAACATTACATCCTGAAATGTCACATGCACAAGGAAGGTTAATTAAGCCAAGAAAGAGATGGAATTGTCCTTCATGAAAAATGTGCTTACACAGGTCAGTTTCCTGCATGTGAAGGCTTAGCTTCAGCGACTGCAAAGCTTCTTTTCTAAGAACTAGGCCCTCAGTGCTAGACTCCAAAAGCTTGTCATGGAAACCAGCCACACCTGGAGGGACTGCAGAGACACGGGGGAGGAAATCCATTGATGTCTCTTCGGGGTAACGAGCCTCTGGCCCATTCTGGCGTTCAGCTCCCAAGCTGCTACTCTTCATATCGCCATCTTCCTTCGCTGGTTTATGTGAATTAATACTTGTTTCTTTGGGGAAAAGGAAACATACTTTATCAGGAAGAACAAAGTTTGAAACTAGATCTTATCACCATAGCAACCAAACGGAATGGATCATAATATTGGCTGCTATGGTGAAAAATACCATGATACAAAACCGTTCTACCAGATTCATTTTAATATATAAACCCTTTTAGTTGTATTGTTCAACTAAACAATGTTTATACTGAGATCCATTTGTATGGCTTGTCCACCCTCAACATTTGCACTTCCTTCTAGATTACACGATCATTTCAGCAGGACCCTCCACAACTTTTGTTTCTTTAAATCCAGCTGGGATGTGCTGGGATTGTTATGTTCCGTTAACCCTTGTACCTCGCTGTAGAATAACTATACTAATTAGGGCTGCAACAACTAATCGATAAAATCGATAATAATCGATAATGAAATTCGTTGCCAACGAATTTCATTATCGATTAGTTGAATCGATTTTTATCGATTATAAAATGAGGGTTTTTTTCAGAGCAAACGCTCCCTAAAATCCCCTCATTATATAATCCG
>VKOC01000001.1:45231768-45394239 GCA_009364415.1 Spea multiplicata
TCCCCTCTCTCTCCCCTCTCTCATCCCCCTATTCCAGCCGGGGCAGCGGGTTGACGTCTCCTTCCACTGCAGCCGGAAGGAGGTGGAGTTGGGGTTTGTATGTGTCCGTTGCGCAAACATTCCCCAGCTGTCAGAGATCAGAGTCCCCCTCAGTCGGGGGAATGTCTACGCGACGGACGCAGACAACCCCCGCTGCTAGCCACACCTCCTTCCGGCTGCAGCGGACGTTGTCTACGCGGATCGCGTAGATGTCAACCCGCTGCCCCTGCAATACAGCAGGAAGCACCGGTACCGGTAAGTGTGTGTGTGGGGGGGACAGGAGGATCCAGGTCCCCTGCAGCTCGCCAGGGGGATCTGGATCTTAGTCTCCTAATCAGACTCTAATTTGAGGTTAGAATAGAAAGACGACCCGATTACAAGACGAAGGGTATTTTCAGAGCATTTGCTCTGAAAAAACCTTGTCTTATAATCGAGCAAATACGGTACTAGTGATGCTGACAGGAGAGTTGCAGCACAGGCTTCAGTGATGCATCTTGGAAAAAGAAGTGTGAAGTTGCATGAGATGACCTGGCTGTGTATTTGGTGTAGACAGATGAGATGCCAGTGCTGGGAAATATAAGTCTAAACATATATTTTTAGGGCATTATAGCATATTTGGCTCAACCTTCCACATCCGTTCTACCGGACAGTGGAACCGTGCACAGTATCATTAGGCGGCCTAATATAATATTGTCTGTCTGCAGGCACCGTTTCTACGCTGTTGCGGTGACAATCCGGTTTTCTTTAATGTCTCGGCTGTTCTCGGGTAGGCGGCCGTAGTAATGAAGTTCCAGCAGTGCCTGGATCACTGGGCCTTTGAGCAAGTCTTAACCAAGACTCAAAGCACCAGGTGCAAGAAGACCATTCAAGTTGAAAGGTGCTGTCTGTGGCACTCATGGCCTTACTAGGAATACGTGGGGTGTAAGGGGTTAATTGGAATAATCTTATTTTGACAACCAGATTAGATTTCCATTTGTATGTTCCTTGGTTCAGTGAAACATGTGCTTGCTATACACATCCTCCTACATATTGGAACAGAAGTGCATGTGGTCTGTCTCATGACAAATGTTTGTGGAGCACATTTCATCGTGAATAAACTTGCTCTGAGCATGTACTCTGCTTTGATTGTTTGCTTATGAAGCATAAGCAGGTTGTTGCTCTTGAGATTATAACACCCCTCTTTAGGGTGTTGTACAAATATTGTGAAATATTACTCTCTATAAGCAAATATACACGCCAACAGGTTCGCCAAAGCCTGGTTAAGCATTCGTCGGGATACTTTCTTATTATATATTACTATTATATATTATTATATTACTATTATATATTTGATAATATGGATGCTGCCGTGAATATTAATATTTTGGACTGCAGATATAGGTACATTCTTTATGATCTCATGTGCTATCTATGCTATGTGTGAGATCTCTCTCACATCAGTTGTTCTTTCTTAGATTTTTATACCCGAGTATTAAATGCATACATTTCAAACTCATAGTTATTCTGTCTGCCCTGTTTAGCTTGATAAAGCTGCCAAAGCCATCCCAGTGTGTCTGCAGTGAAATGATGTATGGGTGTTTAGTGATTTACAAGTTAGCTTAAAGCCTTCATTCATTCGCTCACCAATTGATGCATGTTTGCTAAAAATACATTTAAATGTCTGCTTTATTTTAGTTTTCTTTTAGTCTTGAAGTGCGTGTCATGTAAAAGAAACAATTTTTATCAGGTTTATCAGGGTGAAAAATATGTACAGCTTTATGGAACTTGATATAGATATTTATCAATAATGTTACTATTTTTATTAATTTTCTAAATACATCGCATCCAATTCTGTTTCTGCAGAAAGATCTATCGTTAAAGCCGCCTGAACGGAAAAAGAAGTTTGAGAGGCACCCGGCTAAGAAACCCAGGGGATCGGGGAACTATATATCGGCAGAGCCGAGTGAGAATGGACACAATCATGACGCAGGGGGCTCGGAGCGAGAACAAGAAAGGGGGAAAGATCGCTACAAGAAAAACTTCCCCCTGAAATCTTCCAATCAGGTACCGCTCGACATCTCTTCAACTGGTCCGATGGCTTTGCTTCAATACACTAGACTCCTGCATGCATTAACCCTGCCATTGCTAGGATGGGGGTTTTCTGACAAAATCCTCCTTTGGTTTAAACCAAAGTCCAAACTAAATTGGATAAATAGCAGAAGTCACGAAAAAAAAAATGTGTATCTACATTAGCTTGGAAAGTCTTGTTTTCGGTTTCTTGTTCTAAACAGGTGGCCATTAAATTATTGATGAAAACAAAGTGGTTTGGTTGTAGAGTGTGCAGTTTGCTAGATTTTCTCCGGTACTTAGAAGCACAGCAGGCTGGTGCCATCTCACGGTGTTATGTGTGTATATATATATATATGTGTATATATATATATATATATATGTATATATATATATGTGTGTGTGTATAATATATATATATGTGTAATGTGAAGAGCTTGTAAAGCGAAGCTCATTGTTCTCCCCCCACTGTCAAAATGGTGAGTTATTTGCCAGCCCAGTAAAGGAGGAGTGAGAGGGGGGACTGCGGGGTCTCGGGGAAAGGAGCAGCAGCAGCACGCTGTGAAGAGGACACAGATGGCTGTCTCTTCTATTGCAGCAATAATCTGTGACTGCATTAGATTCACAGCTGCTCGCCCAATCCACCAGGGGATCCCACAGCACCGAGTGCAGAGAGAAGGGAAAGTGAAAATCCACAGTGAGAATTAGCGTATTCCAAAGCCGCCTCTCCATCACAAGAGCTCTGCCTTCAGTATCCACTCGGCTGCCGGTGGGCACCTTATATGCCGAGACGCTGTGGACACCGGCAGCAGAGAGAAAGAGCTTAGCTCTTTGGAAAAAGCTTAGAGGCTCTCATAATGTCGGTTAGAGGAGGCTATATATCCCCCCTCCGTATTTATGTGATGTAAGTGCCGATCAAACATGAGATGTTTGTGTATCACAAATTGTGTTCATTGTATGATATGCTGCTGCCATGTGCTGGGAAAGTACGAATTCCGATACCAACACATACATAATGTCACTTGGTATTGAAATGGCCCTGGGTATTGAAAGACTTAACACCCCTTTATTAGCATCAGCTGGAGAATAAGTGTTACACGTATTCCGATTTAAAAGCCCAAATATGAGTGGATTACATTATCATACGGCCCTTAAAAGCAAAACACACCAACAGTAGTTGCCAGCAAATGTTATTGCCAAGTTACTGGTGGTCTTTGTCTCCATGGTTCAGAGTAGTTCTCATTGATCACAGTTGCTTGCACCGGGCCCTATCACATGTATTTCAGAGAAGGCAAACACTGAATGTTTCTAGTTGGACAAGAATACTTCAGCTATTTCTCAGAAAAGATGGGCTCAGATCTGTGATCACATCACTAAGTATGTTGTGGGACAGGAACAGAACCCCGGACTGTGAGACGATGGGATTTCCAGGATGGGCGCCTTATATTATTATATACTGTGCTGTTTGGCATGCGAGGTTTCTGTTGCACTTTGAAAGTAGATGGCTGCCGTTTTTTGTCCTTCTGGGTATATTGGTTTATCTATTACGTCACTGATGTGCGTCCGATTCGAAGCTTGGATCCTGTCTTATGATAAGCTTATTAAAGACATCTAATCGGTGTTTTTAGTTTAATATGGCTTAAATTACCGCTTGGGTACAGATGACCTAAGTGAGGGATAATGTTAGTTTTATGAATTTTGGCTGTTTCCAGAAGTACTGCTATAAGATCCATCTGGTGAGTTTCTAGGCTGATTGTTAGTAAAGTATTTAAGTTATTTCATGGTGTATCAGATCCAGATGGGGCTTGCTAGTGGATACGTTGTTTAAGCTAGAGGATTCCGCCCTCATTATTTTACCATGCTTTATACCTAGCGTTTTGCATTTTATACTTGTGTCACATATATGTTTCTGGAAGTGTTTGGGAAATTGTCTTGTTGCTGTGATGATAATGATGTGGCTAATGCAGTGGCTTTTTGTAGTAATTATTCTATGAAGCTTTACCAGCTAGTGGCACATGGGACAGAAGATAGGTAGTCATTTTCACACTTGAGGCTTCTAGGTATGGTATCTTTTGCTATGGTGGCATAGTTTGGGTGAAGTTATGTAGCTCCTACTAAATTCTCTACCTTATTTAGTACCATTTAGCAGATTTCTTCCTTAATTTCCATTGCTATTACCCCATAGTTTAGTACATACCTTATTATAATTCAGTGCTTAGTACCCTGCCAAAAGCATTATTTTAAGAAAATGTTTCCTTCTGATATAGAATTGCGTCCTAGTAAATCCCCTTAATGAACTTGTGAACAGGGTGGATTTAGCGCATGCTTCAATATAGCCTTCCATCTAGATTGTAAACTTGCGTGCAGGGCCTAATGTAATACATAATGTATTGATTTGTCTATTCTAGTCTTGATATATGTATTATAAGAAGCGCTGTGTAAATTACTGGCGCTATATAAATAAAAATACATTATTATTATTGTTTTATTTGAAGAGGCTAAACTTGTTGTTCTGTGGTACTCCGACATATTTAGTACAGTTGTAGTTATCACACTCATGTAGGTCCAAAGGGTATTTTAATCTGCTGTCCATATACAGCTGCTTGTTCCTTAGCTGTGTGCGAACCATTTTATTACAGCGATAAGAATGCCGAGCACTTGTGTGACGCTTGTTAAGGAACTGACTTGCTGTTTTACTCCCAGTATTTAGATCCTTGTAAAAATACAATAGATATTATATAATGGAAGTGTTGTAATGCGTTGCATTATATGCTCCTGGAACAAGTTCTACCCCAGTGAAATCAGGATGTGGATAAGGTCAAGCACTCCAGACAGGAGGTGACCTCCATTGGAAGCCAAACGGATAAAAATCTTACCCTTCCCTGTAAACTCCTTCCTTCACATTTCAAGTTCTCCAAGACCAGACAACAAAGAGCCAGTCTCCGGTTTCCTCACGGTCAACGGCTGCCTTGGGTCAATGTCCCACCTTTTGGTGCAACCTTTACCTTGTCAGGATAACCCTAGTGGGAAGTTCAGCACATGAACGTCAAACACTATCACCAACAATCCACAGATCATGTACGACACTCGGAAAATTTAGCTTTTAGGGTCTGTCTGGCGGTTTGGTTTCATCATTAGATTTAATCACCGCTAGACGTTATGCTTTTATTTGAGTGATCTCCCCTGTGTGTTCATTCAATGATTTCATTTTCAGTACTAACAGAAAAGCTGTATTGAATAACATAGGGGCTTTTGTGGAGTGATACAATAAAGCAAGAATTCAGCCCAGTAATTACAATTTAAAACACCTATATAAGGCATAAATATTGGGGTTTCCGTCACACTATATGGCCATATATCGCTCAGCCAGCCACAAAGTACGCCATGTTTGGAGAGTCCTAGATATTTTACATGGCTATATTGATTACCAAGGAGCTGAATCAGTGGGACTGCACTGCGGTTTAACCCACTGACATTCTCATAGTTGGGTGATAGAAATCTCTGAAGGTACCAAACCTGCCCCTTAGAGATCTAGTAACTTTTGTACGAAAGGCTTTATGGTGATCCCTCGGTAAACATTGGCTGGGGAATTAGCGGATCAAGGTTACACCGTTTATTGCACAAAAGAATTAACTGCACCATATAAATAGCTGCTGTAACCATATAAACAAGTGACATTGTTATGAATGGCACATAATGCGGGGTTGGGTAGGTTTGTATTTGTAATGACTGTAGGTTGTAGTGAGAGCTGGCCCTCCAAACTCTGTGATGCTGTTCCAGGAGGTCATAAGTAGAAGTGGCTAATTTAACCTGATATGTTGGCACCATATAAATAAAAGTTAATCACTTGTGACAGAGGTGGGCTCATTTAACCTCTTCACCTATAGCATGTAGAGAGATATGCAAGTGTGTGTGATTTATCATAATTTTGCATTCTAAAAAATCAGAAAAATATAGGATGTGTTTATGGTGCTAGACCCCCTTATGCAATGACGTTTTCTCCCCTTTCCAAAAAATGAAGGGCAATATGAAACATAAATAAAATAAAACATCAAGTTTATATAAAAAATGTATGAGGGAACCCCAAAGGGATCAAGCCATGCTGCACTGGGCACGGTGCAAAAAATTATATGTGTGTGTGTGTGTGTGTGTGTGTGTGTGTGTATATATATTATATATATATGTCCCCCTATTTATATATATTATATGTCCCCCCTTAGCCCCACCACTGATATTTAAAAAAAATCAAAAACTTCAAACCACTTCAGCCAATAGTGTTAAATATATAGGATAAAATGGAAAGGGTGGATGTGGCGCTCATGACTGTAATTAGTAGATGTTGCTGAACATAAATGGCGTCATTGTTAATCTGTGGCACCTACAGTATACAAGACACTTTAAGCCAAATTGCTGAAAAAGTATAGTTTCTCTACTGTCACTAATAATAATGATGTATTTTCTACTGAACTAAATGATGTCTAGTGTCCTTTTAATGCTCCTGTTGATGGGTTCATTGTAGTGCTTCTGATCATGAGCATTTCCAAGCTTTGCACCACAGCCACTCTTCTACATAACCCGGCCTGAGATGGAAGTTAAATTGTCTTTATGTATTTGTGTAGATTTATATGTATTCAGTGTGCTATTCGGCATCCCTTGAGAGATGCGCTGCAAACAATCCTATGTCACGATTGCATCAGGCGCTGCGTGTGTCTGCAGCTAGTGAGCCGGCAGGTAATCGAGCCCTTATTTACTGCAGTAGAACATGTCTTGGGGGACTCGGGCATGGATAGAGGATCTAATGTGATTTCATTGCCAATTTATATTTTTCAACGCACTTCTTGTAATATTTCCATGTATTTTGGCTTTAGTTTTTATATCATTTCCAGCAAGCTGTATAGATGTACGTAGATGAACATATTAAATATGATGCCGTTTCGTGTACACACTTGTGGCTTAGTGGTATGTATAAACAGAACTATAAATAATCATGTGATTCCATGATTTAGGATCTGGCAGATGTAAAACTGACACTTAAGATGTGATTTCTTGTATAGAAACCTGACAAATATTTACACACAATATGCACCGCGATTTACATGGTGATTTTGCACCATTTTTTTTCACAGACCAATTTTTTTGGCATTTGCTACAAGACAAGTTGATGTCCGTATATTTTACAAATGTTGCAAAATACCCACTTTTTAATATTTTCTACTTTATACATAATAATGTGGTGCCTTTATACATAATGTATCTTATCGTTTCTGGTTATGTTTCAAAATATTGTTTTATTCTTGGCTACACCCTAAACATCACTGTCATAGGTGATAGGTGCACAATATCTATATTTTTAACAATGAAACTGTAGAATACGATCAGCCCGATGATAATAATCATATAATTAATAATAATCACGAGAGCCTAGTATTCACAAATCATTGCGTGTGATTGTGTCTTCTCTGGCCGAAGACAAACGGCTGCGTTCTGCACCAGAACTCTTTCCCGAGATGTCTGATAATCAGAGGCGGCCGGGGAGTCTTCTTAAGTCTACATCATTAATGCTTTCTTCAGACCTGCGGGTTATACAAACGTTGGGCCTTTTAGCAATGCAAAGGTTATGTTTTATTGCGGGTTTAATGTATGTTAATGTGCATTATAGAGGCAGCAAGAAAGGATGGGGCATAAAAAGCCTTTTTGTGTCCTGCAAGTTAGTGTCTGAAGATCTATACATATAATTAAGCTGAATCCAGTAAAGCCAGGAAAAGTGTTAAAAAGCCTTGAGAGTTCAGGGTTGGCGGTGCGGCCGGCTTCCCGGTGGCTTCTGTATACTTAGCAGATAATTCAGTGCTTGTTACGTGCCCGGCTCCCCGTTGTCCTCTGTCATTCCTTAATTAGCTGCATTCTGGCTCTTGCTTCTCATCACCTCCACTCACAAGACATTCCAGCTAACCTTTTAGTGAGGAAAGATTATGTTTGCACTGAATTAACGCTTTCCAGGCCCGCAGCTTGTCTGTGTGCCCTAGAACATACTTTTGTAGCCCTGGTCTTGTATAACATTATTCGCACCTTGTAGGCAAATTAAGTCTTTTTGGAAAGCTGGACAGTGTTATCTCTTCCTCTGACCTTTAACACGTTAACACCACCATGCCAGGAAGAGACTGTGATCCTAGAAATTTAAGATCTCCTGCCATGGCTCCCAAAGCGGCCATTGCTATGAGCCCCCCTGTAATGGAAAAGTAATACTAATTGTTTTTACCATCACACTAAATTAAGTACATACAAAGTACTTTAATATGCATTCTTCATCGGGGCATTAGACTGTCCCATTAAGTAGAGAAGAGTAGTAGAGCTGCCGTTAAGCTGTGACTTCAAACTTTTTGATTTTGTTGGATGTAATGTTCTCATGCAACCTTTAATATAATAATTACAAAAAAACATACATTTTATAATTAAATAAGGATTTACACCTAAGAAGTTTTTTTTTTCCTTTAAGAAATGAGGACAGGCCTACCTCCAGTTCTCTGGAATAGGTTACTTTTCAGCTCCACGTGGGAGGCTTAACCGAGAACAGAGCTCTCATTATACTGCCAGATGGCCGATACCCAGGTGGTAACAACCCCCACCACCCCAACTAAAAAGTCTTAGTATAAAAAAGGATGGGAGACATGTGTGACTTCATAATATAAAAACCTGTGTAGTAGTCTATAAACAATAAAAGGCAGCAGTTTACTATAAGGGTAACGGGTAATACCCTGTAAACCGAGTTGTTTGGATGGTGCGGCACACGGACAATTGGTAACCAGTAAAAGTGGATTTCTACACGCTTAAGGATCATATGAATACCCCGATGGCATAAATAGTAACATGGAAGTGCTTTGCCATCAACAGACCACCATACTGCTGCCACTAGAGTATCCTGCGGCGCATGGTGCTGCTTCCTTTGCCCAGCAGAGCCCCGTGCTGCATAACTTGAGGATTCTCTGCTGCAGATGTAATGTGAAGACTTTCTTTTAACGTTAACTAACCAGACGCCACAGCTTATATAATATCACCTAGAAAAAATCCTTCCTGTAATTTGCACCCATTTGCACCCATATGCACCTTTGCATAAATCCCTGGCTGGGTTCCCTTTTAATGTCATTTTAAGAGTGCAGTGAACACGTCTCGCTTATACCCTGCCACTGAATAGGTAACCATGTGACACAGAATGTGCCCATCAATCTGTGAAATGACGTGCCTCCCAGGAACACTTGGCAGGAGTAACTGCTTGCAGGCCAGTTTTAGGTCACAATGACACACGAGGACATCCAGCAATGAGAGAAACTCTTTGGAATTCGCTACCCCAGATTTCCACCGGAGAAGCATTTCACGCTGGCTCCAAAGCAGCTCATGTTACATATCATATAACCGTTACTTTATAACTGATGACACCACAACGCCACCAGAAAAGCAAGTGAACGTCTCTCCTATTTATTCTTTTTTCTTGGTGTGACCTCATATAGTAATATTTTCACAAGAAGAAACACACGTCACAACGTGTTAATGTCAGCAGTTCTTGGCACTGGGGAGCCATTCTTCTTCCTATAATACTAACCCAAAGATTGTAAGCTTTGCAGTATGAGCAGAGCTGCACGTTACATCAAATGAGATGGGAAGCAATAAACCCTGTCTTCGTGTGGTGTGTGACTTCTCCTCCTTCATGTCATCATGTTTGCAGAGGATCCTAGAGGAATCCAAACGCAATTCCTATTTGTGAGCAAACAGCACCACCTGTGCCCATGGATGACTTTCTGTGTAGGAACATCATGACTTCTGTGTCACCGGTGCCCTCTAGTGGTGCAACAAAGCAATTGGAGGACAGTTGAGGCATTAACACAACATGGGTTTGTCACCTACAAATATATATGCAGAGAAAAAAGTTATGCCTCTCATCACCTACTAATTTCACAGATTTATTATTTTTTATTTTTTACAAAGGAGGAGGCTTTGATACGTGTTTGAGAGCC
This sequence comes from Spea multiplicata, assembly GCA_009364415.1. NCBI lineage: Eukaryota > Metazoa > Chordata > Amphibia > Anura > Pelobatidae > Spea > Spea multiplicata. The sequence goes on from VKOC01000001.1 coordinate 45,241,860, forward strand.
ATATGAAGCTTACTCCTTAATATGAATATCTTACAAATATGCCATATGGCAAGTTAATATCTTATTGCCGGTACCTGCCTGATGAGTCTGTAAATACCTGCCAACCGTCGTAAGGCCAGTTTATATATTAGTGGCACATTTGATGACCTTTGTTGAGCTTCAGTGCTATACTTCCTTATAAGCCAATACAATAAATGTATCTTCTGTGTACACTTCCAATTCTAGCATTTGAGATCTGAGGGCCTGCAGCTTCCAGAGGAGTCTGTAATATGATGTGCAACGGCATGGAACGGGATCTGAACATCTTGCAAGCCGATCTTGTCAAGTTTAAGCATGGTGCGGAGTATCGGGTTCCTCAAAGGCAGTGAAACCTTATTGTGTTAATTTGGCTCTTGTCCGTGGCAGTCAAGCACTGCACGTTCCCATGAGCGGTTTTACTGTTTGGAGAACCTGATACAGTGTCCGCTTTCACAGAGAACCACCTCTGACCTTAATGTAAAGCACACTTTTGTGCACCCATACTATAAGCAGAACTGATTAGGTTGTAATATTAGCTCTTTGTTCATGTACTTATTCATGTGTTTAAGGATCTGTCGATTAGCAGAAGAATCCACACATTGTTTCTTTGCATCTCCTTGTTTCAGTCCCTGCACATGTGTCAGGGTTATAGTCTACCTGTACAGGTGTAGGCTGTCCATTTAAAGTGCTGCTCAGTGAAATCTCTGGCTTATGATGCCCCGAGTGACGGCTTCAGCCTCCATCTGTTCTGAGAGGCAAAGAAATTGAGTGAAAGTTGTTAACAGACATATCTGTTGCAGCCTGCGGCGCTAGTGTCGCTACAGGATGACGGTCAGGAATTTATGTCAGTTCAGTACAGTTAACAATCCCTGACAATCCATGAACTGTGAGAAAAAAGGCAATAAATAAAGACACGGAAACGGATTTGCCCGCTGGAGATAGAGATGGGTGGCAGGAAGAGACAGTAGACAGAGCAGAAATTCTTCATTGTAACACTGTGTTCACTGTGCACAAATATTGCAGACGGCAACCCATTAGCAAGCAATTACTATTCAAATTAATTCAAACAACTGATTAGTAATCTAAGGTTTTTGACACCGTTGTTTTAATTACTGGATTCTACTGTTAACCCTCTATGCATAGAGAATGTTGTGCGCATAAATCAAATATATTGCCAACGTGCTTCTGCATGCTTTTGTTCCCCAAAACCTCTTTTTTGCAATGTTTAGTAGATTTGGGGATTTTTAAGATCCAGGTGGCGCTGCCGCAGTACCACAATACAGGAAAAGTGTTAAGGATCTATGCGGATCTCGCACGCGGTGTTGGCACAGATTTCCCAATTATTATCTGCGGGAATCTGAAAAATGCCACCCGGTTCACCTCGTCTACACAAATCTGATGTGAGATTGTGGTCTGGGTCAGGAAGGGCTGGGTGAGCACAGTAAATATTGCTGAAGGATATCACAAAGTTTTAGATTTTATTTTTTTATAGATTTTTAGTTTCAGTGTGTACTTGTTGACAAATTACAGCCATCAAGAGCTGGGAAAATGCAGTGCAAGTGACCGTGCCAGGGATGCTGCAATATAACATGCCCCAAAAAACGAGCAAAATGTGTAAAAGAAACTACATCTCCATCCAGTGAGCTGATTTCCTAACCTTAGTGGATAGTCTCGTCATAGCAATATAGAGCTCTTGTTTCCTAGGGGCTTTATAGGAGCGTACCTGCGCACATTGCCACCCTACGCGTGTCACAGAAGAAGGATGCCCTGGTGGGTCAATTTGCGAAGTGGTACAGGGCCCTCTCTGTATACAGACGTGCCAGTCTGCGGGCCTCCGGGTTATGATGATGATGATGATGATAGCAGGACCCACAGAGGTAGAAATCCCTGTCCCACCAGGGAAACGGGGTGCATAGGCCAGGCTCGCTTACAGCTGAGCCTCCTGTGACCCCTGTAGTTATAACACTCACTTAAGGCTAACATGCGCGGTGCATATGGCATTTTATGTGTATTAGCTGAGGGATTCTAAAGGTTAAGCGGCGCTATTTATCACAGTAATGCGGAACAGTTTAGCCAAGTATGTCACTAATAATATTGTAGCAAGAGAGGGGGTCCCAGTGGGGCTGTGAATGCGTCCAACAAGGGTGCCTGCTTTCTGTACACAAACACACTCCATTATTGCTACATTACTAGATATGAATGAACAAAGTTCTGGGCTCCTGGCTTCTGTAATCAGACCCTTAGCTCGGAGAGATTAAAAGGGGTTGGGCGCGTGATTTGCTCTGGTTAATGTTACACAAACACACAGATAAGATAGCCGATACAAATGTCCCTGAATTCTACCTCCTTATCATTTGTGGCTCATTAATACTTAATTGTTGATCAATTTAATAACCCAGCATATTGTAAGATAAGTGACTCCTCAGTATGTATTCTGTCCCATGAGTTGCAAACCCCTCTTGACGCCTTCTCTACAAACATGGATGCGTGTGAACCTGGTGAGTATTTTACTTTCTGGTGTATTTCTCATAGTGTTGATCCAATAAGCAAATCAGGCATAAAGGGGGTTAACAACGGTTTCAAACTGGTAGCGTCAGGCGTGACGGATCTCACGAATTTTGACCCTTGAATATTCTATTACAGGAGCTGTCAGGAAGTTAAAGTTATAGCGTGCTGTAGTCATATCGCCCCGCGGGTGTTTACACACGGGAATAAGTGTGCTTTATTGCGTTGTGACATTGGGGATTTATTTTAGATCGTGTCTTGAGCATTATTGGCAGGTGAATGAGTTCTAAATCATTACTCCAGTGATCCAGAATCTAAAAGTAGTTTGTATAGTTGGTTCATTGATTAATTAGAACAATGAAATGTACGTAGAGGACAGTGAAGGGATTTGGGTGTATGTGGAGTGGAATCGGTTAAATACGGGCATTACTGTGTAATGTGATTACGAACCTGATGATGACCCAAAGTACAGCTTTAAAACGTACGTTTACTGAAGCCTGGAGTGTGTGTGCTTCAGTTTTGTATTTTGATTTGGAAGGGATTGTCGCCCGTGTTTCAGGAGAATGAATGAAGGTTTATTTGTATTATGATTGGACGTAAAGTGAACTATTGCATATTTACCTTTTAAAAGGCTCCATATTCCGGCTACTTCCTGATCAGCAAACAGTAAGCGTGCCCTGATCAGCATGGGTTACACGGGGCTCTGCTCGCTGATGGAACGGAGCTGTGTGCGCTAGAACCGTTTGGAGAAGGAATGGCACATCTATAAGCTGCCAGGGCGTTATTACTTTCTTATCGCACACGGATGTGTTTACAGGTTCAGAGTTACAAGTGCATTGCATTAGAGCGAGATGAGATAAAGCTGCGTGGTGTGCCTGGCCCGGCACTAATCTCTGCTGTTAGTGGCTGGGGAGAGGCAGCCTCTTCTGCGAAGGGTTACAGAAGGACACTGAAGGTGAAGCCTGGGTTCTGCCTCCTCATAGGGCACGACCTGTGATACAGATATACGTGAAATACATCTGTGTGAGACCCGGCTTCAGGCAAGTTCACACAGACAGTTACATGCTGGCACCCAAAAGAATGAGAGACTACAAAGGGCGAGAATAAATCCATGCACTTATTGCATTGTCTGTATTGGCGCATTGGGATGAGTTTAGGGCACGTCATTCACTCCTTTGTTATATGGTCGCTCCTCCACAAGCGATTTAAAGAGCAACTCTGTAATCACAGTCACACCTTGGCTCCTTTGTGCTCACCCAGGGAGTGGAAGCGGTAAATTAGCATTATGTGGATTACTGTAAGGAATTAACCTCTTTGATGCTAAAGATAACAAAGTAACCATGTGATCAGTCCTAGTACCGGTATTACCCTAACTGGGTGCATGGAAAACATATGTTTCTTTGCTGCTTACTGACCAACATAGTTTGTAATGGCCAATTGCCCCCTATTGTGCTTTTGTAATATTGTTCCTTTTAAATTGCATGTTCTTGGAACTGGAACCCCCCAAACTGTATGCAGATCTATATATATAACTCCAGCGGACTTCTATGTGCTTTTTACAGGCATACATTGTACAAAGCAAGGCAAGGTAAACTGCCAAGTCCTCTTATATTCACACAGACTACACCTTAAATTAGTATTGTTGTAAAAAATAAATAATCTATTTAAAATAGTAATAAAAAAAAAAATAACTGTAGCCCGCGGGTCTGGTTCCGGAAAGGGACCCCCTTTTTAATCTTATTTATGCTATGGGAAGCACTTATCGCTCCCTGTCCTGATTTTGTTGTAACCAAATTCCTGCAATCTCTAAGGTTCTGTAATTGTCAGCACAAATAAAGCAAATGCACTTTTCTAATCTTATCAAAGTGACGAGAGTGTTAGCATTAAGTGGACGTGTCTGCTAGCACGTGGTATCTTTTAAGGAAACGAAACACCCGGTATTGTTTCGGTGTCGTAGGATGGTAACTGTCTATTTAACATGCCTGTCCCTTTAACAGCTAGTGGGCAGAATCTGCCTTATCACGTGATGACCACAGCCCAGCAAATCTCTTGTATAAAAGCCCAGTTTTCAGATGCACTTTTGGTGTTATTTTGGCTTTTGATATAGGATAAGTAGCTCGTCGTTGTAGAGTTTAGCCCTATTAGTTCACTTTTCTCTTTGGAGGGCGTTTTACCTGATATACACCCATCATGTCTTTATAATGTCCTATAATGCCGTGCTCATGATTCTACACAATCAGGATGATAAGCAGTCTTATCATACTAGCCACCGGTGGAATACTGGCTTATAGTTATAGGGACACCTTTTGCTACAGAGCTAATCTTTATGCATAACTGCAATTGTATCGGTATATTCTGCTCATCACAACTCACTTCAGAGCTCAGGCGATAAGCAGACTTCTTGAAGCTTTAAAGTGACACTCCAGCCATCATGTGTGCTTTAACGCATAGCTGTATGGCCCCTTTAAATCTTCATGGGGTCCATTTTGCAATGCTTCTGGGGGATATGCATTTGCCCCTTCCCTGCATACACCTCTACCTAGGGGTGTCGGGGACAGTCAACTGTACCTTTAAACAAAGATTTAAGAAAAAAAAAAGTTTTTCTTGTGTGAACTGCAGAATTTTGCTGTGGGGGCAGTACAGCAAATGTTTGACTTTCTGTGCCACTCAAAGCACCTGTCACTATCCCCAATCTCCAACAGCAGGCTAAATGATATGGATTGGGGCCTTCGGAATCCGTGGCACCAGTAACTTTGGTAATATTTCTTCTTTCAGCCTCGAATGAGTTAAAAATAAAACAATTAATAAAGTAGAGATTGCAGCAGGGTTGGGGCCAATGGGTTAAAGCACAGAAGGTTCTTTAAACTGATTCTCATGGGCTGGGATTGATAGCTGGAACCAGCTTGTCAGGCTCCCTTATCTGCTGCTGTTTTCAGTGATTGTTTGCTTTAGATAAGGGCTGGGGAGTGATAAAAACGGGATAACATTCTGGAGATAACGGCTCTTTTGAACCTGCTGGCAGCAGAGAGGGACGCGTTCTCCTTAGACTTGAGCAAGTGATCTTTAACACCCCTGTTATTTTGACTCTCTGCACTGTGTATGATCTAGATCAATCGTACCTTCTGAGCCAGACTCCCTCTGTGTGTGAAAATCATTTTAATGAAATGTATACTAATTCACCTCTGCCTAACCAGATGCATGCACACACATAAATGTATACACACATATATATAAATAGATTATATCAGCTTGGATTAATTGCCTTTGACCCGTATTGCTACCTCTGCTGAGACTTGCACCCATCTTTTGGGTGAATAGAAGGCCCTTCAGAAAAGGTTTGCCTGGAAACTGAAGGGTTAAACGTCGGCTCTCCCTACCCTGCAGCAGAGCTGGTAACACACAGCTGGTGAATTCTAATCGATGGCAGATGTGCAGCAGGATCCATCCTATCTCTGGCAACATTTACACAGAGATAAATAGGCCTTAATCAGCTATAAATAACAGCATGTAATGTCTAAGGATCACTAACCTTCTGTGCATCTCCTCTGGGACGCAGGGCAAGACTTAATTACTGCAGCCTACCGCAAAGGACCCAGTAATCACGAGTGGGGAGGAAATACCCAGGGAGCCTCACAGCTTGGTGGGATAGCCATGTTCAGCGTGCGGATGTAATGTCCGCATCTCCATGAACCCCTCATACAAGTGCCACCTGAGATCTGTAATTGTATGCGAGACCTTTGCAAAGAAACCAATGGCTTTTATCAGTGTCTTTCTCCTGGAGAAACTGTAATGAACGTCCACGCGGTTTCCTGCGTGCGGCTGATGGGCACAGTTCGAGGTGTCTGTGTTCTTCGTACCGGTGGTGCATTGGTGCCACACTGTGGGGAAAGTGTATAGCAATTCAGTGGGTAGAAACAGAAGGCATCCCACACGCGCTTGCTGTCTGTTCTTTGCCTCGTATTCCTTATTTTCACAGTGAACACGGTACAGACATATTCTGTGTCCTAGCACAACAAGTCTTATTTCATTAGGAGCATTCTGTACCGGCTGTGATAGCTCCACGTTCGAAGAAAAAACAAAAAAACAACAATTTTACCGCACGTATATGATTATACATTAGAATAAAGTGCAATTCTAGTTACATACGGCACACATATGAATATACATTAGAATAAAGAACATTTCTAGTGTTGAAGGGTGTGCAGTAACCATAGCAACCCACATAATGTTTGTTCTGATTGTTTCACTTTTACTGCCACATTCAACTAACGTTACAGCCGTAACCCAAACTGTTGCCCAAGCAGGCTTGTATTAATAGGAAGAATGGTTTAACCTCCATAAATTCTTCTTCAGATTGGCTCCTGTGGCTTACGTGAGAAAACCTCCTGCTCCAGCTGCCGGTGCTGCTGCGTTTGATGCAGAATCTGCTTTCCGCTCAAAGTTACAGTAATGCTCATATGGCATCAGCCCAACTGCATATGTGAGCTGTGTCTGCTTATCAGAGCTGGGATGGAGACAAAGGCTTTCCCCCCGAGGGAGGTCAGGAATTTAAGTGGTGTCTGGGGGGACATCAAGGTCCATATCCTTCTGTCTGTGTCTAAAGCCTGACTCGGGGCTCAGATGAAATGATGGTCCTGCCATTTTATAAAGAGGAAGAACATGGAGGGATCGGTAGACAGCTTAATCTCTGATGGGACAATTTTACTCAGATCTCGGCATCTGCATGTGATTAACGTATGAAATCCATTACTGGCTCTCCATTCCATGTCTCTATGCGGTAGTTTGATACATGTACTTCAGAGACAGTATATTATGTCAAACATTCCTACCTCACCATGGGGAAAACTCTTGCATGAATAATAGCAGAAATCTCTGGGGCTCATATAGGATTTATAGACACATATTTTCTTAAATCCTTTTCCCACATTCCGTGGTGAATTGCCCACCTCGCTGTAACCGTGCAGCAACACAGAGAATTCATAAATGATGCCACTCTTCCCGGAACACAGTATGGACCCCCACATCTCCAGATCCTGCAGATCATTTCACTGATGATACGCTGCATCCTATTACCAAGGCCAGTGTTTGTGTAGCTTGTATCCGTTTGTCTTTCTTTTACTCCTTCATATTTTCAGCATAAGATATTGCTACCTGGTACCCTAACAGGTTGGTTGGCGTGTTACATTAGCCTCAAACAAAACCTTCCAGGTGTCCACCACGTTTGGCCCCTTTTCTCTGCCCTTCTGAGGCTTCGGCACAAACATTTTTCGTTTGGCTTGTCGTTTTGACAAAACATTTCCCCCCACTAGCTCCTCATTTCTGCTTTATACAAAAGCAAAGATTTTGGTCTAGGATAAACCCAGCATTTTTTTAATCCGTTTTCACTGTTTTGTTGAAGGTAACATTTCTTTTGTACCAACATAATGGAATCTGCTGGCGCTCTATAAATAGATATAAGGTAATGTTGCCAACATAGAATCCCATAAGGTTGTGATGACCGTAAGTTACATTTTTTTTCTCATTTGTTTGTTCAGAAAAAATGTTTATAAAAGGTTCTACCTTTTCAGCGTATGGCATTTTCCCTCTGTAACAGCCTGCAAATCCAAACCATGTTAAATAAGGAATTATAACCAATTTGTTATTTTCAGTTTTCATATATCAGTTATGGTTAGTGAACTGGTTTTCCATTAAAACCCATTTCTAAGACATATTGAGCTTGTCAGCTTTAAATTAGAAGCATAAAACATCTATTGATGTAAAGCTAGTAGCCCGCTTCGCGCAGAGCCGTTCGCACAGAGAGTTCCTGCCCCAGATTGATTTTAAAGGGCAGGCGCTCAGATGGCTTGTATTTGCATTCCTGGCTGTTCTCGTCATACGTAAGACGTCTCCGCTTGCACAAAGGGTTAAATTATTTCATCTAGACCGGCTCATAGCATTGGTGGAATAGCCGGGTTTAACTCCATAATGATTATTAAAAGAAAAATTCATTATGAAACCAATAGTTTAATATTGCTGCTGATATCCTATTAAATTCGGTACCACTTGCTAGCATTACACTGCTTAATGGTACATCTGGCCCTGGCTGGCCCCTTGTATGCTTGTTACATGGTGTTTTACAGTGGAACAGGCTTGTTTATGCCGGACCAACTCTTCTGTGATTCCAGGAATAAAGGTCACTCTCTGAACGCCTACTGCTTTTATGAATCCCTGCAAGTCCGTTGTGTGTCTCTGTGGTGTATTGGCTGGACTTTTACATCTCTGAGTGCCGTCGTCTTCATATTGTTGCCTTGTCCCATAGCTCAACACTTGATATATGCAGTTAGTCTGACCTTCTGCATGTTAAATGGTGCTTTTAGTACGTAGGCCTAGCTTGCTGCCGAAACAGTGGCCTTTGGTTTATAGGACAGACAGAAGGAGCCCAGCTGTCTGACCGCTTAGCGTCATCTCATTCCATATTTGAATGACCGTTGCGTATATCTGTGAAATAAATGTTTTATATCCCATGCTTAGGCATTTATTGCCAAATTACACACAGCCATACAATTCATAGGGAAGCGCTATTTATTACTTCATGATGTACTTTGCAGCCTGGCCTTTTAACTAATCATCTGTGTTTGTTTATTCTTCATTTGCAAACGTAACTCTCTCATTCCTGCGCAAAATCACAGCAGGATGATTCAGAAATCTTTGAAGATTATTTATTTGTATTTTATAGTACAAAAATTCTCAGGATTCCCGAAAACATTGATGGGGATGTAATCGATACACAAGCTACAGAACTCTTTGCATGACTCCTGCGAAAGATGTGAAACCTATGGTGCATTATAATGACACGAGGCTCGCGTTTCGCTTGCTTCAGGCCCGTCTGCTGTCTGTTTTTTTTAATCTTCTATGTTACAGCACATTCCCCAACTACAATTAAAACGTTGACACCTGGCTCGGCTAGGCCGATTAGGCTTTGATTCTCTGTAATTATACGTTATCGCTCACATCCAGTGGCAATATTACCTTCTGTACTGTACGATAACACTTATTAATTCAATAAAAGAAATCAATTCACAGGCAATTTTGGATGTAACACCTTGGAAACAGCGCATTAACCAATCGCCGTATGCATCAGAAGGCTGTTCTTGTCATTTAATCAGCAAAGGCTGATTACAAAGCCCAGCCGCGCTGGAAGCTAATTAAGAATAGCAGATTTCAGGCCGTGTTATTGTTGTGCAGGTTGTATTAGAATGTCTTTGCCACGCATTTAAAAATTCACTTTATTTTTATTGCCATGAAAGAATTATGTTTGTGCTTAAGGCTACCGAGTCCCCCAAAGACCTAGTCATTCGATAAGCTTTTCTGTTTCGGCTGTAACCCTTCTGTATCTCTGCCCTGCTAATTGTAGTTGATGTGGTGTGTGTTATATGTCATTGAGCTGGAGAACCTGCTCCTCTAAAACTCCATTATTCAGGGCAGATGTTGAGCCCAGATGTGTTTATATTTCACGTGTTACTAGTGAAAGGAGACATCTAGCTTAGACTTTATTTGTGCTACCATATCGAAATGATTCTTTTTATGGACCATGGAAACTGGAGACCGCATCTGTGCTCATTACCTACAGACTGTCAGCCTTATCTCTTAATCCCATATTCAGCATACAACATGTTTCCCATTGTTGCACCCAGTAGCTTTCCTTACCATCTGCAAGTTGTTGGTCACTTTCTGGTTCTGACCAGCGGCCAATGTACCATGTATTTTTATTTTGATCCTATGAGCGCCTTGAGTCACACAAACACATTTTCCAGTTTGGATCGTTAGAACAAATGGAGAGTTAAGTATATCTATGATTGTGTGATGGATAATAAACAGGGCAGAAAAAGGAAGACTTTGTGCAGCCTAGAAACCATTTCTTCAATACGTTTTCAAAGCTGAAGCTTTTAAAATACAGATGGCATTCTGTGATCTCAAGCGTAAAACAGACTTCGCTTTTCCAACTTGGATTGTGTTGTGTTTTTTTTAAATACAGTCTTCTGGTTCATGGCAGGTTTGACAGATCAGAAGAAAGTTTCACAGCTTGATGCAGCTGGATTCCTGTCTTGCATGAAAGAGAAACATCTGGAGTTTTACCACGGGGCTCCAGCGTAGAGCTCTCGCATCTGTCTTGGTGACACACGTCCCACTGCATGCTCGGCTGGTAATTGCTTTTGCTTGTGTTCTATGCCATCAGCTGCATGGGAAATGCCTATTTCCTCTCGTACCATTTTGACAAAGCAGTGATTTTATAATCTTCACCTCTTCTTAATTAATATCAACATATAAATAGCAGAGAACATTTTGGTGAAGAACCTTGAAATACTATTGGTGTAGCATTAAGGGGAATAGGTAATGGGTATTGATGTGCCATAGTGAAATAAAATGATGGTATCGGGGTGTTTCTAAGGAGAATGGGGTGATGGGTAGCTGTGTGTTTTGAGGTGAATAGGTTGATGGTATCAGGGTGGTAAAAGAAGAATAGATTGACAAGTGATTGAGTGCTATAATATTTGTGTGTTGTTATATACCATTCAAATACCGCAACTCTTGGCCTTCATAGAATTGACATCTTCCACTATGGCAGCCCTTGATGCAGTCTGAATGGATTTTCTATACTATTGATGTCATTTAGTAAAAGAGTGTTTCTTATAGTGTGCATGTACCTTCTTCTCATCGGTCACCATACAGAGTCTTTGTTCCAGTGTTTATTGTGTTATAACTGGGGTCGCATTTGTTCACCACCATCTGATTCAAATGGCACACAAGGAATTCTTCCTGTGTGTTACTCGGAGATCAGGGGCTTTATTCCATGTTGTTCCAAAAACCTGTGCAAGAAAGACATTCAGGGATGGCTGGACCCTGGCAGTCATTTTCAGAAAACTGCACAAACTCTTTGGTGACTAACATCAGACTTTTGTCCCAGGTTGGCTGCTCATAAAGACTGTAAGCTTGCGAGCAGAGTCCTCTTTAAAGTATTGGTTTGTCTTAGTCTGTTGGTTCTAGTTTTGTCATACTCTTGAATATATGTATTGTTAGAATTTCTGTGTAAATTATTGACGCTATATAACGAAATTATAAGGGACACTGAAAATGTGTAGCAGAACTATTTACAATAACGAGTGCTGCGTATTAAAATGGGATACTCAGGACTGTACATATGATTCATCATGTGATACACAATGACAGTTTACATAAAAACGCAATATTCTAAATAGACTGAAAAGCAGTGCCTGCCTCTAGGGTACTCTGTGTGTAATGCCGCAGTCCTTTGCTTGGCGTGTCAAAGATTGACACATTTGATGGGCTTTCTTAAGCAGCTCAAAAGCAGACATTAAACGCTGAAGTGTTTTTCATTATACTCATTCAGGTTTAGCTACCTAGAGCCCTTCCTTTTTGAGATGTGGGGGACGCTTTACTGACATCGGTGGGCAGCTCCGCTGACATCCATGGGCGGCCCATTGACATCAGTGGGCGGCCTGCTGAGGTTTGGTGCAGGGCTAGCCCTACATGCTGAAAAATTGAAAGTGGTAGGAAGAGGAGTGCCCGACGGCGCTTAAACCAGATTCTCCCAGCAAACCCAGAGAGTTTATTAGTATAAGACCTGACGTCATAGGATAACTCTGTACAGTGATTTCCCATTCTGTTGATGAGAACTTGACTACTTTATTACCCACCACCCAGTAAGGTTTGATTGTAAATTCTTTGGGTTATTCACTATGCTGGCCTCGCCTTCTGGACTGTCCTAGGAACGTTTGCCTTGTAGAGTAAGTGTAGAGTAAGGTGAGGAAGCTCTGGTTTCATCACTGGAGAAAAATATCCCACAAATATCCCCAAAAAACCTTGGCAATTACCCCTTTATAGTTACAGGTTTTGTGATATTCCTCATGCCCTTATGTATCAGTTTCTTTTTATTTGCTGTGTAGATTGTTCGTACTATAAAGGTACCAATAATGATTAACATGAACATTCTTACTAGCTGCTGGCCACATTATTTGTACAAATGTTTATGTACATGGAGTCTTACTAATGGCAGCTTACATAAATGATTTGCTTTTAGTGGGATTTCCCTTTTAAAGCATTTGGGATTATAAATTCCTCAGCTCTATTATCGTAAAATCATTTGATATCCTTATGTATACCGATCCTTGCAATACACTCGGATCGGCCCCATTGCAAAGTCTTCATTACCCTCTAGAGAAGTTAGCCGCCTCGCATACGCTGTAATCAGATCTGACAATTTCAGACCAAGCTCCTTCCAAAAAAAGCCCAATGTTTTCCCAACTCTTTTACGCAGCTCCCTTAGGACTCTGCTCGCTACCAAATGTTTGATATTTAAGCCCTGCTCCAAAGTGATCTCTGCACAGATCTGTACAGTTCAATTATAGCTGTGAACAGATTTCGCTCCACAAACACGCCGTTGTTCCTGTGCAGCTGTGCTGGTGTCTCTTATTTATAGTTAGTCTGTTTCTGGTGTAACCCGTTTTCTCGTTCTTTCCTGCAGCATTGTCATTTAATTCCGCTATTAAAATAGACATACCCCTTTTAACGTTTCATTAGGGTTCTAGGAACATTTATGTGGATATTTCCTGGGCGCCCGTCGCTGATCATTAAGTTATTTTGGGGCATTATATTTAACACTCTGCAGTAGGATAAAGGCTTGCTGCGTCTTATATTTAGAGCCGCATTGGTAATGCTAATGTTAGCAGTGCGGCTACCAAGCAAGTCAACATTTAGAGAGATTTCTCCATAAACACGTTTCTGTGGCAACAACCTATTAGTGGCTGTTATTATGTCACACGATTAAGTATTCCTGGCAAAAATTATGAATGAACCAAAAATGTTTCCCGGAATGGCTTGGACATTAAATAGTAGTAGGAATGATGGTTCTAATGCTGCGTAAGATTATGAGGTTTAAAGCATCCGTATTCTTTAACTTCGATTTGGTTTGACAGGCAGTTCGGTTGGGGCTATTTCCTTTTACTGGCTTAAGTCATATTTATATATTTGCCCATGATGTTTTCTCTGTTTTTTTTCATTGAAATCTTTTACAGTTTGGCACCTGAGATAGAGGACAAAAGGCCAGCTTTTTCTGTAAGCGCAGAGACCTATTCTGTGTAATTTGACGAAGCCATAAGACGGATGTGGCCCAGATAACAAATAACTTGCCATTCAAAGTGATTACTGAGGTTCTAGGGGGATATGCGATTGCCAAAGCGCCCAGATATACTCGGCGGGAGATATCCGAACAAGCCAGGGAATTTTCCCAGTCTGTCTCATTAGGAGCTGAGAGCATCAGACTTTCTGCTCTGAGACATCGAGGGCACATTTTGGCCAAGTGCTCTCTGCTTTCTCTCAGTTCCAGAGCCAAATGTTAATATTTTTACTTAACAACCCTACAAGCAGAGCGTGTATTTTATTCCGAATGTACAAGCTGCCCATTTCAGTTACATCTGAAGTCTCTATTCCTCGGTCATATATTTTGCTGCAAGCGTTCCCTTAGATAATGAGCAGACCAATCCTTGCGTGACTCTTTGTCTTCCGATATTGTAATGAGGGGGGCCTTGTAATTTTTTCCGTAAAAATATGATGGTTTATTCTATTCACACTCTTTTTCTGTGTTCCCGTTTAAAGGAAAAATCTGCCTCCAAATAAGTAATAATATCTTAATTACCTTTAGCGAGCGTGCGCAGAGCAGCAGCTGTCTTCTGTGTCTGGAAGGCTTATAGCGAGGCTTTGGCGTGATAACACCTTTGGAAAGTAATGTAAACTGGGAGATTGTTATCACTTAGGCCCTCGTTTACACGACACATTATAAACACTATTTTCACAAAAACAGAACAACTGCTTTGTTTGGAATCTTATCACTAGTCCGACAAGTAAGCCGTCACCCATTTCTTTCAATCCTTACAACGCAGACCAACCCTGTGTGGTAGGACTTGATTAAAAAAACAGGACTGTCCAACTAATGTTGGATCACTTGGCTGTTATGGGTTTTAGTTGAATTGTACGGTGGTAGGCAGCTGTACAAACCATGGAAGGTGTTTGCAGGAAAGGCTCTCCTATTTTCATTAATATGGAAGTCCCTGTGTCCTTCTAGGTGACAATCCATGTGCTGCCAACACCTGTGAACCGGATCATGTCTAGTGGGCTGTTTGACAAGCATGAACAGGGTAAAGAACAAAAGCGTTTTAGTTACCAGGAAAACATTTGCTGTGACTGCTGTTTAAAGGGGCGCTCCAGTGTCTCACGGAGCCTCCTGAACTATAAATACTTCTGTAAGTACTTTCATATGCATTAACTTGCCCTGCAGAAGAAATACTTATGCAGAAGCTGCAGCTCCCCGTCTCCTCTCTGATCTGACTTTTCAAGCAACCAATCGGTGTCGAGAAAGCGCCCCAATTGAAATCAAAGAGATTGTTTTCTTGGCACGTTAACGGTGGAGTCTTGTTAGACCCCAAAGTGGACATCACAAAAATTAAAAGGGTTTGCCTTGGCTGTCAAATGCATTAAAGTGCATATGATGACTGGACAGTCCCTTTAAACAAAAAACGGTATCTGAGACCTGTCAGCGAATTGTGCTACCCTATATGCTGATATTTACACCTCCCAGCTAGTGATATTCACCTGTACTTAAAAAGAGGTGACCTGGTTAAAGGAGACTTTTACTTTCTAGCTATTAAGTTTCCCTATGGGTACTGCTGCAGAAACAGATGGCTTCCTAAAGGCTCTGGAATCCGCATGTTAAAAAAAAAAAAAAAAATGCTCGGCAGTATGTAAAATGTCTGCACTTCATTAATTCAATGACGTTAGTGCTTTAAATCTGTCTATCTATTTATCTATCTATCAAAAACAACCACTTTTTGTTATTCATCTGCCGATTGGGTTCATTCCCGGAGCTTTGGGTCCAACTGGGAGAAAGGCGCTATATATGCTGTATTTTTTGCATAGGATGGGAGAGAGCCTGTTCTGGTGTGTAAACCTCCGTCGCTATGTGTCTTCATCCATGATACATTACAAGTCTCCGAAATAATTTAGTCTTTTTTACTTTGAGTAACAAATGTGTTTAGTTCATTTAGTTAATTGGTGACCTCTTGTCTGTTTAATCTACTAAAAAAGGCAAAAGTTTATAAATTTTATAAACAAAAAGGCATCATGGTAATAAAGAGTGTCTTTGCATACTGAAGATTTTGGCTGTTTACAGAAGATATCATCTTTTATTTTCTTCCTCTTGAAAAAGTTTTCTATTCCAGTAAATTACGGTAATGTTTTCCCTAATATTAAGTGGAACGGACTTGATGAGATAGTTGAGTTTTTAATCTGTGCCGTTCTCTCTACAGTTAGTGTTTTACAGATAAATTACATATTCTGTGCTTTACAGTTTTGTCTGTTTTAAATGATCCGGAAAGTTCTCATATCTGGAGTTTTGGCCAATTTAATCTCTATAAGCTTTTTTGATACCCTCCAATATATTTGTAATTAAAATGTCCATTTGTATTTATTAAGGCAGTAAATTGCCTTTTTAACGGAGCCGATGGTCATTAAAGGTAATTTAGTGAGGAAATAACGGTGGCAAGATATTAGCTGTGATGCATCCAATCATAATAAGAGAGAATGCTGTGTCCTTGGACCCGGTTCACACCGAGGTGGATTAAATCCAGCAGTAGAGATGCTTTTTTGGTGCTGGGCTTTGGCCATCCCATGCTTTTACCCCCTTTATATCTGTGATCATGTGGGACGGTGTGGCTAGCTGGCCAGTAGATGGTCCTCGCTAGGCATTATTGAACACAGTCATAATGATAGAACCAAAGTCGACGCACGGAGTGTATATGTAGCAGTTATAAATCATGCCTAGTACCTTAAGCACCTTCTATCTCCCCATAGGTCTGTGTGACTCTTTACTGCTCAGCCCTAGGCCTGACCCTTGGGACAGTTACCAAAATGCGTTGGTAAATGTACCGCACGGAACGGACAGCCTGCACCTTTAAGAACGAGGGGGAAACCAGCCTGTTAGATGGATAAATAAGCGTTCAGCCTGTTTGCAGCAGCTGTAGCCGTGGTTCGTGCGGAAAATGAAGGCAGATGATTCAATTTGGCCTGTGCCCCGAGTACATTTCCAAATGCTTCTGTGTGTGCGCAAGATAATGAACAAATATATTGAGATGGCACGGGATCAGTGCGAGTTTACCGCTGCAGAAGCATCTCCCTCTCCCTCCTTGTGAGGGCAGGCGAACTCTGCTGAGTTAATGGGGGTTAGGGTCCCATCGCCCGCCACCTTTCAGAATGACTTAAGAAAAGAATTTGTCTCCTTTTGCCCCAAGGCTCCCTGCTGAGCTCAAAGGGAGCTTTTGATAAATGGAAGTGTATTTATTAATAATGAGCCAGGGCAGCCTGTCTGTGATCTGAAAAGTGATGCTTATCACACACGGTTTTCCGGTGGCATTGGAAAAACCAAAACACCGTAAGAAAATGGAGAAGCGGAGCTGCTCGGTGAGATGAATGCACTCATCCTGCCAACAACTCTTTACTTGTCTTTGTATTGCGCGTCCAGATAAGAAATAAAACAAAAGTCATTGCTGCAAAAATATTTGCTAGAAGAACATTTTCCCATTTTGGTTAATGCGTCAAGGAGCGAAGGCTGGAGCTTTAATGATAGAATTTAGTATTCTGCATTGGTCTTACATCCTCGCAGAATGCCCAGCGTGAGGCTTTATTTGGCCGGACGCCACAATCGTAGAAAGATGCATTACGCTTTGGTTACTTTGCGATTAAATGCTACACTGCGAGGATGTTGGAGCTCAGCTATGTGTCAGACTTGCAATGAGATATCGGCACCCAATACAGTAGCAGAGATGGAGGTCGTAGTAGTGGAATAAGATTATTCCTAGCACTCTTGTACTTTTCAGGAGGAAAAGAACATGTGATCCTGTCTCAAAAACAAAAGAGTAGATCACATCTTCTCTGAGTGTTATTTTGTCCATTTGTTTGTCCTGGGATAAGCAGAAATTGTTTAGAATGCAAATGTTTGTTTTTGATACTCACACCTTGCTGCAAGAAATCACATTAATTGACAGCCTTTAGCTACTCAGGGTTGTGGGCCCGATGTGGGCCTTGTCCGTCTATTCTGCTATATGAGCTACAGGCCAGATATATGGTCATGCCTATTTAGTAAGCATTTGGCCCATCTCACCAGCCCTTTTGTTGCTCATCAAAACTTGTATTATACGGTCCTTGGTCTCATATACAGGATAGCTGTGTGCATATCCCAAGGCCTCTTACCTTTTGAACACGTATTCATTCACGTGATGCACGGAACATTGGATCCTTGCAGACCTGTAGGGGGCGCTCTGTTTTGCAAATTCTTAATTTTAACTAATTAGAGTAATTGCTGATGAGGTTAGGCAGGCTTCTCCATCGCAGATGCAGGCAGCAGGTGTAAATGAACACGATCTGTCACAGCTGCAAAGAGGTCCTTGTAATTTCTAGCAGCACATAGCGGGCCGGACCCCTTTTGGCACATCTAACAATTGATATTTACTTAGGAAGGTTAATAACGTCAGCCAAGCCTCTAATTTGATTGCCAGTGCGCAGCCTCATTAGGTCCGACAGCTTCAGTATGCAGCAGCCTTGCTGTTATTTTAAATACAGATTAATTAATGAGCTAAACTAGAAAGACACAGAAAATGGGATTTCCACATACAGATTGTTTGACTCAGCGTTTGAATATTAAATACCGGTAATTGTATAATTATTATATAATTTTACATTCCTTTCCTTTTTTGTATCCTTAACATATTAAGAGAAATACAAAGTAGTACAAGCGGTTTATTCACTAACACAGAAGTTGTGGTTTCGGCTTAACTTCACTATGCATTGAGAAGGGCCAAGCCCAGTGTCACATTTGCTGCAGGAGTTTGGCTGGTCCTGCACAGTGCATTGGTAATCTGTGAAGTGTTCCTGAATATCTCCTCACCAGTCGAATCATGTGCTTCATACAGGGCCAGTTGACCTGTTCTAACAGTAGAGTCCAGCTTCAGTGAATAAAGTGCATTGTTAATGTTGTTTCTCTGACAAGCTACAGCAATGTTGGACTATCTGTGGTCCTGGGATATTTGCTTTTCTGCCTTGTTTTACAGGGCAGTCCAGCACAGTGTTTCAGGGGTGGTGATACAGACTTTCAGCAGCATTACAAAATAATGAATACACTTTCCGTTCTTTTGCAGATCAAGAGCTCCAGGAACAGAAATGGCAGGAACAGTGAAGATGGAGGCATCAGGGAAGCAATGAGTTCCCAACGTAGCAGCTCCCATGACCGTCTCAGTGATGTAAGTATCATATCATCAAACAAATGGCTTGAAGCTGCTTGTGATGTCCATAGGAAGTTCCAGTACACCAAACGCTACCTCATGCCAGACACCTCGTTGGGCAGGTTAATAATCAATCTCACAAAGGAAGGAAAGTATATGCTCCTCAACTTCATTCTCACTTGAGTAATACCATATTGGGTGTAGACTAAGGGCTGGGATGTCCTATGAATTTAGTTCTGTACAAAAAGTTAAAGGGTCTGCTAGACACTGCTGGCTGGGGAAACTTAACAGAGTGACTATAGCATTTGTACTTTTATGCCAGTTGCTAACCTCTTGATGAGGATTGCACTCATAATCATACGCAGCCTTCGTAAGTTGCTTGATGAATAGGGAATTTGCCAGACAACCCCCTCCACACACACCATCTATGTAATATATTTCACCTCTTTCATTAATTCAGCACTAAGTTTTCTATCATAATTAACCACTCTCAAGGCCCCATCATGATGTGTCTACTGCTCCCTGGTACTTTGAAGTCCGATGTATGTTTTCCCTGGTAAACCAGATTTGCAGTCTAATCTCTATTGTCAAGCGTGCACAACCAGGACAATGCTCTTAAGCCAAATGCAGCACCTTTATAAAGTACTTGGTTGCCTGCCCGTTGACTGGTTCTTGGTATACTATAATGCCATAATATGAATACTACTGTATATTCAGAGTAACTGAAAATTAAAAAGAATTAAATGCAAGTCACATTTCCTGGACACACCATTGTCTTCTGCTGCCTGTATGCCTGAGATTGAGGAGAACTCGATACCCGATCGCAGCAGACTGGACACTTCCCCGTTATGACATTTTAATCACTGGCAGAAAACCAGCCATGTTGGCAATCAGCAGGTCTCCCCATTGCAACATATTTTCCTGCAACTAATTAAAACTACATTTGCCCCTTATTCCGGAGAGATTTAAGTAAGACGAGAGAACAGAAATCAAATGCCTGCAATATTGGATTTAACATTTCAATAGCAGAGCACATCACCCCCTCCAGCTTCCACCCTACACGTGGGAGTCATGTTGAGTTCTATTAATGTAAAATATGTTTCATAGCTACAGCCTGTCACAAGGAACGCTTTATGCCAGCCAGATTCAATTGGACAGCTAATTTAGATTTTAAATTGAAAACACTGCCTCTTTTTCAGAATGCAAAGTAGCGGAAAGGAGGGGGGGTCTCTGAGGCTCGCAAAACAATAACATTTGGATTTAACCAGCTCCCTTCTAGAGATGGATGAATTGCTCAGTATGGAATGAACTGTTGTTCTGTCAGCAGTCAGCAGGCACATAGGAGCCGGTCCATTCAAGTACCCCGTCACTCAAATACCTTAAAGACACCCTATCCAAATATTATGCACTCTATAGTAATAAGCAGCTACCTCCTTGGCTTAATGAGCACTTAAGTAGTGATTAAAGATAGCGACAGTAAGGAACACTGTGCTACTGTACGTGGTCAGACAAATCACTACGCATTATCAAAACACTGTGATTAATACACACACGTGGCTGTATGTATTGCTTTTAGTGTCCCAGCTCATATTCTGCAAGGAGAGAAACATGACATTAAGGCGAAGGAGGTATTTGCTGCAAATGTGTTAAGGAGCTGAAAGTATTTATTTAAAATGTCAGGAGAAATGTGCTCCTGGCAGATACAAGCGGTGTGTGAGTTGACAGGCAAAAGTTATGGGAGGGATATGTGTGTGTGTGTGTATGTGCGCATGTGTGTGTGTATGTGCGCATGTATGTGTGTGTGTGTGCGCCCATGTATGTGTGTGTGTGTGTGCGCCCATGTATGTGTGTGTATGTGCGTGTGTTTGTGTGGGAGGGTTCTATGCAACTTGCTGATGAGAAGAAGCCTAGAATTGAGAGAAGCGGTTTTGTTGTAATTCAGTAATGTAACATTAATTGCAATCCTTGCATGTTGGGATGGGATAGCATTCAAATCAATACTTTTTCATTATAATTGTGTTGTCATGCAGTGAAATCCTCTTTGCACGTAGCCTCTAAAATACATTTCATGTGTATTCAGCAAAATAGAATTGTTTTCCACAATTAATACGGTTGAAGCTCCCCACACATTTTAGAGGAATGGAACACTCCAGAATTCTATTTGGACAAATAGTGGAGGAGAAAAATGTAGGGTATCCATGGCAACCTCATAAACCTGTCATGCTGCTCCATGAGTTTGCGCTCAATCGAGCTTTGTGGCCGGGGCATTTTGATGGGTTTATCGCACTCGGCAGATAGTTTTATAAGTAAGGCTGCCAATTAGAATTCTTCCTTCTGTTTAGCAGGGCATGGCTCCTTACATCTCCTGCTGACAT
This sequence comes from Spea multiplicata, assembly GCA_009364415.1. Lineage (NCBI taxonomy): Eukaryota > Metazoa > Chordata > Amphibia > Anura > Pelobatidae > Spea > Spea multiplicata. The sequence goes on from VKOC01000001.1 coordinate 45,263,083, forward strand.
GTTGGATTGACTTGCGCTGTCTGTCTGTCCCCATCTGCTTTTCGACAAGCGGTGGATCCCGTTTCTATACATTAATGGGGCCTCTGCTGGTTAGGGTGATGGGGAGCGGTGGCAGGTTTTGCACTGCAGTTAATGAGTTAACTCTCAAGTGTTTGCTTTAGGGCTTCCCCTTCCTGCGTCTCCATCCCCAGGCACCTAAATATTGTTTATGTCTCTGTGTAATTGTTCCCTTAATCTTTAGTGATGTCCTGGGCCGTGTAAAAATCCATACATGGTCTCTCATAATGGCTTTTAAAGAGGAGGAAGAAGGGAGGGACTGGAGGGTTTTTTTTCTTTCATGTTTCATGACCCAGCTTAAGAGCTGCCTGTGTTTTAATGGATTTTCTCCCTCGCTCAATTGAATGGATTGTCCCTCATTATCATTTAAATAGAAGCCTCAGTCCCTGTGAACATGGAAAATTTGAATGCGGTTGTAAAGCTGTGATAATGTGAAATATTCTGAAGGTGAAGGCAGGCTGGGGGAGGGGGAGAGAGAAATAACTCACTGCAATTGTCATAGGTTCTTGATTTCCCCCCCTCCCCCCACACCCACTACATGATGGGAAAATAGACTAATAATTGTCTCCCTGGCCTTGCAAAACCGCCTGCCCTAGTTAGTTGAAGCTAACACTCTAATTGTCAAGAGCGGCCCCCCAGATGAATGAAGATGTATTCAGGGCACAGCAAGGGCTAAACATGAGTGATACCAAGAGGCAAAGATTAAATTGGCAATTATTGGCTTAGCGGGAAAGGTTGGCAGGTGCACTGCTCACATTTGAGTCACCAGCAGAAAATGGGAAATGCAGCTACATTATTCACATGTATGCTCGTTGCGGGTTTAACCTTTTCCCCGCTGAATGACTGCAAGGGAAAGGGTGGGGGAGCAGGAGATAAACCAGAATCTAGATCCACCCCTGATTTAGCAGCATTTTATAGGGAAGGAGAAACATGACGATTCATACATTGCTCCTTTTTGAAATCCTGCAATCATAGCGCTCTATGGTGTTTTGGTCAAAGAGTAATTCCGGTCCATTTTGTGTGTGTGTGTATATGTGTATGTATATATGTGTATGTGTATATATATATACATTTTTTTTTATTATTATTATTTTAAAGGAGCACTCTGTTGTTTTTGTGTTAAACTCATATTGGAGTCTGTTTTGCATGAATTCCATTGAATTTTACTGCATGCCAATCAAAGCATTATTTAGTTATCGTAGTTAGAAAATTAAACTCCTTCCCTAAGATGCCTCTACAGAAAACCAGGAAGTAGAGGACTGCATCGGGATGCGGGCAGTTTTTTGGGTGATGCGGGAGCGGGCGGTCAGACAATGTTACTGTGGGTCCCCATAATCCTGTGCACTCCCGCAAGGCTGCCTTTGTATTGCTCCTACACAGCGTCTCTTCTCCTGTTCCGCCCAGGAACCCAGTGGAGTCACGTGAATTTACATCACATGACTCTGCTCCGTTCCGGCGGGACAAGAGATGCTGTGTACGAAGGCAGCCTTGCGGGAGTGCGCAGGAAATCTGCAGTTCAGGTAAGGGGGCGGGGCAGTTTGTATGAACGAGTATGCATGATTAAGAAAATGAATGAGTATCTGTGAATGATTAGTATCTGTGAATGAGGGAATGAATGTGTGAATTAATTTTTGTGAATGATGTTTGCGGGATTGGACACTTATGTTGCGGGAGCGGAACACACAGGCGGTAATGGTCAGAAATTTAGCGGGATTAAGAAAACCGTCTCGCACAGGGCTCTACCAGGAAGCATACAGTGGTATATTTTCTGCACATGCTCCGTGGAACTCCAGTTCTACTAAATGAGAACTGAGCTCCCATTAAAAAAGGGTTGTGGCATCATTTGGGTCATACTTAAATATGTGGTGGGATTGCCCAATAATTCAGCCATTTTGGAAGAACATTTACTCCACTATTAAGAGACTGGTGAATCATCACCTAACATTTTCCCCGGGTCTGATGCTCCTCCATTACCCTTAGGCGATTTCAGGGTATAAACACTCTCTGACGCTGCTTACCAGTTTATTGGAAGTTTATGCTGGCTGTGTCCTTTGGGGGGGATGTGTCTTGAGAGTTGAAGACACTGCTACATGGCTCGGGTGGGTGGAATTCACGGCGTCAGAGGATTTTGGAACGCTATTGAAGTGAGGGTATGAGCTGTAGATGTTGTGGGGTTGAAGTGCCCCCCCCCCCAGCAACACTTTTAGCATGCCTTCACACCGCGCTATCTCAAATGTATTTATTTTCCTTATCTCTGTCTTACTTTCTCTTTCTGTCTAAAGGTTAAATATGATGAAAATGGTGCCCATACATTACCAAAGCCGTCATAAACTCGAACATATGTTCAGTGTCTTTACTGTGACCTTTTATGTTTTATGTTTCATTGTTCATACAGTTAAAACCCAATAAAATCAAAGGGTGTACATTAATGTTTTCCTAACATAAATGCAATTAGCTGCTGCTTCATTCGCTTGCATGGGTGCAACTGAGCATGTACAAGCAGTCCATATACTAAAACTTTCAGTAGAGGCGACTGGGGGAGTCTGAGTTTCCAGTAACCGAGGAGTGCATGCTAGTTTGTATGTAGTAAAGTCTATTGAGATCCATGAAAGTGAGAAGGGTAATACGTGGTCTTTGATTTGCAGCAAAGTTGTCCATGTGCAATCTGTTTTTCCTCCAGACCTTTGGAGAAAACCGCCTCAAGTTTCCTTATGTTTCAAACAAATGTTTATAGCCTAATTATGCTACACTTATACACAGTCATTAGAGATAGTAAATCATCTATATTAGCACAATATTAGCACAACAGTTTTGAAGAATAATATATTTATATTATAATTTTCATAAACAATAGTGTAAACACACACAACTTAATCCAATTGAAAGCACAAAAGTATCTGGAAGGTTAAACCCTTAAAGCAGAAGAGACAAATAGAAAATAAGGATATTTCATATTGCCTCCTCTCCATTATATTAAATTATTAATTAGTAAAAGCAATAATAAATTATACAATATAAAATGTTCTCTGTAGACGGAATATTATCACAATTAACTATATTAATATTTATAGAAATACTTTTTTTCTTCTGCATAATGCAGAATGATAGCTCTGTATTCATAAAGGAATAAGGTTATGGAACAGCAGTAATTTAATGATGTGTTTTTCTGCCTTTTGCTGGAACAAATAAGGAATGGGAGCAAACAATTTAGGGTATATTCCCTAATCGTGAACATTTCACCTCTCTGTAATGGCTCCATTATGAAGGACAGTCCCAAGGAATGTCTTGTACAAAAGAGTTTGTCTTGTTTGGACAGATAAGGTGGAGATTTCTTTAAGGTTATTTTACAGATTTAACTATACATTATTCAGGCACAGCTCAGCCCTACTTCTGGAAGCTCTGTATAGAGCACCAGCAGTTAGAGGGAAAATTAACAATAATATTAAAATTGACAATATACCACACTTGACATTCGTGCACATTAAAGGTGTACTGGTACAAGAGGAGACGTTTGCTCTTGCAAGCTATGAGATCACATTACACTGGAAATATTCCTTAATAATTTGTGCATGTGCTGCTTTTATTTTTCCAAATTAGATCTTGGGCCGTTGTATGTAGTCAGATGAGCCTGATCTGGAGCCATATGATGTAAAGCTCTTGCTTGTTTGTGTTGTTCACATTGCAGCAGCTGTCTCGTGTGTGTGTTTTCTGTTATGTGTAACACGTAAGGCTGTACTTCATGTCTTTAGTATAACCCATCCAAACCCTTGAGTGCTTCCACCCTATGCAGGTGCTTTGAATCTTGGATTCTAGCAGCAAGTTTGTGGTCATAATATATGTGTTTAAATAAATTGCACTTCACTGGATAGATTATAAGGCATGCTTTTTTTTTTTTTAAAAGCAGATACGTTTGCCGAAGTTCTTAGATTTTTGCCTTTTTAACAGAGCTGACTCATAATGCACTTTTGAGAAACCATTCATTTGTACAGATTGCTGTGTTCTTTGCAGGCAGCAGCAAGGAATTCTGGGGGGTTTGAGGTTTGATCATCTAGCGCATTGTACCCTCTGAGCTTCAAATATTACGGGATATTTTGGTGTTTGATGGATCAATCTGATTTTAAGAGTAGCTTGTAAAAAATGAAGAACGTTTCTATTGTTTTCATTGCTGACATTGCTTTCTTTCCTTCACAGAGCTCGGCTCAATCTCTTTCTGGACGCGGCTACTCAGTAAGTCGACTCTTTTCTTCCCGTATCTTACAGAAGAGTATGTGGAATGCTCTTTATGAACCCCCTCAATATCCTTCTTGCATTAGCTGCTATAAAAATAATAATAATAAAAATCCCCTGGATGGGGTAACCTTCATGCGTTTCTCACTCCGCGCTGTACGTTTAGTACGCTATCCATAAAAATATCAATGTTGTTTAAGCAACAGAACTACCATGCTTGCTTATTGGTTGCAGTCCTGTTATTTTACAGTAAATGCGTTCAAGCTGTTTACATAGTGTGTTTGTAAAACAGACATTTTTCCGTGCTTCCTGGCATTGGAATAAATCCTGCTGTCTTTTTCTTGATCTTTCTAAAAATGTCAGGGGTAAGATACGAGTCGTTTACTTTGATCAGGAAATGTTTCCATTTTCTTTTAAATTGAATCGCTGTTAATGAGCCCTTTCAAAGTAAAACTACAATTATTTATAATGCTCAGTAAGGAACCCAGAGGAAATCATGTGAAGAACATCTCTGTACGGTGTTAGTAAAATGAGCGTGGCTCTATTTCTTTATCAGGTGTGTATGGTGGAACTGTTCTCTTTTCACCAGTCCATCCATGCCGGCAATGCCGCTGTATGGCTGGTGCTGGGCTTCATATAGAACATGTTCTAGCAGAGATAAGCCAAAACAGATAAAGAACTAATGAGAGAAAAACTCAAAGATCAAGCTGCCTACATGGAGAAAAAGTTCTCTGTGCAGCATTTTCCTCGGCTTATACCTAAGAGCTTCAAAGCGGCCTTGCTAACCTGCACGTCAGCAGTGTAGAGCTTTCTATGGCAAGCTTTGAACAGAGAGGAAAGGAGATTTCAAATGACAAATGCTGAACAGTTAAGATTGAACATCTCAGAATATAGCAGACTGCACGCATTTATGTGCTAACTGGTGTCTAGGTCATTGTGATGGTTCTTATTAAGCGCGTCAACTTTGTGTTTATAAGAATGCAGCATACCTGTGGGGCTGTACTTTGGTCAGTGATGATCGTGGTGTAATTGCACTTGCATTTGTACCCCAATTGTCTTAAAATACAGTTTAATACTATTCTACAAAGGTTGTCAACAATATAAGTAGTTGACCAAGAGACTGCCACCAGTTTTCTGATGTGGCAAACACAGGTTCAAGAAATCTTTATTAATATATATAAATATATTGATATATATAATTACATTAGAATGCATCCAGTTTAATCTTCTTCCTACTATTTATGTGGTGTGATGCAGACAGGTCTACAGTTCAGATATCCATTTAATGCTTTATTATATTGTATATACATATAATTAAATGATTTGATGCTTTAAAGCTAAGCAGTACATACCTTGTAACAAAATATTGAGACCTCTACATTGTGTGCTCTTTGAACACCTACACTTGTATGGGCTATACCGCTGCCTAAAACGAAGGTCAGAGAAAGACACGTCTGTGCTCATACGAAGAGCATAGTCCAACAAAGGTCTACAAAGAACTTCGCTCTGTTTCACTTTTAAATAGGCCTAAGAGGGTTCTTGGTGAGAAGTGACTTGTGCATCTTCTGTGATCAGCAGCTAAACCCACAGAGACGGTAATATCCAGCAGGATCCCATTTCCTCCGCGTGTTACAAATACCTTAAAGAATGAACGCTCTAAGCTGTCTCTTTGAAGCCCTGTCACAAGGGATAAGCACGCTTACCGGATCTGCACATTGTGGAGGTAGAGGAATAAACAGCCGTAAATAATCCGCCACTTGTCTAAGGAGATGTGAAAATTGAGTACAGGGGGATTTGGCTTCTGTGCAGATGCTGGAGGAGGAGGGAGGGGAGGTTATGATCTGAGCTGGGATGCGGGCTGCAGAGATAACTGGATTTCAGCCTGACACATCAGTGGACGTGGCAGGATTTTCACTAAACCCCAAACGCGCAAATTTCCTTCTATAAATAGCTGTCCTATTATTGTATGTGCCCCCTCCCCACCTGCTGGGGTATTAGATCAGTTTGTGGGATCAGAGACACAACACGCAGAACTTTATTAAGCTGCTTTATGAAAAATACAGAATTTAAAAAATTCCAATGCCAAAAACCACTTTCCTTTTTCCCTCTCTCGCGTTCTCTCTTTTTTTAGGGGAAAAAAGCCTGTGGTACCCCTAGTGTTAAAACGGTTAGCAGTGTCGGCTGAACAGAAGCTCAAATCATCCAGTCTTTATAGACTTAGGTGAATAGTTGCGTTTATGACTTTTTGCCAAAAGATTGAATTAACGTTGCATACGTGTCACATACTTTCTGCTGTCATATTACTTTACTAATCTGTTTTATTTTGATCAAATCGCTCACATCAGTCTACAAAGCAAGTTTGAATGTACACTGATATAAAATCAGAATCCTCTCGTCTCTGTTCTCTACAAACGGCCTGAGGCCATGCAGATGGCGACTAGCAGTTTGTGCATTTCACACAGACATTAATAATTTGTTAAACTTCTCATTGTAATGCAGGGAGCTTCTGCTTGTGTTGTCTCACCTGCTTTCTCTCTATAAGTGTGATAGTGTGCATTGTACAGTTCATAGATGCCTGTACAGTCATTCTAACACCTTCATCAGTCACCAAATGGATAATGAGATACAACATATAATGGTGTGAAAATAGATGTCATAAACACGCTGGCCCGTATCGACAGAATTATCTGGAAGTATACACCGCACAGTGTCCACATCCCTATTAAGTATGAAGAAAGCGGCCTTCGCACAGGAAGAGGTATCTGTGCTGAAAGCTCCTGCTCTTGTGATTGTGTTATCTGTGGTCAGGCTTGCACGCAGGCTGTGGTCTGCCTCTGGTTTCCTGCCGACTCAATCACCTGAGGCTGAAACTCGGTTCCCACCCTCTCGTCGCTCCTGGGGCTCTGTGGCGTGATACAAGGGCCCGGGCTCCCTCGCTGTGGTTTCCACTAATGCAGTGCGGTAGAAACACTCAGGCTGGCTGTGACGGAAATCACTCGGTTATCGCACGGCCACCACACTCCCAGATAACATCTGCAAAACACTCCATTTTTTTAAATCTCTTTTTCTAAGAATTTGCTGAACTAAAAACAAGCACTTATCATCTAACTTGAATAACTAGCTCCTCTAACCCTCTGCTCTACAGCAGTAGCCAAGCATAACCTTGTTAAGGTGACCGGTCTGATTGTTAACAGATTTCTTTTTTTTAATATGCACTTTTTCCCCACCACGGTGTGTGGCATGGGGTAGATTGAATATATTTCATCAAAAAAAAAAAATAGTGTAAGAGAAGTACGGTAATCACTTGTTAGTAATCAAAAAAAGGTAAGTTTTCTGCAGTGGCACCAAATAACTCACTGGCTCCACTATTTGATAAGAAGGACCCACACTAGCAGGTGTCATCTATCCCTGTATAATCATACCTGGGAACTCTGCGGGTTTCGCTCTGAGAGTCCGGGTGAAGCAGTGCTTCTCTGGGTCACCATGCAGAAACTCCGGGTCTCGGCAGTGTCGTTGCGACATCCCCCACCCACAGTGTTTTCCTGCATGTTGTTGCTACCGCCGCTTGCTACATCAGCAGGACCACCAGCAACTTCAGCGGGATCGCCTGAACGCATCCTGAAAGGGCAGGGCTCCATGTAGCTGATGTCTGGATGTTCCCAGGTATGTGTATAATGTATAGCTCAGCGGATAAGAGGATTTCAATATTTATCATACTGGGCCAACCAAGCATATCTTGCAGGAGATGCTCCCAGAGTTGGCCTACTATAAGTGATTATAAATCATGATCACTTGTGTCAGCCTTTTGCTGCATTCACAGTTTGTGTGACTAGTTTGTCAGGTCAGCCCTGTAGAATCCCCTATATCCAAAATAAAAAAGGCCCTTCCTTATCGAAGTAGCATGTGGTAATCCATTAGGGCGGCGCTTTTGATGCATTATTAACAACACCGCCAGGGCCACATTGTACAAATTAGATACTGTCAGGCTACCAATTACAGTTTTACAGAAAGATGCTCTCTTTAGCTCTAAGGCCAGTATGAACGCTTCCACTGGGGCCTCCTGCATATGCAATCCAGGCAACGTCAAAGCCTCCATGTTAATCCATGTTAAAAATATTCATGTTGCAGAGCGCACGGTAGCAGCGATTCTGCTGCAGGCTGTGTGTGAATATGTATGTGTCTGGCAATTGCATATCGTCTTTCCCCTAAAATGAGAGGAAAGGAGATATATTCTAGAGTTTTCCAGTGTTGTGTAAAAGAAAACCAAGATTCCAGCATTGCCCAGCACTCAAATTATTGATTCCAGTGTTGCCATTACACGGATTACAGATCGCAGCATGGTTTTTCAGCGGTCCCTTTTTGAAGCCTGTCTGTGTTTTACTGCTCACTTTAGATGGAGCACCAGTTGATAGAGTCGCAGATACAGGCAATTTACTGCTTGAAACACACAGGAATGTAAATTTTGGGGGTTTATTTATCAGTGCTCATCTGTAAAATACATAAGAAAACTTGTGTTGTATATTATTAGAGACTCAGTCGCACCAACCTGTGACAGATCAGACTTGGCAGTTTAATGCCAACACAGTGGCAGCAGGCGTTTTACAAATAGATACGTCTCCCCATAGACTGAAGCATAACACATACAAGAAGATACACAAACTGTCAAATGTGGACAGTCTAGATGCTTTGTGCACAATTTTAAAATGCATTTTATGAGACAATGGGAACTTGATTCATTTCTTGTTGATTGTTTGAATCTTGTGCAATATGTGACAAAATGTCCTCTTCAATCATGGACTCTCATCAAAAATGTACATTTCAGGATCAGTGATATGCGTATAGCCATACATTTTTAAACCATCCATAAGTACCCCCGCTCAAATCAGGCAGCTTTGCATAATATACTAACTTGAGGCAAGGATTAGTAGCAGTAGACTGTAGATCCTGCTATCTTTACTTATAAAGAAAGGTGTAAATGGTTAGTGATGCGTTACACATCAAAGGCAAGATTAAAAAAGCCAGCCAGGTCGGACTGAAAATCCCAATTACTGAGCTTTCCCCATTTTTATTTTATTTAGCAGTAGTAAATCCAAGACTGCAGATATCTTAGCCTTTTGTCTTTGCAGAGATGCTGTTTCCTATAAACAAATTAGAAGTGGGATGTAATAATAAGTGAAAACAGGTCATCTGTCCTGCCAGGGGAGATGAAGCAGAGTCGTGAGAATACTGAAGCCAGACTAGACACTACTCGATACGAAGACATATTCTATCCATTATTTAGTTTGTTGGCTTTATGCGTTGATATTTGAGAGCCAGGGCCTGGTCTGGCAAGGCCTGAAGGCATGCTGGGAATCATAAAGCAAAGGAATCTGATAAAACCACAGATGAGCCAATGTGTGCTGGGATAGGAAATTATGATGTTTTGGGCTTAAGTCACTCTGAATGTGTAAGGTCAAGCCTTTTAAACAGAAAGGCATTAGCTCTACTGATCAGACCAAACATCCTCTACAACTTGGAGAAAAATAATTTGAAGTGTGCATTTGATTATTGGTCAGACGCTCCCTAACAAAGAGTAAGTCACCATGAGTGGGTGCGGGGTTTGTGTCCGAGTATCTGTTATGGCATTATACTTCTAATAGTATGTGGGTAGAGCAAGTCTGGAGCGAAAAGGTGCTGCCACCATAAAAACCAGTGGAATGTTCATCAATATTATTCTTTATACCGTATGTAACCCACAATATGTTTTTATTGTGTAATCTCTTCTATTGTGCAACTAGATTTTGACATGGCCCCCCGTCAAACTGAATGATTACTGTTCTTTTTATGGCTCCACTTAATATACATCCCCTTTATTATACTGTAAACCATAAAGCAACTAAGTACACCAGTTCCAATAGTATTATTATTTATTGTTTTACATATCGCCATCATATTCAACAGCGCTGTAAAAATACACATTCTTACATACAAGACATTCTCCCATAAAGCTTAGTGGTTTTGAGGCTCAGTGATTTATAGATTACCAACTTGACTTTGTGATGTTTCAACATTATATTAAATTTAACCTGCAAGAGTGCTCTTGGCTTACTGCATTTATATCTACTCTCCAAGAGGCACCCTCAGAGCCATTTAAATAAATGGACAGTGACTGCCTGGCCCCTTCATGCCGTCTCTTTTGTGGAAATTAGCTATTCCCACAATGCACAGCAGAGCCTCTTGCAGGTGTTCATGCAGCACAGCCTCCTCCATCCAGTGCAAATTAGTAACAGAAGCTAATGGCCCAGCATGAATCCGCCAATGACTGACAATTCCAGCCTTTCTGAAGGGTCCCTTTATGTCAAAACCCCCCATGAGACCTTCCCGCTGAAAAGCCTATTTGTCTGTCCCTGTGTGGGCCTGCTTCAGCAAAGAGACCTGCTGCTGGACCCCATGCTGGGACCCTAGTTGTTGCCTCTAGCAACCGATAAGAATCGTTGCTAAACACTGCAGGGATGGCAACACATCAGTCATGTGGCCTGGATAAAGACTTTGAGGTCTTTGGCCTGTGTGTTTGCTGTTGCTAAATAATTTCCACTGGCTGAACGTACTATGGCATAGACTGGGTAATTAAGTCCAGAAGACTTCATTTGATTGAGTCTCTTTCATACTCCATCCTTTTATCTCCTCTCTCACTAAATTCCCTTCTGTTCTAAAGCACATTTACTTTAGAAGAAAGGAGAGAGAATGAATGCAGTTTACCCATTACTACGAGTGGGAGTTCGTGAAGGCTGTCCTTGTTATTAATGCAGTTATATTGTTTATATTGGTTGTTTCAAAGCAGATCCATCACCCTTTCCAAGTATTCTTTACATCTGTTTTCTTCTTCGCAGTGTAGGTATCTCTACCTTAGTGTTAAGTTGCTGATTGTTGTTGATTGGTCCAAGCAGCAATTGTAAGGGTGGTCTTTGTGGAAGTAAACTTCAGGACATTAGATAATGCTGTGCCACAGGCCCTCACAGAAGGATAGGCACGGGCATAGTTCATAGCGGACATGTTTAAAGCTAATGCACTAAGTGAAGGATGCTATATTTAAAAAAAAATAAAACAATGATAAAAATAGTCCTCCAAAGGTGAAATGTGGTAGAATGAGCCATTCTATTCCCTTTAGGCCCAAAACAGAAGTAGTAATTTATTGACTGTCAAAATAAACGTGCTTGCCACAAACATTCACATTTACCCTTACACACTTCCCTTTCTCCCCATCTCTAACTTTTCTCACTATCTCTTTCCTGTCTCCTTGCTCCGTGTCTCTTAACTTTCTCTCTCTCCTTTATTCTTCTTCCAACCCTGGTGATCCAGTGGCGGGAGCGACCTCCTTCGGTGCTCCATTGCATGGTATGTGTGGCTTCAGTGTTGAGGGCCCTGATATGATAACATATGTTTGCGCTCAGCATCAACAGAGGGTGTACATCATGAAGGAGCAGTGAAAGAGCAGAGTTCTGTATGAAACAGTTCATTCTGCCTCTGGAGGGAACCAACAAGGTGACCAACACCGCAAATTGTGGTGAAAAACACAGGTGCCCGTGTACGAAACCTTGATGACCAGGTCCTCATGCCCTTGAGATAAAACTAATTATTACAAAGCAACTATGCATGGCCACCATTCCCAGGTTTTGGTGACCTCTAAACCAAGATAACACATCCAGCAAAGCCGAACAGATCAACTGAGGCACTTTGACTCATAATATTGACAGGCGTTTTATCTAACATTAACCAGAGGATTGAACTGCCTATTCCTCAATAATCCCTTATTATAATAACACAGCATGATTGGGCTGTAAATCCCTCTGCCATAGTGTGTGTGTGTTTGTGTGTGTATATCTATCTATCTATATAGATATATACAAAAACTATTGGTAGTCACAAACAGTACTGAAAACTTTGAATATTTAACCTTTTCATTGTGATTAGCATGAAGAATTCATAGTCAATCTATGCAACGCCTGCCTCCTTTTACTTAAAGGGTTAAGCCACATTATGGTTGGTTTAGGCTAGATGGGCGCTAGCATGGCTCATTAACAGCATCACTGTCTGCGTATGAACTTTAAGGCATAAAGGGTCCGCTTCATACAGGAAGATCAGTAGCAAGAAATATCTAAGACGCTATAATTTGTTCCCTGCTGCTCCAAAACGTAATGGCATTCGTATCTGGCTACATGGATTCATTTCAAAGGACTACGATATACTAGGAGGCGCGTCTGTCTCAACAAGAACAAAGATTTGGCAGAACATGGGACGGTTCTTGCATCTAGCGGTTTAGCTCCAGTTAATAAACGTTTGCGTGTCTTTACTTTTAAATGCTTGCACTTGATGCCTTTTCAAAGTAATGTTCACAGCATTTGGGTAATAAAAAAGTACAGTTCTTTGTGTATTTCTTCACCCAGCTCTATTAATCATATATATACCAGAGGCTGGGTATTCCGAAGCCATTATTTACTTCTGACAAGGACACAATATAAAATACCCCCCCTCCCCAATATCTGCGTCTGAGCCAGTCCCTCTGCAGATAATATAACCCTCCCCAGCGACTGAAACAGAATAGAACAAGATTCCCCCAAAGCAGCGGCTCATCTTTGATCCCTCCTCATGACTTTATTTCATTAGCTTTAAAGTATAAGGAGGAAAGTTAATGACATCATAAAAGCCAGGACTCCATAAAAGATGTTTCTGCTGATTTACTGGCTGTACATGCACAGCGGGTCATATAACTGCCCATTAAAGATGCTGGGCCCTGCCTTGCCTGCAGCTCTCCTTATCTGTAGGCTTTTATTTATGGCTGGAATATTGAGACTGGCTGTGCACCGTAAATCATAAACCCTACTTTATTGCCTGGGTAATTAACCCCTCAATTATCTGCCTCTGCTAGGGAGCCGGCTTTCTCTAGGTCTTTATTAAAGGCTGAGATGTATAAGCTGTTATTGTCTTTGTGAAAAGCCGCAGCCCCGCTTGGCAGTGTCTGTATTGTTACAATAAAGTGGAGGGATTCTGGTGCTTAACACCTTCAGGGTAATAGTCACAATCCCGAAAATACTTATTTGTGTCGATGAATAGCAAAATACGATGTAGATCCAAACAAATTACTAATAAATGTAAAAATTACACTTTATTTTCTATTTAATAAATTGCACCGTGTACCTTATCAGCGGGACTCGGCTTGTAGAACGTGATATCTATATTAACATAAGTATAATTTATTTTACTTCCATTGTATAATATATACATCGGTATCCTTAATGTTTATCTATTCTTGTTTAACGTTAAAATTAAAGATTGAGAAACCAATCTAAACCATGAAAATGCACGTTACCCTACACTAAGCGAATAGGGAGTTGCAAAGGGGCAACTTCGTAAGGCTGTTGGCTATTATTCCTGATAAGCCATCTCCAGTGATGCGAATAGGAAGTGTAATTCAGTACATTTTCATGTCAAACCTTTTGAGTGTTGAGTAGACCTTGTCTGTTTTAGCAAATGTTTTTCCAGAGCAGGTAACGCGTACACATAGACTCTGGCTGAAATTCACCGGCTAAGATCAAAGGAAATGAAAATTGACTTAATTTATGTATACGTATAGAAACATAGAATTTCCTGGCAGATCAGAACCATTCAGTTTTAGATCATGGCCTCTTGTTCTAACATTCTTCTCCTTAGAAATAAATAAAATGTCACTTAACATCATGCAAATAATAGTCTTACTTAAGGTATTTTTCTCCTGTCTCTGGTTGTCAACTATTACTGAGAAATAGAGAGGTTCTGTAAGTCTTCTTAATTTGTTTTTGTAATCGTAGTCTTGGCCTACAACATAACAATTGTTTTTCAAGAGTCATTCCTTCCAGTGTTTGAAAGGCTCAAATAGAGGCACTTTAGTTTTAGGAGGAGTTACCAGTTTTTGGACCTTTGCCAAGACTTTTTGTAAGTTCTTGACCTACTGGTGGCTGTTTATTTAGCTTTGGCAGATAGAAGAAGAAAAATGTATTTTATTTAAGACAACTAATGTATAAACATTTTCAATGCTTCTATATGCATTATTTATACTTGTAGGGCTCTTAATCTCTTGAATACACTCAAACCCTCCAAACATTCTGAGCTCCTTAGAAAAAGGGGACATCAGCAGAGGAAAGAAGGACAAGGGGTTTGGGTTCAGGGCCCAAACAGTAACGCTTTGGGTGCATGCAGGCTCTATAACACCACATAAACTGGCTGTGGAATTTAGTATCCTACACTCCAACATCTGAGTTCATAGACTAAAGCCTACGAAGTTTGCCTAACCGTAAAATAGAGCTTGTAATACAGTTATGGCACAATGAATTTCCCATCAGGAAACAGAGCTCCGTTGTAGGTCCTGTCTTGAATGTTTCGTGCATCTTGGCACCAGCACCTGTTTGTGCTCACAGGCTTTCCCTGCACAGACAAGTTGTCCTTGGAATAGAAAACCAGTGTAAATATCTGCCGTCTGCTAGTCGTGGAGGATCCAGTTCCCACAAGCAGACAGACATTTGACTTCCACTATCGACAAGAAAGAGACTTTGACAAGAAGTTTTCAGCGCAGTGTCTGAGGAATTGTCAGTTTAGACAAAAGTCATGTTAAGACAGACTGTGCCTGACTTCTTGAGTGCAGGTGCTGAAGTCAAGAGGGAGACGTTTGCGCTCTAGAGAAATAGTTAGCCATAAAGTCCCTTTGTTCTCTGCTTTGTTACAAAGGCTCTTTACACCTTCAGTGAGAAATCTGCTAAATATCTGTATATGTCCCCTCTAGGTGCGCTCATATTCTGTGTTTTATTTGATATTCCTTTGGCTGTGCTTATACATTTATACTCTTCATGTTGAGCAGTGGAATGTGTTTTATGTACTGGATATCCATCATGCTAACCATAACATTTTCTTGTTCATCTTCATCTTCTTACCAGAAAACTAACTATGCATGAGCATCTCTTCTGAACAAATATGGTACAGAGACAAAAGGACTCAATCTTTCATCGCATATTTTTAGGGATCATTATGTCCCCTATTTTAATGGCCTCTTCAAATGTTAGCCTGATATATAGCCTTAAATGATATATATGAATATTCTTAGTTCCTTGAGTAGGCTGTTAGACAATATACTTAAAAGGCAGCCTGTCGCGTTGATAGCTTTTTTTAGGCAATGTACTTAAAGGGGGCCTGTCACGTTCATACGTTTTAGATAATGTAATTAAAGGGGAACTGTCAGGTTCATACCTTTTAGGCAATGTAATTAAAGGAGAACTATTGCTTTCATAGCCTTTAACCCCAATAACGGTCAACGTACAGAATATTTCCCTAACAAGCCACTCCGTTTAAATCGTACGATTGATAGACACACTTGTAATAGCTTAATATTGTTCAAACATCCCTGTCCTCTCCTTCCCTTCTAAATAGTGAAAAGAAGGAAGAAAAGATACATTTGATTCTTTTCTTCATCAAAGTTTCATTATTCACACCAGTGGCTTCATTACTCTGGAGCGTTGGCATTATTATAGTTGAACCGGTAATATGACATTGGGGAAGTAAAGTCTCATTTACTTGATAGTAATTCAGTCTTCTATTTCTAACTTCTTAGTATGGTTGAATACATTTTCGTGGCATATAACCCCGCATCAATCCTTATTTCCACGTCCACCTGCCCTGTTCATTTGTATGTTACGGGACCATGAAAGTCAGAAAGTTGCTAAGCCACAGCAAGTGAAATAGCAATTTGATATGGAATATGCCCCCCCCACCCCCCAAAAATGCTCTTAAGAATTAATGTGATGCAGTGATTGTTTTAAATTATATAATTATGAATAATTTAACGTGAAACAAAAATACATAGTTTTCCATAGGTACCATGTAACTGTCATTTCAGGATACTATACGGTAATAATGAATAGTTTCCTGACTTTGTTCCTTTCCTTACATTGCTATTTGCTATCTGGTTCGGTGCTGGAGTACATGGTTTAGGAAGAATTGTTTATTAGTTTCGACCAGTAGCGTAGGACAACAGGTCCAAGGGGCCACAATCCTTCTGCCACACGGAGTCTCAGGCTATAACAGCTTCCACTCTTCTGAGAAGGCTTCCACAAGATTTTGGATTCTGTGGGAATTTTTGCCCATTCATCCAGTAGAGCGTTTGTGAGGTCAGGGACTGATGTTGGATGAGAAGGCCTGGCCAGCAATCTCTTTACCAGTTCATCCCAAAAGTGTTAAATGGTTTTGAGGTCAGGGCTCTGTTCGGGCCTGTCAAGTTCTTCCACTGGAAGTAAGGGGCCCAGCTCCCATAAAAAAGCCCCTTACCATTATCCCTCATCCACCAAACTTTACAGTTGGCACCATGCATGAAGGTAACGTTCTCCTGACATCCACCAAACCCGGACTCACCCATCAGACTGCCAAACAGAAGCATAATTCGTTACTCAACAGAACACGTTTCCATTGATCTAGAGTCCAGTGGCGGCATTGGTCCGACGCTTGGCATTATACTTGGTGATGTGAGGCTTTCAGCTGCTCGGACATTGAAACCTATTCCATGAAGCTCACGACGCACAGTTTTTGTGCTGATATTAATGCCAGTGGAAGTTTGCAACTCTATGCGACTTTATGTGGTCTTCCTACACACTTCCACTTTCCAATAATACCACTTACAGTTGGCCGTGGAATATCTAGCAGGGAAAATTTTACAAACTGAAAAAGGTGGCATCCTAACACAGTACCAGATTTAAATTCACTGAGCTCTTCAGAACGACCCATTTATTCACAAATGTTTGTAAATGCAGATTGCATGGTTAGGTGCTTGATTTTATATACCTGTAGCAATGATTGAAACACCCGAATTCAATAATTAAGAGGTGTGTCCCAATACTTTTGTCTATATAGTGTGTATACAATGTGCTATAGTATGAATTCTTCCTTGTGAGGCTGTGAGGGGAAGTATGCATTAAGGGATTATGGTATACGTTCCAATACTAAACTATATTAGTTTGGGAAGGATGTACAATTTTTCTTCTAAATATCAAAGTATGAAATTACATTGTGTTATGTCTAATCTTCATGAGGAATATCAATGCTATCTAATTATACCTGCCTGTGTCGGTGACCAAAAGTTTCCCTAGTTTGGTTAGTGAGACACTTCACGAAGCGGAAATATCAAGTGAAATTGAGGCCAATGTAAGTCAATCGTCCCCATAAGATGGTGTGAAAATGTTCTTGTCACGCACATCTTTTTGAAACCTCACATCTGATTGCCCTTTACTGGAACTGACTGATAGCATCTGATGAGGTTACCCACACACTACAAACCACAGCAGCAACATGTAGAGACTGCACACTGGGTTTCTGAGTTAGCAGAGTTTTTAAACACGCTAGATATGGGTATAGTATAATAGGCCTTAGTCTACTGTTCATACCCAACACAATTATCTAATCGTTTTAGTATCTAAAATATAATTTCTAAGAAATATCTAAACTAATAATCCAAATGGAGAAACTCTTAAAATAAAAAGTTGGATGCAGTGTGTGAGTAGGATGAATGAACATCCTAAGGTATTGTAATTCAATCACTGAGTAAAAATCTAAGCGTTCATATGCTACTCCTGATGCAACAAGTGCCTCAATATACTAAACACTATCACTGAATGTTTACACCCAACATTAGACACTAAACCCGACTAAAAATACGTAGAGGTGGCGTTTCCTCAACAGAAGTTGTATTTGTGGAGATCCACAACTATTGTACCATGGAATTATAATGCATAACATAAGGAATAGAGGGGTAACAAAGGAACCATGTGCATCTGGCGCATGTTTCACCAAGCACTACTGCTTCATTAGGGGTTTAGTCTGCTCCTTTATATGTTTCAAATGACAGTAGTATCCACATTCCACTCCTTGCTCTGGGAAACCCACTCCATGCTTGGAGTCGTGTCAACTTAACAATTTATCTTATGAATGCGACATTAGGGCCTGGTTTAAAGACTCATGATTACAATTACTAAACAATCATAATACATGGTTTCAACACATACCGTTTAGGGGCTATGTTTGCGGTTCAGTGATGTGGCCATGGATGGAGTGCATACCAGAAACCCTGCAGAGTGCTTCTCCTCTTTCTACCTGAAGGTGGTTCTGACTATGTCCTTCCTAAGTATTGTGTCCCCCCCATCCCTAGTATGTTCTCTCCGTAACCCCCTTAACCCTCTTTTAATATCTTGTAATATCACCAAATATAGCAAAATCAGTGACAGATGGAATTATTTTTATTTTATTTATCTAATTGGGTACATTAGCCATGTGATAGTATATTTATTTATATACAAATGCACTGCGGTACCTCCCATTTCTGTAGTTCATCTATTTCTTTTAATCCATTTAAAATTGATAAGTTAAACTGGATATTTTGTTCTTAAGAGTAAAATATTTGAGAGCACTCGGCTGTTAAATTAAGAACATGTGCAGCATCGTGTAAGCTGCTCATCTGCATTTTGTCTCCTCATTCTCCAAACAAGAAACAAAGCTGTCATTACAGATAAAATGTTTTTGTTTTAATTATGATCCTTCCCTTTTTACTTTTCATTACTGGCTGTAAACGTTCTTTAGCGTAAAGGTTTTCTGCCACCGTCCTTTGCCACTAATGTCGGTATTTCAGCTAAACAGGCTAAAAGAACCACATGGAGTCTCTAAGGTCTTTGTAGCTGGATCTGCTATCATGTAACTGAATGAAGACCCTCAAGCAGACCTATGTGTAAACAGAACACCTGTGATTTTTTATGGAGTCCGCCTACTAAAAAAAAAGTAAATATAATCTTTCTAGCCTGCTGTGTTAGTACATGGCTATAGTGACAGCAAGAGGAGGAGAAATGTCTTCTTTATGCTAACGTGGCTGGTAAGAAGGCATCATTGCATGCAATCTCATTATGGACTATCCGCTTCTTCACTCCTCGGAGCCCACAGAGGAATCTTAATCAGGGGCTGAGAGGATAAATGGATCATTATTACATATAGTCGCTCTTTGCAAGTAGCGAGAATTAAAAGCTGCATTCAAGTAATTATTCTCTTTGAAGTCTTTCTACCAGAGCTTTTTTTTTCTCCTTTTCTCTGAATTAAATGAACTTCTGGGTATTTATCATTTTGACCTGGTTTTATAGATCGCACTTACAAGCCATTTAATTCCGTAAAGATGAATTCATTGTGAATTACCAGCAATGTTTTTATCCTGCCACTGCGACACAAAGTGAGCGAGCCACGCTCCTTTTACAGCCAGACACCGTGCGTTTCGTAATTCCATCAGGTTAGATATAAATGGAAAATCAGCTTTAATGTATATTGTACTGGAGGCACGGAACAAATGCATGGAAGGGAATTCCGATGAATTGTTCCATTGATCTGTTCTAGAGATGGACTATTAATTTTAAGACAATACTCGGCTATCATATACTTTATACTTATCACTGCCCTGTTGGTATGTTGCTGATTTCTGATTGGTTCAGGCAGCCTTTGTAAGGGTTGGTACAGAAAAGGCACTTACATACGAAAAAATCAGGGACAGGCTCCGCCACTGATCACATATTTATTAACAAGATGATTCCAAAACAACGACACTTGACATTTAAATAAAAACTTTGTTTGATGAATTTAGTTATGCTAAAAGCCGAGATAGTTCTCTGTGAAGTATCTGTGAAGCAACGGCAGTAAGCTACTGTGCCGAAATTTGTATTGCCTTCATAGCTTTTTTTTTTTTCCTGTTTGCGGAGAAGCAGAAAGGGGGAAGGAAATATCATTGCTTTTATTTTGGCTCCCCGTTTACTCTCAAGTGGAAAACTTCTGCGGGTGCCCGTTATAGAATGTTCTGTTTCACAGTCTTGAATACAGTTAAGGGATAGGATTCCCACATCGTGTCGAGTTTGGAGTGTAAACAAACATCATTACCTGGGGATGTTAACTAATAAGGTAAATATAATTCGTTGCTAATGCTAGATCAGCTTTCTGTTCATTTCTGTGGAGAATTTAGAAACTGCCTTTGCTTGTCTGTAAGTATAATGTATACTGAGAATGATAACGTGTAATTGATGTGTGAAAGCTTTGCTTGTCTCGGAGGTACGAGCAGCAGTGTGGTTAATTTCCATGATGCAATCTGCCCTTCCAGGATATAATTACCTGATTTACTTGATTGCCTTTTGGGATTTATTTTCCGTTCCATTCTTCCATCCCCAAATTGGTATAAAATTGTCTGCGCCGTTGAAGACTGGTAATTTCATCCGATGCTTACTAATACAGTTGAACATGTCTGCTTCCTATCATAGCAATGCACCTTGAATGCCCCAGTGTGTTCTCGAGGGTAAATTCATTATTATTGTTACTACTACGATAACAGTATAAACGCGGCACCTCGTCCTACACTCATTTCTTTAAAAGTTTTATTACTACAGCAAAAGACCCACAAACCACATCACCTATATAGTGTGTGCAAAAGTTTAATCTCTGAAATATCCTGTTTTCAATATGCTTCAGATTTTTTTCAAAGTAATTTTATGACTCATATCGTATTTTTATATTTGACTAAACTGCAACGTCTAGCTTTCCACTACCTTTCCCACCAGCAGATGAAATTTTAGAATATACATTTATGCACAATTAAAAAAAAAAAAAAAAAAAAAAAAAAGCTTTACTAGATCGCAAGTGCTCATTACCATATGCTATAATCGAAAAAATGCCAACTAAGATCATAGCCATGTTGGGTGAAAGGCTTCCAACAAGCAGGAGTCTTACTGCAAGAAGAGCTGGTGCAGGGAGATTGATGAAGCAAATTGGTAACAGTTGGCTCCAGTAGAAATTTTTGGAAAAGCAGCTTCTAACACCAATGAGCAGTTCCCAGTGCTTTAGAAATAGACCAAGGCAAATGTTTTTACTGGGGAGTGTACGGTGTGGCTCCAATGAGCCCTTATTGGTATATATGGGCTCCAAAGCCGCATTGGTTAAAACCTTCTGTGTGATTCCATATGGGTTTTTTTTCACAGTTTCGGAGGGGGAGGACTGTGTCTGTCACCAGGATAAAAATAATTGACTTTGATGCTTGGGTCGCGGCTCCTTTTAGCTCCTTTCTCCCATCACACAGCTCTAGATGTATGCAACAAATATGTGGAAAACAAATATCTTTATTTAAAAATAATAGGTTTAGTGGAATCAGGCATTCCAGCTTGAAAGAAAAAGAGCCGGCCTGGTTGAGTTACCACTGATCTATTCATTCGATAAGCAGCTATTTCTTCCTTCCATGGTATTCAGTGACGTGTGCATTTATTAAATATCTGTATTACAGTATCCAAGTTAAAGCTCAGACAGACTGCACCTGCTTTTACCCGTCCGATCTTGTCTATGCTGTTACAGGTGTGCTTAGTCTTTAAAGGAGATACGTGAAGTAAATGTTTTCTTAACTATCTGTGTCTCAATCCATTTTTTTTCTTACATGGGGGCTGCATCCTGACAGCCCCTTCTAGTTATATTAACAATGTATTATGTTAAAGGCTTTAGCTGCTGCTTAAATCTTTTTGTATAAGTTTAAACCTGTTACCTTTGACCAAAATGAAATCTGGAGATGTCCTTCTTATTTCAGTGATGCCGTTATGGGACTTATCTGACATGAACAGCAGAAAAGTATCCCCACATATGTTTTCATGTGATGACCTTTTTCTGCTTCTGCTCGTCTCTGACGTGTTCTAGTGTCTTACTTATAGCACATATAATGGCCATTTATCCAAGAGTGACATGAGCACTAGACTGTATTAAATCTTCATAAAATACCAATTTAGGGCTTTTTAAACCCAAGCAGAAATAAAAATCCATCACAGGTCTTCGACCAACACCATTTTCTTGTTGGTTTATTATACCATTTGCATTGTGCTACTCATAGACATCAGTGTTTATATAAAAATAGAAGAATTGCTGATAACGCGGCTGTAATTTTGTAGAATGTGTCACACTTCCTTGTAGCACCTTGATGGCGATGGCCTCACTCGCTTTATCTTATGAGTAATCCGCAATGTGTATATGTAGTAATGTGTATTGAGGTAGCCTCAGATAATTGACTTTGAATCTTCTGCGAGCCTAGTACACACATTCTACACAGCAGCTTAAAATAATAGAAAGAGAATGGATTCATTATTAAAGTGTCTCTTTTGCAAGATAAATGCTTCCTGGTTATTTTTCTCATGTTACCATTACCATTGTCAGAAACACTTTCCAGCCTCCTCACTTCCAACAGGCTCCATAAATCACTCGCTCCTTTCTTCCATTAATTGTGGAGTTAACTGTCAGCTCTCATTCCAGCTCTCAGCATCATTTTGCGGATGGGTTTCATCTTCTGCGAAGAGTTTGTGTTCCAGCTAAAGACATTAATTCTCCCTCAATGGTTCTTTTCTTTAGCATAAGATGAATCATGTGCCCCACACATTGTCTTCATGATCACTAAGATTCAGTTACTTTTTGTAAAGAATAAATATATATGAATAATTAAAAAATTGCCAGAACCATAAGAAAAACAAGAGACTGTCTATTTGGATAAATACATTTGTCCCCATGCTTTTAGTAGCCTGATACAGATGTACAGCCTGGGCAGGGAATTTGTGCATAAAGGGAAAGCCCAACAGATAAGCAGAGAATTCTGATTTCCTATTTCCATAACACTTACAGGACTTATAATTTCTACCTGACGTTGCCTATATTTGCCTTTTATGTAAATGTTGTGAATTGTCCAGTCTGCCTGAGCTTATCATGCCCTGTAGTTGAGTTATCCATTTAGATGGATGCAAAGTTACAAGCTGAAGTCCACATGCTGCATTAGAAGCGTATTGGTTCTTCTGATCAAATGGTGGCACGCTTGGTGCCTGTCTGGTCACTTGGAATGATGTATTGACCCTCTGCAGCATGACACAGGTACATGTATACATAAAAACTCTTGCCACTGTACGGTTTATCGAGGGTTTACGTGCACCAATTTCTGTGGTATCATAGTGCACAGTATAGGCTACTACAACTTAGAAAAGTTGAAGTTATATTTATATATGTATAGGCGTCAGTCAAATGAAACTTTTTTAAGAACGGGTCTATGTTTCTGATGGTTGCTCTCCTTCTGCCACTCCACCGCTGTGTACCAGTGAGTGCTCACCACATTTACATGTCATTGAGATTCAGTGTGGGCAGCTCCAGCATGTTTGAATTTTTATAGAGCAGAAAGGTAGTTTTGATATCAATTCAGAGATGGAATCCGTAAGGTGACCTCTGAAATGAGACTGGCAAATCTCCCGGTGTCTCATAAAGTTCTGCGGGGAGGTAGACACATGCACTGTAAGATGAAAATAATTGCTGGATCTTAGCAAGAGGAAATCATTTTACATCAATCCATCATTTATCAAACAGACAACTGTTCTTTCAGTTCATTGGTGAGCTTCCCACTTGGGAAGTGGAATGTACAACTAAATTCTTAGATTAAATGCTTGCACGGTGAGTGCTTTCCCTTACTGCTCATCTCTTTTACATGAGTATTCCTAGAATGGTCTGTATGATTAGAGAGATGTCCATGTGCATTATTAGAACTTTTGCCGTGACCTCCATTCTCTTTTGAGAAAGACCCCAAAGGCTAGCCCCACATGGAGGAAAATTGGCGTGACCGGCGACTCGTAGAGTTCCCAGGTATGATCAAGAAGCTTCTATGTAGGAATACATCCATCAATACCTTGTATTCAGTCCCCCTTTATGAACTGCCTGAAGAGTGTGAGCAGAACCCTGTTTTCATGCTGCTTGAGATGATGTGATTGACATTGTGTGGTTTGTAGGACTCATAAAGGTTACTAGGTTGCATAAATAGAATGCTCGATGGCTTCTGCAAATGATGGTTGCATCTCCAACTTGGGGGTAATATATAGTATGTGTTAGCAAGCAATCAACAGTTGGTATTAAAGAAATTGGCGGAATTAACCAGATTTCTTGGCTTTTTGATTGACAGCTATCGATATAATATGATATGGTAGATAATATCTCTATAACATGAACATGTAATGCAATGTGGCTTGTCCTGTGAGTTGTCTTGTACAGTGACATAGTTGTATATGGTCACATGGGCATGTATTGTCTGTCCACAATTGAGACATACATACACAGTATTTAAGGAACACAACAATAGAAGCCCTCCCAATACCCTATTTGAATTAAAGAACGCAGATTTTAACAAAACTAAAATAACCTATCTTGAAAAGATTAATTGTTCAGTCATTCTCCTGTTACAGGCTCAGTAGTATTTCGGCTACGACATAGTGTTATTACACTTCAGAGAGGCTTGGGTTGACGCATTTGTTGAGGTAAATATATTTCATGTGGACTACATTAATTCTGAACTGATATCTTGTGTCGTAGTTATCGCGTTCCAACGACTTGAATGTGCTTTAACAGTGGTGCTGTGTGTAAACACTTGAGTAATGAGTTGACTAAGTGTTCTGTGCACTGGATAAATTACTGTCCTAATATGTAGTGATACACATACAGTCTGCTCACACAGTATACTTCGTGTTTTAAGAGTTATCTACCATTCGCCCTATAAATCATGATGAAGAGAGCCCTCAAAACCCTGCTCTCTCTCCCTTTTCATTCCCTTTTGTTGTAAGGTTGTGTGCGTTCACCCTTTTGACTGGACCAGAGAAGGGTCACCCATCGTATAAGGCGCCTGCTTTGGATGTAAGCATGTGAAGTGCTTCTTCTATTGACCTTGGTCCATCTCAATATTTCCACTGAGAGTTACTGACAGTTCAAGTGCCGGACATCCAGCTGCATTGCCTAATAACGTGGTATAATTTCGATATAACAGCCTTGCTCTGTTGTACTATTGAAGGTTTAAAATATTAATGCTCATTAATGGTGTCATTCATCCACTTTATATGATTAGTTTTAAGCCTCTCGTGGGCCAAAATGAAGGGGACTTTCTAATGAAATGTTCCCTGCGCATCTGACCTGCCGTATTACCGCATGAATGCCATTTTTATGAGGCAGGTTTATGGCATTCATTACTCTGCTCTTTGAGCCACTTCATGGCTGCTGTAATTTTTAAAGAAGAGATAAAAATAAGTCAGTTCTTTCCTCACAGTCAAGACTCTTCTGCATTCTGGCTTTGACCTTTAAGCTGTCATGCATGGATTAATCACATTTCTTCTGAAGATTGTCTTAGGCTTAATAGAAGCTGCAAAGTGATTAGATGATTCCCCGTGCCTGCCCAGTGTTAAGGAGGTTTGTCAGAAGTGACAGAAACCATGATGTTTTCTCATTTAGGGTTTGCCTCTGCCCTCTGATCCTTGTTATCTTCTGTTTGTCATGGTTACAAGTCACCCAAGAAGCATGGTGCTTATCCTCTGTGATGCCGCAATTGTAACCTTTATAGGCAAGATAACCTACCCACTCCCCATCTATGTATTATCATCATGATAGTGGTTTTTTTGCATGGATTAGGTTAGACTTAATTATACTTGGATGTATATTTATATTGATTTTCCAACAAAAAACACAACTAGAAGTAGTCATATTGTTTTTCTTCTTACCAGGCATTATTCATTTAAAACGACTTATACTTACTCCTATTATTCCTTTGAATGTAGAAAGAAGAAAAAAAATGTTATGTTGCTGAAATTCCATTTCTCTCTCTCTCTCTCCTCCTCTCTCTCTCTCTCTCTCTCCCTCCCTCCACACCGCAGCTCTGCCTGTCCCCAAAAGATGTAAGCGGTAACGGGCTATGGCCCCACTGCATGTTCCATGATCAGGTGGGAAGAAGGATGCACATTTTCTGAGGTCTTAAAATGTGACATTTCATGACTCAATGACTGATTGTGTAGAAAAATGAGGAACTGCCATTGTGTGAAGTCCCCAACTGCACCAGGTTGCTTGTGTGCAATATGCAGCTGCTGAACTTAAAGTCAGCAAAATGTTCTTTATGATTTTATAGTCTGATTTATTTGTTCTATATATATACTATTGTGTTATTTTTGTTCCTTTGGATGTTTTAAATAATTATTAATCAAAGGATGTTATATATTAAGTGAACAAACTAACAAACCTGCCAATGATATATCGGTTAGAGTCGGCTTTGGCGACTGGTAAACGTTGTGTTTCCTGTCTCGGTGGACATAATTTTAACCCAGCTGGGCTGCCTTCTCACTCATCGCTACACACATTTCTTTTATCTGTGTATTTTATTTTTGCTCTAGCCTTTCTCCGCCATCCAGCCCAGGGGAGCATGTTCTGCCCCTAGTGCATCCTATTAATAACAAGAGGTTACGTAAACATGACCCCCATGTGCAGCCACTTCCCAGACATTTTTCTTTCTCCAAGAAAAAAACCAAGGATTCCTTTCTGCTGTCCTAGCTGTGGTTTAGTGATAGGCTTAACATACAAGCGATATAACCTGAGGTTCAGCTGCCAGTAACGCCGCTGAGAAGAGCACTTTGTATTAATGTTACATGTGCTTCACCATTACCTGTTTTTTTGCCACTGAGTATATTACCTGTTCCAAGAAAGAAATTAATATGAAATTATATGATCTTAAAACCACAGGCCATCTGCCCCATGCATGCATACACCCAGTGCCTTAACACAAGAAATGTCAGCTTCTTGTTGGTTTCTGTTGTGTCCCGGATGCTTTATTTATTGGGGTTTCAGCCTGGATGCCGTTAGGGATGTCTTGAAAAGGATGGGCTCAATGGTCTTAATTTCAGCTTTACTAACTATGCATCTATGTAAAGTATGGTACATTCGATTCATAATTCATTTGAAATGAAAGACAACCTCCCACAGATACTGAGGGAATAGTTATATCATTCTATGTTTACATATCCACTGTCAGATTATTAACTGGACCTGATGCATTCTGTCTTTAATATGTCACTTCATGCCAGTTTATTGTGCGACTTTTTCCACTAAAATTTACACTGTTTATAAAGTCAACAAGCCTCATGACCATGACTGTTAATTGTGATCTGCACAGCAGCACATAATCCAGAAGAATCTGTGCCCCAGTTGTACTAGTTGTAAGAGAGTGGACCATAGAACGATGAATTGATTGAAGTGGTTCATTGTGTAACATTTTGCTTGTATGACATCATACAAAAATGGATGAATAATTTATTTCAGATATCTGCTTCCATGGTATTTTCATCAGGTGTGTTTTATATAATATGGGTTCTGGGAACATGGTAGGATGGATTTGGTGTGTGTTCTGTTAAAAGCAGTCTTTCAACAGGATAAACTCCAACACCAATGACCCCCCCCTGTGTTTCTCATCCTCATGAGCTCCATCTAAGACCCAAAACGCTTTAAGCTTAGTGCTCTCCTTCCACCTATTATGTGTATATACCTGCACTTTATTACACATGAAAGCACTTTATATTTCTTCTTGAAGTGCGAAGCCTGAATATTTATTTGTTCTGCTAATTTCTCAAATGTGTCAGAGTTTAGCACGCTGCTTTGGCAACACACAGACTACAGACTACCTAGATTCAAAGGAAAATATTGCATTATATGCTCCCTTCCTATGGTGCACAGCACCACGCAGCCAGCCAGCCAGCCAGCCAGTCATGTAGCTTTGTACTTGTGACATTTCCTTTCCAGTGCTGTGAGCGTTTGGCCTTCTTTCCATAGCATTTGTTTAATTACAGCCCTAGGAGTATAAAGCCTGTTATTATTTTAATAAAAGGAGCTGAGATTGAAATAAAACTGAGCAGGGCCCACGTTTTCGCCTGGCAACTGGCAATTTCCCGGATGACAAAAACACCTGTTCACAAGTTAAAATCCTTATCATTATCTTTATTTTTTTCCATGGCTGCATTTTTCTATTAATTTATTTTTCAAATCCCTGAGGAGAAAAAAGAAATGCAAAATAATCCCATGAGAATCACCTCCGTTAATATTTGTATTTAATATGCATTTTTGGTATTCTACCATTTTCCTACAATTCCACATTTTATATTACTTATATTTTGAGGGACAGTAGTTACTCGTTGCGACCAAACTTAGACAAGGGCAGGAGGTGTCCTGGTTCTTTATGGTAAGTTCTACGAGCAAATGCTCCCCAGACTCCTAGAAGCGTCTAGCTGGATCCTGAGAGGAGAAAGGTATACCCCCTAAAACTTCAAATGGCTGAAAAGTGACAGCTTGAGTTTAGGGGATTTACCATAATATATGTATATTGTATATCTTATATTATATACCTGTTATTGTAACGGTGAGATTTATATACAGAATGCATCTTTTACACCATTTATAAACACATGCTATTCACACACACATGATGGTGACTTCTTGTGGCTACAGAACTCTGTACTCACTCCCAGCAAACATGCGGAGCTTCTACAAAGAAGACATGAGATGTGGGTTCCGAAATGGAACTATTATTGATCTGGTGGGACACCCTAGACGTATACTTTAAATCCGTATGAAAGGACTCATCATATAGTGGACACTTATTTTATGGTGGTATCATTCTGAGCAAATGTATTTTGACAGTTACATTTAACCAACAGATAAAATATTGCCTCCGTATGGTGGAAAAGCAAGACTCTGTATACTATCCTATACTATCTATCTTATCTATCTGTCTATCTATCTATCTTATCTCTCTATCTATCTGTACTTCTCTAAAGAGGTTAGGTTGGAAATGCACATTCCCAGCATGGTTATAATCCCACACACAGATCACTGTAAAATGTGCATCATAATCTCCATCGCTCAATTCTATAACACGTTTGTGTTTGAATTAAAGAAGACAAAATCTCCAAGACAGGATATGTAAAAATAGACCTCCAGGGGTCTTGATGTTCTCATATCATTGATATAGTTATATAGGTTCTCAGCCACCAATATGTTAATTCACAGGAATAAATGACGTAGCTCTCTACATCATAAACTAACTTTATGGATATAATAGTGACCTAATGATGCTAATTTCTGAGTATGTATCCAGAAAATGGAATGTGGGACTTGGATACTTGATGATGTAGAAGGCTTATCTTACTAATTGATCGTAGTTCCAAGTAGACAATGTGACTTTGTTTCCGCATCGCACAATGTGGAGTGCGTTGTAATAGATGTAATATCTAAAGCCCAGGACAGCAGCCACACAGCCAGCTCCCTCCACTTGCACTCAGATCAGAATACTCTCTTCCCTGCAGTCTTCTGGTTCCGCTCAGCTGCATGGGAATCAGCAAAGCGTTTATCGCAGCTTAAACAAATGTTATCGTGAAACACATGAAAGGCTCACTGGGTCCACAGACAGTTGGAAATTTTGATGCTCAAGCCCTTAAGCTTAACAAAAGAGTGATATCAATCTAGTAGTGCTGTGTGCTGTAGACAGATGATCCACATAGTTGTTTATTTTGTTTGTAAACATGCAGCCAAAAACATTTCACATAATGACGAGAAGACCACAGAGGCATTCTTGTGGGGATTTAGGAGGGATTTGGCTGATTCCTCTGTTTTGGAGAAGCAGAATGTGCGATTCTGTCTGTAGGTTGCCGTGTGTCCCCTCTAAATCCAGAGTTCGTAGTATAGATAGACCACATCAAAAACTATTACACAGAGTCGCACAC
Organism: Spea multiplicata; assembly: GCA_009364415.1. Taxonomy (NCBI): domain Eukaryota; kingdom Metazoa; phylum Chordata; class Amphibia; order Anura; family Pelobatidae; genus Spea; species Spea multiplicata. The sequence goes on from VKOC01000001.1 coordinate 45,293,007, forward strand.
ATTTTAAAACATTATTGTTCAGCGTAGAATTTCAAGATTCTAAACAGGAGGGTTTTTACTAGACTCCTGTCAAGTAATGTCATATAAGCAGTGCCTTGAGCTTTACACCTGTTGTTAAAGTGCTGTCAATCATCAGTATTAACCGTATCAAATAGGTGTTTGTTCGTTTGTTTTTTAAAAGATCAATGCAGTTACAGACCCCCCCAAAATAAATTATTTTGATTAAAATAACATTTTGTAATTTCTTGAATTCTGCTAAAATGTCCCCTCTTCCTGTAAACAATGGAAGGCTTTAGTCTCATGTAGAATAACTGTAAAGATAATGCTGTTGTTTCTGAGACCTTCATAGGAATTCATTTGAATTTATTAGATAAAAGAAAAGCTGAACTTTTTATTCGCTAATCACAAAGGGTCACGTGAAGGCAAGATAGGCACAATACATGTGAAACAAAAAAAGACACGTAATGACACATGTTTTTACCCAGAAAAGCTACACTACCTTATAGACGTCACAATGTGCCTGATTTCTGTGCTAAAGCTTTGATTAGACCCAAGCAAGGTCTTCTCAGCTGGAGGATCATCCGAGGTATCAGCCCGACCTGTTAAAATAAGGACTAGTTATATCGTAGAAAGTGAATGTGACTCGGATACCATTTTTTGTTTTTTAATTAATGCTCCTGCCATAAAGTGGACTCAGTGGCAGATATGTTCTGCCATCCTATGAATATGTACCATTAATGGAAGTTTAATAAATAAAAAATATGTGCCCTTCTATAGGTCCCATATTATTTTAACTATAATGTTTTGTCATTCTAGGCTTTTTACTTTGTCATATATCCTTAAATACAGGCTATAGATGTTTTTGAAGTAAATGAAAAATGTTGCTTATGTGGGATGGGTATTTTTTCTCCTGGCAGCTTTTATTATGTTTCCTTGGTCCTTGCGTGTGTGTTTTTTGGATCCAGGGGTTAAAGGCTACCTGTCATGGGCATAGTGAGGAGGATTAGCCAGGGTGGTAGGTAGGAATTAGCAGTAAGTTTGCTATCTGTAAGTCTATATTAAATGGAATTAATCTTATAGAATTAGTAAACAAAGTACAGAGAGCTGCTGGGCAGATATGGTTGTTTGCTTTGCCTGGGCATGTGTAACTCGAAAGAATCGCATGTTACCAGCCAGTGGCTACCACATCACCCCAACCGCCTCTTTCATTAGAGGGAACAACTGTCCATGTCACAGCTTTCAGCGGAACTGCATTGATTAATTTTGTCAGTAATGTAATTAACTATTGGTATGCCCAGAGATATCATTGATAGCTCCGCTCCCACAGACTTCGATGGCGTGCTTCGGAACATGTGCCAGAGAATACATACTAATGCGGGAGAGGTTAAATGAGACAGAAGTCTAATCTTTCTAACTCCAGCTGCTGCGAAAAAGTGGACTCTGAACATACATTAAAAATAACGTTTGGGAGCTAGACTGTTACTTTACAAAAACGCAGAAACTACTACTGTAGGAGGGGAAGGCAGCACAACACCCTATGCAATGCAGAAACACGCAGAATGCCATGTTTGGCGTAAGTCGCCAAAACCCAGTTCCATTTGGCTGGCCTACAATGTCACCATGCGTGATCCCGTTCCTGCTGCCCACCACCACATTTAGACAGCTGTAGCCATTCTCAGTAACGCAGGTATTTCCACTTTCTCTCCATTGATGGTTGAGTTGGTTGGAATTCTGAAAGCCCCTGCCCACCCAGATATAAAGTCAATACTGTTTTGTATTATGTTCATATACTGTATATTGAGAAGGGGCAGGTACAGGTCTTGTAATATGCATAGTATGGTTGACTGTACGTAGTATCATATATTTTCTTGGTGCCATGGTAGCCACAGTGCTGTGTATTTTGTTGTCTTTTAGCGTAAATGTTTGAGTGACTATTTTACTCATATTTACTAACACCCATTAATGGCTATACTGTGATTTTTCTCTTATGCATGCGCAGTTATGCTCTCATCCCTCTTGTACATACGTGGTAAAACCTTAAAGCCTAACTGTCTCTGATGCATTTGCTGCTTTTCAGCTATTTCTGTATTTTTAATGTCTTCCTAATCCATAAAGAAGATGGTGAACACCTTCTACTCTGACTCATGCAGTCCTTTGTTGGAAGTCTTTTCAAACGCAAAGTCCAGCGAAGAATTTAAAAGCACTTACTTTTTTTTCCTTCTAATCCCTGAACCCGGCAAAAAATGTTTTATTCTAATCCGCCAACTCAGGTCCTGCGAGAGTCATTATGCTGACTGTATGCTTGGCCACGGCCTCTCTTCCTGAGGCTCTGCTGGAGCCTCTTCCACCTCTGCTGGATGAAGGACTTCACTCTTTCACCTCACGCACCTTCCCCAAAGCTGTTTTTAAAGAAGGCATCCCAAGGTGGTGTACTCAGAGCTCCCTTAAGGAGGAAATGATTGAATCCAGACCAGACGGCCGCAAAACACAGTCCCTTTGTTAACAAAAAAACAAAGGCTCTGGTAATTGGATTCACATTTAGGGAGGCACTTAAAACAGCCCCGTAACAAGAACAGGCTGCAGGGTTATGTCATAACTGCCAGAGAGGGTGTCATGTTGTTTTAAAAGACCATAACAGACTGATTTTTACGACCTTAGTCTGGTGTGTTGCACGGGGAGATTAAATAATAATAATAATAAAACATGATCCAGGCTTGTGGTCTCTAGATTATATGGACGCCAGGCATATAGTATTAATCTCATTGCTAGATTGGAAGCAGTAATATTATATAGGTGTAGTTAGTAAACGTACAATAAACACATACATTGCAAAAAAACAGAATGACTTGCGTTTCAGAGGGTTATAGTGGTATATACCGCTATGATGCCAATCCAGCCGCCACAAGCTGCCTGTCTACGTTTCTCTTTAAACCTATTGCATCTATGCCATGTGCAGAATAGAAGAGAAAACTGCCCAGGGCATCCTTGGACAGAGTTCGCAAGCAATTACACATACAAATTTACCCTGCCAGTTTTTATAATTTGTAATTGGGGGATTAAGCCTTTCACGGGGCACAGTTTGAGCCAAAAATCAGTCCCAATGTATCAGTCATTTTCAAACCTCATTTATGGTGCTGCTATATAAACTTCTCGGCTTCCAGTTGGCTTGGCCACCGGTTTTCCATGTGTGCAGCCACATTGGACAAATCAGCAGGGATCCGGCTATTACTGAGTGTGCTGGAGCCTCCTGTAAGTGCTTAACCTCTCTCCTGCCGGTGCAGCAAAGGAGCTAAGGACAGCTAATAAATTCCAGCCTTGGCAGGAGATTTAAGCGAACAGATGGTCATTATGTGAAAGTGTTTCCAGCAGTTGGAAAAAGTCAGTTTCTTGGAATTTAGCACTGAAGGGTGGGGACATTTTTAAAGCCCCTATGTGCCATAGTTATCTAAGGCTTCCTAGGGGTAACATTAACCCTCTGATGATTCTGTAACCAGTGGATTTGTTCTTTAAAACCTTCTTTTCCAGACTCCACTAAGACTTTCTCATAAACGTATTTAGTGGATTTGTGCATTTGGCAGCTGTGTAAATTATTATACTTATGAAATATGTGTATAAGGAGCCATGAAAAGGCATTGAATTATTGTATGCTTCTTAAACCCCATAACAGTCACTTCTGTTTAGGCCCCTCACGTGTAACCTCTTTAGTGTCAGGAGGGTATACACATTATTATGTACTAGGGCTTTGTGTGTTACAAAATTAAAACTGGGCAGCTTTTTGCTGTGTTTCAGAATTGCAATTAATACCAATATCTATAATTTTAACAATCCAAATGTATATGCTTGGGAAAATACAGTGAAGGATTTAAAAAAAGTGCATTTCTCATGTAAAAAAAAAAAAAGTTTTCCCATGAGCTTAAAATCCAGTGCTGGATGTAGTAATGTAGGTTGACGTTTGCAGAAATCTGGTTTTCATTCCATTTTGTACCAATAAACTTTCTGTATCTGGAAACTGTCATTGTTGTCTATGATATGATATTGTTTGTCACTTTCCTTGCTCAAACACCACACTGAGCTGACACTTTATGGCAATGCTAATGAAGTCTGTTTCTTTATAGACTTTCATTAGATTAGAGTATCTAGCTGTAAACATGATTAGCAATGAGCCTTTTATGGTTTATAACAGCCAGTACAATGAGTAGACAGAGTGTTTGTTTCAAAAAACTTAATTTTAATCTGATACTAGCAATAAAAAAAAGATTGTGAGTGTTCTTCATTTATGTTGCACAGCAAACACTCTAGTGAGCTCATTACCTCCATTGGTAAGAAGTAAGTTTGCATATATATGCATTTATCTTAATAGAACTTCTTAAAAAATATATATAAAAATGCATTTAACCTGTATGTGTTAAATGTGTCCAGATAATGTGACCATGGCCAGCTGATCATTGGCCAGTATGGATAAACAACTTGTCCTAACAGAGAAAATGTTTCTCTTACATTCAATGCAGAATAATGGCAGTTTTATGTTATGTACAACTTGTGGGCAATATTATTGATTAAAAGTAAAGAGAAGGCACCATACCATTTATATCTTTTAATAACCCACTAGCTGTTCACGTGTGATATGTCTAGCACTGCCTCAGATTCAGACTGTGCTGATACAAGTACTGGATCCCTCGACTTATTCATGAATAGTCTGTAAACTGACAAAAAAGGACCCACTTCTGCTTCTGTATCAATATATTTTAATGTGTGTTCATTCTGCATGGTATCAGTTTTGTTTTCACTCTCCCCTATTGTGATAGTGCCATGAAATCTCTTGGCACTTCATAAACTTCATGTTATGAATATAATACTGATACGGAGAACATGCTGCACATTGATGCGGGTTTGAGGTGGTCGCCAAATTGGCTTGGTAGAGAGAAAGAGTGGGCGAGTGTTGGTCTAAGGCACGTAGCCAGCTCTTGAGCCCTGGCATTCTGTTGCGCCAGGTTAGAATATAATTAGTAGTGTTTGGAAGGGTTTTAAAGCAAATCTTTGTGGCTTGGATCGACTACACAGTTATGATTTGTGCTATAGATTTCAGGTTTGGTATTTTTACTTTTTTTTACCCAATCCCTATCATCCTTTGCAAGCTGCCGACTGAGTGAGTTGGGAGTCCAACAACAGGACACCCACCTCTGCATTTTTTGTTACAATACCTATTGTCACCCATGTAGATTTACGTGCCTCAGTTTCCCTTTACGGCAGTGTCTTTTGGCATGCTGTGCGCCATAGGGGAACTTTCAAGGAAAGCATCAATAACTTTGCTACATTTTATTTATAGCCAGTCAAGGATGCTCCAGAGTAGAGCCCTGCGCAGGACTGCTTTTTTAATTCCGCTGATTTTTTGCCCAATCCCGCCCGCTCCCGCAATGTGGGTGTTCCACTCCCGCCCCTGCCACATTTGTGGTCAATCCCGCCCGCTACATTTGTGGCCAATCCCGCCCACGTCCGCAAGGCTGCCCTCGAGTTGCTCCCTCACAGAGTCTCTTCTCTTGCTCCACCCAGGAACAAGGCGGAATCACGGGAAGTGACGTCACATCATGTGACTCCGTTTTGTTCCTGGGCGGAGCAAGAGAGGAGACACTGTGAGGGAGCAGCGCGAAGGCAGCCTTGCGGGACTGCGCAGGATTACCGGGACCCGCAGGTACAGTGCCTGACCGCCCCCAGCAGAGTTTTCAAACAAGGCTGGTCCAACGTTGGTCAGACCACAGTGGGTGGCAGGAGCTTGGTAGGGTCATTTTGGTGACATTACTTGACCCTGTAGCAGTGAATGGACAGAGCAGTATGGTTCCTTTAATCTTTAAACCCTGGCCTTATTTAATGCATAAAACTATAAAATTTGGGAAATATGACAGATCAAGTTAAAATAATTTCTCCCCAGATTACCGTTAATACGGTCAATTTTTCTCCCCATCGCACAGCTGTCTCAGCAGTCTCGTATAGATAAATGGCATCTTTTCATATTGTGTACACAGCACCCCAGATGTAAGATTTCCTTTAGTGTTGCTCTTGCTGGCTTCCATCTTACAGCAACAAAACCGGATTCTGTGATTGCTTGTCTAAAACCAAAATTCAATTATGGAATGCAGGCAGGCTTTGCTGTGACACAGAGGGTTAGAAATTAATGTTAACACTGTTTCTGGTTAAGACTTTTTGTGTTTATAAATAATTCATAAGGCAGTTAGCTCTTTGAATCTTGACAACACAAGAATATATTAATACAGTAGACACTGCGAAAGGTCAGCCCCGTACAGTGGAGCATCAGAGGAATCTTTTATTCATTTTCTGACACAGACTCATTAATTATTAGCACATTTGAAGGTCTACATGGGAAATGCGCTAATGAGAAAAAGAATATTGCATTCAAAATCTGACACACGCCTCTGTAGCAGCTTAAACAAAAATCAGATTCTCATTATCTCACGGTACTTTAGAAACTTCTTTTATGATCAGATGGGCCCACATTTTCTCATGTGTAGCATATTGCTGGGAAATAGAAACGCAATAACACAGATCCCTGAGCCTGAATGCGTCTACACGCGTTCACCTTTATTATTTTCCAGATTTATTACGTGGGATCCGTGTGTTTGTGTATTTGTAGATCTAGAACCAAGCTTTGAGGCCAAATGGCTCCGTGGAATGACTACCAGATATTAAGAACCCTAATTAGTTTTGCATAATTTAACTGCAATATATGGCATACATAGAGGAGAATAGAAAATTACTAATAACACTAAAATGTACTATAGACAACATTTACTAAAACATACATATAAATATACAGTTGCAATCTCAAGATTGTTGAGCAGGTCCCTCCTCACCTGTTGTCTCTGTAAGTCAATTTGTTATGTTACATACTACTTGTTATGTCCTGTCTACCCATTGTACAGCGCTACGGAATTTGATGGCGCTATATGAAACAATAAATAATAATAAAGTTGCAATCTATTAGGGGGAAAGACAGAAGGGAAGACTTAAGTTCTGTCTGTATTCCATGGTGTGCCACAATGCCGTCTCCTTTTTGTTCTGGCCAACATCCTACTTAACAGAAACTGTGTTTTAATAATTATCCCAAAAGAAACTCTATTTAAAATAGAGCTGCCATCTTCCAAAATCCCAGTCCTTGTATTATCCATTAATAAGGCAGGCAGCTGGGTAACGTGCACGCTTCTTCATGTTGCTGAACAAGAGCTTCCACAATGCTTTGCTAGCCTCTTTGGCTAGCTGAACATCAATGGAGATGAAACATCATCTGATGACAAGTAACATGGTTTCATTCAAGAAAACGTGCAAACCTTGCCTGCATAGCCTAATCCCAAAGTATTTCTAATTTATCTAAAAATATTTGAAAGGAAAATTGAACAGAAATTAGAAACGATAGCCGCAGAGGGGGACTATGTGTGTTTTTAGCTTCTTGATTTTGATGCAGTATCGTGCTTGTTCCTCTCTCTTCCATAGTATTCTCTTCCATGGGATCTGAAATGTCTGCTTTATCCTTGCAGTAATTGTCCAGTTTCTCAGTAATGAAGCAACAGCTGCTTCTGTCCTCCATGGGAGCTTCTGGCTGAGACGTTACATGATTGCTCCATGTAATCTGGACAAGGCTTTTGCAAAACACAGCAAATTTTGCTAGTTTGGAAAATGAGAGCAACCACCCATGAAATAATGAGCGAGAGTACAATGAACATTCCATCCAAACTAATACATTGCAGGTCTATCCAGCGGCGATGAAGCAGCGGAAAAACTTTATCAGTGGTGTTTCGGTGCACTCAGGGGGGCTACGTGTCAGAAAATCAGAGTAGAAAGGAATAAGAAGGCCCACTGTAGTATGTGGGGATTTTGTATTTTTATAATGGAAGCCAATAAAATGAAAGATCAACAAATTCAAAGCAATCTCTGTTATACCTCTAGTGTCAAGCGCGTCTGATGCATATTCCTATAGCCCAAAGCTACACTTCTTGTGGGAATCCTCTTATGAACTCCCTCCTACAATGGAATGAAGAGATTTGAGGGATACTGTTTAATGGAGATCGGAAGCTCGCATTGTAATGCAGCTTGTATCAACTCCCAAATTGATGCTGGCGGAACAGAAAAAAATCAGTGCATAATGTAACATCTCTGGGTATGTCGTGGTTGCTACAGCTGTGTATAAATTTGTTTAATGGGTCTCTAACTCACCATCAAGCTCATAAAGGCAGCCACTGTACAGGCTATTAGGCTGCAGTAACTTAATTGCTCGTTAATTGGGTAATTAGTGCTTTGTTTTGCTTTAAAGCCTAAACACTCATAAAAAGTAAATTAGCTGAGTAAACAAGAATGGAATTTTCATGATATGCAGTCCCAGATACAGTGCATAATTAATCAACCTTTTATTATGAGACTCCTTGTTCCCCGCTTGATTGGGGGGTGAACGTTAGAGGAAAGGGAATCCCACGGCACAGATACACACGATACTTTCATTAAAACTTTTCCCCTTCTTGGAACTTGCGTTATATTTCAACCACTTGCTCCAGTGACTTTGTTGATTAAACTTCGGGAAAGATAGTCTGGCAATTATTTGTTTGTAATGTTGCGTGACTGCTTCGGACATTTTAATCTAGAATGGAAGACAATACTTTTAGATACGACAAGGAAGGATACAAGTTAATTCAATGAGTTGTAATTAAATGTACACAATATAGGGAACGCTGAGGATAATGTATTAGCTCTCGATCCTTGCAGTGGAAACACTAGATTCCAAAGCCAGGTTTTCACGCCATCGCTATATATGTTCCACTGACATGCACTCTGTCCTGAGGCTTTATAACCAATATGTGGTGTAGGTCTCCTTTAGAAACTTATTAAATGCTTTACAGAGGAAGCTAAGCTACAGTGCTATATACAGTATAAAAAAAGGGTTTCATCTTGTTGTGTCCCCCCAAAACATATTTTTAATCTAATTTTAATATTAAAAATGTATCGCTCTTGTTTTTTAGGTGCATGCATGTACTAATTTCAATAGATATGCAATAAGTATTCAGGACATGTCAATGAGTATGAGACATTTAAATGTGTTGTAAAGCCCACCGGCTATATTTCCTGTCTGTAGTCTAACCAGATTACGCTTTCATTCAGGTAATTATGGGTCAATCCTCGGCAAAAAAAATCACAGTGAATCTCTTCTGCTTTTCACTATGAATGTGTCCTACCTGAAAGGTTACATATGATGTGGTAGGTTCCCTTCACAATGTCGACCATTGTCATTCAGGTCGGAGGGGCAGATCAGTCATGGGTATTAATTCTGTGAAGCATTTGTATTTTATACTTTAAGATTCCAATTACTCTACACAGTGAGCTGATTATATGTATTCTATAGCAAGTAATGACGTAGTTTCTCTCTATTTGTAGTTATTGCTCACTTTCTTCTGTTAGTAGGTAAGTCAGTCTCTGTCAAAACATCTTATTTGGGGCAAGGTAAAAAAAAAATATTTTCTTTTTTGGCGTGCCAACACCCAAACTGCGTATGGGGTTAGCCATCAGTTATTCACACGGCTTTCTATAGACATCTACACCACAAATATCCCTGTGGGAACATTTGTGACAACCTATATTGCTCGTCCATTCCTGCTCCTGCCCCCTGCTCCGCTACAAGCACACGCACCCGAGAGGTTTGGGTATAATCTACAAAGCTGTCATACCTAAGAAATCCCAAGGGGGTGATGCTCATTAAGTACTCTTTAAAAGTACTACACTGGAAACGTGTGTGTGTATATATATATATATATATATATCCCTGTATGCTGGCACAAATGCTACTGTAATAACATTTTACAGAATGTACACGTATTTACAGTTATGTATTTGTATATATGTGTGTAATATATATATATATATATATATTATATATATATAGATACACCCTGTGATGCACTCATGCCCACAAAAGTGAGACATTGGGGGAAAGAAAGAGGAACAGAAGGATTTGGGTCTCAAGGACGTATATACTAATATATCCTAATACAAATATTTTGCTTTCATCATATTTTACTATAGTTTTCAGTGTAACTATAACATCTCTGTATAGTTAAAGGAGCTCAATTTAAGGCCAACGTAAAAAGCTTTATGTGCCTTTTTCATTCTTTGCTCACACATTAGAAGAGTGAAATCCCACTTTCCTTTAGTTTGAACAGATCCAATTTACATGACCAAGGTAGGCATACAAATATGAGAAGTGACCTTTTCAACATGACTCCAGATATTAAAACGATCTTACAATCTTATTATCACGAGAACATTTCGCAAAGTATTAAGCTCTATAAATTATCTTTTCCCCAAGCTGATAACCCCACATCCCTGTAGGCTGTTGGAGGAGCTTTGCTGGTTCATGTCCTCCTTATTTTAGCTGAATCGTTTAATTGGTATGTGTTCTACATCCCCAATTGAGTATTTGGAGCACAAATGAAGGTCAGAACCTTTGCGCTAGTTATCGACTGAAAGAAAATTGATTTGAGCTCAAGAGCGCTGGTGGGAGAAGCTGGAATTTCTCCTGGGATTGAAGGATTTCACTCTTGCTTTTTCTTCCCCTGCACGTTATTAATGTTCAGGATATAAAATCCTCTTGTCAAAATTCAGCAGCAGGTCTGGTGTGTCAGTTCCACTTGGTATGATTTTAGCGATGAACAGTGGCTCTGATATAGTCTTATTGCATCATAGATTATGCATACTCTTCAGGTTGGTAGACTACAGCCTATAGGGACTTCCAGCTGTCATTGCACAAGGACACAAGCTGCCAGACAATAAAAAACTTTTTAGCAGGTGTAGTTAATAGTTTGATGTCTTAAATTAGGTACAGGACATGTAGCTTTACCAGTTTTCATAATAGATTAAATGGAACAGGCAGATAATCAGATGGAAGCTTATTTTGACTTCACTACCATCAACACTTTAAACTTTATTGTATTTTTCCAACCAGAAGAAAAATATTACGTCTGAATCCGTGCCTGTGTTATTTAGGATAGGTAAAGTGTAACTGAAAATAATGGAAATAAAATACTGCAAGAATACTGCAAAAAATGTTAGTTTGCTTCTCCTACATACCATAAAATCCCTACAAAAAGTTTTTTGGAAGACTCTTACATCTAGCCTAGCAGGCTAGATGAATGTTCTCACAAGAGCTCAGTGGTAAAAGGTCTTTCGCGCTAGTTCTGATATATATATATATCAGTGTGACCGTTTGTGTATTTGTTGGTATTCTTTGGTATTTTTTAGACCCATCACCTCTGCTGTAGGGACTTCATGAAGTTTGTTAATGCCAGGTGCTTGCAATTTTATCAGGACGGTTGAGCAGTGAACTACGTTATCTGATTAAGGATAAAAACCAAACCGTTATCACTCAGACAGGTACAGAATGTGTCTGGCAAGCACTCCCAAAAAATATTGACTGTCTTCTCCATAAAAACAATGTAGTTAAATGGGATTATAAGGAGATCTTTAAGCAATCGCCATAGCAACCAATGAAATGTGCACGCTGATTATTCAACTTATTAGTTTTCACTTCATCTGCCAATAATTCCCAATAAGTTTTCCAGCAGAATGGCGTTCGTTCTATGTCCACAATATTAAAAAAAAAAAAAGCACATTTGTAAATATATTGTGTTTATCGACATGTGTTAAGGTCAACTCCGTGTAGAGCAGCACCTTTTATCCAAGTTCACTCGTATGGGTTATGAATTACATTATATTGCAATATTGCTTGAAGGGTTTTTGGGGATTCCCTTTCGTCTATCTCTACATGCATTGGATATGGCATAGGGGTGCTAGAATAAAACAAAAAAAGGCTTTCTGGATTGCAGTCAAAGCCCTATTACTTTGCATAACAGTGGCTTTCTTCATATCTATTGCCTCCTCCTCCTTCCTGAAGGCATGCCAGGGCTATAGTAATCATTGCTTTCATGAAACACTGCTGTAATAGAGAAATTCTCTTTTTTATTGACCTTTGTAGCACGCTGCTTATACCGATCAATACAGAGCCGAGCTGTGCGAAGCGGCGCAACATTAGCCGTTCAGGCAGTAAACAACCCGTAGCGTTTACACGCCTCGCTCTCTGCATGTTCCTGCTGCAATCAGTTTGGCAAAGCTTGTCTTGCCTGACAAATAGCAATTTAACCCATGCCCTGCTGGAAGCCCACACAAGGATTTGTTGATGGTACGGGTTTTCTCCCCAGAATGGATTTGCAGAGAACTCTTATTTCAAGAAATATAAACTGGAATTTATAGCCTTAGCGGGTATCTGAAAATACTTTTTACTGCCTCGCGGGCACAGCCGTATATCTTGTATATTTTGATAGGTGGAGAAATTGTATAGTTCCACTGGACTATGAAAGTTTTCCCCGTCTTGGAGTGAGGTTGCCGTGTTCATTTCCTGTAGCTCTGCCCCACATGAATCCCTAGTCTAGACACTTCCTACTGTTTTTGTCGCTATTATCGCACTTTCCTAGCAAAGTCACTAAGAAAAGTGTTTCTAATAAAAAAGGGAAATGTTCCTTATAGTATGCTACTATTCATCTAGAGGCCTCTTTGCGAGAGAATTCCTTTTGAAGTAATAACAAAAATGCGTACTTTTTATATACAATTGGGCCTGACTTGTGAAATCTACTTAAAGTGCTGTCTCTCAGCAAAGAATGCACTGTAATAAGGGGTCGGCATGAGGGGATTACTTTAATACAACACAGAGATTCCCGCTCTTTAAGCCAGAGAAGCATAAACCCTCTTATAATGTAAAAGAATAAGTGATTTCATAAAGAAAACGGAAGGGATTTATGTTCAGAACCACTTACTCCATATTCATGTCTTTTAGGTACAGCAGCCAGTCTAAAAGCGCATTGAAATGTGCTGTACATGTTAATGCCATGTATGCAACTGTGTGTGTATGTCAATGTGTGTATATGTGTGTAAATATATCAATCTGACTGATACAGTTACTAATGTACTGACAACAGTGAATTATACTCTTAACCTCCAAAGTGTCTCTTGGGACTCAAATTACTCATTCTTTAAAATATCTTACTTCACGTTAACCCTTAACGACCAATGACATGACAGGCACGTCACGGAAAAACAATCAGTGACTAATCAATGACGTGCCCTGGCATTAAATAAGCCAATAAAATGATTAAGGGTGGCTTCTTCGCTCTATGTTGAGGCATTCAGCAACAGCGACATCTGCAGCAATGGCCCCATGTGGCCCCTTCCCGGGGCATCAACGTACGCCAAAAACTTAAGCAATAGGCATACCTGGGAAATTTCCGGCTATCCGGAGCCTTACTTTGCGGGACGCGGCCAGGCTGACGTCGGTGGGCGGTCCAGTCCGGCCACGAGGGGTTAAATAGGCCATGAAGCCTCATAATTTTTGTTATTAAATTCCCTGTCCACTCGCCACGCGCGTTACTCCACTTCCACAATTGTCTCAGGACAAAAGCATTGATAGGCTGTTGCTGTAAAAACTGAAAAAACTTAAAGGTTTGTGTTGCATTTTTGTGATTAAACGTAGAAGAAATAATAAGAGATCCGTTAAGGTTTGTTTGCTGCACATACTAGAGAGCACGATGTAATGAAAGGTTTAAAATTAGCTTTTGGTATTTGGTAGCTAAAGGCTTTTTGGTGGCCCTCAATGACAAGATTTATGAAGGCTCCATCTTTAACACATAAACTCGGGAATTAAATAATTCTGTTTTCAAATCATTATCTGATGCTTTTCTCGCAAAGGTTGTGTGCTACTATAACAGCCTACCTGTTGTACGGAAGACTGGAGATTCTAGCGTAAGCTTATACTATGCTTTAAGGACTTAACTTTAATGTATATTTTCGTTTACAAACATTCTCTGGAGCCTTTTATCATTGTGACCCGGGGTGACCTATCCCTACACAGTGCGGTTCGGTCACCATCATTTATCCCTACATAACCTGGTACATTAAGAAAGGGGTGTTGGTACATTTGTGCTTTTGCTCAGCTCTTTGGATAAATGATGACTTTTGAATGTTTACTTTGAAGTGCATTTTTTCTATGCTTTCTATAAATTTTGCAATCTTCACGGGTCCTACAGGAGACCTGGCTTTATATGTGAGTATTTCCCTAATCTTCTAAGTCCTACGATCATTTGATATATATATTTTTTTTGTCCTCTGGAGAAGAGAATATAATGAAATGTGATTTTACTCAAAACCATTTGGCCAGCGTTTTTCCTTGCTGAGCATTTCAAATGTCCTCTCTTACGCCACGTTCACTTCCCTTTTCACCTTGTCTGCACAGTTCCCTGAGGCCCTTTATGGATAACCATAAATTCCAACGAGAACTTTTTCAATTCTTTTTATCCTTGCTTAATATCCTTCTCTTTTACTGTACTCGAGGGAGCTTCTCTAGAGACCCATTACAGGCTGATTACAGAGTACTGCACTGGAGGTAGTGCTGTTGAAACATTGCACTTGTAAATCGTGTTAGCCTTATAGCAGGTTACGAAAAAAAGGAAGACAAGGTCACCATTATGTGGACAGAGTATATGAAAGTTACATTGTTCTAGCAACCCCCCCAAATGAATTATATGTGTTTTTTATTTTGGTTGGAGCGGGTCCCTGTCCCTGTTCTTTGGAAGAGTTCAAGGTCTTGGTCTGGTTGAAGTCATCGGTTATGAAATAAACCTGCATATTTAGGTCTAATGTGAGGCGGTCTCTTTCTTAGTAGATGTAATGGTTCTTTTAAATTCTAAGACTCAAGCATTCTAAGATGTTCTCATTTCATTGGACCTCCACATTGCAAAGGTTCACTAAATACAGATTTTGGGTAGCATTACCATTTCACTCATGGTGGAGAATTTGAAATTAAAATCTGGACAGAAACATTATACAATAGCACTTGCCAAAGGACTTAACTCTAGAAGTCTATTGAACCATAAATGTGTGGATACCAGATTGCATATTTTCCTGTTCAAAATTGTGTTATATTTCAAGATGCAATCATCTGATCCGATCTGGCTTTTTCCCCCCTTGCTGGACAGGTCAGTTGTATTGATCGCAGAAATCAACAGAGAATAAAGGCTGCTTTATCTTGGCCCTAGAGACAAAAGGAGCAACTATGTCAAGACATAAACTTGTGATCTAATTATCGAGTGGCAGATACTTGTCTCCAAGGTCTCCTTATTAAAAGCCAAAAGCTAAATCTTGTCGAAGACAAACTGTGTCTGTGTGTCTAATGGCTACCGAACTGTGATGTCATCTGTGCTAGAAAAGTTCTCTACCACCCTGGAAGTGTAGGGTTAATGAGACTGTATAAAGCTCAGCCCCTCTCTGGCTAAGTAAATAGCAATTCCCAAAGAAAGGTACATAACCGCATCCATATTCTCAGATGAATTCCCATTACTCTATCTGTTAGTTTGTTTCCCACCACACTAACGATTTGCTGATTTCAATTCAGTTTCATTATCAGTCCCTTTTCATTTTATTACCAATTCTTCATGCCCACCTTGACTTACCCTTGTGTTTATTCTTGCAATAGCTCTCTATTGCAAGAATAAAACAGGCTCTTCATAATCTCTTAATCATACACATAATTCCATGATTGCCCTCACTTTCTCTACCCTTACCTAAACTAAGACCACCTTAAACTGCTGTGACCTATACCTTACCACTCTCTATCATTTTCCTTAACCCCTGCTACGCTGCCCATGTCTTATTATGTTTGGGGTTAATGTTGCTTATGATTTGATAAAGGGAGGTTGATACTCTCGAAAACTTAAAATGGAACGTTAATGTATGTTATATTGCAGTACTCATCTTGTATACATGTGTGTGTGTGTGTGTGTGTGTGTATATATATAATGGCCAAGGGTGCTTGATACTTACCTTTGACATGCCTGCCTATAGGCATGAAGCTCTGGTGGTTTCAGTGCGGTGACTAGCAGGATGCCCAGCCAACAGGTGCAGACCATAAACTACAGACATTGCAGCTCTGCTCTTACACGGCGCAAAGACTTAGGACTCTCACCGTATATCATTTGACCCACTTCCTCATAATATGACTCATTTCTGCCCACTTCACTTTCTGCGTGACCACACTGATACTAACCTTTCTTGTTTGAAGGTGCACAGCAATGCCATTCTGTGGAGGCTTTTTCCCCTGCATTTTTCGTGCTGAAAAGTTTGTCACAGTGTCACCGTATTTTTTTTTGATCAGCAATAAAATCAAAGTCATATCCTACCTACTGCAGGCCAAGATAAGAACAATGTCCTCTAGGAAACATCACCTTTGACTAAGTATCACTAATAATCGGTTCCAAGCCAGTTCTCCTGGCATTTGATGAATAATGTTGTAAAGAATAAAAAAAATAAGTAGAAGATAAAAAAAAAAAAAAAAAAGCTTTTGCATCCAAACTACAGGCAGGCTTGGAACTCTCTCTTATTGACTGGTAATTTTCTTTTGGCTTGTAAGCCTTGGTGACAGCTTTCCAATACTGAAGACAGATCATTTATTCCGTTTATAAAATGCTTTTTTTAATTGTACACAGGTTCTATGTTATCCCATACTAAAAAAAAGACTAGCGGACTGTATCAAGAACAATCTCATCACTGGATGCCTTCTACCCAAAACACAATATTTGGTATTTTACCCCAAATTATGTTTTATGGTTCTTGTCCCAATAACAGCATCACGAAAGCTTACCATGGGATCATCGTAATTATAATGAAAACTCGCAATCTGCCTGCTCCCAATCCAAGTTAAAAGTAGTTCCTACATAAGTTTATGTGGAAACCCAATTGTTAAAACAAAATAACTCATACATATATCTTTAGACATAGTGATGTCTGTTAAATGAGGAGGATGTGTAACTTATTTCCATGTTAAGCCTGGTGTATTTACTGCTGAAATGGTTAATCATCTATTTTAAATGGCTTATGTGTTTTTGAATTTTCCCTTTAGCTTTTATTTCGAGGTCTTTGATGTATTGGTCTGTCTGGGTGAAGTGGGAGCCCACTGGAGTTAATGGAGTCTATGTTCATCCTTAGATTCAGTTTCTGACCAGTTCCTCCAATGCCATGGATCATATACACAACATTTGCAGATGTGTATGATCCCTTGATGTATGTTTTTTTGTTGTGATGGGCAGTGTTGTCATTATAGATGTGTTGACATAGTTAGCAGCAAGATATATTGCATAATTTGGTGCCATTCTCAATAATGTTTTATTCACTCAGCAGTTTTCGATGGACGAGTGTTTATTTTAGGTTGGGTGGCTGTCGGGGAATAATTCTTTTAACACTGTATCATCTGTTAGTAGTGGTTGCTAAATCCTTTACTATTTTTCAGGTTCCCTCTACTGTAGTTAGCCACTAATGGGGTACATGTAGTGGTATCATTCACATTGTATTGTAATCGTTGTTCTGGGGGAGTGTTTCTAATGTAGATTTAATTTTCTTTGTAAATATTCTGGTTTTGTAGCCCCTTAAATGACTGACAGTGTTTTCAGTTGCTTATTGCGGCCCTCGGAGACACAGCATATGTGGTGGTATCTGATGGCTTGGCTCTGAATAATATGTTAGAGTGGGATCAGTGAAACCTGGAGCTGTGGATATAGCTGTACCTGGCTGTATACAGATGAGTGGAGCGTCCCACTGGTGATTTTTATATTTGTTTGAAAACTTCAGTTTTACTTGATGGATTGAAAGTGTTATATGAGTTATGAAATGCTTTGTGAGCTCCTTCTGTCCATATATTGAAAAGGTAATATTTGAAAGGTTTGTGGCAGTATAAGTCAAGGAATCGCTGGGGCGCCTGAAAACATGGAGTCATTCCAACTAAAGGGCTACAAAGTATTGTTTTTGACTTGATAAAGGGAGGTCGATACTGTTGAAAGCACAGCCTTCAAACAGAATATTACATAGTTACATAGTTATATAGGCTGAAAAAAGACATGCGTCCATCAAGTTCAGCCTTTCCTCTATCTGTTAATTTGATGCTGTTGGTCCAAAAGAAGGCAAAAAACCCCGGTTTCGCTCTTTCCAATTTTGCACTAACCAGGGAAAAAAATTCCTTCTTGACCCCAAAATGGCAGTCAGATTTCTCCTTGGATCAATAAGCTGTTTCCCCATAATTAAAGATTATATCCCTGAATATTATGTTTTTCCAGGTATCCATCCAGTTGCAGTTTAAAAGTCTGTACAGACTGTGATAAAACTACCTCTGCAGGCAGAGAATTCCACATCATTATTGTCCTTACTGTAAAACCCTTTCCTCTGCTTAAGTCTAAATCTCCTTTCTTCCAGTCTAAAAGCATGACCACGGTTTGTATTGGCCCCGAATATATTTATATAATGTGATCATATCCCCTCTGATATTAGTCCAATAAAAAGGTATTATTCAATATTGCAGTATCTTTTGTTTCTTCTTCAATTAGCACTGCTGGACTAACACGGCTATCCGAAGCTACATATATATAGCTTGGGACCCAGACCACCAGATTGTGCTGTGTAACCTTCGAGGACAGCCGCCTTGATGAGGGATCAGCCTACAGGCCTCTCCTGCTCATGAATTTTTCATGTCTTTGTTAGAGAAGCACCAGGCTGTAAGCCACCTCATTATCTGTGCTGTAAAGCTCTGTAATTAGCATTCAAGTTCTTAAAAAAAGAGGAAAATGGGTTTTGTTTTTGTTGCAGCTTAATTGCTTTGTTGATGTTATCTTTGCGCGTTCTCACCCCAGTGTATGAGCACACACTTGTCTAACGTGAGTCTGCCTTTGTTTTCCTTTGTCTTTGGGGCATATTATTCTAAATGCAGTTAGAGCTGCCATTCACGTGTACCGACTTCTCTTCCCCGCTGCACCACTGACATTGTTTGCGGCTAAAGAATCCTTCACACGGGTAAATATTTCTAGCCGGGGAGCAAATGGCATTCTTGTGTTCTGTGAATAAGAAGCAAATTGTCCTTTAATTATGTCATTATTGCTGTTAGTGCAGAGTCAGGGTGTGCTGGCTGACCCTAATAAACAGATCATGAACTGCTCTAGCCTGCTATTACATTGTGGAGTGCCGTGTGCTAGGCGGTAGTTGTACAAGAAATGCGCATGTATGACCCTGTGCTATTTGGTATATATGTTAGCACTGGCTCCAACACCAAGTAGGGCGCTGAAATATCCCATGTTTGTGTTTCTATAGTCCGTGCCCTCTGTAGACTGTGAGAGATGCGGCTGCGTGGAAATGCCCGTGTACATTTGTGGTAATAGGTGAAGAAGTAAGTTGCCGTTGCTTGCTGTTTTGAAGGCAGATCACGGTTGGATTTTTACATTGTTAGTCATCATGCACCTTGTTAGCCTAATATGAAAATGAATGAGAATAAGAGTCTTATGACCTCAAACCCTTCGGGTGCAGCTCTTCTTTAAACCTTCAGATCGCTTACTGTAATGCGATGGCTTCCTTTCACGTGAAGCCATCTGACATCTTCTAACGGTCACTGGTTTCACTCCCTGAAGCTGCATTTGACTCACTTTGAGATTAGCGGCAAAGCTTAGTCATTTCTGTTCTGAGATTTGGCATGTGTACCCTGTGTCTGACATAAGGCATAATGAGCTTTTTTCAAGAAAAGGTCTTGTCTTCTACAGTAAAATTAAAGTTAAGTGTGTCGATGAATTGCTGAACCAAGAGCCTTTTCAAAAATCATAGCGATAAAGACATTAGGATCATTAAATGCATCTCCAGCTTTTGGTGTCACATTCTCTTAAGTCCTCATTTTCCATCCTTTTATTCTTTCATACACATTACAAATACATCTCCTTTAAATCCTGTGCCGATCATAGCATTACACTTCGGTTTAAACATAAAAAATAATTAAAAGCATTTAAAAATATTGTTTTATATACTTTTTAACAGAAAATATTTTAAATTTAAGAGCCAGGCATGTAAAAACCTCAAGCAGTTAATAATTTGAATTGAGCTGATATAATACATCCTGGGATTTGTCTGTTTTGGTCTTAACCCGTAGCATCACAAAACTAGCCAATAAAACCGTTTGCTAACCAACTGTCATTTTGATTATCCCATTTTTGCTTAATGTAGTGACACTTAAATTGTGTATTTTTTCTACATGGTAATGATGTGATCTGTAACATTTTGCCACTGTAATGTAAAGCTAAAAAGACTGAAGAGTAAAATATACCAAACTGTAGTAACCTTGAGCAGATAACCACTTAAAATCAGGAAGTTATAATAAGAATGTGGAAGTTGTGCAGGTAGTGAGTGGGTGCTGAGTGTGTAATATATATATATATATATATATATATATTTATATATATATATATATTATAATATACACACACACACACCCTAAATTATAACCCAGGCAACACCAGAATTGTATGAGACTCTGTGTTTTACAGCTAGCTATGGACTGTGGGGACCAAGCAAATGTGTGGTCAATAGTGATTGTCACCAGACCAAACTATTTAGCAGCACAATTCTCATGATAAACTACAGAGACAACGTGGAACCCGTGCTGCCCGTAGCTTTGTATGGTATTCACAATGTACATCACTATAAGACAGGTGATGCTGCCTAGTGGTATCATGCGTATGCTTCATAGAAATATCATGTTAAAATTCGTTATTCTTCTTCTGCCCCCTATCCACGCTGTCTAAAACAAAGGCCATTTTGGCCATTTGAAATGCTGCTAAAGGTATGATTCAGAAGAATCGTTATTACCACCAAAATATATTACGTGTTTATGGAAAGCATGTTATTTTGAGCATGGCATCCTTTGCCACTTAATGGTGGAGTTGTTTGCTCCAATCTCTGTTACCTGTAAACGTCTTATCAATGGCAACAACACTCAAATGATTTATTTGTATTTTTACCAAATGTACAAGATATCTATTTCCAGAATTAATGATGCTTCCCCTTTAAGCCAAAGAGTGAATTCAGCCTTCTGACTCACAGCACGAGGCCCTCAATTCCAAGATGACTAATTTCTCTCCCACCGCAGCACCTGTGTGACTGTCGGACATCTTGTGAAGGTCGCTCTGCTCATTTATTCAAAATGGGCTGAAATCAAAGCCAGCTATTCCCCTCACTCTCCTTTTTTTCTGATTAATTGCCTCATTCAATTTTGACTTTATTGCAGTTAAACATTAATTCAGCAGGTTCTAATAATGTATTCCGTTATGATCTTGACTATGCATTAATGAGAACACTCAACCTTTTCCTTTATTTTCATACACGTGTGCATTTTTTTTCCTCGTACACGCACAATTTAAAGAATATTATACCCCTAGTTTTGTTCTCCACATCAACAGAATATGTTGCAGAAGTCCTACCTATCCCATCAATATACTCAAATGTGCACGTCAGAATTTTTTATATTTTTACTTTATAAATGTGTATTTTCCAGAGTTACCGTCATTTTCCCCCATTGCTTGCCTATAATTGTGTATTCCTGCTGAATATTACGCATGCAGCTATATGAAGCAGGTCGTTCTTTTATGATTGAGGACTTTATGAAATGCTGTGCCACTTTTCATACATGTACTTACTGTATGGTTGTTTTGCCAGCCTATATGCTATTTTCACAATTATTGCAAACTCCCAGGGAGGGTTTTAATTGTCATGTACTTGTAAAGAGTCAAGAAAAGCCCAGGAGATCTGGGAAAACACAAACAAACAAGGGTACAAGAAACTGGCACATCGCCTCCCACCAACAATAGACCTGTCCCCAGGCCCTCACATCATCACTGTGCTGAAAAAATGTACAGCCCACCTAATAACAATTATTACAGATGAGCTTTTCACACTAATTAGAAGGTTTGCTTTGTTGTGGTTTCATTATGTTGGATTCTTTTCATTAATTGATGGTTCCTTGGTGCTTAAATATGGCTTCTAGTCCATAAGAAGCCCACATCATTGTTCAAATGTAGCTCATGTACCCAGACTCTGCCACCAGCTCGCTCTCATTGCCAGTAAATTGTTTTCATCGTGTATATAAGTGTACAGTGAGAAACAGCTTCCATAATTGTATCTGGGGTTTATCTGGCCTTAAAGTGAGTCTGTGCTCTGTAATTGATACATTTTAAGGAAATGCACTGACGGTGACTCCAACTAGCCTAGAGGCCCTGTTATCCTAGCACAAACACGAGTACGTACAAAGACAAATGTGTCATTTGCAAGAGGTGCAGAAAAAGAGTACATTTCCCCTCTTCGAGTGTTTTCTCTAGCACCTCCGAACCCTGTGCCACTCACTTGATAATTATGGTGGCGCCGTAGCATTACTTGGTTTGACTTTGTTCAAGTATGAAATGCTAGATAATGAGATCTTGCCGGTATTAGGAATCTGAGTTTTTCTCTTTCATTTTCTAACTTATTTGTTTCAGTTATTTATTGACCATTAGTAGTGGAGCTATAGGTCTTCCCTTTGTACACGTGGTTTACGTGCTACATCATTGGTTCTGATATTGTATATTATGCTATGCAGGTGAATGACGCGTAATTCAGCTTAATAGCAGCGCTCCACGTTTCCCTTCTCTTTATGGTGTTCTAAATGCAGAGAGAATACTGCTTTAGAACACTTAAGGTGTTAATAGCTTGAAATATCATATCCAGTGGACAATCACTGGAACATTTGCCTCTTTTTCAGCTCCAGCACGGAGAGATCAGCTCGTTGATCTCTGTTGGACCAGTGTCATATGCTTTCTTAGATTTATGCCCATTAATCTGTAATTTTACAGATAGTTCAGTATATTGCTGCAGTTATCCTGAAATCCCATAATATCGACTTTGTGGAACCATATATTTTGCCAAATTATAGAGTGGCAACTTTCAAAATTGTAAAGAAAATGGCTGTGCTAGATATCTACTGATAAAAATATTAACGGAGCACAGAACAAGTGGTTCTAAACTGACCGCAGAGCTGTCTGCATACAGCTTGATGTCGGCTGAGCATCATGGAAAATGCAGGGCAACAATAAGTGGAAGGATGATTCCTTGGCAAGACTTGTTTTAGGAAGGGTAGCCTGTGTTATGGTTGTTGGTACTATATCATTAAAATATATTTAACTTTCAGCAGTGTAGCAAAATAGGCTGTCACTGTAAGCCAATGGATCGCCCACTCATACTTTACATTATTATTATGTTGCAGAATAAAATGGTTTAGTTTGAGAGTGCTGTTACTAGCCATTTTAAGTGTCACATAAAGGCTATTGACATTTTGGCTATTGGTTATTTTGAAGAGCAGATCCTCTTGGCTGTGTACAATACATTGGTTTTCATGCCAGTGTGATCCCCACATCGAGCGCTAAGAAATGAGGTATTTCTAAAACAAGCTAAGTCAGCTAATTGCACCTTCATGAACTCAATGCAGTGCTACTTAAATCAGAAATTATTCTGTTCAGCTTGAAAGGTCTGATCACCTACAGCCAAAGTGACAGGTTAATGGGAGATTTCAGTGTTCCATCTAAAACATTCATCTGCTTTAATTAACGAGGAGAAGGCCACAAATGAAACGGGACTCATCATCTGAAATGAGACCCACTTAACCTTTTGAGTGCTACGGGTAGAAGAAGTACAGTGAAAGGTATTCAGTACATATTCAAGTTCTGTGTATTCGAATATATATATATATATATATACTGGTATATATTGTAGAGCCAACTGCAATTGTTTTTTTAGCCAGGAAAGTATATATCCAAAGAGATCAATTGTTTAAAATTACATTGATGATCTTTTAAAAAAATGTTTTATCTTTCCATACATTTCTCAAAAACCACAGTACCTTCTTCCTACTAATGCAGAATAAAAACACCGACAATTCCAACATCATCTGAATTGTTCTTTGCTGTGGGTTTTCCTTCTTCTTCTGTATCGCTTTCTGCCAGCAGGTGTTTAGTGTTTGATATTTGTTATCTTGCCTCTCTCCTTTTTTTTTTTATACATATCTTTATTTATTTTTAACCTTGGATCCGTTTCCATTTGTCAGTAGACATATTGTTGTTTACTCCATTCTTCTCATCTTGATTCAATGGTGGTTCATGCAAAGCTACAGGGGACTGAGTAAGCAAAATGTGTTTTGTGATATATTTAACAGTTTCTTTGCATCCGTTGTACGTGTTGAGCAAGGCTTTAAAGTCTTCTCCAGGCGAGATTAACAATGCCCTCTTTTTTCCGTCGCTCGGTATGCTCCATGCCACAACATCATAATAGGAACATCGGCTGCCATTCATCATGCTGTGATTTCGTCCATCTTTTCTGTGTCAACCAGCAGGATCAAATAACGTTCCTTTGCAAATCTCGAGTCACGTGTTTTTGGAAATATCAAAGTGAGTTCTGCTGCATTTGGAACAGACTCTGAATACCTAACGATCAAAAGGATTTACAGTCCGACAAGATGTTCATGTGTCATTGGGACTTACGCTATGAAGCAGTCTCCTTTTGTTAGGTGTAAATGCAAGCCTCCTGTGGACATCCGAGAATAATACCTGGTTTTCTTTGGTGTCCTGTTGAGTTCCCTGACTCGGAGTAAATCTCTTTTGCTTTCCTCGGTTTGGGGTGTACCTGGGTTATGTCTTAATGACACCCAGCTTTGCCTATCGGCGCACACTGATTTATAGTATGTAGCACTAAATCGAAAATGGTGTTTTACTACTACAATAAAGAGCAGACGCAGAGCAAGGTGCTTTTTTTTTTTCCCATGAACTTTGTCATTGAAAACATTATAGCCCTGAATGTGAGAGCACAGAGGAAAGCAATATAATTTGATTACCTATATTAATCAAGTAGAGTACAACGTATAAAACCAGTAATGCGAGTGTCTGACTGGAGCCAGATAACAGTCCCGCGCATCTTAAGAAGATTTATTTTCGCTAATATAATTCATTTGACAAGGAAGTATCTTCATAATTGCAGTTGCTAGGCAGCTTTTTATTTTCAGTAGCAAAAGAGCCGATTGGATCTACTCACTGTAAACGGAAAAGCGAGATTTACGCTGGGTAATTATTGCCGTTTTTCATTACAAAGTCAGAGCTGGAGAGGCTATTGCGCTTTAAATTAAAAAATATGGTGTTTATGAGGGGAGGTATGCGGGAGCCATGTTAATTTAGAAGACAGGCCCGGAGATAAAATGAACAGATAAAGGCTGATTTACTATGTATACTTTCTAAGAAATGTCTCTTTCAGGAGGACTGCGCACTTGTGTACTAGATGAAGTGGGGCAGGAGGGGGGTTTATGATTAATGTCGGGTTAGTGACCAGTGTGGACCAATTACACATTCTTTTCCCGAGCAGGGTATG
Organism: Spea multiplicata; assembly: GCA_009364415.1. Taxonomy (NCBI): domain Eukaryota; kingdom Metazoa; phylum Chordata; class Amphibia; order Anura; family Pelobatidae; genus Spea; species Spea multiplicata. Next base: position 45,318,342 of record VKOC01000001.1, read on the forward strand.
GAGTTTTAATGTTGCCATTGTCTGCACTGTTTTAAAAAAACAAAGTTATTATTTATTGATTTATATAGCACCATCTCTTTCTGCAGTGTTAGACAATGGACATGAAGGCTTCTGCCAAGTTTTAGCACAAGAGACAGGGACTAGACCTTAGTTTACCTCTGCAGAGATCCTGGTGACCAGGTCCTTAGCTTGGACTCTTTACAGCAAACTTGTCCAAAAACGTTTAAATGGCTTTTCGAGGTGGCAAAGAAACAATAGTAAAACTGTAGGAATTTATAAAGAAAACCAGTTCTTTTTGTAACAAAATATCAGACTCCTGTGGACATTTTTGTGGAATCAGTTCTTTAGTACCCGTCAGATTTAAGTGCAAGTTGTTCAAATAGTACGGTCATCAAGCACTATAAAAAAATATGGTTTCCCGGTAATCGCTTTGCCCCCGAAATGCCTACTGGAACGGGAGTGCCGGTTTAGAACTTTTTCTTTTGTTGCCACTTGGCATGTCATAAACCTCTACAAAATTGGAAAGCTGGAGATCTTGTCTCCTTGAGAAGCACAGGCAAATCTTCAACCTTCTTAATGGCTCACGTTTGATGACAATGACAAAAACCCCTACGTCTATCTGTATAACAAAGTACAAAAGCAAAAAGTACATTTAAATGAGTCCACCACCCTCCATTGAATTTATTGGTCTGTATTATACCATGAAGAGAAGGGGGCTGAAAACAGCGAGGAATCCATTTTTCCTCCTGTTCCTCTCAACATTAATTTGTTCACTAAATTATGTAAGAACTTTTTTTGAAAGAAATGTAGAATTTGTTAGTTCTTCAGTTCTTCAGCTTTGCGGAATTCAAGAAGCTGTTGGTGTTTTTTTTTTCAAGTGCTTTATCTTTTCTGCCCTTTACTTTTTTTATTTGTTGCTTCTAATAGATATTAACTTGAATCACCAGGGGAGCTTCTTTTATGTGTCTGTACACAGAATGACTTGGCCCAGGTCATAATGATTAAGAGCTTTGAACCTAAGAAGAAAAGCACATCAAACCTGTCTGGGAGGGATTCTAGTTCAGGATGCAGGCCAGTAAGAGATGTACTGCCTAAGGATAGATCCCTTGCAGAATTATTTTGTGCTTTTAATTTGGAATCATATTGCAAGGTGCCAGTGTGTCCAATCTTGAGCTTTTTTGTGAGGTTTTTCTCAGGGACCTTGTATTTTGGAATCCATTGGCATGTAGTGTGCAGTGCCCAGAACTAAAGGTTTTACTGCAACTTTATGCTCCTGCTTTCTGTTCTTCTATAGGATAGGGAAACTCTACATGACTCTTGTCCTTAGTGTTCTTCTCAATATTCTCCTCTCGTGGGCACTCCAGAAATCCACTTCTTGATTGCTGCTTCACTACAGGGGCTCATGAGAGCACACAGCAAACAGACCAGAAGATGCTTCATTGCCTCTCGAAATGAGTTTTGCCGCTCAGGGCCATCCACAGCTGACAGCACTAATGCTCCGACTGTGTTTCTCTATTGTTTTTCTTCAAACTTCATAACGCTCTTTACCAATTCCCTCTAAACCAGAAGTAAATTAGTTGATGGGAAGGGTATGAGTAGAAAGAGTAGATGGGTATAATTGTGGTGTGCATGACAAATTTCTAGAAAGAATCCGCCATCCAAACACCCTAAAGATAATGCAATCCTGCATTAAAATGTATAACTATGTGGGTTTTTATTTTATTAGTATGTTGCTTTACTTACAAGCCTTTTACCCTAAATTAAAAAAAAAGAAAAAAACATAAGGGCTGCCTAAGGCTCAATCTGTTCTTCATACCTCCAGCCTGGCTCTCTTCAGCCCGTCTGTTGAAGGCCGCAGGGAGGCCCGGACTCATTTTATCAAACTGTCAAGAAGCCGCTGGAGCTAGGAGAGCCCTCTCATGCCTGGGGCGAGATCGAGACAGCATTCAATTTCCAGTCCCGCTTCATTTCCGTGTTGCTGCCGGGCAGCTTTGCATCTGAACTCAGTGGCTCTATGCCATCCAGAAATGGCTTGTGGGACCCTCCAAAGGATAGAGTGCTGAAATTGCTGCAATAAATCAGTATCCCCTCCTGACTTGGCAGGAGCTGGAAGTTCTGGCACTGTGGCTCTGCGGCTGTTTTCAGTCCCATTAGCAGGTTTTGCTGTCAGCTTGGCTCCGGATAAAACCCTCCTCTCCTATCATCGTCTAGTACCCCTGCAGAAATGAAATCTGTGCCAGGCTGAACAAGCCACTCCACCCATCTCCATCCACATGCCAAGCTCTAGTAGAGTCAGATCTGGATAGTGGGGAGGAGGTATATGTAGTAGAAACAAAGAACTCTGCTTTTCTGTCATTTAATGAATTAGCACATGGGGCCTGTTCAGCTGAAAACGTAAGCTCATACCTCCCACGTATTACCCTGCCTGTTTCCAGCTCTTAAATATCACATTGTTCTTCATCCGCTCACACAGAGACTTTTGGTATAGATTCACTGATAAACAGTCTCTACAGTCACACCTATCTGCTGATGTTACACATCTGAACCACATGCATGTCAAGTAGTAGCAAAACCTTTAATTTACCAAATGTGAAAACATTAGAAGAACTTTGAAGCCACATGCATTCAAAGGAGGGATGATGTACAGGTTTAATTTTAGCTATGCTCCTTTTACTCCTGATCAACATTATCAACTGGGCTTTAAAAGGCTCTGTGGAGAGATAAACCTATGTTATATATCACGGTTTGTGGTAAACCATTTCTGTTATATCGGAGCTATGGGGGAATGATTTGCAGACCACAAGTGATCCCTAGGACCTTCCAAGACACTTCTCCGGATGATATGAGGAGTGTGAACGTGATATAAAGTAGGAGCGGGAGGAAGCAGCTTCTTAACCAAATGTTAGCATCATCAGTGTGTTTGTTTATGTCGCATGGTACATTTATTAAAATTGTCCAGGTCTCGATATAGCTCTTTATATGAACCCGGTAGCAGCAGTAGAAGTCTACTATACAGTTTTCATTATAAGACAGCTGTAGGTAATCGTTTAGCCTGCTTGTTTATAAGAGCTGAGCTTGGCTCAAAAAGCAATAAAATATGGGTGTAATAAGTATGTGAAGCCAGGGGGTTTAAGTCCCGTCCTAGAACATTTTCTTATATGAAGCCGCACAGCGCCATTGATTGAAACAAATGGAGCTCGTTTGATCTTTATTTTATACATAAATTAACACAGCAGTATTGATTTTGCTGTTTTACTTAAGACTAAATCTGTACTCCCTTCACAGATAAATGAGCTCTCTGCTGCTATAGGAAGTGAAGTCCATTGTAGAATTGACATATGACTTTCTAATACATGTATCACATGCACATACGTGTGCATTTAGTGGCTGATAATGTTTTTCCAATTGTTTTTTCTAACTTTATTGCTGAATTTAATGGACAGTAACAGTTGCAAAACCGAGGGAACAATATGCAAAATTGTGGTTACGCAAATCTATAATGAATTTTCAGCAGTTTTTTCCAAAATGCCATAGTCTCATAATATAAAAAGTATGATTACCCTTGGATAAATATTTATAGAGAAAAACAGCAAAATTAGAACGCCACATACGGACAAAGAACAAAGTAGCGGAATCACATTTCAACAGACGTATTCAGGGTGTACATATATTGTCATGTCACAAGCGTGATATGCAGTACCTTTATAAATCATCTCCAGTGGTCGGTAAGATGGTTGTATTTGTAATACACCTGCACCTTTCACATAGGGAAATAAATCGTGAAAATACATATTTCATCAGAAGAAGAGACCTTTGAGGTCCCAAAAGCTTGTTTTAACTGTATAAATCTTTCTATGGTAGCCCGATAAAAGATATGAACTTGAAGAGATACAGAATCTGAGCCCGTTCTGCAATCTGGAGTCTTCTTTATTCTCTTTCTTTAGTTTGTAGTCTAGGTTGTCACCCAGGCATCAGGGTCTGCTGCCATTATACTCGACATCACCAAGGCTAGATATGGACACATTGTAAAAGGTTTTATTTTTAGAAGAGCTCTCTTCCTTTTTTGTGAAGAGTTTCTGGGCTGCCTAACAATATCTTCTGTTGACTATGTCACTTTCCAAGCGTGAAGCGTCCCAACTTGAACCTTGTAAGGGAGGGTTCTGTTTACAAAATGTGGGGGCAATTAGGCTTTGCTTTGCAAACATTCTTGGTGGAATTAAAATGCAATTGGCACATCTAAGCAAGTAATCCCTTTACAAGCTTCTCTGAAGGAGGCCCACTGGGCTGTTTACTGTTTCACTTCTCCTCTGGGAGTGTTAACAGGGTCCTTTGGAAACTCCAGGTAATTGAGGTTCTTGTCTTTCACCGAGCACTCCCAGAGCTGTCATCAGTTGCTATTCTACACATTTCTTTACCTCGATATTTTGACAAGGGCTTTTGTCCTGATGACAACAGCTGCGTGGGAGGCAGAACTGAAGGACTTTTTTCATCTCTTTTGTGCAGGTCTTTTTCTCATTTGTTGACATTCCTCCGGGCAAAGCTTGTGTACAAACTCGTTGTGTGACTTAAGTCTTGTTTTAGCCTTTTCTTTATGTTTTTTCCTTTTTATTCTTCATCCCTTTTTCAATTTGTAATACTGTGTTGCAAAGAGGTCCCTGGGAAACCCGTGCAGGTCAACTTGAAAGCAGTTTGTTTATTAGAGGAAAATTGGATGCCTTATTACCCTTTGTTTAGTTTTATATAAACATAAATGGGTCGGTACGTTTCCTCCACCCTCCAGCTTTTATTCTATAGCAATCTCTATGCTGTTTTTGCCAAATCTGTCTATACTTGCAGGGCATCAGTACCTTAATATATTTGGCAGAGATTTCCACAATTTTAAAATTTTTTGAGCTGATCATTTTACTTTTACACAAGGGATATTAACCTTTCACATTTTCAGGCCTCCCCCTTAGGAATCTTTAATAAAAATTCAGTAGGCTTAATTGACATTTACTTATTTTTATATGGACCTTTTTTATTGTTGGGATTTAATACTCTTCTGAAAAGCTTCATGGTTGGCTTGTTCCATAAAATCTTGTGGTGCATCTCTAAAGATGTCTGCGGACATTAGTCAGTGATGTCATCCAGCATTATTCAGATTTGGGGCATAACTATACTAAAGCAAATTAGGATTTTTTGTAGCACTGAACACAACAGGGGTGAATTCATATTCCAGAAAACAACGTATCACCACTAACTGAATACCAATCCTCCCATTCAAAAATCTGAGGATAAGTGATACATTTTATCACAGGTGATATAATCTAGGTCCAAGACTATCAAACCAAACAATAAATGCACTTTTTTAATGGAAGGGGGAGGGGTAACTCACAGGGTACATTGTTCTTAAAAGATCTGGACAAGCTCATTGAAAGGCGCTCAACCTTATCTTTTCTGTTTAGGTTTGAGGTTTTTGTTTCCACTGGGGATTTTGCTTCTTTGTCACGTTAGGGTGTTAAGCATATCACTGTTACCCCATCCTCCCCCCTGCCAAGTGTGCTATGTCAGTCATCATCCTGAAACCAAGTAGTGAGAGAGCTGACGTCTATTGCCGTGGCTGTATCAGTGGTTAAGCAGCTATGTACTGAAACCAGTGGTTACAGTGCGGTGGCGGTGATACTCAGTGCTGCAAAGTACCGCAACTTCTCTATGTATCTAGCCAGAGTTTCATTTCTTCATTTGGTCTGGTCTCGCTCATTCCATCGCTCTGTCTTTTTGGTTCCCGAACAGGAAAGTTCATTTGATGAACACAGAAAAAGTTCTCCCTTTTTTTACCCGCCAGTCCTTGTTTAATCCTACACAAACCATGATTTAAGAAAGCAATCTTTATTTTTTTAAGAGATACAAACGTTCTGCTTTTTGCTGCAAAAAGCAAATGGCAGCAAATATTTGCAGACAAAGGCAAAATGGTTAATTTAACCGAATAAACATATTGATATTGTTTGTATTTGTGTAATGTTTCTGTCATCAGCGTGATGTCAGAGAAAGCTTTAACATGCACGTTTCTACTTTTTGAATTTTCAAGATGGAAACTGGGGAACAAGAAGTAACCATACATTTTAACTTTAAGTAATTTGGCTCCATGCAATGAAAAAACACATTTTTGGAACCATATTCTAATTACATCTCTCTTCATTTTTATTTGCAGTGTGACAGCGAAAGTGATGTTGACGATAAGGTAAGACTTTGCTCTTTTCCGTGTGTGTGCTATATTCTTTCTGATGCAAACGCCGAAATGTACTTCATCCACCTTTACCCCTTTTAAATATGTGGCTGGGCTGTGGGGGCCACAGAGGAGGCATATACATAGATGTCCATTGATCAGCGGGTGCTGAGGCTGTTTATATAGTAATGCAATCTATGTTTTGTGCGTATTGTGTTTTGTGCATATCTGTTGTAAAAATGTGCTTTAAGGTTATGCAATACTCATAAGGTCTTGAAATACAGCTGTGGATTTTCCACTGTGGCCAATATCTGGTAATGTCATGAGTGGCCGTATAGGTGCTTCTGCAGCCACACAGTAAAGGGTACCAAATATCCCATTTCCCAGAGTCACTCTCGCCTGTCATTGCAAATGGGCTATCTTCTGGGAAAAAATGCTTTCTAAACCACGACCTGTGAATGTGAAGTATTTCACCTCAGGGGTTAACGTCTTTCTTCACAATTGGATAGACTAAAAGCAATTGCTCAGAAGGCTGTTTAAGGGATCTGCCTGTCAGAGTTGAGATGAAGTTGTAAGTGGCATGTAGTTTTATAATACAGCTCTGCTATTAATGATTGTCTAAATTACAGCGGCAGGCCCAGCCAGCTGCATTACATTGGAGACTGACGTCCGCTAGATTAGGTTTGACTTCACCTTGTAGTGTAGAAATTGAAATCTGAACAACATTGATTAGCTTTCAGAATGTGAGATCGGAGGTTACCTTCAGAGGAGGCTGGATTGCGTGTGACTGGTAAGTTAGTGTCACAGGCAGAGCGCTTAGGTAATAGAATTCCAGATTGTGATTACTCTATTTCCTTGCCGTTACCCTGTACAACCGAGGCCTTTTTTCCCCAGTTGTATAGAACTGGTATCATTCTTAGAGATCGCACGTTACTTACAGGAAAGACCCTACCTGCGTAACTGCATTTTAGTGGCATTAGCTAAAACGCTGTTTTATTTAAATTCAACATTTAATGAAAAGAAGAAATTCCTATGTGGCATGCGCGGATGCCGCTACGTAGGGGTCTGACCTTTCCGCTGTCTCTCCCCAGTACCTGGAATACATGTGATCCTTAAAGGTACAGTTGTAAGTCACATTTGGAAATGTCATGTAAGTGTCCTCGCATGTCAGAACCATGACGGATATTTTCAAATTGGTCCTAGAGATCGTCCAAATAAATGACTGATACCTTTTGGTGGGTCAGTTTTATAGAGTTAGATACAGAGCCATAAACACATAGTGTGGGTTTCATCCGAAGAAGGGATCTGTGAGATTTTGCAGCCTTTGTGCCTTACTCTGAACGCTGGCCCTCAAGAATGTATCACAGAAATCTCTCAACGTCCATAACAAAAGCAGTCATGTCAATACTTTTCTTCTGATGATTTCTTGAAAAGTTCACATGTAATGCCAAAACAGTGGGCAAATTGATTTGTATTATTATTATTATAAGTCAACTACAACACTTGGCGTTGGTAAGTAAGACCTTTGTGTGTATTTCTTCTGCAGTGATAGCAGAATCAGGCTGCATTCTGATGGATTGCTCTTCTGTTCTGCCATTTTGGCCCCATGCTCTCTAAACATCACCACAGAAAATATATACTTCATTTAATAGCAACAACAGCATTAGCAGACAGCAATTACCCTTCATTTTCAGGAACGATAACGTCTCCATTAATTCAAGATTTATGTAGTTATAACATTTAGCTCAAAAATAACACCTCCGAGAATTGGTTTATACACACATAATGAGAGAGAGCTTATGGCATACTTTAGTGAGCATTAACATAATGGAGTAATATAAAGCATCAACACTTCACTTATTGTCTGCTACCTGCTTCGGGATGGCACGAAGCAGCCTGAATATGCTTTCATTTTAACTGTTTACTGCACACATACATCTGGGCATTTAACAGAATGGGTGGCAGAAAATGCTGCAAACGTTTGCCCGGGAACAATTCTGTACACACCGATATAGTTAACGCCATGACTGGTGATTGTTCCTGTGTGCCAGCAGGAGATGCACGGTACCATACCATGTGCCAAGAACCTGAAATAAGAGGTCATCCATTAGCTGTAATTGACACTTAACCTTTCACACTTCAGTTCTTATTGAACACTTTTTTTTCCTATAGATAGCTGTCTGAAAATAATAACATTCTAATCTGCCTTGGCACACATAGTTGGACCTGGAAAATGGCCAAGAATGTAGGTGGGGTCATATGGTGCTTTTCTTCATTTAATATGCCTTATGTTAGAAAGATTCAAAATAATCCTATTGACTGCCACAGGCATTCCCTTGCTTCTCAAATATGTGTTTTGTACAACCTCACCTTGCCCCTAATAACAAACAGCTTTAACCTGTTGGTTACCAGGAGACGTTTAGATCTGGTTGTGTGCCCCACACTGTATCAGGTCTGTTTCTGTACCAACGCTCCCTGACAGAAGGCCTGGGTGAATTTTTCTTCAATGGTTTTTACCCTTTTTTTAATATTTCCTCTGAGTCCACTCATCACTACGTATAAAAACAACTCAAAACACAGAAACAACTGCATGAAGTTTTTATAGGTTCCCATCTGCCATGGATTGAGATGATGGGTCTCAGCGGACAACAATGTAGGTAGCGCCAGAGGAGTAAGAGCTGATACTTTGCCACAGGCAAGATCTCAGGCAAGGCTGTAAACATTCATGTAGCAAAAGGTATTTTTTAGAGAAGAGACTTGAAGTATACCTGGTTACTTGATATGTCTTAACATTATGATAATGTCATTTTTGAAATTCTCCGTTTAGAAGAAGGCTTGGGGCTGTTTTCTGATGAACGGAACCACATAGCTTTTGTTCTCATATTCATTGGGTAATACAGGGTATCAGAGATACAATAAATGGGGAAAAAATGGTTAAAGCACCACAGCAACAGTGGCTGCATTTAATGGTGGCATTGAGCAATACCTTTCAGCCACTGGTCCTAGTGTGTTTCAGTAAATGCCTCTGAATAAGGTAACTGTCGGTCTGCTTGCACGTTCCCGAGTATACTGTGTTGAGCATTTGACAGCCTTCCTCTGACGTGCTCTAGTGAGCCCGACAGCTGACTGGGGAAGCAAAGCGTGGCCTTCAAGTGCAATAATAAAGAGCCCACCCGCGGACGCCATGGCAGGCTTAATAGCTTTTCATGGAGAAATGGACAGACTTAATGTTTGGACCGTAGCGATCGTTCGTCCTGATCTTCTTAATGAAATTAGATTAGGTCCACCTGGGAATTTGCTGAGACGGCACATTGCTTTCATCACCTTCTTTAATTTAAAAGCAATTTGCAGGGAAAATATCCTCTGAATTCGAGCGATGTGAAGAGACAGAGTTAAAATTGTGATCAAGCAAAGGCAGGGCGGCTGAACACGAGGAGTTAAAAATGGTGGAAGGCGGATGGAAAAATGAAAAAGCATTGGTTAAACAGCCACCACATCCACTTGTGGGTGTGTAATTTATCTACTCTAGCACCAGATATAGCTTAGTACAGCACTGTGTCAAATTACCCACGTGTTGGCAAGTTCTTGATATTTCTGTGAACATGTTAATGTCCTGACCAGACTTCTGTCCACCAATGGTCCTGCTGATTCAGCTCTATGGTAAGCAATACAGCCATGTTCGGGATTAGATGGGACTCGCGGAAATGAGGGGAAGAGAAGTCCGGTTTATCTTCTGCAGTGGTTATTTTCCTTGTATATAATGTCATAGGGCAGAGCTAGCAAAGTTTAACACCCAGTTGTTCTCTATATCTATAGTTTGCTTTCATTTCTTAGATCATTGTATAGGTCAGTTTTATCCTCTACACATAATAACATGATAACAAAGCCAATTGAGTAGCATGGGCTGCTTGTTGGACTATGTACAATATGGTATGGGCCAGATCTGGTCCACAGGGCTCTAGTTTGATGACACTGTAAAAAAAAACATGCTGTGTATTAGAATTTGCTATGATGAAATGCAAAATTTGGCATGCAGTGTGCGTATCTACACTGCAGACCTGAGACCTGTAGTTCTGATGCATACCCTATGTGTATTCAGAGGATGGCTTGTGGGTGGTAAGTAGAGTCAGGACAGATACATGAGCAGCGATCTATGTGCCAGAGCAGGAGTTCAGCGAAAGTGCAGCCTTATTGAGGAACATTAATGCTAATTAGAAACAGCCCGTGGAAATTAAGTGCTGCTGCGATTAGCCACCAAATTTATGCTTCTGTGCATCTCCAGATCTCATCACTGTTTAAAATGATTTTAATTGTGCCTGCAGAGCTGGAGAAAACCAAGGGGATAATTTTGAAAGTGTTTTCAGTCGGTATATTCTATGACGAGATTTGATCGAGGAGTCTTTTTTTCCCTGGCATTAGTTAACAGATCTGCCTTAAACTATGGCTACAGTTCCTTGTTTCAGAGATGGGCAAATCGTGTAGGCAGGTACCCATGGGAAGCTTTGGGCTTCTAATGAATATTAATTGCTTATTTTAAAATGTGGACTCTTATTTGATATACTGTAAAACATTCCTCCCAACATTTAACATGGACGATGAGGGACTCTTTCTGACCTCCAACAAAAAGAGAACAGAAGAGTTTTAGAATTCTTTGCATGTAGTCTGTAAAAACGTGGACTTTCAAAATGAAGTAATTGGGGCAGTCACTCTATTATGTACGTTTCTTAATGCTTGTGCGTACTGTCCAATACACCTGTTCTATTCTCATGGAAAGACAGTCATGTATTTCAGCTGTTACCTGTGAACCATGGTGACCACATGAGCCGTGATTTCCAGGACACACATCATATTCACATATTACCATTCACCCCAGTGCCAAAAATAGGGCACATTTGGGTGTGTGGTTAGAGACAGGGTCAGGCCCTGGAACGTTCCTTACTACCTTGTGATGCATTGAAAGAGCATATGACATCATATCCTGATGCATAACTTTACCACATCAACAGGAGACCATGTGGTCACTGTGATTGACGTTCGTGCTGCAATCGGACCCCAACCGCTTTCAAGTTTGTAGGCCAGTCAGTGTAGATTAAAAACTGACTGGCGGTCAGGAGGTATGTATTGCTCATCATACAGGTGAAGTGCTGCCCTGCAGTGTGTGGGATGTATAACCAAGTAATTGGTTCCCTTCCATGAGTTTATGTAGGGCGCAGCAATTTACGTGTGCCGCTCCGCAATAAGTAAATCTGTCTCTGGAAGGAACCAGATCCTCAGCCTTGCATGACCTTGCTAAAAATTGGCACTAATCCAGAGGCAATGATGTGCCTTGAAAGATTTTCCTGTTCTGCCAAATCAAACTCTGTTAATATTTGTGGGGCACATGCAATATTTTTACAATTATGGTGAATGTAATGAGCATATGTACTATGAATGCAGGCGAAAGCAGTGACTAAGCTCTGCTGGTGTGTTTTTCCACCCTGCACAGTATGCCTAATTAGACAGAGATTAAATAAAAGCAAAGGCCTAAGAAGTTCCCCATCAGCTCAATGTTCCTGGCAGATGTAATCCATATGGGGACAAGGAAGGCGGGGGAAGAATTTAATTGTTCTTTGCTGGCTTCTCTAACATTATGGATTTGTTCTGAAATATAACCACTAAGTAAGTGCACATTATCCAATCATCATGGTCCTAGAAGTAATTGCTTGCAGATTTGCTGTACAGGCAATAAAAAGCAGATTTGTTTATTTTGCTGGAGTTGGATCCAGTAGGAACTTCCTACGCTACATGAATGTCTGCTTATATTCCAATATATACGTGTGCTTTGACATTATGGCGTGGGCTAGGAAAAACATGCAGAGCTTTACTCCACTTGGGTAACTGGCGTTGTGAGCCAAGACCAGTTATTGTCTATGGATGAATAAAAAAAATATATATATTTGTCTTATTATTTCTGCCCTGTATTATGAGCAGAAATTCACAATAGACTAGTACAAAATTACATGATTATTTATTGTTTTATATAGCGCCATCAAATTCTGTAGCGCTGTACAATGATGATTATTCTAGTTTGGTTCAGGAGCATAACCCAGGTCCTCAAGGGTTCCCGTGATCCCTTTAAAGATGGGATTTATAAGTGCAGGGTATCGCTAGCTTAATTTTGTGCAAAGTGGGCACCTTGCATTTGTTTACTTCATTGTTTAACCATATCCCCTAATTCATGTATGTGCAATGACATGCTCCAGGACACAGGTGTTTACATGTAGCAGACATGCACGAATGGGGCCTGGAATGGCAGAAGCACACCTGGCTCTCTTGGACTGTATTTATAATATGTGCTCGCTACACAAATGGTATTCCTACTGATTGGAATACAGTGATTGTCCGCTTGCCGCTGTGCCCTTTAAACCAACCTGTCTCTATGCACATGTGCAAGGCCTTAATTAAAATCAGATAATGGCCAACTAACGCTCTCTCATTCTCTAGCAGCTAAATTAAGATTGAGGCGTCAGTGTAATGGTGAATGTGATTTTTTTTTTAGATGAACAAGAAGGAAGTTCTAATAATCAGATGTGATTTTGACCATGTCTATTATTATTTAAAAGTCCTTATTTAAGACTCCCAAAATGATATGTCCCAACAAGCAACACTATATCCATCTGTTAACTCAATTTTTTTGCTGTGTCTGTCCTACATACTTTCAGTTAGAGATTCCAAACAGTAGTGCAGCAAGTGAAGGCTACAAAAGCAGTGATTGCCCCTGTGATCCTCCTCTGACATCATTAAAGAAAACACGCCATCTCTAATTGTGTAACAGCAGGAAGTGTCCTCACCCAGAGACTTGCCTCGGGGACTATTCACGGTCTCTATGTGACCCCTGGTCATTGGCCCTTAGCTGTTTTTTTGTGAGAATTCACCTAGTTGGGGGGGTAGAGTTTATGATTCTAGAGGCATGCTGTTCTTCCATGAAGTGCTGCAATGTCTGAAAGGGTGTTCCGATTGAAAACACGGGCACGGCCCAGAAGCCCTGCAGAATGAGGGCCTGATGTCTCACGATTAGCTGCCACCCCATGCAATAACTACACAGAGACCCGTGTGTGGGGCTGTACAATGCAGCATTATGATATAACAGAGCCTCTGTGTACATCTCTAACTCCCACACCATTAGATTGCGTGGTGCCTACAAAATCATGGTTATGTCGTACGAGATGGTCTCATATGTCTAATAAAAACCATACATTATGCATTGCCATGGTAACTGTACTGTATATGTACTATTATAGAGAATTGGTAGAGCTCCACACGTTTGCTCTCTAATCCATTAAATTAAACCATGTGCAAATAGTGACATGTTATTATTTCTCACGGATAAAGGCTTTAAACAGAGCAAAAAGGAAGCAGCCATCATGGGATCTGGGGAATGGCATTAAGGTGTCACAGCTGTCTTCAATTAGCTGACGGCGTGGTAACGTCTATTCCTTCACAGCTGAGAACCTTCTCTCTTAAAGGGGCAGATTCCTAATCTGCTCTCGTACAGGAGTATTATTATTTTTATTTCATCATACAGCACCGACATATAACATTCTGATGCCTTTGGGTAAATATGGGAATTATCAGGGAAATAGGTCTCAATGCTTTGTGCCATTGGACTCTTTTACTCTTGAAGCTGTCAGCATCATCTTGGCAGCTATGGATAGGTGCTAGTCTTTTTTGTTTTTTAACAGACCTAAAATTGAAACACTTTAGGTTGAATATAACAATGTATAAAAAATACTGTGCTTCCTGGTTTACTATTACAGGAGTTCCTCTCCAAAGTTAGGCAGGTGTGAAGAGGCTTTCCCAGGAGCACATGATGTTTCCCTAGCCCTGCTGGGCTCCACAGGGATCAAAGAGACAGAGCACTAATTAGTGTTAATGGAAGTCTCATCATGGCACTGTACATGTACACTGCAACCCTCCCTGACTACTGTTCTGCTGCCTTCACTAGATAGTCAGGCCGTGGATCAGCCATGATAGATGCTTCTTTAGCCCCATGTGCCATAACCACCGATGCATTGTGTTTTAACTTTCCTTTTCCCTGGTATTTTCCACTGAAAACAGATTTGTTGACCAATTAAATGTGTTCTTGCAGGCTATAAAGGAAATATATATTTAAGAGTGCTTTATTCAAATATCACAGCTGTGCTGCATACAAAATAAGACTTAATTACTATTTATTGAACACTTAGTACCACAGAGCTTGTTATTAATGGTCGTCTCTCTTCTCTCCAAGACTGAGGCAAATTGAGTTATTATATAAGCTGGTTCTGTGTAATCAAGACATCATTTGTAAAATGGTTTGTAAGTGATATCCACATCCACTGTACACCCTGCGCAAGCTTCCGTGCGGCAGAAGGTGGATACCCCCGCTGACCTTTTACATTTGCATACGGCAAATAAAATGGTGTCATTTCAGTAAAAGTAATAAAATCACAGTATCCCTCTGTGGCTGCTACACCCACGATGCTTAGCCAGCCTGCAAGATGACTAAGCATGCCTTGAGATTTCATCCATGACCGCTGAAGTGCCATTGCTTCCCTGTCGCTTATTCTTTACGAGCTCTGCATTCTGCATCTTTAATAAACAACAGATGTTGGAGGGATGTGGTGGCAGTCACAGCCGAGTGAGATTTCTCCGTTCTGCCTACTCCAGGAGTGGATGCCTGCCACGCTAGAAGCTGCTCGTGCGCTCGGAGAGAGCGCCTGGCCTTTTGGTGGTCAGTATTGCTTATTGGCGGCTGCCTGCAGAATGACGTGCAGCTATTGTCACCAAGCACGCCTGATAAATTCTGTCCAGAATAAGTTTAAAACGCAACGCCGTCATCTGTGTTTCATTTCTTTTTTCACAAAGAACATTAGCAGATTGTAAAGCAGACTCCTTCAATTACAGCTGTTTCCGTTATAGCTTTCTTTATTGTTTCAGCTCAGTGGATAGTTCCTAATGCTTACCTGATCCGCTGGCTTAACCCGTATCCCATTACATTATTACAGTGGATGGATCCCTTTAAGAGGGCCGGGGATTATGTTTCTTTAGACAATGCATCGAAAACTGCCTCTTGTTGCAATTTGTTTTGGCTAAGCTGCAGCTTCAAATGAAGAACAGGACAAGGGTGCCAAGTGCTACTATTTTACAGTCTAAGTAGTAATAGTATTTGCTTTGAGCTCGCGCAGCCCGCTTAGCACTTTAAAAATCTGTCCATAAAGTTAGCTGCAGCTAAGTATCCTTATCCCCCCTCCTCCCCGCTACGTCGCTCCCCAACCCTCCCACCAATCCCCATTCTCTCCAAAGAGTTGTCAGAAAATTCGTTCCACATCTGCAGGGAGAAAGAGAGGTGTAAACTGCCAAGAAGTGTTTTTAATGATGGCTGGAGATAAAAGCTGCCAGATGGCAGGCACTGCTGGAGCTGCGGTTGGTATTTAACTGCTTTTTTATTGGAAAAATATGGGGTGAAAAATTGTGTGGGACTCATTAGGCAGCCTGCTGTGATTGTGATCAGCCCTGCCAATCTGTTCAGGATGGCACCATTCCAAGCAGCCACACATTCTTAGCGGCGTCTTCTAATCCAACTTGGAAGGGCTTACACTTTTTTTTTTTTTTAACCCAACGTGCCCTATCTGCATTCTTTTACCTCATTTTTCTACACGTTTTTCCTCCCCTTGACTTCTCTCCTCCTATATTACATCGTTGCCTCCTGTTACGGTACTCCAAAATCATCTCCTCTTTAAATCATGCTTCTGTGCAGCCATCAGCACATTAAGTACATTTTAACGCTTGGGTTTTATATTTTTTTTTCTAGCCTACAGTTCTCCCGTTGCCCGTCAGACTCTCTTCCTCTCCCACGTCCTCATAAAAATAGCACTAAGAATGAGGTGGCAATGCAGCTATAAAATGAATATGCCGTTCTGTGACCAAGAAGCGAGATTTGTGTGTGTGTTATATATTTATATTTGTGTTCCTTACTAAGCTCACCTAATATTTAAACGTAGCAGAACCAAGCAATGCTCATCTATAAGAGAGTTCTGTTTGTGTCATTGAAATGTGCGATTTCTAGCCCAGAAACAGCAGCTCCCACCCGCCGTGGGCATCCCAGGAGAGCGCTAAGATTATGAAGGAATTCTCCGAGGCCATTACAGGGAACGGGGGGGGGGGGGTGGGGCTTTGCTACAGACAGCTTAATGGACTAATTTGTAACTCGGAGAGCAGGAGAAATGAGCTGCTGGCTGCGTTTTAATTTGACAGAGTGAGGCAGAACGAATGGGAAACGGGTTGACGGAGGAATAGGGTTTCAGAGCGGGAGCACCAGCGTGGCACGGTGGCTGGGCTGCTTCCAGCTGGGGCGGAGAGTAAAGAGCCGGCATATATTGAAAGGATGAAATGACTGGAATTTCATTTTTTTGGCCTGTTTTTCATAAATCGGCTTTCATCAAAGTACAGAGAGAAAGAAACAGGAACGTTCTGTGTCCTTCGAGTTTATTCACTAATAGCGCCAGCACTGGGGAGTTAGACTTTTTCTTCTCA
The DNA here is from genome assembly GCA_009364415.1 of Spea multiplicata. Taxonomy (NCBI): domain Eukaryota; kingdom Metazoa; phylum Chordata; class Amphibia; order Anura; family Pelobatidae; genus Spea; species Spea multiplicata. The sequence goes on from VKOC01000001.1 coordinate 45,335,101, forward strand.
CCACAACTTGTGAGATTCGTATTATAATAAAACCGATTGGCAGCCAAACCTCAAGCTGTCATCCCAATATCAGAGTAATACATATTATTACCTTTTGCAAATACATCAAAATCCTACGCAGTTGTAGGTTCCAGATAAACTGGGAATGTATAAAAAGTAATTCTGATCTGACCATAGCAACCATTCCACATGGGCTTTCCATTGGTTCTCCTGTACGATGGGGTAAGCGGACCCTGCATGATGCATAGTTAATGTGTGAGAATTCTCCTGGAAAGCATCTCAAACGGTTTTCTATGCATTCCGCATTATCCTTGCTGCTCACCTAATTGCTCAGCTAATAATTGTAACCACACCAGATTGTTTCCATATCTGCAATCAAAATCAAGGAGAACTAAACGGCTTCATATTGGAAGCCGGTGTTGTAAAATCCGTATTATAACATACACTGAGTGACCCTGTACTGTGAATAGTACATGTATCACACAACTATTGGACGTGTTCTACAAGAAAAACTCGTGTCACCATGGTAACAGCCAGTTTGATGTCTATGGGGTTCTACAGTTGCAGGGATAGTGGAAAAGCGGCCACTGATTTCTGTGAATGGAAAGTCAGAATGCCGAGGAAACGCCGCAGCCTGCTATATTTTGTTGTCATTTTATTACTTCGCCAGAGCCAAAGCCTCTGTTGGGTTATTGTGTCCTTAACGGGTGTTAAATTCCAAAAAGAGCGACACATTCAGATATAATCCAGTTAAATGTAATATATTGCTGTCTGAACTGTTCAGATTATACTAAATTGAATTCTTCTGATTGAATCTAAAGAAGAGACCTCTGAGGTTCCAAAAGCTTATGTAAGCTTACATCTTTTTCTGTGTTGGCCAAATAAAAGGTATCGGCTTCAACGAAAGACTACATTCAAGCCTCAACAACCTTTAAAAATGTAAAAGGTTTAACGGGGTTAAGTCAGCCCAGAATCTTCATTTTACTGGCCTGTGATCTGGGGAATGCAACAGATTGGTATTCACAATAAAGCCCTTTTTTGATTGAAAGGAGAAGGCCTTTGAGGGGTGATGAATTCCCTCTCCCACGAGAGGTCTTTAATTTAACACCACCCCCAGCCCCTCCATGCCGCTTGCTTTCTTTTTCCTGCGAGTATGTTATGTCTAAATCCTCCATACAAATTGGTGATCTCCAGGAAGTCCCAGCGGGGCCCATTACCGCCTGCAGGGCATGGAAGATCATTAATAGCGCTGTCAGCCAAGGCCGCCAGTTAAATTAATCCATCTCCTTCATTAGCACAGCCGGGCGGGCGGCTTTGTCTAAAGGGAAGCAGAGCGGCAGAGGTTTGGAAGTGTGTGTCGGGGAGGAAGATTCAACCCTTTCAGTGCCCGGAGGGGCCTGGGAATTTCTTCTGCATCGGTAGATACAGAATCTATGAGATTGAACATATCTAATGGATCGTTTTTAGAAATGCTGTGTAAATGGATCATAGCCATATCTGACAGCACTCACTGAACTCTGCTTTTACATAAAATGATGTTCCTCTTTTGTAAAAACTCTGAAAATCTGTTGTGTATATGTGTGTCGCACACGCTCCACAATAAACATGTTTTAAATGTCCCCCATACATATATGTCAGCATGTAATCTGTAGTCACCTAATTCATACCTTCCATAAGATTCAAATAGCCAGAGTTGGGGCAATATGGTTTTGGGGGATGACTGGGACAGGTATGTATGCTATTTAAACATTTTTAACGCTCTCTTCTAGCATATGTGCAGCTGTCCCAGAAATGCGGTGGAGAGGAGTGGATAAATGTGTATATTTGAGTTAGCGCAGACAAGTATGGATGTGTACTGTTAAGTACAGGAAGGGCTGTGCACACAATATGTGTTGAAGGTTTTATTCTACATCAAAGTCTAGGCCTCCTTGACCTCGTTTCCCCTTCAAATCTTGCAATTTTGTCTCCTTTCCCTCTCCAAAACCTGCTATAAACAAGTTATTGTTTTCCTGGAGGAAACCAGATAAAATGTACAACTTTATTCCTAAGCCAAACTCACAGCAAGAGGAAGCTTACACTAAAAGCATATACACAGTCACCCGCTGTGTTCTTCAATCATACACAACACAAAACAATCAGATAACCAAAGCCTACACATACAGAGGTGTGTAGAGTTTTCTAAACATAAACAAGCATTTTAATGATGGAAATATACGACACGGGTGCCCTCTGTGTGTCAGAGGTAGCACTTTATCAATGGCGATCTGCTGCGGGCCACTTGCCGGAGCTCATGGTTACTGCCAGCTGTCTCCGTTTCAGATCTTTGAAGCCCTGTTTCATTCACTCTAATGGTTCATGGATATAGAGTCATGAGACCCCTCAGCTTCAAGTGTGTTAGATGTTTTGAAACTTCCCTGGTAAATGAAACCGAAAGCCAAATCTGTTCCAAGTCCTATTTTGGTAGGTGACCCCTAAAGCGTAACTCCCATCATATACCCGTTCGTTATTGTCCCGTGGTTGTGAAGAATGTATGAGTAGTAATTGTCACAAAATTTTAATACGTAGTAAGTTTCACACAACTACTCATCACTGATCCTCTGCTATTGTGGGGCTAGTTCTATTAGAGATCAGAAGACACGTTACACATGATGTAAAGTGTGACTGAATCATTCAAATGCCATCATATGACCTTATACAAGCCACCATTGCCAAAATAGCAAAATGTGTACATCACTCCTGATGTCGGCTCAGGCGTATCACCCCTTAGTGTCCAAAGTCACTACAAGAAAGGCTCCACACAATAACTGGAGTAAACTTTGTATTTACTGCTAGGAGAACAGGAACTAAAGGACACATTCAAAACTCGGTTTTCCTGATCTTCTGCTTCTAGAAACCTGCTACCACTTTGTGAGATCCCCTACTGAAATATGCCAAACGCGGAGGGAAAAAAGTGGCCATTCCCCTTTAAGATTGATTTGGGTTTACTGGGCCAAAATGTAACATCTTCACGTGTCCTCATTTTGGATAGTGTCTGAATCTCACACTAATCCAGGTAACCTGAAGGTATTGTTTAGAAGAAATTAAAAGGTCTGCTTAAACGCTCTTATGTTTCAAGAAGAGAGGATAAAAAAACCACATCAAAGCATGAGACAAAAAAGGCAAGGCCACCTATGGGAAGCAAGAAACCCTGCAGTCAGAGATAAGGCCTTGACAGGCTGAGGGAAAGGTCTATGCCAATGTTCTGTTCAGAATTGTACATTCATCAAAACAACATGAATAGGGCTCAAAGCTAAACATTTGGATGCATGCAGCTTGTGCGTTGGATGTATTTTGAAACCCCTGATAATCACATTGGTTCTTTGCTGAAGCATCATTAACTTGCAGAGGAAACTTTATAGCTCAAGGGTCCCATCCGTTTGACATTTATATGACATTTAAAGGTTAATGACAAGTTAGTGAAGGGTATATTAAAGGTGGATTTAGAAATTCTGACCTATAATAAAACTTAGAAGGCCTATTCTAGTCATGATTAACCTTTTGTCACTCAAGTTGTGGTAGATCACCATCTCCAAGACAGCCACAGACTCTTGTAAAAGTTATACAAAAGAATTCTGACAAAATTAAAACCTGATGGGCATCCAGAAAACCTTCTGTGTTATTCTTGCTACAAGGCTTTGCTGTCCCTCTAAACAACTACTAATACAGATCATCTCTCTTACTGCTATAATTATTATTACCTCTCATGGGTATAGTGTTCCAGGAGCAACTCATCTCAACGTCCTTTGGTAAACAGACACACTTGTTCACCTATGTAAGCATCTTCACTTATAAGGAAACGTTCTTGGTTTCAGATAAGCGTCAGAATGTTGGAAACTTGATTTTTTCCCATTTGACATATCGCATCAGCAGAGCTGCAAAAACCCTGGTGAGGCCTGCATGCTATGTAGCACATGCAAGATGAAGCGCTTGGTTTCCAGACCCGACATGAATTCATCTCCAGCTCCGACATGAATTCATCTCCAGCTCCGACATGAATTCATCTCCAGCTCCGACATGAATTCATCTCCAGCTGTGAAGAAACTAGAGCAGGCATCAAAATGAGAGCCATATGAATGCTTAGAACTTATAGTTAAGCCATTGTTAACACCAGAGGTCTGTCCTTCCTGTCTGGTGTGCTAAGGAAGGATACAAAATTGGTCCCTCAACATATCCAGACCAAACGTGCTGGGGAGATAGGACTTTCAGTTATTTAGTTAAGGAAATAGCGGAAGATTTATTAATAACCTCTGCTGATTTTAATAGCTTTAGTCATTTCCATATGTGACCCAGAGTGCAGCTGTCTTTTAGCCATCAGACTTCAAACTCCCGCTGACCTTGTTGATTCCTATCTGCACTCTTGGTTAACTCCCTGAATCAGAACAGGTCGAGATGCATGAGGCTTTGTGCTTCAAGTGGTTCATGCATCTCTGGTCTGCCAGAGATTGTTGTCCTTACCAACCTATTGCTTATTAGGCTATTATATAATATTGGGCAACTCACAAACATTACTTGCCATTAGTTTCCTTAGTGAACCCCTCTGCAGGCGCTCCAATTCAAAAGATAGCCCCCTCTGCCTTATTGAAGTAAAGATGCAGCCACCAAGTGAAATGCTGCTCAGATTATCAGAAACGTAGACAAGCAAATTATTCTCTTATTTTCCCAAAAGCCATAATAACGATAATGACACATATGTGTTTGTCTAGAAGCGCAAAGTGCTATTAGAGATTTCTAAAAAAAAAGCCACAAAACCATTGTATTTTCTGAAAATCATTGTAGCATGTGCCAATAAAACAGCAAAAAAAACAATCAAGAATTTTCCCTTGAATTCTAATGTGTAATATTGTCCATCTTCCATACTCAAGCATGACTAATTCAGTTCCATTTGGGCTGTTGAACCATTCTTTACACATTAGTGGGATTCTGTAACAACCGGAAGGATTTGTAAATGGATTATAGGTATATCCGGAAATAGAAATGTAATCTATATTCTCAGGATCTCCAGTCTCCAGTGACATTACTTAACACATTAGGTATTATCATTGATTTCCTTGTCGATTGCTAAACTTGTGCAGATATCCAGTTATTTAGGGACAGGTATATAGGGTTTTGGAGGAGGAGAAAATAAAGTGAATACATTGCAATTTTGGAGCAGAATTTTTATAATTTTGTTTAAAACAGTGTACTGCTCACAATTATTATATCTGATAGATGTTTTACGTGGTTATTGTAAGTAAGAGGCTTTTATTTATTTACTGATCCATACCCCACATGCCCTTGGGACCCAAATCCCTTTATTTCCCCATTAATAATAGTGATGGGGCTCAGGTACCACACCTAGAAACACTCTGAAGTGGAGATGAAAGCCAGGACGACTTAAGTGTTACTAGCGTGCTAGAATCGACTTCCGGCAACACAAAAAAGTCATTCAACAAAAAGGGTGCAATCGTTTTACGGGAAGGAATAGTTGGGAGTATCCTTAGAGCAAGAACCCAAGATATTGCAAATCCCGAGTGCGTTGAAATTTAGGATATGAGAAAGAGACTAGTTTTTTTGTAAATGAATGGCTAGTTTAATTTTTATATGGCTGAAGCTTGTGCTGTAAAACTGTTTAACTATGCTTTGCGTTATTATTGGAATGTAGAGGTAAAGATATTTTCTAATGGCAAATGAGTAGTGCATTCATTGAACGCTGGCAATGTGTCTGCGTGTCAAGGGGAACGTTATGGGCACAAAACGTTTAACTGTTACCCTCTGCAAAATTCCACATTTTAACCTTTGCAATCAACTCTTTCCTTTGCTCTGAACTCCATTATTCTTTAAATAATTGGTAGTAAAATCCAGTGTGGTCAGAAAACATGAACAATGTTGCACAATGTGCACAAGCGCGTTGGACGTTTCTCTGTCTGCTTCAAGCGAGCCCTCTCTTTGACAGGCAGTATCCTTTCCCCTCTCTCCTCCTTTTGCTCCAAGCATCTAATCAGGTTTCACTTCTTGCTGGCCATATTGATCTGAAGCCCTGGAAGATGCAAATTACCCCATCTGCCAGGATTCAGGGTGTTTTATCATCAATGCAGAGTAATTATCTTTGGCTGCTCTGATATTGGATTGTTAAGCCTGGGGATAATGCACCAGGTAAAGACATTTAGAAGGCAGCCCACCAAGGGGATTTGTGTAAATGTGATGGATAGAGTGAGAGAAGTGTTGCTGACGTGCAGGCCCTGGGGGAGTTTCAAGGCTTCAAAGGGGTATATGTTCTGCGAAAGGAACTGTCTGGCCGGAGAGGAGCGCTGCCTTCAGATAACTGCAAATGTGCTATGCTTATAGATAATATTCCTTCAGTTGCGCGCACATATGCTCTCCCTTCGTATACAGAAACCAAGCCTGTTAACACCGTTTTCATTGGGGGGGGGATTATACTCGTGGTCAATCATATTTTAAAATAATAAACCTAAAATGAGTCGGTTAATTTCACCATAATTACCTAACCAACATCAACTGACACTGGGTAAACTGGGATGATGGGACGCGCAAACAAGTTTAATGTGTAGCATGAATTGTTGTGATTGCTACAGACTCTTCTGTTCCTGTATGACCCATTCACCACTGGACCCAAAATCCCACTGGACCCAAATTTTTATTTCTTCTGCCTAATAAAAAAAATAACCATTTTACAGCCAGTAGCATAACTGGCGAGGGGTAGATTTATTATATTATTTATGATGGTGTGTATGTGTGCATTTCAGTGACTCCATATGGTAGTATTTTTGATCAAACTACATAACCAGTGAGAGGTGAAGCGGGCTTCCATAACCCATATCTGCATGTGTCTCTCCTCTGATTATGTCCGTTATATGCACATGGCCATACCCACAACTAGACTGGTGTAACCAGGTGTCCTTTACCTATCTGACCGACAAAAATACAGTAACAGCCTGGCGCGTACCCACTCCAACAGCGTGTATATCTGCAAACGATATCATGTCCATTTTTAAGACTGACATCCTCCAGAAGCTGTAAAGCACAAGAGAACAGTGATGCTGTGAAATGACAGGCGAGAAAGGCCACGTCTAATGCATTCAGCAGACAATGCTGTGATTTCATTCCCCAATATCCTTAGATGCTGCTGCTGCTGTTATAAAGAAGGGTTTGCTGCCCCAGGCAAAAGCAATCAAACTAGAGGCAGATCCTTGTTCCCTTTAATTGGAGACACAGGCCGGGATGCCCGCAGGCAGCTGACAGCGTTTAAATGCAGTGTGCGCTACAGAGGAATGTTCCAGAGAACAAAGCCGAGCACGCTCCTTTGTGTTCCTTTTTTATTACATTTCTTTTTACCCATTCCGTGGTGTGAAGGGGTGGGGGTGGGCAGATTCATTATTACAGTGACACATAGGAAAATGTACAGAAATCTGCCTCGCTCTTGTTCTGTGTGCACATATGTTAACACAAACTGTGCGCTGTATGCAGCTGATGTGCTAGCCAAAAGCATGTCCGCTCCCGATCTGCCACAGACGCTACACCTTCTGTGTGTTCCTGGTCCCTGCCTATGTCGTGCAGCATTGTGTTAATGTGCGTGTTCATATACTATTCATAGAAGTCTTGTAGTTTTGGCCGTGGTGAATGTGTTAAGACACAGATGCGCTGTGCGTATGCTAATAGAAAAAATGAAAATACTAATACCTGTACGGCGAGGATTGCATTGTGATTGACAGAGAGAACTTTACATTAATCAAGAGAGTATAACGACTTTCTAGTTATTTATTTTTATTGTTCAGCGTCTATAAAAATGTATATTTCAGTAATAGATGTCTAGCGCCACTGTGGCGATTATTATGCATCAGGTATTTGGCAAATGTCCTCCTACAAAGGTCTGTGAGCCTGTCGGCGCTACGGCATCTGCTGGCGCTATGTAAATCAATGTAATGAATCTGACCTGGGCCCTAGCTAGTGAAAAGAACACTTACTCTAAATTGAGACGATTCATAGATAATATGTCCCATGCTTCCCAGTATGGAGCAAGAGACCATACAAAGTAACATAGACACTTTTCTGCTTGATTTCTTGATGCTTTTGCTTCTTTAAAAACAAATTCAAAATACTGGCGTGCATTGCCATGACTATTACATGTGGCTTGCACTGCAACTCCTGCAAAGCTTTACTCCAAATATTAAGTGTGTTTGAAATGTGGGATTACCTGCGGCTTTAAATCTCCTTACAGAACATACATGTAATATGACAGTTCTGTCATTACACAACATCATCTGATAGAGCCTGTGGTTTGTGTAATATGCCTGGGGCTGTACAAGGTGCGGTAACGCGGCATAGATCTGCAGGCAAGGATTAGGAGGCAGAAGAACACCATCTGGAGAACTAATTGTTAGTTCAGAACAAACCTTGATAACACCTCGGCAAACAAACGCAGGCCTGCTGATCGGTATCTGTGCAAGCCGCCGTCAAGTGGCTGCTAGAACGCCCAACGCTGGGTACAGCTGGTATTCTGTCCCTAATTTAAAGATGCTGTTCCAGCTACTCTGCTGAATGTTAAACTTTAATTAGACATGTTATACCTAGTACCGTCCACTTTCCGGTCCCTTCTGGAAATACTCCTTTAATCATATATAAATTGACCTCATTCTTATTTTTTCTTTGCGTGATTGGTTTGCGTTGGAAAACCAAAGCCCTGCTAGGTAGGTAGTTACATAAATCTCCTTAAAAGTTTCTTTGTTTAATGTGTTAGAGTACAATTAATGGTTGGTCTTAGTGGAACAGCACCTTGAACGTGGATAAAATATGGGGAAAACCATATTAATGCCACGTGATTACTTATCTGGGAAGTAGTGCTTACATGAATCTTGCTAAAGGAAAGCATTGAATCAGCAAATAAATATCACAACAGAGGTGCACAGGGTCAGTCTTCAAGGGCCAGCCCTATCTAAGTGTTTTTATATATACACCGCTGATCGGTACTGGCACTGTTACAGTAGTATAGGAAGAGTCATCGCACTTTAAACTAGGCTACTGCCTAAAGGTCTGGGCAGCATGGGGTACCCTGCCATGGGGCACAGCCGGTTCACAATACTCCCTTTATGCAGCTACGACAACCGGGCTATATACATTATATATATATATATATATCTATAGATATATAGATATATCTATATAGATATATCTATATATATACAAATCCCCTTTTCTGCTTATAACCATGTGACCAGTTGGCTTCCATTTAGTTATTACACTAGACCCTGATCCTCTTTTCTGGCTTTGCCTTATCCGACCTTTTCCAAAGAGTTGGTGGACGGCACCTTTGGGAATGTGTGCGGCTGGACGTGATGTTAGTTAGACATAGGGATTGTTGCTGGACTAGAATGGAATGGATTTGTTTGAGGTGTAAACGCTGCCCCAGAACAGGTCCAGTTAACGTTGCTTAGGAACCCCATCAGGCCTTGGATTCTCGGGACACCCGGTGTAATGCGGGACTATTAAGGACTTTAAATTGATTATTCACTTGTACAGTCACTAATAATTCACTAGCCATTAATGTGTTTCATGTTTTAGCTGCCTAAATATACTGTGAGGAAGCCAAGATGGCAGCTTCCCTGTGCCTGGTAGCCTGGTTTTGGGAATGTGTGTACTTCACCCACAGGACCCTGTGGCTTTTAGGCATTTAGTTACTAATGTTTCCACTCTAGGTTTTGCATCTCTGATGGAAATTTACAGTTTTTTGATGCATTTGTATCCCAGAGGCCAGGGATGGTGGTTAAATAAACGTTACTCTGAAAAGCGGATGAAAGCTGCCTAATTTCCTGGCTCGTTGTGTTACTGAATCGTGTGAAACCCACTAAAATAGGAGGGAAAAGGAATGGCAGGCAGACAGGCCTTCGGTACCTAAGAGGTTAACAGCCTCTACTAGCTGGGGATGACAGAGTCCGCATGACTGCCAACAGCTCGCAATCGTGTTCTCTGGGATGGATTAGTCGGGCCTGGAGCTGTCTGCTCTTTACCTTTTAGCAGCTAGCGGCAGGCAGAGCATTCGCTGGAGATCTCCGCTACAGAAAGGAGCCTCCCCAGCCCTGTCCGCCCCAGCAACCGGAACCATGGAGCCCAAAACCTAAGCGGCCGAAGGAGCCCCTGTTCTCTTTGCAGGTCGCCTGAGCCCTGCGTGGATTTTCGTTGCTTTTTCTTTCTTATTACCGCTTAGCTTGGCCATTTCGGGCTGTGGTGTGGCAGCCTCCATCTCTAGAAAGTTGTTGCCCTGGGATGTATGTTTGTACATTTGCACTTAATAAGCACGGCGGGAATCCTTTTGAAGGGCCGCTCCCTTCCCCCCAAGCCAGTCGTTCTTCCGTGCCGAGGATTTGCGATCTGGAGAGAAACTTTGGCTTTGGATGTTAAAGGAGCCGCAGCGCGCAGCATTGGGAGCGTACAAAGGAGCGGCGCGCTATGCCCCGTAGCCTCCGAGCGGAGGATAACCCGGGTTAGTGCGTGGGACCCCCGCGCTGCACACTGATCGCTTGTTTCGGATTTATTGCACGCCGCGTTGAATTTGGATCCGTTTGTGGATTATTGCGGGTGATTTATTCCTCGCCTGCCTTGGTCGAGCTGTTGCCGCAGGTAAGTGGAGCTCGCTGCCCGCGATCTGCTCATCGCTGTGCGGAGATCCGGTGATCGCCATCGGGATGTATGCGAAACTCTCTCGAATGCATCAAAACACTTCCCACGTTAGTCCTGTTTTATGAAACCGTTTACACAGTGGGCACTTAAAGGGTTAATGATACCGTGTCATTGTTCACCTGCTGCAGTTGTCACAATGTAGTGATAGTAGCCGCCTTATATCTTTGTCCTGCTGGGAATGCTCGGATCACCGGCTCTCTGTATGTGAACCACGAATGCTGGACGCACATATATTAAAGTCCAAAGAGCTTGCAATCCAACTAATAACGGTTACAATGCGGTTCTGTAGGAGGTCACACATCTGGCTAACATGACACAAAGGCTTTAGGAGCATGCATTGAATTCCGATTTATTGGCGAGCGTACAATACATGTAACTATCACCTTTCCACCCGGATCACATCTCAGGATTGCTATTGTTTAAGATGCCGTTGCTTTTATTCTGTTTATTTTTCCACTATTGCTATAAAATGACGACATTCTTTTTGTCCGTAGTTTGTATTTTATATTGAATATTCGCTCGATCTGCGTTGGTAAACGTAGGGGCAGGTTTTTTTGCAGCTGCTTGCAGACTGAAGAGGGTTTGGATCTGAACCTTAGCGATCACGAATGTCCTTGAATGTCTCTCATACCCTTCAGTGCCAGCGGTGGATGTCTTTACAGATGTGGCGGGATTGTTTTGTTCTTTGGGCATTTTTCTCTTGTAGCAGATAGATTAAAAATGGGGGAGAATGGCATGGAGTTGATTTGTCTGACTCCATTGCATCTCTTTGCTATACCATCTAGCAGGAGACAAGTGCTATATACCGGCTTGAGTTTATATTATCCGCTCTCTTGGCGTAGATAGAATCAGAATATTTTTATTAATACCCATCTGATTTGTTTCTAATCGCAGAGATATTACGGTGAGTGTAATATGAATTTTTTATTTCCATTGCAACCTACTGCTTCTAGCTGCAAACACAAATCGTTATTCTGCAATTAGATTTAAACAGATTCAGCTGTCTGCTTTAGTGAAAATGTGAAAAAACCCCAAGAAGTTAGGATTTGTATGTGGACTTTTTGTATGTGGAAGATTTGTATTTCACCTGGGAAATAGATGGAAGTTTCTTTCCCGGCTTTGCACAGCCCTGTCTGCTTTCTTTGATTCCGAGGAAGTGTTTATTTAGCATGGGCAAAAAAGTTATTTTAAAAATATATTTTTATATATATACCTTTCAGATAAACAGTAACCCAACACTGATGGGTTTTTTTGGTTAATATTTTTATTGAGCCAAATATCTTGTTTATTTTTCCCAGGTTATGTCTTACAATTGCGATCATTTAATACGATCCCTTTGACCATGTAGACACCCCTTGGCTTGGTTCCAGAGGGTCAGTGGGTTGGCAGGGTGTCATCACATTGGGTGAAGGGGGCCATGCGGCTTTGGCATGTTGCCCGATACACTATGCAGTACCCTTTATTTTTCATTGGGTTTTATTTTGAGAGCAGCAATTTTCTAATCATGCTGATACCAAAAAAGAAAAAAATATCAAAATCTTTTTTTCTCTTAGGAAAATGTCCCCGCAGACCAGTTAGCTGATAAATATCAGATGTAATAACACCTCGCCTTCCTCCCCAAAAAAGCTGCGTGAGCGCAGAACCTTATACCTCTAAGTGCGACTGAAATCCTATCTGCCTGCTCAGAGCGTTGCATACCCCATGTGGTTTGTAAGCTGTTATATTCTTACCTCTTCTGGAATCTGATTTACTTGCAAACTCTGTGCTCATGAGATACACGATAAACCTAATTTATCTTCTAAGTGTTCACATCAGACATGGCTGGCAGTCACGTGGATGCACTGTAAATCCATAATGGTGATATCTGCGAGCAGGCGAGGGCTGATTGTTTGCTCTCTAAGCTTTGTGTGTCCTTCTCTGCTAACATAATTAGGAAATCGTAATTATGGCTGTGTTCGTAACCAACCGTTGATATAAACTCCAATTCAGTTGGAGTTAAAGATATGTGTTCTGACTTTGAAATGGTTCTTAACTTTAGTACACAATCTTGGAAGCTGATTTAGAAGCCTACCAAGTCAATAAAACTCTTAAGCAAGTCATAGATAGACCTCCATGGTTTTATCATTCCTGAATCTAAACATATCTCCATGAAACCATTCTGTGTTATCAATGAACATGTTAATAATTAAGCCAGCTTATCAGGACGAAGGGGAATGTTCCTGGTTTCTAAGGATAAAGCATGTCCCTCAGTTTGACCCCAATGATCCACGCAGCATGAGGAGCAAAATGGGTGGCCAGCTCCAGGTTTAGCTAAATGATTCTGTACTGTACACGAGATACATTGACTTTCTGAAGCCCTCATATTCCATAAAACTCAATGTTTCTGTTGTACAGTCTTCAGTGTCAAGCTCCAAGCGTTACTTTCATCGATGGTGCTGTCCTGATGGACCTCGCAGGGTCGCAGAGAGAAAACATTCTTAACATACTGCAATCCCCAGCTGTTCATGAAGTTCGGGCTTTAAACCCCAAAGACTGCTTCTTTTGTTCTTCAGTAGCAGAGAATTGAGCCGAACACCGATGGGCGCAGTAATCGCTGGGGGTCTTGTCAGATCACAGATTGTCGGAAAATGAAGCGGCTGTTGGGTTAGAAGAGTCTAAGCCCCTCTGGCATTGCAGTGGTTAACCTGATCCTCTTTTAGCAGGCTCTGCTAATCCCTTTATATTCCTTGTCCCGTGCAGATTACCCAGCAAGCAATAATTAGCAGCTTACGGTTCACCTGTCACAGGCAATAACTCAAGCCTTGATTCACTGACAGATCTGACATTGCTGGAGGAGCGGCGGGGCGATGTTTTTTTTCTTACCCCCCCCCCCCCCTGCTGTAGGAGATCCCCTCCTCTTGAGAGGCCAGCCTTCAGGGCACTTACAGAGCAGACTGTGTGTTCCTAGGAACATAGATCCATGCTTAATATGTTTCGCTAAGAAAAACGTATTGGATTTCAAGGACTGTTTTTGGTAAGAGAAACGTTACCGACGTGATCTGCTCCGGTCTCTTGTGATCACCGCGGGCTCACGTCTTGTGTCTGTAGCCGTACTGGTTCGGACAGCTGCTTGCCACCACTGATAGCCCTGGAAATATCGGAGTTGTTTGTGAAAACTTAAAACCCGATCTGAGAAATAGAGGAACTGACAAGCCCCCAGCAGTTATGTGCTGCTGAATAAATGAACCTGCGCGGCTCTGACATCGGCTTCCTTGCCAAAGCATCTTAGTCTCCACGTTCTCTGTACGCTGCTCATAGATATTCAGTGGGACAAAGCGTGTAATATATGTCCACACATGCAGCATATTTGTCTTGCATTGTGTCAATTATTACACAATATTTGTATCAAGCATCTGTACTTTGATAGAAGTGATATCTGAAGAATATGCAATGTCCCCAATGAACGTGTGTCCTGCGTTGTGCTGAAGAATATTGTGGCTAGCTGCTCTATCAAAGGGTTAAAACGTGTTACCCCCCAGCCAGCAGTCGTTTCCTGTCAATGGGGGAATAAAAGGAAGAAAGAGTTTTCAAACGTTCAGAGCTGATGCCAAGAGAACACACACAGTATGCGCCTTCGCGGGAGCGCGGCTTTGAGTGGGCACGAGCGCGGCTTCGAGTGGGCACGAGCGCACATGTGTTTGTCGTTTGTGGGATCGGCCGATCCGACGTGGTGGTTGAAGGTTTCTCATAATGGTTACTTGCATTTTGCGTACCTTGATCCCTCTGACTTCATTGCTGTGGAACGTGGAATTCGTGCAATTTCACATTGTATATCTCATCCCGCATGCGGCGGTCCCACGTTTAACCCTTCAAACATCCATGGAATATACTACTCACCCGTCTCAATATTACATACACGACTAGATGTTCTTGTGCCGTTTTATGTTTTTGCTGCCTGCTTTATTTTATCCGCTCCCTAGTAATACAGATTTGTATGGTTATTCTTGCTATTCTGCTAGCCTGTATTCCTGCATCTTAAGATGGCTGCTTTGTATAGATTTCATTTAATTCATCATCAGAACTTTTACCCAGCATGTAGGTAATTTGTGCTGCAGTTTAAATGCATCATCCTATTTAATCAGGCGCTGTGTGTTGTGGTTTTTTTTCTTAATATATAGAAATATACATTTGCAAAAGGTCCATTTAATCTGACGCTGCCCCCCGCTCCGCGTTCTCCGGAGTGACTGAACGCAGTAGCCGCTACTGCTTTATATTCCAGACTGCAGCACATCCCATCCACCGCCCAAAATATAATGCGATAACGATGTTTGGTTTATGCATTTTACTTCTCCCCATCATTTAAATCTCCTCCCGAGGGAAGCAGAGACTGGCACGCTGAAATATCGGCTACTTAAAATGCAGGCACTTTTACAAGGATTTAATGTCCTTGGGAGCTGAGGTGTAGCAGTTTTATAGCAAAGCGCTGTGTTCTCGCAGACTCTGGGAGCCACAAAGTCACTTAAAAATGATATGCAGCGAAATGACTGCTTCCTGCTAGATTCATTAGAGGTATTTTTATTCCGGGGTTGTGTTTAATTAATGAACCCTTTCCTTGTCACATTGTAGATATATATGCCTAGGTTTCATGTACTGTTTTAATACCTGTTTAAAGAAAAGACTATTCCAGCTAGATTCGCTCCCGGGATCCGCATGGTCTCTTAAGCGCTGCTCGGGGGACTCCTGGATCTGCCGAGGGGGCCATATACGTCTCTTGTCTTAAAAGACAGTGATAGAGCTGAAATATAGAATTTGCATATCGTTTCTAAAACCTCTCATTAAAGGACTTGTTGGAATTTACCTTGATGTTTCCTACACGTTGTGTGATCCCCACATGGATTTATCTGAACATAGCTGTCGTGTGTAACATGTATTCTCCTTTTAGTGGCACACATCGGTCATTGCTAGCGTTGGCGCTGGTTTCTCACTACCTATCCGCTGTAAACATTAAATTGTGTTAATTTGGCATAAAGTTAGCTCGACTGAAGTTCTGTGAAGTGGCCTTATTCCTTCTTCCTTTAGGCCGGTAGCGTTACACTAGTAGCCAAAAGAAATCTTCAAAGTATGCTTCTCTTTAATCCTTTGGCCTTTCTATACACTGAAGAGTGTTTTGAAAAGTCTTGTAAATTTAATGAGACTTCTTTTTCAGCGACTGAGTTGGTCAGCTGCGTGTAGAAGCATTTTCCTGCCGTGCACATTGCAGTGGAAATATCTTAATGTTGCGAGGGTAGTAGAAGCTGGCCCTGTGTGTCGGTCATGGGAACCGGTATAAATGTGGATCTTCTGGCAGGGTGGACTGGGCTTCATGGTGACAATCCTTTTAATCTGTTCGCTGTAATTTGAGCGAGATGCCCTCTCCGTGTTTCACGCACCTGTTCCCCGTGCTGTGTGGGATAGACGTGGAATCGAGTTCAGGCAGCACCTGGCACGCTGGCCTCGATCAGCAGTCCTACTCTCAAAGGAGTCGAGCTGCTATATGGAAAAGGCTAGGCCAGCTAACTAGCAGCAGAGACTGATGCTCAGGCACCGTGGGCTATTAGCAGGTTCATTAGGATTGCTCTGGTGGCATGAGGTCTGACCTCTGTATGGATTGTGCCACTTCTCATTGCCATTCAAATTATATTTCATTGAATTGCTTTCATATTTCTCAAATGATTTATTGAAGTGAAGTATTTCTCCTTGTTGGACAATTCTTTGCACCATCGTATCTAACAACAGAGGTCACACTTCCCTACTCACTTTACTCTTCCAAAAATGGAGAACTGAGTTAAGTGATAGAATACATTTTCTGTATTGGCCTTAGAAAGTGGCATGTAAGAATTTTTTTTTTTAGTTCTAAATAGTGTTATAACTGTGTGTCAGAACTAGCAGAGGTTCTTTCGGGAATGGTAGTATGATGTAATAGGGGTATGAGATCACTAAATGTATATCCTTGTAGAGTTATATATATGTATATACCTTGTAGAATGTTATACCTTCAGCTTTAGTGATATAGGGAATAATAACTCATGGTTAGTAGGGCAAGATCAGCATCTACCCTACCTTGTTTCAAGAGCATACAGTACCCTAGCGCCATCATTCTGTTAATACCATCCGTCATCAATTAGTGTTGCATGTGCTCCATGAAATAGGATAAACTGCCTGCGTTTACGGTTAGGGTATAATGCTTATACCGACAGGTACTGGTGGAGCTGCTTATACAACTACAATGAAAATGATTGCTGCAGCTTCAAGGAACATTCTAGCTGGCACAGGAACTCCTATGTATTTACTCTTTCTGCTCTTCCCTACTATTTACAGTAATGGTGTATGCTCAGCTTACACGTATACCGGCCACACAAGTTCCAGGGGACTGTTTCTATCTCGCGTTGCTGGAATTGTTACATAAGCAAGATACTAATTGCAGACGTTGTTACTCTGAGCACTTTGCTTTTGTAATAAATTATGCTAACAATATGTTCGTATGGAAAGCAGTGAAACGCGCTCGTCCTCAGGATGGTTTAAGTCCGTTCCCGACAGCTGTCAATGTTAACTTCTGTAGTGCTTTCCACGCTCTCTCTCAAACTGAAAGGGCTGAACGTCGAGGACACTCTTTAGGGTTTTTAAAGCAATTGAAAGCGCATCTTGTGCTGGTGAGAAACTGAGTGTCTGGAAATGGAAGCCGTGAACATGATACGCGTAGAAACCAAACCCTTAGCCTCCACTTACACTTCAGCGCTGCTATCCTTCTGCCGGCATTAAAGATACATGAAGACAGAGGAGATAATAACTTTTACTTGTCCTCTGTCACTCTGGTATAGATCCCTGGACCTTGATCCATGTCTTTGTTCTGTGAAACGCTCCTTTTCTCTTTGTATGCCGTGTTGTCTCTTAACCCCATTCTTGCTAGAGATCTGCAGTTGATTTCCTATATGATTTATGAGGATAGTAGGACATACCTCATAGCATTTTATTAGCATCCCTTAAAAGCACTTATTCATTTTTACATGTGTTCCCATGTTGTTTTACAATATAATGTGCTTTACTGAATCACTGTGGGTGAAAAGGAAGACTTTTTAAAACTGAATATTTAATGTCCTAATTCCTAATTCTTTCATCTTCTGTATATTCTGCATGGAGAAGTAGAACCGGTTTTGGAGCGCCGGTTACCAGATTCATGCGAGTCACACTTACTGAAACTTACGTTTTCCTTGCAAAGTTTACTTGAAAGGTGCGTCGTCTTGGACAACATAATTGCCATGTTAAGGAACCCACTTTTAGCAGATCTGGCTTTTTTAAGCATAACTTTGAAGGTGTCACATTTTTTTTCCTTTCAGTTACTATGGCAACAACCTACCCAAGCCTACTTTTTGAATTGACTTATTAATTTCTTTGGTCTACGGTGCAAGGAATAATGTTCCAAATACTATATTTAATCATAAAAGGTGCAGATGGAACAGCAACTTTAAGGTGAGATATCTTAGCCACTGTTTTCTATAAGGTGGCCAAAGACCTGATAGTCTGAAAAATCATCAACGGTACATGCATATCGCTCATTTTATTGGTTTGCAGAAGCAGAAAGAGCCGGTATCCTTTGACAGTTTGGAGGCATTCCTAAAAACTTTACGTGATATCCTTTCCCTGAACTTAGAGAGGCCCCAACAGTTCAGGTTTCCAGGCTTCTACATGTCGGCCCAGGTGGATTGGTCAGCAACTATTAATCTTTCTTTTACCTGATAAACTTTCATAGCTGAGCAAACTTTGGGTTAGGGTGAGTTCTAAATGCGTTGCATTCTTAGGGGTACACAGTGGGTCTAATATGAGTTCTCATGAGAAGTCTTTATTGGGATTTCAATGTGGAATTTGAAGTATTATATTGTAGAGGGAAGAATTCAAAGTCCCATGTGCATCTGTCAGGAGATCATTAGGCATTCACCCGTCCTGGGGCTTTGTTCGAAGACTTTGCTTTGGGACATCTCCTGAAGGCACATCCTTCCCAGGAGGATTAAAATAAAATCCAAACTACTTCTACCATCTGGTATGGTAAAGCATGGATTAAGCATATCTGATTTTATCCCCTTTACTTTGAATGTTTTTCTTTCAGATGGATCCCATGGGACTGTTGCTGCTGCTTTTTTCATATTGGTCTACTGGGGAACGCACTAGCTTAACGTTAATAGCACTATGCGTTTTAGGTCACAGCTCAGATATGTGGCAGCTGCCTGAAGTTTGGGTTGCCGAAGCCGGTTAATTATGGAATTTGAAAACTGATCCTTGTCTTCTCACTCAGAAGATCGAAGTGGCTGCAGCAGTAATCAGAGACTGTTTGTATTTTGGTGTTGGTCTCTCTGACAGCAGCCGGTTGGTCTTTGATCTGAAGGACCGTTTGACGGGATTGAGATGGAGTTTGTTGTTGTTAAGTGCGGTAATGAAATCGGAAGCTAGTTGCAATACTGTTGAAATCTGTGTGCTGAGTCTACAGATCTGCCATCACATCTGCTCTGTTTATAGTGTGAGTAATGGCTGACCGAGCACAAGCAGGTGACCACTTCCACATTCTCTCTCAAAACCAATGCTGGTAGTTTGTTGTGCACTGCTCCCGAATTAAAATGTATTTGTATATAGCATACCGATCTGTATACGAATTGAAACTGTGACCGCAAGGAATGGAAAAATCTATAAAGAACGATCATACATTCCCAAAAAGTTAAACACCCACAGCGACATGTTAGGTGTGATGTTGCTTCTGGCTCTTGACCAACACTGTATGTATTATGGTCACTACTTGAATAAGAAATTATTTCCATACAATAATACGACCTCGTACACGCAGTATATCCAACACACAAACACACACAGATACTTTTTGAGAGGCAACCATGAAAAGATGTCATTTTATTTATCTGTGATTTAAGGGGGAAGTCTCATGGGAAGGAAAAAAACATTTCAACAGCCTTTATGTACAGTGCTGGCACTGACAAAAAACCCAGTCTGATTTCAGTCCTTTATCTGCAGACCTGGATATTGTCGGATGTGATATTTTGGGTGACGCTTCAAGCTCAAATTGTACTGAGTTGAAATGTTAGGGAAAAAACCTCCCCCAATTGTTCAGACTTTCCACGTTTAGGGTTCTGGTGCGAGCTGAAACGGAGTAATATGATGATGAACTCTCTTCAGGATCCGGCTGAGTAGGGTATATGTCCTCATATCTAGGAGGTGGCTCCAAAGGGAGACACTCGTCGATGTATTGTACGGTCGGCCAGCATAGCCATGGAACGTTGTATTCATTTTCCCCATCGCTCGATTCTTCGCTCATTGACCTATTGTGTCCTCCTGCAAAGTATGGAGGTGGGGGTGGCGGGAACATAAGACTTCGTCACCCACGGTTAAACGAACTGGCTGATTTCTGGCGACCTCTGGGTCCTCCTCAGAGTCACCGTCCGGATGGTTTGTGCTCACACAGGCAGCCATGCAGAAACACAAGCCGAATAGTGTGAGTATGGCTATCTCCAGTAAACGAGTTTCACAGACTTAAGGGGTTGTGTCTGTGTTGGATACTGGCTTGCAGGCTGGTAGCACAAGACCTGGGATACTAAGTAGTACCCCGCAAGCCACTAACAGGATCCCAGGTATAATGAACTGCGCAAACCGCCGGCTTTTCCCGCAGAGGAAGCGTCTATCTGGATCCGACGAGTCTCCTGCCAATTCCCTCCTTCTCCTCTCTAGTATGGCAGTTATCTCTGCCATCACTAAACATGCCAGCCCTCCCAGCAAGTACCGGGCCCATCACCTTGTAGGTCTTACAGCTGTCGGACTGGCATGACTGGAACCCATAGACAGAAAGTACAGATCCGCTGCACAAGAGCGCCCAGCCAAGTACATACAGCGTTAATGTCATTTTGCTTCTTGTGCGAGGGCTAGGAGTGCCGAAGCAAGTGCACTCCATGATGGCTGAAATGTGTACCTGTCAAAGATAGTCAGATGATGAGACTCACATTTATGTGCAGGTTATTGCGTGCACACAAATGAAAGCCTTTTAATCTCTGCCGATTTTGTCTTTTCAAATTCAATCTGCCCTGGCTCCAAATATCCTCAGGGCCAATACACAGCTACCTCTTTTACAAATCAGTGTTTTATTCCAGATGACTCCACCCCCCCCTTACACAAAGTGGTTTGTTCCAAAGAGACTTTCTGCAGTGTTAAGAAGTAAGGGCTTCTTTTGACATTGCGCATGCTTCACAGAAATACTTGTAGCTTGTTAAAAGGTGCCGATTTTGATGATACTTGGACAGAAAAAACCCTGTTTACACTTAATAAAAGACAATTAACCCCTTAAGGACCAACAACCCCTTCCAACATGCTATAAGTAATTCAGTCACATGTCTTTTGACAGAAAGTGAGCCAATTGTGCACCCGCAGTACATCCAGAAGCGCCGCGGTGAGATGTCATCTTTTGCTGAATGCCTATTTCGAAAGGGGCAGTTGTAACAGATCATATATAAACACGGCGCATTTTAACGAACGCACAGTGTTGAGTTAAACTGCCTCGAGCAGTATGGTTGACACTAATCTAGAAATGTTAGGGGGGGGGGTCTATTTTTGAGAACTAAAAAAACCCCAGTGCAGAATATTCATGAGGATTCATAACGGGTTAATTGATCTCCCCAACTGTCAGCATCATCGATCTTAAAGTGATAAGTGGTTCACCCGCACCAGAAAGCACTGTGTCACATGGTGGAGTTGGACACGCTAAATGCATCCACTCATCTGGCCTTCAACAGTTCAATCTTGTTTTAGAGATTTTGCCTTAATGAACACCTCTATACATGGCTGTTTTTCAAAAATAAATGATCTGTTTCCTAGGTAGTCTTTCTGTGCTGGATAAGCTTAGCTTCCCTACTTGCACACTGCTGTCACGTGCAAGCTGAGGGATGCAGCCGGGTCAATGGGGGTTGTCTGTGCTTTGAAGCCTCGTTCAAAGTCAACCCTTTCTGTACATACAAGTCGCTGCTACTACAGGTATAGTTCTTTCGCACAACCGTTTGTACACTCTGCTTTATTTTGATTTCATTATTTGCTGTAGTATTTGATAATTCTTATCCATTTCAAATATATATATATATAATTTGCTTTTTCTGCCAAGGTGAGGGATATGGGTTTATGAATTTCAGAAACCAAGGTCTGACTGTCATGTTTAGGTGTACGGGCGCTTTAGAACGCGTCTTGCCATGATGGATTCATAGGGAATTCTCTTCTTTCCCCATATGCAGTTATGGTTTGTGTCTGCATCATACCGGATTCTAGTGTGGTGGTGCCCCTGGATGCTATGCCAGCGCAGTGCTGCACGACTACACTTTCAGCTAAACGTTCAGCTGGGAGGGACTCGTGTAATGGTCTGCACTCCTCTTTAGCAATAAAGAACTAGAGGGCTTGGAGATTCATGCTTCTGGATTTTCAAGATGCCACGGGGCACTTGTGTGTTTGCAGCAAGCGAAAGCCCTTGAATTATACATAGCCAGTTTCCAGACCCCAACGTGAGCCAATTGCTTCGTTTGGGATACATTTGCTGGAGGCTGCCATTTATAGATCTGCTTATCCCAGCGCATCCACTTACAGGTTCTTGATGGGGGCATCTGTCTTGTTAATGCACCAGAGAGTTGACGCTGCATACTTTCCACTTTTATTATATTTATTTATCTTTTTCAAGCTTTAGACGTGTGTATGTTCAGCCAGATGAACTGTTTGCATAGAAGTAGGTTTGGCAGGCTTTAAACAGGATGGCGTGGATCATCTGTGTGTCATCTAGCTCAAGGAGCTGCAGCTGTGTACTTAGACACATTCTGGGGGAAGCTTCTGAGCAACTTTCCTCGGTTAGGTGCAACAAATCACTTTCCAGAGACTGCAAATTGTAAGCGGATATCTGTGAAGTACGGCACATTTGGGAAAGTAGTACTGGTATCTTGAAGGCAAACTTACCAAAACTTTATGTATGTTTCAAAATTACTCATATAGAAAGCGGTGTTGGATTATGTCTATTCCAAGGCTTAATTTAAATTCTCCTCCCACCTCCTCCCTCCCCTGGGATCAAGTGCTAGTGCTTTTGTGAATTGGTCTCCTTTTTCACACGTCTACCTACAAACTGAGCTGAGCCGGTAATATCCCCGCGTGGGCAGCTGCCTAAGGCACCGCGATGAGGTTCTCTTCTACCTGCACATGCTGGAGGCATAGTTTGCTTAGGAAGTTAGGCCAACCCCGCTTAGACCCTGGAGGGATTCCACCTCATTCCTCCATCCTCCTCTCTTTACACGCCTAAAGACTATACAGAGTATACACTGTGTAAAGCAGCTGACTTGTGACGCTGACATCTGTCACATGTCATTCTTTGTAAATAAACACATGGCTGTAAGTGTTCAGATATTTATACAGCGCCACATTCTCAGACTTTTTATATTGGGATTCTGTGCCTGTCTTTAATAGTTGTGACAATCGGCAGATATTCATCAGAGAATGTGCTAATGGTGCTTAAGAAAAGCTTTACATAAATAATATACATATAAAAGCAGTCGTTTATTCACTTTAATTTCTTTTGTGATCTGGCATAGCCCATGCATTGAATTGTGATGGTGAGAATAGGCAATGAGAGAATAGTTTTTAATGCTTTATGGCCATATGCTCCACATTCCAATTTGCAATACCTGGTGCCATTAGATTTAAAAGGACATCTTTAACTTATCAGAGGTATCCCTTTGGATGTATCCTGCTGGTTAATAGTCTGTGAGAGATGGGTCTTCATTTGAAAAAGAACTAAAAATAAGATCTTAGAAGTGACTCGCATTGCCTTTTTGAGAATTCTCTGCAATTATTTAAATGCAGAGGAGAAATTGTTATTGATCTAGTTGACGTAGTAACCCTGAGGGCATGCCTTTAGACCTGCTGATTGATGGTAATAGAGTGTGCGTGTGTATCGATCTCAGTAAATTGTGAAATCATAAAGTGTTGACTTGGAATCATGGTGTGCCATCCCAAAAAGTAACTAACTTAAGTCTGAATATATGCATAACGTTTTTCGTTTCACCGAAGGCTCGAGCTGCTGTTGGTCGATTGTCACTGAAGCACCGTGCTGTATGGGAAAGTTTACACATCCCCCAGCTCAGTGCCTCGGGGAGTTGCTGCACACTAATGAATGGGCCACATGAAAGTGCGATGTTTATCCTGCTCTCTCATATGATAGAGGAGTGTAATTTGGCAAAGCCTGGTGCCAGATCATCCCCTCGAGATATGACATGAGACTGAGAAACTTGTACAAAGCATACAAAATACAGTCTGTCTGGGAACTTTCTTCACTAAAGCCCAGAGAGCTCATTAAATGGAACCTTATTCACCCAAAAATTATTATGGGAGTTTAGGGAAAAGAATCAAAAAAATCATTGCGGAAACTGCTGGGAAAGAGGACAGTGACGTATTTCTGTGGATGAGCGGTGTCCACAATGGGACCTTCCCTGTTACTTCACTGTGCTCTCAGTTGGGACATGGTAGAAATGTCCTTTGGTATTATGGGGAAAGCCTGCTTAGTATGTAGATGTGAGGAACTGTAAAATAATACTCTCTAGTAAAGGTTTTTCCTGATTAATATAGTCACAGTATAAATAGGAATCTCCTGAATTTGCATTGCTATTTCTAGAACATGGTGTTGAGAAGCAAAGAGATTCCCAATAGCATTTTCTGCTGGTTTGGGCTTTTTCTGTCTCAGTGCTGTAAAAGGTTTGCATTACACATTCCGTGTGAATAGCACGATGACGGAATACAGCAAACCACTCCATCCCGCAAAATCCTCTGAGCGGATTTCCACCGTTATTCTACACGACATGGCTTCTTCGTGTCACTTTGAAGTAGGGACAGCGTACATGAATATCCCTTGCTCTGCTGTCTTTTTGTGAGACCTCGGAAACTTGGAATCATTCTCCCTGTGTGCAAAGGATGGTTTGAATGCTTCTGGCGGCGAAGCAATAAAGAATCTTGTCAACCAAGCTACATGGAGCAGCAGTGATGGGGGCCTAATAATGGACGGAGATGCTGCTTTGTGCTGGGAATATAGTAGCTTCAGACTTGAATGTGAACTTAAAACATTCTGCCGTGAAGCCAACACATGCGTAGTGCTGAGCCCTACCTTTTAATTCAGTATTGCGCTTATTGCAATGCATGTCTGCAGAAGCTTGGTATTCTATCACTTATAGAAAGAGCATTATTTATAGATAATATATATATCGTAACTGATTGGATTGATTAATAGTGAGTTACAATGAAAGGTCCAGGTTGTCCATGGCAGGTCAATGCAGTGAGAAGAAATTCATCAACTCTTCTGCAGTGTAATCTTTCGCAACTAAACTCCTTTTGTATGTCTCTGGTTTTGTTTTTTTAGTCTGAGACATTGGACTTTCTCTTTAATTTCCGCTTTGAATGGCACAGTTTGAAGCACTGGGTCACTTGACATTACCTCAGGAAGCACATTAATTTCTTTCCCCTCGATCATGCTGTGCCCCTTGCACATGGAGCAATAGCTCTTTCCTGTTTGCATGGTTCTCTTCTCTGTAATGCTCTCCTGGACACTCGTCCTGCTTCCATCCCATTTTCCTATGTTCCCAGCGGGAACTGGGACCACTTTACACGCTTGAGCTGATGGAGCCATTGAAAGTTACAGCATGGCGTCTCTTCCCCATAGGGACAGAGGGCATTTCACAATGCACTCTTCCCAGCATGTAGCAATCTACTCCTGTCAAAAGGAGCCACCCCGCAGAGCATAATCAGAGAGATTAGCCCCATCTCCTCTTCTTTCATCTTGCAGGGAGTTCGGCTTCTACAGACCTCCAGCTTGCAGCTGTAGTATCGATTTTCTGTGCAGCACAGAGCTTCAGGCTGGTCGTGGGGAGCAGGACCAGTGACTGCTGTTGGGAGGCTTTATTTGTCTTTTTTTTTTTTTTTTCCCCCCGTTTGGGACACATTTTATGATAGAAGTCTGTAATGATTCTGTTGCATGGAACACATTAACACAGTTTATATTAAGTTTACCAAATATGTACTACGTAGTCAAATTGTCGTGGCAAGACGTTACTTTTATAGACATGGCTTGGGTCAGAAGTCTACCCAGTTGAGGTAAGACTTGAGGACATTTCTGTTTTATACTCTCTCATGTTCCTCATCCGTTTAATTTAATTTTCAAAATGGTTCATGTAGGAGGTAACAGTTCCCAGTAGCCTATAGAAGGAACATTTCGCTGAAAACACCCATTGCTAATTTGGAAGTATCAATGTGATTTTAGGGGGAAATAAGCTCAAATGGTATTTTCACATGTAATGGCATATGAATATATATTTTTTAAGCAGATTAAATAATACATTACCAAATCACTTTTATGGAAGTTGTGAGGGTCTTTTTTTATGGACTGTTGTGCCAGTCTTCTGCCAATGCCCATCAGCTCTCCCTTCTGTTAGCCTTAGCGCCATTCTTTGGAGATTTGCCAACGTCCCATTTGTAAGGCTAGATAGAGCTGTGAAATCCCGGTTGCAGCCCATCCAGCAGTGAGGCGGTTACAGTATGTCAGATGTTATTCTTCTGAAGCTGAAAGAAAATTGAGAACCTAATTTTCTAACCCAGTGGGATTCCTTGATATGATTTCCCCGCACTCCACACTCCTTCTTCCATTCATTATTTAACCCTTTTCTCTACTGCCTGAGCCTATCGCCCAAATGTACATGCTCCATGCATCCCTACACAATGTATGTTTTGAACCTTCTTAATTGTTTTAGTGCTAGGTAAAGTGCACATCGCTTCTCTATTGTAATGGTGTTGGTGTAAGAGAAACACAGAAATGACACAAACCAAAGTGTGTATTTCTGCTGTGTTGAGTGTGTTTTTTAATGACCTAATCTAAGATTCTAAGAATACAGGTTATTCCGTTTGGAACAGGAAAATTGATTTTTATTAACCTTTAGATTTCAGTTTCATACACACCCTTGGCTTAATCTGTAACACACATATGAAGATAAACAGATTGAATGCTCAGAAGAGTAATTTTCTTGGAAGTATATCTTCTTTTTCAGTGGCTTGTGTATATTTTTCAAATGCAAAATACTTCCATGTAACAATGATTCCATTTTCCTAATTCAGAGCTGTTGGCTCCGTGTTAACATTTATGTAAATGTATCCAAAGATGCGTGGCTTTTGTGGTCCTGCATAAATAATATGCACTGCAGAGCTTGGTGCAGCCATCCTGTTTCCAAGGAGGTGTGAGAGCGGCCCCCCAGGACAGTGATCATTAGGAGGCTGCCACCCTAGGGACATAGCAGCAGAAAAAAGCAGATGCACGGTCTGATACCCGGATCGCCTTGGGGATTCAGCTTTGTGGCTTAATCCCCACCGCAGAGACCTGCAGGGAACTCAATAACTATTATCTTGGCCACAGAGCTTACAGCTTGGAGACATTGTTCTGTGTTTCAATTAAGTCCTCATAAGATTAATTTAAAGTAAAATATTAATTTTCTTGGGAACCTCATGTTCCCATATGATATCTTTAATACTTAATTTTTTTAACCTTGTGGTTTTCCACATTGCATCAGAAAGATACTCCCTTTGTGCCAATGCTCATCATATCTTAGTCTGGATAACATTGCAACCACACATCATAAAAAGGTGTATGTTTTCCTACGTCATACTTGTTGGCCAGCAATAAAGTACCTCGCTGTCCGTTTCACACGAGCCATTACATTTCCACCAGACAAATCCAACACAGGTTGTGTGGGGTGCCTTGGGAATAGAGGAGGAGGCTGGCCAGGGCTGTATTGTCACAGGTGCTCTGGCACGGCCAACTAATCCAACGTACCTTCACATCCTGCACAGGAAAAAGAGACGGCACACCGAGGACCAACAGAGTACTCTGTGTCTGGGAGAACTGTGCCGTCCATGTCAAATATGACCACCTTCCAGGCAATTGGCCCGCGTGTACGCGATTGCAGAGATTGAGCTCTTATTTTAGTGAACCTTGCATGAGGCTTTACCCTGCTGGGAAGGAGACCAGCCCTAGTCAATCTGAATGTGTTAGATTAAGGACTCGTTATTCTACAAGGATGAAAGTCAACGAGAGAGCAAGTGCCATGAATGAGTGTTGTCTTTAACTTTGGAGATACTCTCTGCAAAAACCGGAATAATAATCACCAAAAACGAACAAACTACCTATAATGGTAGAGGTACGTGCACGTCCTATAAAATATGCCAATTAAAGGGTTGGATGAATCTGTATTTTATATTCACCTCATTTTTGTATGTGAACAAATGCTCTTGCAGCATCCCATATAGGACTTCTAAAACGTTTCCTTTCATTAGAGTGCAGTGTAAAACGTTTCCTTTCGTTAGAGTGCAGTGTAATAGAAAGTACTATACAGAACTGTAAGCCAAACAAAAAAAACCCTCCCTGCAAGTGGTTTCAGCAGATGACGCCCTGCAGCTTTAACAGAATCCCTCTGCATCACCGCCAGGGAGTCTGCTAAACCCATCGCTTCTGTGGCCAAGAGAACTGCTTCATATCGTTAGTGTTTTGACGTGCCGTTGACTATTCCTGTTAATGCTTTAAACAGTGTTATGTCTTTCCCAGTTATTTGTCTAAGCTCAGTTCATACCCAGCCAGTTGGAACAAGACCATGCTGCGAATGGGAGGGTGGCTGGAGGGGAAAGACACAGGATTTTGGTTAGTGACACAAAGCCCCATCCTACCCGAGCTGGCATGAACTCATTTGTGGGGCTTCACAAACACCGTTACCTCCTCCAGGACCGCCAAAAACTTCTCGCACCTGGTATTAAGTCAGCCATTGCCTTCCTCCTCCTGCCGCCTGCAGTTACGTTCCGCACAGCTCAGTTCTGTGCTTGTTATTGCAATTTTGTGGAGCTCTTTTGATTTACAGCTGTTTTTACGACCATTGAGAAGGCCACAAATTGAGGAAATCTCATAAAACGGAGAGCAAACGTCTCCTTCGCAGCTCCGGCAGAGTTCTGGCAAGACTACTTTATTCCACTGAGCAGGATGTGTAAACAATATTGAGTCTCCTGAGTGACTGTATCAGTGCAGTTAAGTGGTAACAGCTTGAAAAATGCCTTTCTCCGTATTAGAGGTAAAACTTCCAATGGGCCCCCAGGCTAAACTAAATTGGTGCAGGAGGGAAAAAAGGATAATCGTATGTGCGCAGAAATAATGTCAGAGTAAGCTGAACTTCGGATAAGCCGCTGGAAGCTGTCCAGCGCTGGCCGTGTCCCCTTCTGTAACCGAGCCTGAAAGCTTCCTTCCAGCTCATCTGTCCAGCACTTCCAAAAATCCTCTGCTGCAAAAGATTGCACAGAAAAGGTTCTTTATAAGAGCTTTGTCTTAAGAAAATGAAACCAGTCCAGTGGTGCCAGCCCAATCCAATTTAACCATTTAAGCACATTTAGAGACTGTGTAGTGTGTAAAAGGTTAAATTCGGTTTCTGCTGTTTGAAATCTGTCGCACGTCTATTTTATGTCGGATGCCGCTAATTTATTGTTTCACGGTTTCTGCTGTTTGAATTGTCGCATGTCAAACACAATTTGCAAACTATTTGCAAACATAAATTGAATCACCTTTTCAGTCGTCATTCCGAATCATGTAGTGTTTGGTAGAGAAAAGTATACATTCCAGGATTTCTCATTATTTTTTTCGTTAATCAGACCTTCCCGCATTTCGTCTGCTGTCTCCAAGGTTTAAAGATTTTCTGCCCTGCTGTGTCCTCCTTGCTTCTAGCTCTAACGAGCGTTGCTTCATTTGGATGATATCTGAGTATTTCAGAGCTGAATGATTGCTCCCCGTGCAGGCTCTCTGCATGAAAGGGCTTCTCTTCACCCCTGTCTGATTAATCCGCTCCCATGCGGCGTGGGTAGGGTGTTAATTTGGAGAAGTGGTGGACAGGCAGGCATGATGAACCTCAACAGCTGCTGTCTGTATGTAAATGGTAGGATAGACAGCTGAGGGGAAAGGCTGCTGTTTGAGAGTGCAGCCAAGAAGTGTCTGAAAGATGTGAATGTTTCCTTTTAAAGACAATCTGAAACGTGGGAAACAACCGGCACATGCCTTAAATGTATTTAACCTTTCACTGTAGGCCATTTTATTTATATAGCTCCCTCATATTCTGCAGCGATGTACAATGCATAAACAGGGCATAACGGGAAGTGTATTGTGAAACAATTGGGAGGTGAAGTAGGTTTGCCTGGCAGTGGATAGACCCGAATAAAAGGCGAGGATCATGATTTTATACTAAAGGTAGTCCATCGTGGATTGACGTCTTCCAGCGTTGTTTAGCAGTTTAAGGACCCACTTTTCTCTAATGTATGATCTTACTGCCAAAGCTAATAATTCTAAAGCTTTTGATTATATTAATTGTGGCCGAAAAGCAAAGGTGGTTCTCACACCGTTTCTTGTAATGCAAGGTGAAATGCTAGCTTTAAAGAAAATATATTTTAAGATAATATAAAGTATTTTTCTCATGTTCACTTCTCTTCGTGGTTATAATGCCACAAAAAGCATTGTCAGGATAGCAGAAGTGTTGCGAGGGTGAGGGGTTTGCTCTCTGAAATCCGCTTAGCCATCAAGAACAACTAAATACCTATGCCTATGCCTTTGCAATTCAGATGGAATAATGAAAAAAAAATCAGGGTTTAACAATATAGGAATTCTTAATCTTTTCCTGATATTCTACCATATTCACTTGTATAGTGACAAAAAACTTCATGGTTTCTAGTTTGATTTATATGGTCTGGTACAGAAGCGAGAAAGTTAAAGCAAGTCAATTTGTTGCCCTTTTTTACCACTTTGTACCAGAATGGCTTTTTATATGTAAACCCCTGTCGTGATGTTGCTCTCCCAACTATATCTTAAATGGCGGTCCAGGTTCCTATAAACCTAACAATACGACACTGAATAGGATGTACATTAAACATGCCCCCTAATGTGATACTTTTAGTGCAGAGAACTAAAAACAAAAGCTTGTGGATTATCCTTTTAGTCATTTTGCTCTTGGTTTTGCTGGTTTGTAATCCCAGATGGCTTTTGTAGTTGGAAGACTGCAATTAACTACCCCTTGCATTGTATTACAACAGCCATGTGGAATAGGTTTAATATTTTACAAGTGCTAATTGTATGTCCCGGATGACGGCTCAATGTTGCACCCTTCAGGCTAGCACAACAATATTTGTAAGGCAGACTCGACAGAATAAGAACTTATAGCTTTTTAGCTGCAAAAAGAACTTATAGCTTTTTAGCTGCAAAATGGTTTCTCTGCCCGGTACACGCTGGGGTGAGGGAATTGTAATGCTTTCTTGTAAAGCCTACTACGTTTACTTTATGGTGTTTAACACTTCTTCTTTCTCTTCTACAGTGCTCCAATGTTGGCTCTGAGATCCTCTTCACGCCAGCTGCTTCCACAGGTAAGCAGGTCCAAAGAATATAACTTATAACAGTAGATCTGTGCACTGACCAGGATTGTCACATGTTTGCTTACAAGTTGTGTTAGAAAGACGTTTAGAGACCCTCGCGTCCACTGGGCTGCTGTTCTAAGCATTCCGTCCTAGATGCTTGCTTTGGAAGGCAAATCCTTAGCGTAGGACAAAAGCTAGATAAGTGAGATATGCACAAGTCTTACGTTATTAACAGCCCTTTGACCAACAACTTAACTCGAAAGTCTTATCAGATGGTGGAGCTGGTGCTTCTATCCAATGCCACAGATTCTGTCTGTCTCTATTAGATTAAACTTGTATTAGATCAGAGGCATAAAAAAGACAATAACTACAGTGCCCTTGCGTGTCTTAGCAGCAAGCAACAATATCCTTCCTTCTGTGTGCCAAAAACAGGAGGCCCATCCGTCTTATGCCTCTCTCCCCAGAGAGACCTGGCACTGACCTCGGGGTCAAACTGCTCCTGTGTGAGTCAACAGCATCCCTTCCCTACTGATTTTTACAAGGACAGCTGACCTCTGCATGAACAATAACCCACAGGGCATGGTAACCCCATTCATCACGGCTCCAATTCTTAAGGGATTTACATCTGAAATCAGGAGTGCTTTCAAACAATACTTGTAATGCTAATGAATTACCTTGGTGTTGAAACGGGAGTCTCTTCATTATGTTCTTGGTAGACCAGTATTTTCTTTGGGGGGGGGGAAAGCTTTTGACAAAACATACAATAAACCCAATATTGTGTGGGGTGGCCTGCAATATGGTCCCAAAACCAAAACTGCTGCACTTACAATGACAAATACTAATGTTCCATTAATATTATTCCATGAATCATCAAAGCACTGATTGGCGTGGATTTCATTTTCCACGTAGCTCTAAATGTTGCATTGAGCATAGATTCTGTGTCGCAAAAGGATTTGTATTTTATCCCCCTCCCACAATGTCGTTCCTTGGCCAGAACCGGTCAATGCGTGCTAATCCTCCCTGTGCCGTGTTCCAGGCACCAGGTCCCTCATTGATTTTCGGATTAGTGTGGTTTTTGTTCTTTAACAAGAGGAGCAAGGCTTGGTCTTCTGAAGAAGGACGCCGTGCTCATAGTAAGAGATCACCTTTCCAGTCATTAAGCATGCTGAAAAGTGTTCTCTAAGAGGAACCATCACATTGTGTAATATAATGTGAGCATTTATCAAAACTGCCTATAGCTAGTGATCCTTATTAACTGATCATTGTAAATAGTTGGTGCCTTATTGAAGCCGAGGTTTGTGCACAACTCATATACCTAATCAATATCTTGTCCTGGAGCTCTTTCCCTTCCCCTCATCCCAACCTTAAAATGCTGCAAAAAATCAACAATCACAAAATAACAATAGGATGGGGAGGAATAATCACCCAGAGAACAGGAGAGCTAATATAACTCTCGCCATGGTATACACATACAACAGGTTTATAATACTATGCAAAATTTTACTCTGTAGGGTTTTTTTAGCACGCTAAACCGCGTTAATATATGGGGAAAAGAACCACATAAGCATCACTTAATTGGTAATGCAACACAGCACAAGGTGTCTGTTCAAAGTACTATAAAATCAAAAGACCTTCTCGGTAAACGTCCTTAGGGGGCCTTTATAATTGGCTTAGCTTGACCCTTTGTGTTCTGAAAATTGTCCTATTCCAAATGCTCTTTATTCTTGGAAGCATCATGGCAACAGAGCAGCGCAAGGGTTAAGCAGTCTTGACTCCCTGCTGCATGCTGCCAGGCTCTGTTGCCATGGGAACCGGATGTATGGGACACCTGCCATACAAATCAGGGGTTCTTAATTAGCAACTAGTAGCTCATCCCCTCTTGGTTTTCAGGTTACAGACCTGTATTGTAGTCCCATTCAGCCTTATTCTTTTCATCCTGCTCCTCAAAACTCACATAATGATCATAAGGGATTGAATCTCGCCAGCAGCTGAGACATTGTGAAAATGTCACCCAAAATGCATCTTTTATTTGTGTATCTCATCTTTTTATCTTTATGAAAATCCTGTGAACTGACCTAATAGGGCTTCTTTCTCTCTTCCCTCAAAAACCTTTCTTGCTATTCAGTATATCATAAGTCATATCGTATAATAGGACCTCCAACCAGACCCCCCTCCCCCATTGCCTTACAGAGCTGTCCCTCACCAGCGGTTGCATCCCTCATTTGCTCCATCATCTTTTTGAAGTTGAGCCTACAGACCATATGTTTGTGTCTGTTATACCTGCACCATAAGCACGGTGCGGAGATACCTTTAGGGGGTTGGGGGGGTTAGGAGTGTTTAGCTTTGTTTTGCCATCTTATCTCTCTGCAATGCAAAAAAATACATGTCTGAATAATTTCCCCTTTATTTTGCTAATTAAAGCAGAGCTTTTATCAGCAGCACCTATAAGTAACATTGGCCTCTATGGAAAAACTCTACAATGAGATAACTACTTTTTTTAGAAATCAGGCAGAAGACAAAAACATAAAGAAACACACTATTCAATGGTTAAAATGACTTTTTAATTGCGGTGAAAATGATACATTTGAACTGCGTCGTGATGCTTTTGCCGCCCCACTACCCGACATATACATAGTATTTTCCCCTGCGATGCTGACGGATAGCATCTCAAGCTGTGAGAAGCAGTGCGTTTCAAGGTCTGTATGTAGAGTGCTTTAGGTGTACTTTTACATGGAGCTTAATAGACAGAGGGGGCAGGCAATGCGGTTCCCCACGGACATGTTTGCCCACCTTGTACCCAACGCAATAGTTCCCATACTCATTGGGGATTTAGAGTGTGCGCTTCCCTCGGGAGATATGGAGGGTGTAAAATCTGAAGCATGATGTATGTCAGTATGGGTGGTGTAGGTGGCTGAGAATTCATCAGAAGGCGCACTCGGGTATAATTTACACGGCGTGCCTCGTTCTGTCTGTACTCCACCATGTTGGACGTTCAGACTGTTCCTAAAGTGAGATGAATATGGATGGGATGTGATTGAAAAGAGGCTAGTGTGCGCTGACGTAATAACCAGGGCTAATAGGAGGGCACTGTGGTGACCGCGTGGCCAGCTCCTCGCTACGCCCTGAATAAATAGTAGTTACGTTACACTGAACGGTAATTGCTTCTGGAGGTTTGCTGCTATCGATCTGTTGGTAGACGCTCAATATGAACACCGGGGCCGTGTTCATGATTTAATTGCTGTGATTAATAACTCACTCAGAGGGATACATGACAATCAATATGAATAGTAAGCGACAGCCGGCAAGCCCTGCATTTTGTGGTTGGCTCTTGTTTGCTCTGTAGACAGTCAGTAGCTGTTAACTCCTTGAGTGCTGAAGGAGCACTTGTCAGGTCAAACTATGGTTTGTAAGCCAGAAACGCAGTCAACATTTTTAAAACTAAATTCTAGCAAACCTGACATCCGCACGCAAGCATTAGTGGAGAGAGTTTTCTACCCAGCAGTGTAAAGGTTAATGATTGAACATCTTGTGCTGATGCTCCGTATGTGTGTGAACTGTTTGCATGTAGATCGTTTCTAGTATAGGCTGATTTCTTCTGTACAATTAATCTAACACATATGTGACTGGAAGGCATAAATCCCTGCATCTTACTGTCAGATGAGTCCTCCTGTGGCTGTGCTTGTGACAGGCGTTCATGATCTGGAGATACATACACTCTGAAATGCACGCACCCCTCCCCCCAAGGCATCCGTTCCCTGTCGCTTGAAGTGCTGCTTAGCTGCCCCTGTCAATTTATCTCCGTCTGCAGCTTGTCCCGGCCGTCAGGCTCACACTACTGGTGCTGCATCCCCAGCGTCTGTGTGAAAAGGGCTGTGGGAGGGGGTCTGCAGAGTGGTGGCGGTGGGCCACGAACAGACTACATTTTAACCAATGTAAATCCCACTGGAGTAGCCGGGATTGCCGGGCCATGTGAAAGTATTATACCTTGCTTATTACTCCAGGGCCCGAGGAGTGAAGGGGGTATAAGCAGTAGTCGTGGGAGTTGGTCCAGACACCTCCTGCTCTAGCAGCACATGTCTAATTTTGAAAGAATTACAACTCCATTGTACTCTGCCAGCCCCAGATTCCTCTCACATGTTCTCCTCTACAACATATTTATTATTCCCATATGGAGAAAATGGAAAGCGTACCGACATAAATAACAATGAACTATTTCACTTTCCATCCCCTCCTAGTGTTCATATAAATCTCATCTTTTATTGTTATGGTTTTCACGCTCAATAACTATTTGCATTTTACATGGTAAATCACATTACGTGTCTCTGTTAATAAGGGATCCGATGACTTTCGGTTTATGATGCGTTTTGCTCTTCGCTCTGAACTTCTGTAGCCCGCAGCTGTCTGACCACTGACATCACTGGGTCACTTCAGTTTATTAAAGCTGACAACTGCCTTCTCCACGTTTCCTGACAGCCCAAGCATCTGACAAGTAGTAATTGATAGTGGCAGCTGCTCTAAGGGTGTCTTCTTTGTCACAAGACAGTTCCTCTTGAAAAGTATATGGAGTTGAACCAAAGGGATTTATTCACTAAAAGGTGTGTTGGCAGGAGGGTTCACAACTCCTTCGCTATTCATAATGAAGTGCCAACGCTGGGACATTTTTCTAGCTGGAATGGCTGAACTGGCCTGAAATAAAGAGGCTTAAGAAATTCAACAGATTTAACTATGCATTATACAGGGCCAGCGAAGCTCTTCATGCAGCAGAAGGTCACTTGGGTTTTGCCTTCATAATGTGTAATGAAGTGCACAAGTTAAAACTACAACTCTGCCGTTGGTGAATAAAGCCCATACGAGATGTTTGGTTCTTTGTTTTTTCTTCACGTACCTGGTTCTGGTCCCCAAATGACATGAACAACACAGAGTGTCCGTGTCCTACTACAAGCAGCTAGCTTCTCTGATCTGCACATATCCAGTTATATCCCTTGTCTCCCTTTTGATTACAAAGACCTTTCAGATTGCTTGGCACCATTTTGGACTTGCAGTGATTACATCTAACAAGAAGAGTTGCATGTTAATATATAGGCAAGAACATCCTTCTAATCACACACATGTACATGCGCACAAACATGTACATATGCACATGTACATACGCACATACACACACGCACAAATGTTGTTGCAGGTTTGCAATCAGATTGAAATCTAATTCTTCAGTCCGTTTTCCTTTGTGCTCAGAATGATTAGATTAACTCATGCCTCTATTCAGCGTAAAGGGAAGACACATAAACCAAATGCAGAGACTTAACTAATTGGATTTTATGGAAACGCGACTAATAGAAGTCCCTTTTTAACGAGCGAGCTGAATTAAATAGGACATACAGGAGCTGAAAGTGTGTGCGTTTCCCTTCTGAAAATTGCAGGATGTGACCACAGTATCTCAAATTAATTAAACTCTGAATGATTGGAAATTAAATTAAATAGTAGAGTAAATTGCCTTCCATTTGGAATGGAGAACAATGCACCAGTTATCTATATCACGGTTTTGTTGTCTATAAAAGCGTGGAATTTTTGGAGGGCCATCTTTAAGATGTG
The DNA here is from genome assembly GCA_009364415.1 of Spea multiplicata. Classification (NCBI taxonomy): domain Eukaryota; kingdom Metazoa; phylum Chordata; class Amphibia; order Anura; family Pelobatidae; genus Spea; species Spea multiplicata. The sequence goes on from VKOC01000001.1 coordinate 45,371,890, forward strand.
CTTTTGCAATACAAATGTATACTGCTTTTGTGCCCAGTGTGTACACTCTAAAAGTGTACTATTTTCTAACAAATCATTTGGCACAGTATACAAAGAAGGCAACATTACTTGTATGTTTTTAATCTGATGTGTGTGTATGTGACTACATTGTGTTATATTCTTAGGTGCCCTTCTGAATGACAAAACAGAAGCACAACTGGCCAACCACCCAAAGGTCTCAGGGCTGGAGCGCAGCCAGGAATTAAACACTGAAGTCTCTTTCATCCCACCTATCCATAGTCCACCGCCCCCAGCTGCTGCTATAGTCACCTCTGCGTCCTCCACACCAGCCTCCAGCACTCGTGCCAGCCCGCAGGTCAAAAAAGAGCCAACCCTTGTAGCCCCAGCTCCTCCACGGCTCACTCCGCAGCCACAACCACGGCCCCACTCACGCCCCTTGTCTCAGCCTCAGTTGCTTCCCCTGGAATTCCGATCTCAGAATCACATCCCTGCCCATCACAACTACCCTGTGCATCAGCAGCTGCCGCACAACGGGATCGCCAGCATCAGGTAATGGTGGGGACAAATGAAGGGAAGCTATAGATGCATCTGATGGGGACAAATGCAATGCTATGTCTTAGATACTTTAGCCTGGATCTAGACTTAGATGTTGATGTAAACATACATTATTTTAAACAGTGCTTTAACTATAGGTATTATATAATTTATAATAATTATAATTTATTTATTTTAACTAATCTTTAATTAAAATGGACATTCACAACCACCCACAGCTGCATAGTTTATATCTGAAACCTTTGTGCCCGTGAAGAGAGTTCTAAACTCAACTGTTGCACTGTGGACAGTACAGTTCCAGTGCTTGCACACACAGAGCAGGTGCTTCAGACTAACTGAGGATCCCGTGATTTCATGAGATGAGAACAACATTGGTTCATTGATTTGTGGAGAAAAAATCTGTATGAATTCACATATTTTATTCAAGTATATGACCATTTTTGCATATGTATCTAGGGGGAAAACCCTCATTCTTGTCTAGTAGAGATGACGTTATGTTTATTCTGTAGTTTTCAAAATGTAAAATTATTGCTTAGCTCTACCGTTGGTCAAAGACCACATGCAAGTTACAAACTGGTACTTGCTGTGCTTATGATGATTTTTTCAATTTTCAAATGCGTATATCTGGGACAGGGCATGCAGAGATTTCTCACTGATCTCACCTTCTCTTCTCTTTGGTTCCTCACAGCCGTAGCAGCAGTGCCAGCAGTGCAGCAAGCATCAGCCTCCCCAAACACCTTCCGCCTTCCCCTCAGGTCCCCCCCCATCACCCTCCCGGACCGGGCCTGCCTCTCTCCATATCCAACCTCGCTACCTCCTCGCACTTTGCTCTCAGATCTCAAGCCCAGCATCATCCGGCCATGTTTGCTGCCCCTCCTACGCTGCCACCACCACCAACTTTACCCACAAACGGCCTTGTTATCCCTGGCCACCCTGCTGGAGCAGGATACTCAGGTGAGTTTTTCTGTCTTGGTGTTGTTACGGATGTGTAGCATGCATATGGGTGGTGTATAGTTTCAGTCCTCACCCAGTTTAGGAGAGCATAGAAGGAAGCCATGGTTATATTTATGCTGACATGGCAACATGTAGTTTGTCTAAACCCTATCCATCAGGCTTATTCCCAAGCACTGTGCAAACTGGTACAGGTGCTTAACTGGGCGTGCATTACAGTTATAGTAACTTTTTGGTGATACAGCGTATCACATCTGTGAATGCACGTCAGGTTTGAGTTAAACGTTCAGTTACCAAATAACATACTTCACCATACGCGGATAGTATGTCATCTGACTTTATATATAAAATTCTTATAAATTATATAAAAGTCAGTACCAGAGTAAAATTGTTAGATTTGGGCTAACAAAATCTGTAATGAAACATACTGCTCTGACTCACAAGAGTGCTGCTGTTCCGAAGACTGAAGTGGCAAATGCTGTAAGTACGCCTAAAATGCTCTACTCATGTTTACTGCTACCCAGGCTACCTTTTTATACCAGTAACACATTGTTAAGAATGTACTTAAGCACTGAAAAGTCCCAGTAGCATTGAGATATATCCCCAAAGTCAAAGCACATGTAAAGTCAAAGCACATGTAAAGTCAAAGCACATGTAAAGTCAAAGCACATGTAAAGTCAAAGTAATGTAATGGTCTAAACCAGGGGTGTCAGACTTCAGGACTTGATGGCCACAAACAGCTTTGTAGTCCCCTCTCTCTCCATGCTGGAACACAAGTGATTTTTGTTTTTAGCTTGAGGTATCAAAATCATGTCCTGAGTGTTGTCCTTAAAGCCAGAAGTTTGACTCCACCTATATGAAACCTATTTATTTTAGATATAAGATCATGATTCAAAATAGAACACATTTTTTCTTAAGATCTTCTTTACAAAAAAAATAGAATCATGTAAAATAAAGTAAATAATTGGAATGTTTCTTGACAAAGGCCACTCCTTTACTTAAGTAAATGAAGTCCTGGACATAGCACATCATAGCTGGAATGTGCAGGATGGTTGGAGTGGTGGAATGGTCCACTGTTAATCTGTTTCCATTTTTTATCTTCCATTAAAACGTATTTTTGCCGTGAACCCTTGTGCCTTGTGAATTACGAGCTTGCACTGTACCATTTGGATTCCAGATACGGTGCAGGACGTTAGTTCATTCGTTCAAAACAAAATGTGTGTTCCATCCCACTGATCGCAGAGTGGAATTACTCTAGTGTTAAGGTCACTTTAGTTTTAATGTGTGTACAGTACTGATCTCCTTGTATAGTGTAACTTCTAACAGTGTCATGGTGTATAATCAGCTGTGTATAAAATGATGATAAAATTGTGCTGTTGTCAACACGCTAGTCTGTCATTCTGGCTAATTTGATTTGCTCACACAACCTTTCTGGGGTGTAAGCAAACTTAAAAGAAAGACCTGAATCCTCCCAAACAAGAGCAGATAATTTGCAGGCCCCAGCTATTGGTGAAGGAGGGTATGCTTGGGGTAGTTGGGTGTGCCTTGTTTATACTGCATTATAAGAAGCCCCACTGTGTTTTCTCCTGAGATGACTCATGGTGTTCTTTCTTGTCTTTAGATACCAGCCTGTTGATATCATTCAACCAACCAATCATGTATTGCCAGCCTCATTCGGGGATTCTGATTGGTACTTTGTCACAGGCATCTCTCTTACCTCCACCAATGAGTCCTCACGTAGAAAACCACCACAGCATGACCTGCAGAAACAGGGAATGCCAGGTGAATATCTGCGCTTTTTCCTTCTATGTTTTTGGGGAAACTGATGGGCCGATGGGCCTCTGTGTCTTTTTGTCTCTCTGTCTCTTTTAGATCATGAACTTCTCAGGCAAGAGCTGAATAATCGCTTTTTGGTTCAGACTGCGGATCGGGCAGGCGCCCCTCTCGGCTCTGTGCCGCTGCTGAGGGCGGAATTTCACCAGCACCAACACACGCACCAACACACGCACCAGCACACATTTACCCCCTTCACTTCCAGCCTGCCCCCGACGCAGCTTATGCCGCCAAATGCACCCCCCATGGTGCGTACCCCTGCCCGAAATGTGAGGATAAGTAAAGAGTCTCAGTCCAGTTTCACTCCCCGCTCCCTTCACTTGTATATCTTTGGGAAAAGCATTGGGGTTTGTGCACATTATCTGTCCACCTAAAGTTCCCGACCAGATGTTGCAAGTTGTTAAGGTTTCTTTTCACAGCTGGATTTTAACTTCTGGTCATCACATTTTCCCCTTTCTTTTTCACAATTAACAGGGTAGATAAATGGTTTCTTTCTTTACACATCCCTGATTGTTTTTGCTTAATTGTATCCCTTTTTCATATGCATTGTGGCTAGTATCTGGAATCGGGGACAGGCCTCTCTGAATAATGTCTGACATGAATTTTCTGCATGTTGGGTTCTTTTCTGGACCAGTGCATGTTTCCAACCTCAGAAGTTTCACATTTTGTCCGTTAGTTGCTGTTCCAACTACCTTGCTTAATTTAACACTTTTGTAACCAATTACAAATGTAATTTCTACTACTTTTGAATGCCAAAACCGTTCCTAAAAAGAAGTTATGCCTCATATTTTTGTGGGGGAAACGCTTTATTGTCATGTGGCACAAACACACGGAGAGGTCCTTGGAAAAGCTTCTTAAAAGCTTCTGTGTTTTTGTTGTCACTTTTTAAACTTCTGAAAGTTTATTAGCTATAGAGTGGTAATAATATTTTTTGCCTAAGTGGAACATCTTTTTAACACATCTTCTAGTTTGAATGTGACCGTAGAATTGTAAAGAAAATGCCGGAAGACAGTAGCCAGAGAGGCCTAGTCGATCCATTGAATGCATTACCTGTAACGTACACATCTAGACGCACTGACCACCTCTGTGGTGCCATCAATGTGTTTAAAGGAAAACGTGTATGTGAATTATAGCTATTTTGTCTGAATTTGTCGAGAAAATAAATGTCAATGTTAAATTGATGATCACACAGGTATTACCTTGTGTGGTTGTACATGAGCACATGGCAGCTTCAGTTTAATTGGAAACTCATTGCATACCGATTTCACTTATACTGCACCTGGTTCCCGTCCCGAATCTAAGATATCAGCTTAAGATACAGATGTAAAGCAGATAAAGGAGCAGGTGCCGCTTTATCCCACTCACAGACCCTTCTGGAGCAGCATATTTAATGCTGTAGTTTCACCATCTGCCAAGTTGCTCGCTCACTGAAATGGGAGTCTGTAACTGTATCCAAATGCAATTTGATCAATGTTATAACAATGTTTTTATTGATGTGGGGCAAAAAGTTGTTCTTTATATGTCATACTGTATATTAGACTGTATTCTGAGAAAGATCTAAGGTGGGCAAGTGGTACATTTTGTTTGGTCAATCGCACAAGTCCCCTCAGCATCAGGGAGATGTTACCTCTAACAAAGCTCTAAATCATTGTAAATATTAATGTTTGGGTACCACAGACTTTCTGCAACCCATACTTGGGCACCAATTTGTTTTACCCTTTGAGTGCCAGAGGGCCGCTTGGTGCATTATATAGTACATTGCCAAACCCTCTTGCACTGGAAAGGCCTTGACATGTGAATTTGATATGTAAATGCTGTAGAGTCGGAACATATACCCATTTGCCATTTTCTCTTCTATTTTAGTTTGACAAGTATGCTCCCAATTTAGACAGCTCTTATTTCCGCCATCCCAGCGTGAGTTTCTAAGTATTCCTTGGCATACCTGCGGTCTTTGCACCCATTCTTCCAAAGCTTATCTGTTGAAGTTATTTTTTTTTCCATGTTCTCTTTCTGTTTTTGGCTGCGGATAATCTAATTCCCTTCCTTGCTGCCAGGCCACAAACATTTGTGATTGACATAACAAGGCACTGCTTAAGACTCCTCTCCCCGTATGGGAAATTGCAAAGGGTACCCATATCTTAAAAAATAAATAAAACTGCAGTGACCTCAAGGCTGGAGCTGATCACATTTGTTTCGACCCCTCTGTGCATTTGCTTGCTGTCGCTGTGATTCATTTGGTGATTTTGATGTCTACTCAGTCTGTACCCTCGTTGAGCGTTATTGCTTAGACCCTGCTTCACCCTTGCTAAATCAGGCCATGACGTTCATTCTCCACCATTAAAGGGAAATTCTAATATTTTAAACATTTTGATATATCTTCACCATTATAAATACTCAGGGAGATATGATTTTGCTTTTGTAGCCGGCATCAGGTGAGCTAACTTGATTATAGTTAAAGTCAAGTGAGCATTGATGCATTAGTTATGTCGCACATGGATTCCAGTGTGATCCGTTACAAATTTCCCTTTAAGGAGCATAGAACTTGTATTGCTTGGATTTATATTGTAGAATTTGTAGAATTTTCAATGTTCCAAAATGTGATGTCCTATATTAAAGTGTATATGGTAACCTTTCCATATGTGAACAAGCTTCAGTACTGGATAGAAAATGGTATTCTTAGTAATAGTGAGTTTAGGACTTTTGTTGGAAGAATATCTTTAAGGATATCATTTTACAGGTATTAACATGCTCAGCAGTGAGTCACAAACGCTGAAATAACTGGCTGACTCACTCTGTTGGCTTTATTTACTAAACCGCAACTTGTAGCTGATAAAAAGAAATAGTAATCTAATTACATTTTAGGATACTGCCAAAAGCTCACCTCATGCCGAAGTGTGAGGATGAGTAGAGCGTCTCAGTCCAGTTTCACTCCCCACCAGAGCAAACTTTTCCAGAGCGAAGCGCCAAGTTGGCCTTGCAAAATGTATAGTCAGTTTTATCATCACTTCCATCTCCCTGTTCAGAGAATAAACCTCTGCGTCTGCAAAGAAAGAAAGTATCCGTATCCCCTCTAATACTAAGTGAAAGCGGTTTCCAATATGGTGAAAAGAAAGATTAGAGAAGATTGTTTGTGATTGTGCTCGCTCTTCTCTGTATGTGCCACGGATGAGGGCTATAAACTTTAAAATCACATGCGCAGAGGAGGTCTGATCTTATCCCTTATCAGTACCCGTATCGGTGAGATTTGTTCAGCATGACAAGCAAGAACTTCAGTACGGTACAGAGAAATCATTAGAGAGAAATGCATAGTAATGAAATGTTTACTGTCCTTTGCACTTGTCAGCAGTTATACAGTGTGTCCTCTGGGAGGTCGCAACGGAAAAGCATATTTTATTACCTCCTGCTCGCTTCCTTTTTTTCTTTTGTGTGTATTTGTGTACATTGGGAAGGGACCTAACATAAACCTCTCTCTCCTATTTTTCAGTTCTTTCCAACATACACCTCTCCGGTGCCTGGGATGCCCCCAATGCTTCCACATTCAGGTCCATTTGGGTCTCTTCAGGGAGCTTTTCAGCCGAAGGTGAGCCAGGAGTTGCACTTAAATGAATATATTCAAACACAGTGTAAAATATATATATATATATATATATAAGAACAGAAATATTAGTGTTGCTTGGTTTTAGCTTACACATTAGTTTCTCTTAAAGCTGGATCCGTATCTTGATTATTTAATACAATTGCGTAAAACATTCAATATGATCAGTACTACAGAGAGCACTTTTTTCTGCTGTAATCATTTTGATGTGATTTTTTTTGCAGACCTCAAACCCTATTGATATCACAAGCAGATCCAGCGCGGTGCATCACACCCTCCTGCAGAAGACTCCTGGGGTTTGTAGATGTTTTCATTATTTCCGGAAGTGAGACATAACCTTGCTCATTGAGAATTAAATAAGTAAACCCCTGACACGTACATACAAAAATACACCAGCACTGAATAGAAGACTCGTGTCCATGTGCCCATTACATGTCATGACATACTTTGCCCTGCTAACAGGCACACAGGTTTGAGAACAAAACCTTTTACCAAGCAATGGATAGCAATCACAGGACAGCCTATAATCAGAAGATGAAATAAGGCCTTTGCCAGTATAAATAAATACACAGTAGCGTCAGTATACCGTAAACAAGTGACATGTGATGTCTCAATATAGAAATAATTGTCATAATAAGTTACATCAAGTGGTTCCAGACCATTGAGCAGTAAAGTGTTAGTAATCAAATAGTCATTAATGCAAAGCCAATCAAAAGCCAGTCCCAAAAGACATGCAGGATTGGAATATACCACTGACAAGCAGCTGGGGCGCTGTGTGTGTCGGTTTATCCTTGTGTTTTCACAATGATCACATTGGGATGTTTAACCTTAGTCCAGGACAATAAATAAATTATACCTGCAGATCATCATGGGTTGAAAATGTTTGAGTTTTGTTAAACTTCATTTGCATATCAAATATCAGCTTCTGTTGACATGAAAATATGTAATTGATCTAGAAACGATTTGCACAAGGAAGGCACATTTATTTTGCATCGTTCTTTCCTGTTTGAGTGATATCACATGGGACATACGTGTGTGCGCTGTAACTATACTAATATGTCTGCTTCCTCTGTAGGTAACAGATCCGTACAGGACATCAGTTAGAGTAAGTTTACTTCTTATGTAGAATATCCTTTTACTTCCTGTGAATTCACATGCAAATCTTGGTGTTCAGCATTTAGCTAGGTCTGACTCTTTTGGAGCCAGATACTGGAGTACTTAAATTCTCTCCTTCTGTTATTACTCATAAAATATATTAAAAAGAACATGCTATGCGCAGCAGTCACTTACACTTTCTACTGTAAAACATATATTGTTTGTATTTATTTTAATTTTGTCACGCGAGGGAGGTGGGGGGGGGGGCAGGTTAATGTAAAAACTTGAAATGTTTTAAATTCGTACAGTCATTTCTTACAACAACCCCTTTAAGCACTCCAAAAAGCAAACCTTTAACGTTAACCTCCACCACTGATGAGATTCTAAAATTAAACTCAGTTTCTTTTTTATATTTGGGCGATACCCCTAGCAGCCATAACCCCCTTCCCAGCACTCACTGTAGTTTTCCTTGCTTTTGCAGAAACCAGGCAAGTGGTGTGCAGTACATGTGCAGATAGCTTGGCAAATCTATCACCACCAGCAGAAGATGAAGGTAAAAAGCCTTGCTTTAGCGTTTTCTGCATCTGGGCAGTGTCATGCAACAAGCCAATATATAAAGATTTAACCCCCAGTGTCAGAATGCTTGCCAAACCTTGATAAGCCTGGAATAGTTTATTGGCAATACACTGTTCCTCTATCTAGTGTTCCCTTTCCACCCTTGTCATATTAATCAAGCGTGAGTTTATCTGGACTCTGAGACTATAGTATCAGCCCATTATCATAAAACAATTTAGATTCTCCTTGTCCTATATCCCTCTTTAACTGGGATGCAGCAGCCTGTACAGACATCTACAAAGTTTTGTTGTTCGAGGAGACACATCAATTAATATTAAACTGTCTTGACTATTCCTAATGAACCAAAACATTAGATGGGGCCTGACTCACGTCATTGACCTAACTGTGCAAGGATTATGATGTTCTTTATGGAGGTATTGCTACCTACAAAGAAAATACTTAAACTTTTTCTTTAAAAAAAATCCCTTTAGGGAATAATCCCAATTAAAGAGTGAGCGAAGCCTTGGGCAGCTCTGCTGAATGTTGTTGCAGTGGTGGGGAAGGTTGCAGGAGCTCCAGGCAAACTTTGTAATAAATCTGACCGTTTAATACAGCCCTTATCCGTAAGCTTTTCACTGGGCCGTTGAGAGAATCAAGTCTGACAGTGTTGGGAGTGCTGATCAAACATAGGGACAGATGATTTTCAGTGGGTACAATATTGATAATTTTCCCCTTTTTGGAGTCAGTGTGGGAAGTGCCTTTGTGGTCGTTTTTTTGTCTTATTTTAATTTTTTTTATTGGCCCAAAAGGCAGCATGCAACCACTCTCAGGTAGTGGGAAGTACAAAATAAACTTGAATTGTTGGTAACTTTAAGTATGTGGTATCCACTATGTGACCTTGCATGAATGCATTTGGATCCAATCATCATGAGTTGAAATAAGCTCTTCCAGTACGTGTAGATATGAGGACATGTAGTGTTTCATTGCAGATTCCCATCGGACACGTGAAGCTCTGTATTCTTTCTTCACTCTTTTTTCAAGCTGCCCGTATGAAGCATGCAACTACTTGCATTGTGTGGGCTATTTAAAGCTTGTAAAATAATTTAAATGGTACAAAATCTGCATTATACACACAATACAACTTTCATTAGCTGATGAAATGTTTACAATATAGAGGGACTGTAGGAATAGTTTGTTCTGAGTTAATGCAACACATCTAGCTTGTCTAAAGTGTGAATACCCCCTTAAGGACAATGGGTGGTCCCTAAACCCATTGAAAACAATGCATTTTGAGCCTGTACATGTACGGCCTTTGTCATTAAGGGCATATGGTGCAGTCTTGTCGCAAAAAACAAACTTGTCGTTCTTTACAATTGCTGTGCCTTTAAATTGTCAGCTGATGGTTCTTAATTGCATCTAAAAGATTTGTTCATAAACACTATTAAGAAAAGAAATGCTGCTTTGTATGTAGATAGGCGTTAAAAATAAGCCTATATATATGGCATTGGCAAATAACTAATCTTTATCAATTTTTTTTTGACAGCAAATGCAGATGGATCCACACAAGCTGGACATTTGTGGCAAACTTGACTTGTTCAGCAGACCTCCAGCCCCCGGAGTGTTTCCAGGGTTCCACTACCCTCATGATTTGGCCCGACCCCTATTCTCCACCACCGGTAAGGCAAAAAAAAAAATGCTGAAATAGAATTTCAGCAATTCTAGTAATGGCGTAGAATTGCTGATACTGGCCAGCCAGGCCATGATTCTCGTTCAAAAAATGTGCCAACGTCTCCAGGAAACAGATTTGTTGGCTCCCCATTTGCATCATGCCCAAACAGCACCAAATGCAAATGAAATACTGAATGAGAGAATATCCCATTTACATATGATGCCACATTGTTGACACAGTCTCTTTGAAACACCACATATTTTCTTATTTGAAAAGGTCACACGGACATCTGCCAAAGCTCTCGTTGAGTCTTTCATGGTTGGTAATCTTTCATCTCTTTAAATCTGTTATCGGAAACGATGCATGTCTCAGTCACGTTTCCGTAGTGTATTCATAGAAAGCGTATGGATACCTGGTTGGTTAAAGGAGGCCAAGATGTCCTACAACTTCCTCCTCTGAAAGCATCTTTTGAGACTCGCAACTGAATCCCACATCACTAATTTAGTGTCGAGATTAACTGTAGCAGTCATACTGAAATATCTGCTAAACGGGAAACTAGCTGTAGTCATCCAGAATGGTGCCTGCAGAGAGCTGGAGATTGATGTATTTATCAGTGTTGTGTAGTTAGGCGTATAAAGTGTATTCAAGGTTGATAGACTTACACCAAGGAATAACAATGTTGCCAATATTTCAAATACTGCAATCACTGTAACATTTCCCACACAGTGTATAAAAATAAGGTTCAACAGGTGATGGCAACAAAGCCACAATAAACGTAAAAATAAAGGAAAATGATCTGGTAGTCCTTACAAAGATTGTGAAAAGTACCCAATGTGAGTACGTGGAAAACAGCAAAGGAGCAGAATACATAGTGAAGGTTGTTTGAAAATGACTACAATATGTGGAAATTCTTTAGAAGGAACCCACTGCTCCTGTGTGTGTTAATGGGACCTCAATGCCTGCATATGGTCACCGCGTACAGAGAGAAACGGGAAACGGCTCCTTAAAAATACTGTTTAATTCAACAAAAGTAAAAAAGGCCAGGTCTGTTTCTGGCTTCCTATTCACCACGTGATAATCCTCGGTGCATGCGCACTACGCATTTCGCCTGAATTGGCTGTTAGATTGTCTGCACTTTATGTAAACGGATATTATGTTGTTTACAATTGCTCTCAAAGGGAAAGTATTTTTCTTTAAATGTATATTGGTGTCGAGCACTTTGGCTTTTTTCCCATCACCTGTTGTATTTATCATTAAGCCAGTAATGATATGGACTGTTTGCTGGCTACGTTGTGAAATCGTACACAGGATTTTCCGAGTTTTGTTCTCTAGGAAAGATGTGTTGCCATTTTATGTATTTTTAAGCAAAAAGCTCCACGAATGTTTACTGGTACAACAGGGGAATATAAATGTGTGCATACCATTCGAATATGTAATTTTCTAGTTATGTTATAAAGACGTACTTCAAAAGGTTTTATGTTCTTCTATTACATGTCTTAATATGACACAGTAACGCATTGCAATATATGTGTGTGTGTGTGTGTGTGTATGTATATATATATATATATATATATAACTGTGTGTGTGTAAAGGCTGGGCCCCTATTTAGATAACACAGCAGCGTCAGTCAAAGAATAAAATGCCATACACACAGTATTGGTGTGATCCTTCTCTCCTTATCAGACAGCCGTGTCACAGCATGAACCATCGCTCTGACTGAGCTCCCTCGTTACCCTCGGCTGCTCCATCTATCTCCAGGCTCAAAGTCTGTAAGATGGATGCGTGGCCGCCTGAGAATCGTTCCATTTAATAAGCACAAGACAGCTGTAAGGGCTCCGCCGCCGTCTTCACTTGAAGAAGGCTTATTTTCTTTTTTGCACAAGCTCAGCTTTAGCGGTGTTTGGAATCGGTCCCCGTGCTCGGCAAAACCCCATTATTAACAGACTGAAATCATCTGGGAGCAGAAATATGTCATTCCTGGTGCAGGCACTGCTCCGCCATGTGGAAAATGCTTGTTTAAAGCCTTTACCCACTCATTTTGACTTTGGAGAGCTACATGTCCTTGACCTAAAAGAAGTATATTTGTGCGAGAAAGATGAATTGTGCACAAAGTGTTTAAACAGACAGACATTCTGGATTTACACATTCTTCATATCAGATTTTAAGGTTAAATAACTAGATATGACAGAGTAGCGAATAGAATCTTCAGCTCTGTACGCAGTTCTTATATTCAGTATATCACATGTTAATATTACTCCTCCATACTGTTTCTTTCCGCAAGGATGGCAAACACAAGATGTTTATTGACATAAATAAAGCAGACTTGTATCTTATCTACAGTTTGAGTGACTGTCGGGCTACGTGGGCTGCGTGTTCCCACACAATCTGTGGAGGGGCTGTATCAATGTTCGCTTTTGTTTAGGCAAAGCAGGCAACTTCCAGCCTTCACTGTGACTGAGACATCAGGGCCATCGCTTGTTACCTCGAGAGCATAAAGCAAATTACCTGTTCCTGAAAAAACACATTTTTTATCTTGCAAATAGTTTCTTTATGCGAGTTGTACTATGGCTGGTAACAAATAGTGTGTAATAGTGTGGTTGGTAACAAATAGTGTGTAAGCTCACCATCTATAGTGAAGGCTGTCCTATTTAGCATATAGGCTAAGGAACAAGCGTAAGTGCATTGTGTGCAGGAATTGGAGGTGACGGTCTTATTACTCCCAAAAAGAGGGCTCTAAATACACCTTGTTGTCTCTTACACCAGGTCCAACACACCCGGCCGCTTCCCCGTTTGGGCCTTCCCCGCATCATAGCAGTTTCCTGCCCACAAGCCATCTGGCGGGTAAGTGTAAGTAAAAACCAATCCTCAAATTTCAATATAGTTTGTAGCTGGTTTGCATAGTTGGTGGGAGAGCAAGGGCCACCTAAAAAAAAAAAAAGTGTCCAACGTTGAGGTCAAATGTCCAGTACTGAGTTGACATGACATATCATATTATTGAAGATAACCAGGCACCTATGAAAAGGTGAGAATCAAGCAACCGAATATTTATGGTTGAAACTACACTGAACGAGTAAGGTATTTCGTTAGTATTATTGCATTCACATGAATATTAAGAGGTAATGCTTGGTGGTAAAAGTAGTGCAGTGGCATAACAAGCAAACATTGCACTGTTGGTACTTACTGTACTTCCAGCATTGCCTTTTATACACAATATAATGTACATAAACACCATAGTACTTTACACATCCCTGGCCTTGGGGGGGGGGTTTAATGCACTAAATGCCTACACATGTGTTCCAAAGTATGTAGGGAGTAATTAAACTTGCACACATAACATATAAACAGACATGGCTGGAGAAACCAGTTAACAAATGGCTCACTGATTTGTTCTGCTGGTGCCTAACTTTTTGGGTGGGTCTCCATGCATGGCCCTAAGAAACCGCAACGGAAAGTCCTACGTTCATCGGCCCAGCCTTGAGCCAGTGCCTTCTACTAGTTGTGTTCAGAAAAGACTTGGACGCTTATTTGTGGCCTAACAATGGCAAGCAATGCAGTCTATTTTATTCAGAATACATGGTTGCAGAGGTAACCTCGCTATGCCAGGGCGTCTTTGCAGAAGTCACCACTGCCAGTTGCTGACTGTTTCCAAGCAACAGTTTTGGATGCCCAGTCTAGAATAGCAGTAGATTTAATCATATCAAACTTACACTGAACAAAAAAAGACCACCCTCTGCTCCTAGTACCTTCATGATATGAAGGTAACAGTCTCCCTATAGTACCACAGCTGAATCCATCAAATCCTGGAGTTATCTTTTTGCTGTGTTTTAACTGAGGGGCACAAAATTCACCCCTAAACCTCCATTGGTAGCTTAGAATAGGAGGGTCAGGAGTGCGTTTCATTCTCCAGTGCTCTTGGATAAACGCCTCTTCAATCCCTGTTTGCCTTTCCAGATCCATTTAGCAGGTCAAGCAGCTTCAGCGGCCTGGGGAACTTAGGCAGCAATGCCTTTGGAGGATTAGCCAGTCATGCTCTAAGTAAGTACTGGCCAAGGGCTTTGAAGTCAATTGTAAACAAGGCCGGGTACTATCCTTGCGTTCTGATTGGTCAGCTGTCGCCCCAGGGTAGATGAATATTAGCCATATTTTGGGCCACATGGGAACCTTTCATTTGCATCTCCGCTGAAATGCTGCAAGGCAATTCTAAATGTGCTTTGGTGGCAGTGGTGCTGTGCTTGTGATTTGCATAGAAGTGCAGACAGGGAAGCATTGAATCTGATCTTTATGGTGCCCGCTTAAGGATCCAATAATATAACTAATCCCTCTTCTGCAAATATCAGCTGCTGAATAGCTCAGGAAAATTTAAAGTGTGACTTTGAAAGCAGCAGTGCCATTTGTTTGTCATTTTTCCTACACTCTTCATTTTAGTTCTCTTTACCGGTACATTTATGATCTATATGGTGTACATAATCAAAATGGCCACCAGCCATGTTTTGTTAACTTTATTGCTACATGAAAGCATAATTAAATATTTTTGTGTAAAATATATATCAAAAGTAAGGATTTCTAACATTAACATTATGGTTGAATTTGATTAGTGGCACTGCTACTTCAAGGCCATGCTGTTAAAAATAGGTTCTTGCGTGGGAAGTAATTTAATTCTTTATTCTTTTCCTGCCCATGCAGCTCACAATAGCTTGTTCGCTCACAAAGACAGTCCCACTCTACAGAGCTTCACAAATCCACATGAACCTTGGAACCGGCTTCACAGGACTCCTCCCTCTTTCCCAACCCCTCCACAGTGGTCCAAAGTTGGAGATCCAGAGCGCAGCTCATCGGTGAACAACCATGACAGAGATCGAGAGGAAAAGAGGGAACTTTCAATCACAAAGGATGAAAGAGACAAGGAAAGGTGGGTACTACTGGAATGAAGATTTACAGAAACTTGAAATACATTGGTGATTATCAGCTAGGCAGTAAAACTTCTGCCACAATAATTGCCTTTCTCTCACTCTTCCTACCTTTTATTTCCTCCATGGTTCATCCCCAACCCATGTGCTTTGACTTTCATCTCACAAGCAGATTTATATAGTGTATGTAGTCTTATACCCGTGACTCACAATACAGAATGCTCATTAGCTTTCTCTTATTCAATTCAGGGATATACTGGACAAGAGCCGACATCATTCTAACAGATCCTCACCGGCATCGGCACCGGTCAGTCACCAAATAAGCAACCTCATCCGCAGCAACAGCCAGACTCCCAGTGACTCCTTAAGGCAAGGGAATCTAGGGGACCGGTCCAAAGA
Source organism: Spea multiplicata (assembly GCA_009364415.1). Classification (NCBI taxonomy): domain Eukaryota; kingdom Metazoa; phylum Chordata; class Amphibia; order Anura; family Pelobatidae; genus Spea; species Spea multiplicata. Next base: position 45,387,449 of record VKOC01000001.1, read on the forward strand.
TACAGAGAGGGAGAATGCTGACCGTTTACGGGAGCCTCTACCCATAGAGCACAAGATCAAGGAGAGTCGATCACCAGTTAAAGAGTCCTCCATCCATGACAAAAGGTCACCAGAAGATGGCACCAAGCCAGTGATCCAGTCTGTCTCTCCTTATGGGAAACCAGCCCTCAGTGACAGCTTAAAGTTGAGCAACCTGGTCGGGAAAGACAACGAAAGGAAATCTGACTTGCCCACTGATCTCCAAAAGATCAAAAGTGATATAAAAGTTAAGGAAGAACGTAAGGAAGATTCAGATGTGTTAGTGGTTGGTTCAGAGCCTCCTCATTCAGCAAGGACATTGGAACACCAACCACCTCCACCCCCAACTTCTTTACATGGGTTATCCTTGCATCACACAATGGCAGCCTCTATGCCCCTCTCAATGGGTAGTGTCCACCAGATGAACAACTTAAACAACTTGAACAACTTGAACATGCTGGAACGCAGTAGGGTAATGACACCCCTCATGGGTATGGGTCCTCTTCCTGGCAGAGAGAGGTTACCGCATGCAGGTTTCACTTGGGACCCAGTAAGGGACCCTTTACGAGATGCTTACCGCACTCTAGACTTGCAAAGGAGAATGGATTTCCACCTTCGTGCTGATGGCATGCATCGATACCCACCCACGACTGCTGCCAGCTTTTATGACCATGAACGTTCGTACCGAGACCGCGAGCCACATGATTACAGCCATGAGCGGCTCCTAGAAGCAAGGAGGGAACAGGAGAGGCTGAGGCATGCAGATGAGAGGGAGCGACTGCACTTGAGGGAAGAGATAGAAAGGGCACGCATGCACCACTTGCATTCCTCCCCACTAGAGAGCCATCTGCCACACATGCCATCCTTCATGTCTCATCTGAGCAGCGTGCCCTATCCCAGACTGAGTCCTTCTAGCGCCATGCACAATGGGCTCCTTAATCGGACCCCACCCACAGCAGCACTCAGTGCCCCCCCACCCTTGGTTCCAGCCAGCAACACAAGGCCCGCCTCTCCCCGCAGGACTAATCCCCTCACAAGCTCAGAGGCTCGGGACTTCTCTCCTTCTAGAAACCCCAAGGAAGTTGAAGCTCGATAGTTCTTTACTACAAAAAAAAAAAGACCCACAGGAAACAACCATGAATTTTAAACTTGTCCTGTACATAACTTTATGAAAGTGCACTGCTCAAAAACTTTTCTTCTTTTCCTCCTAATGTTTTTTGTAAATGTACATTTGTAGGCTAAGCACACTTTTTCCTTTAGCCAGGGGGAAACTTCAGGGCTGATAAATGTTCCAACCTGGAAAAAAAGGATTCCGCTTACGGTCTCTGTTCATGTGACTATTTTTTTGACATGAGGCCCAGTAGCCAGAGTGGGATGGGTTTAGGAGGGGGACTTTTTAAATGGATTTTTGTAGTTTTTACAGTATTTTGTTTTTCGCTACGGTGTTCTTAGTCTCTTCCTATAAAAAAAAAAAAATACCCTTTTCTTTAATTTTATATTAGTTGCATTTTCCTCTCATATGGGTGGAAAACAAGTATATCTGATCTTTCCATAAACTACATGAGGTTCTTCATCCCCTTCTATGCAGTAGATTTGAACATGATTTTGCGACGCATATTTATACATGCATATATACTGCTCTGCAGTTTCTTGTTCATGCTTTCTGCATTGAAGGGTCAACAGGATTATATGGATTTTTCTTTATTCAGCTAACAAATCAACATTATTGCTACCATTTTTTGAACAGAAATCACAGATTTATTATTAAAATAATAAGATTAATGTACAAAACAGTTGCTTTTTTGCCTTATTTTACATAAATTTTAAAGTTTTTTTTTTTCTTGGAAAAAATAAAATACCTAGATTCTTGCAGGATTTGTATATATTGATTTACTGGGTTTGTACACCTCATATGATAACGGATCCACCACAGACTTTGTGAACCCACTCTCAAGCAGATAACACGGATTTCAAGGATCACACTTGCAGTCACACAAACACCTCATCATGTTACTATGCAATTTGTGTGAGGCGGGTCCTGGAAGAGGGTATACTTCCAAATTCTGCCTTGCCTATCCTGTGTCCTTATTGTCTGTATCTGCCACCTTCCAAAAATATAAAAAGGCACTTGATTGACTTACTCTGGAATGGAAATATATGATCTGTGTAGCCGCGGAAGAGCTAAAATGTGTAACCATGTCAAACAGAGTTGATGTTTTTGGATGGAGTGGTCAGTAAAAGGACTGAAGCAACAACCCCCCTTGTCACCAGGGTTTATCTTTGAAAGGGTGGGATTACTTCCAATCTAAAATGCCACCTCAAATGGACATGATTTATTTATCCCTGTAAACCCTTTGTGCTTTGAACCTGTGCAGTGTTTTCATTGAAATCTGTATACAAGAGCGGTAGAATCTTAGGAGTGTGCAAAAGCAAATATATATATTAATATATCTATATCTCTAAATCTATATATAATGGTGGAAAGAAAAAGTGTCTAAAAATGCAGTCCAATTTTTGGTCCCTTATTTTCCGTGGAATATGATCCTGCATTTCCAGTGTTTCTGTGTCTTATTTGCTTCTGTTTGTACTAATTCTATTCCGGGTTTGTTTTACAAAACCAATGTTAGTTTCACATACATCTTCAAGCGAGCGCGGCCACACCTCGAACCAAGCAGAAAACATACCAGATGTGAAATGTGAAGGGAGCCTCAACCCCTCAGCAGTCCTTATGAGAGATGAACAGAGAATCCATTCATTCCTCAACACCCCGCCTTGCGACAAGTGTGTCCTTTGTAGTATAGAGGATAGTGTTTGAAAGTTGGCCACATTAAATTGTCAAATGGTACCTTATTATCAGCTTCTGCTTAACATGTAATCCACCTTGAAGCTGTACAAATGACTACAACGCATATCATCCTTGGTTGAGCTTATCCATGTAATATGTCGGGAATTACTTTATATATAGTTGCTCAGTATCCACACATTTTATCTTTATTTGAGGAGAGGATGTATAAAACTAGTATTGATTTGTGGAACATCTCCACTCCACAGTCAGGCCAGTAGCCTGATGGTTGCATGGTTAGACAGTAGCCCACCCGTGGTTAATGTTGTTGGAGAATGCCATTCGTAGTCCTTGCAGCACTGGAGATGTATTCTGCCTCCAGCTGGAGAAGGCATTGTGGTGCAGGCCTTCAGTGCTATGAAAACAGAAAACGAGCATTAAAGACCAAATGGTGCATTGTCGGGAGCATAACAAATCTGCCAAAAGTCTTTATAATACTTTTGCACATTGGCGATGCAATTGGTGCTAATAATATCCACATCTATACACTAGTAATGCAGGTATTTTAATGGTTGCATTTACAATGTGCAGGAAATAATTTAAAAGAAATTGGTTGCAACGTTCATTCATCTACCGTTTAGACTGTCAAGTTTGTCCATTGACTGGATAAATGCACTGCCACCCTACTCGAGCTACAGGCCACACTGGCTTTTACTATTATAATAAAATTAATAATAATGGCGTCACTCAGAACCTCGAAGGTAAATGTACGGCCTGAAGTCTGAGTATGAATGTTGTTATACCTGGAATGTAGGATACTGCATCTCACTGTCCCTCTCACTTTAGTGTCTCCGCCTCTGTAGTGCCTCACAGGTCAGAGAGCACGGTGGCCATTTTGTAAGCTAGTGAGCGTTAAGCGGCGATGCAGCGTGGTATGATACTCTTGTATTTGTGTCAGCATTAAATATCCTGATTATTCAGTAATGTTCAGCGATAAAGCAAGGTCGTATTAAACCACTGGCATTATATCTGAAGCAGATAGGACTACAACAAATGTAAAAAAAAAATGCCAAATCATTATAGCAGCAATAGCTTGGATGTCCCTGTATAAAGCGTGTTTAAGTCTCCCCACTTATTGAATTATACAGTGCCAGCTCAAGAAGTTTGCCAGGGATAGACTTTCCTAAGAGATAGTGAATTCAGGGAGCTCACACCGCACCTGGCCTGCCAACTCCCCCAGTCATGACTAACTCAGGTGAACAGTGGAAACGAGTTTCCCTCGTGTCCATTATGTTGTAGGTCAGTATGGAAGAGAATAAGAAACATTTCATAAATCTTGTTGCATATGCAATTGTCTAGCCGTTTTTATAAGAAAGTAATATCTTTAGTCAGCCGACTGCCCTCCAGCCCTTCACTCCCTGGTTTTAAGTAATTTTGACCCAGTGTATTATTTGCTTCCAAAGCCCCTTATTTATCTTGTACTATTCCATTCTAAACTCTTTGTAACCTAAAAAAATTTAGATTATGATGTAGGAACAAATACAGCTTTTAATCTTATTGAAAATTTGCATTGGCGTATTTGTGTTGAAATGAAGACTCAGATTTGCCAAAAAGCTCAGGCTATGGTGAGCTGTTAACGTTTCAGAATGCAAACCATTCAAGCCCACCTTACATGCTACTGAATCACCCCATTATACACGATTTTAACACAAAAGGAATACACCAAATAAATTGGTATTTACAGGTGATTTCTATCTAGTGCATCTTTTCTTCTTGGGAAGCCAGTGAATGAAGCAAATTCTGAATTTTTGCTATTAATGGCTGATTTCTAGTTCAGAAACACCTCCCACCATTTGATTTTTTTTTTCAGAAACTAATAAAGGTTAAATTTTAACTAAAACCCCTGCAGCCTCTCTGTGCCCATCAGAGTCTTTCTAAGCCCCAATTCTGCCACTTAGCACCAATCCGTGTCATCATTGTCTTCCCTCGAATGACATTTAGAGAAACATGCTGCCATTCCTACTAATCAAATCTTAAAGCATATTACCAAACTTTGGGACAGAACACAGCAGCTAATGGATCGTAATTCATAAACATGATGCCACAGAACAGGAACATTTAATATTAGAATACCTAAAAATGCACAACTGTATGCGTTTGACGTATATAATCCTTATTGGGGGAAAAATGAAGCCCATTCACTATGTGAAAGATTCTAAAGAACACCGACCCACCCCATTACTGAGTTAACTATTAATAGGTTTTGCAAAGCCTTGGCCACATCCTTAACTACGCCATATGCAACAAGTACCCCTCTGGTAATTGAATGAAGAATATATATATATATATTTTTTTTTTATTTTATACTTTTTATTAATAAGTGTACAGCCATTTGTACAATGTTGTTTTAGGGCTTTAGAACACTTATATCTGGTAAGCATTTGTAGCTTTTGGAAAAGAGGGACATTAGGGTTCATGGTATGGTAGACAGTAGACACCCTTCCTGTATAAAGTAATCTTGCTGATGGAAAGGAGTGTAGGTACGAGTTATACGTTTTCTCCCCCTCAATTCCAGGCTAATAATCTGCATCACTTCTTCAAAAGAGTGAGCTATAGAGTCGTAATGGCTTTTACTGCCCCAGATGCAGTCTCTATAACGCAGAGTGGCCAAAATGTTATTGAATTATTGGGCTCCAGAGTAGATTGCAGTTAATACTTGGCTTCAATGGCTTGAGTACGTGCCAGACCTGGAATACGCTACTTTCTGAACTGAGCCAATGTTATTTATGTGAAGCCAGTAGTTATCTACCCAATTGCTTTAGTCTTGTAAACTAATCATAAAGTAAGGCCTGTAATCTTCTCAGAGGTGAAGCAACAAGTCCAGGAGACTTACTCGTTATCTTATCTCTGCATGTTCATGTCAAAGTTTGAGTTGTTAAAGGCTGTTGTGTTACAACCAGCAGAATCTGCAAGTGATAAACGTCAATGGTAGTGATAGCTGTGTCAACAGGTCCACAGCTTCTATTAAAAGCCACGGTGTATCATAGTCATTAACACCCTTCCTACCTTATCATTAAGTATCTTTCCAGTAGACTTTGATATTATTAACCAACAGCATATCCCTTATAATTACAAACTAGATAATGAGGTTTATTTTATAGGGCTTATCTCACCATAGTTTACATCAGAGTTTTCTTAAAAATAGGCATCTATGACAACAAATATCTAACCAAACAAAATAAATATATCTTGCTATGCCTCTGCAAAAGTTTGATATTTTGCAAAACTGTTTCCAAATTATCTGAGTTTTTCTAAATTGTTTATTGATTAATTTTTTTGGCTTAGTGTCCATGGATGTTGGATAAAAAACAACATTATTTCTCATGTTATAAGCATGAATAAGGTCAGGTGCGTCCAACATGAGCAGGACCGGGCTGGCCCCTGGTCCATGGGCCGGCACACAGACATACTATTGCGGCTGCTTCCGCCAGCCGCTTAATGCGGCCGTGTCCCCCAGTGCCTTAATGATGCTCTTGGTTCCGTCCCTTTGAAGATGCGATGTGGCGCTTGGGGGGGGTGCTTGCATGAAAGAGTTCCTCATGATGGGGAGCAGAGCATGTCGGAGGAGAGCGGTCTGCAGGGTAAGAAGCCAGCAAAAAAAGTATTTTAAAAAATAGGTGGAAAGATAGGTGGAAGGGGATCAATATTCAAAGAGGCTGTCCTGGTAGTGTGGTGTTTGGATGTTAGTGTGGCAGAACCTCTCCGGGTGTCGGTGGGGCAGAGCCTGTCCTGGTGTGTGTATTTGGGTGTCGATGTGGCAGAGCCTGTCCTGGTGTGTGTTTTGGTGCCTGTGTGACAGAGCCCTCCTGGTGTGTGTGTCTGTGTTTGGGTATCTGTATGGTAGAGCCTGTCCTGGTGTGTGTGTTTGGGTGTCTGTGTGGTAGAGCTTGTCCTGGTGTGTGCGTGTTTGGGTGTCGGTTTGGCAGAGCCT
>VKOC01000001.1:45397976-45409424 GCA_009364415.1 Spea multiplicata
ATTAAACCATCTGTACTACTTATATTCTTCTTGTGTGATTCATTTGTGCTTGAAAACCAGGCATTTTGAATTTTTTTCAGCCATAATTTGACCAGGTGTTCATTTCACTAAACTACAGAGATGATAATTGCTTGATGAAAATCCTAAAACTCGTAATCTCTAGGGAAATCGGCTGCACATTCTCCTGTCAATTTAACTTGACAGGTTTCTTACTACCGCTTGGACACTGTCAAGGCCGATGTTATGCCTATGGACTACTGAAGGGTTCAGGTGAACTTGGTAGCAACTTGTAGCTTCATTAAATCCAAGCAGTCACATTTTGGGAGGTCGGTGGGAGTGCATCCCCTGCAGCGTATTTCACAACTAAATTATTCAGCAATACCAAGGTCAAGTATCCAAAATATACAGTGTCTTGGGAGGTTTACTTTAGAGTTGAAGTAACCAGAAAACTCAAGATGAAGCTACCTTCTCTGTACATGACTACTTTACTTACAGATGTCCTGGAGCTAAAAAACTAAATAGACAGGTTCCATAAACACAACTTACATGTTTAAACCACTCAAAGTTCATACAAATCATATTATGTTTACCGTAAGATCTTTTTAAGTGCAAGGTCCACCTGAGTGATGCTCTTGGTACAGAGTGCAGGGAATGCAGATTTATCTTGTGGTAAGAGCGTTAAGAGTCTTGTTCCCATACTAACACAATCCCTCTAGTTTGTAAACTCGTTTGAGCAGGGCCCTCTCCACTTGTTGTTTCTGTAAGTCAAATTGTTATGTTACATACTACTTGTTATGTCCTGTCTACCCATTTTACAGCGCTACAGAATTTGATGGCGCTATATAAAACAATAATAATAATAATAATGAGAATCAAAATACATGTTCGTTATTAAGAGTGAATCCAAACAAAATGACATTTACAACAACTGCACAGACATATGAGGATTGTGAACGGCTCCCACATAAATCCTTGTAAAGGAGATGCCCGTTACTGTATCACTGCTGTCTCATATCCAGCTCTGTGTACACAGTCACAAAAACACTATTAAATAGTTCTGTGTGTTTTCAGTCACCCATTATTATTATTATTATCATTTTTCATTTATATAGCTCCAACAAGGCTGTAAGGCTGTTCTTCTTGGTACAGCAGAGTAAGTACTTCTATTTAACCAAGCAGTAGTTCTAATGAATATGTATACACGTCCCACTGCTGAAATAATTTGTGACTTTATCAGGTGTGTTATCAAAACAAACCTGATCTGCTCAAGATAACGCTTCTCAGCACAACATATGCCAGGCACTGGATGAATTACAAGCCTGCTCTGCAGATCACGGTGCTTTTATGCGAACTGACACTTATTACACTTTCCAAATGTCACAGCCAAAGCACGGCAAATTGTTTCTAGATCAACCCAAAGTCGTATCATGCTAGCAATAAACTGATAAACCCCAGCTCCAACAGCTATAAAGATCTGATTACACAAAAAACAGCTGCATTGCTCTATCGCAGGAGCAAAACTGCTTATCCTTTTAGCTCCTTAACCCTTTCACAAAAGAATATGATCCCTTTGCTCACAGATGCATGGACAGGTTCGGCAGAATCCCCCCTTATGCAACTGCCTTCTTCCCTGCCTCCCAATGCCTCAGCTTGCAGGAGAAGGACAAACACATCTTCTACCGTCTCTGGCCAAGGGGTGTACTCACTCACTCACTCACTCACGCAGCTTCGTAATTCTAGGGGAGTCTAAGGAAAGCCACAAGCTTAGGCAAAAAGCATTGATTTCAATGGGAGCACTTTCCTGCTGCTGATAGCCTTCCTGAAGTGGCACTGGACGGAGTGTGTGGCAGTTCTGTAGCTACATCTCCTTCTTAAGAGAAATAATTTATTTTTTTAACAGGTTGAAGGATACATTCTAAAGTACTAACAAACTACTTGAGTCTTTTTTATTATACGGTGGTTTTGTGATGCACAATATAAAATGGATTTTCCCGACACTAAAATGAGAGAACAATTTAGCGGTTACTAGCTTATATCAGCTTTCAGTTGAGCATTTCATTCTCCCCACTGCCATATAAAAGGAGTATCATAAGTAATACACAAGAGAAAACGTAATAGCTTTGGTAGGGAACGGACTGCTATGGTGTGTTAATGCCGTAAAGGACTGCTTGCTTGTCTCCTGACACCCAGCATTAATGGTTCCTTACAGTAGATGACGTCTATCTCTTTAACTGACAGAATAGATTCCATAATCAGTTTGAATTCATGACAGAAAGGGGGGAGCTATTCTTCCAATAGAAGATCCTACAAAAATCATTAGATTCCCCCACATGTGAATGGCCGACTTCTCACAAAAGGGCTGGAGAAACACACACTTTTTAGATAATTCCACTGAATTTGGCCTTCTTAGGGACAACAGGGTACTACCACGAGTCTGTCCCACACTACATTGAGATAGCCAAACCAAACAGGTCCTGTGCTCCCCAGAGTGGGCTAAAAGAATCATTAATGAAGGCACTTGTCCTGGCTGCCTCTGAGGATTTTTTTTCTAGTCCACACAGATGCTTTAATGAGCCAGATAAATGAGAATGAAGAAGAGCATACTTTAGCCAAAAACCAAAGACTGAGAAGCGGGTTATGCAGCCATCAAAAAGGAATGTTTGACATTGTATTGAGCACTCAAGAAATTGCAGCCATGCCTTTATGGACGGGAGTTTACAGTAATAATGGATAATAACCATACTTGGGAACTCTCCAGGTGAATCACCACTTTTCCAGGTCAACACCCGAATCCTCCGTGTCGCGGGAGTGAACATTGAACATTTCCCCTTTGATCTGTTCTGCCATTAGTTATTTATTTTTTCTATATGTCATTTTGTCATGTTGTATACCACTTATTATGTCCTGTCTACCCTTTGTACAGCACTGCAGGATCAGATGGCGCTATATAAAACAATAATAATAATAAATAAATGCACTAAAAGTGTTTTAGTATGAGTACTTATTTAAGGCATTCAAAGAATCCCAAGGGTGCTGATGAAAAACAGAGAAGCACTGTCTGCCGACAGAGTGTTGAGAGGACAAAGCAAAAATACAGTGAGGTCACAGAAGCTGCAAGATCACTAATAAATATCTTGGCCCATCTGCAAAATAACTCTTTTTTTGAGAAACCACTGGCAGCTATTGCTATTGTAACAGCTACCTCTCATTCACAGCGCCAACTATTATACTTAAAGTTATTCTTAGAAATACCAGATGCAACTGAATATTCTGAACAAAAGTGTAGTAAAAATGGTTAGTTAGTCTTACAACACTTACAAGACAAATAATAACAGATTCCCAAAACACCTATAATCAGACATGATGTCGTATAAACACAACCTTACATAAAAATGCTAGGAGTTTAACAATGGGAAGAATACACCAATCGTGTTCTGGCCTCCTTGCTCGCAATAATGTCCTCTGTGGTCAACATGCACCGATCCTCAGTGAGTGGGGCAGCTGTTTATTTTCTGCAGCCACAGTGTGTTTTCAGTGCACTTAAATAGTGGTTTAGAAGTTCTATTGTGACATTTCCCTGGCTGCGTTTGATCACCACGGCAGTGCTATACCGGCCAACAGGAAACAAGAGCGATTCTTCTGAGACTTAGCTGCTCCACTCCGAGGATCGGTTTCTACAATGACACAAACACATTGGGCCAAGTAACATGCATCGCTCTCTACACTTTTGTTGACTTATCTTCTGACTTAACTGTAGAAGAGCTACAGAGAGAAACATGGGAGCTTTCAAAGGTCTGGCAGGCGTGATTTTTAGCTACCGATTATTTGGAGTGTAAGATGAAGGCAATTTTATGTCATTTTAAGTCGTATATTTCAAAACTTGTAGTACAATTTACAAAAATTACATTCAATGGTTGATCAGACAGAAAAAAGACAAGAGCAATCAAACTCAGAAAGGCTTCCCTTTTTTTTTTACTGTTAAACCCAAATAAATGTGGCTTATTTACATAATACACATCTAGGAGAAAGAAAACATAATTAATGACAAAACATCCATCAACTCTTGATCTGTTTCTATTATTATTTATGATGTTTTCAGCCCCCTTACCTAAATATTGTTTTCTTCTTTCATTTGCTTAAGCAACCACTAGGGATTATTAATCCATCATGCGGCTCTTGCATTGGCAAATTAACTTCCCTGCCGATATACAGGAGATCTAATGATAGACTGGGCTGTTCCCAGTCAGGGGGACAGTGAATCTGTGGAATGACAGATTCATCGTAGCGGAGCTCGTTGAGAGCCCTTAATAGGACACTATCATCTTATGATGCCTTAGTGCCTCCTTCAAATAATGTTTTTTTCCTCTTGCAAATTCGTGGAGCCATCCTCATCTATGCGTTTGCCTCTTTATTTTCTCACTTCTCTGGCAACTGACCCTTTAACAGTGTTTGAATGGGTTGGACATTCTTCTAGCAGAGGCAATGCTGAGTGTCATTCTTTACAAAATCAATGGCTGTTTTATGTGCAAGTCATCTAACGTGGTGTTCCTCAATGTGTGTGTGTGAAATGGCCAACAGCAATGTATGTGGGAGAGGCCAAGCCTTACACAAATGGTTAAATTGGCAAAAATTACGGATGGTCCTTTTGTTTAGTTATCTTTAAAATGTATCACACACACACACACACTATATCATCATGTTTTTATTGTGCATTTACATTTCAGACCATTGCTAAACCACCTGTAGACACATTTACTGTAGAACACAACATATTTCACATTAAGAGACAAGAAGCTGCAATAAAATATTATTTGCTAGGAAATTTGATTTTGTGTGGGAGGGGAGGTTTTGCCTGGGAACATGGTGCTAGACAATTCTGAACAATTATCTTGGTTTTATCACTCATATAACAGTTTCTGTTTCTTTTTCATTCTGCTGTGCTAACCAGCTAGTAAATCACAAAGTGGAATTTTAATGAGACCTTTAAAACGCTCTTTTAGCATCATATTATACTGCATCCTTGTTTTGGCAATGTTTCAAGAAATATTTAACAGGAGGAAGCTCAGGAAGCCGACGCACATGTATCATATGTACCTGCACATTCTCAGGCTAGCACTACTCTGTGCTGCCTCTATTTTAAACACTCTTTTGGATTGGCATGAGCCAAAATAACGCTGTTTCAAATTGGGCAAAAATGATTTCTAGAGCGCAGCAGACTCTACAGCACTATTGATAAATTTAAAAATATATAAAATAAGTGGGACTGGGTGCAAGGTGTGGTTCTGGACAATGTAAAGCTTGGGCCCAGAGTCTTACCGTTTTGGGCCCGGACAGTGGGAAAATACAGCCCCGGGGGAAGGTTATTACGTTTATTTGCATAGTGTATTTTGGGTCACTAGTGGGGAGTATGCAGGGGTGGGTTGGTTCTCCATAGCACTACCAGTGTCTCTTCCTGCTAAAGGATGCAGTCCAGATCTTCTACGGAATTGGTCCTGATTAAAACTGATTGCAGGACGGAGCTACATAGGGCAGACTAAGGCTGGGACCCCCTATTTTTGCTCTATGAAAGAGACACTGCTGGACTGCATTGCTAATTTTTGTATTTATTTATTTGGTGACAGACATTCTGTCCAGACAGCTGTAATATTATTTAGCAAGTGCTTAGAGCAGCAAGGACTTTGTTTCAATATGTTTCTATCTTCTATGTGTCTCCAGAGATTACTAAATGCAGAAACCGGTCTTGACAAGTGTATTAGTTATTTGAAAGCCGTAGTTAGCCGAATATAGGCAATCATATAACTCCCAGGCTAAAGCACCTTCGAATAGCTTGAACTCATTGACCGGCGAATCTTTCGGAAAAGCCTTCGGCTAAGTATTTCTGTGAATGATCAAGAATCTAATTGAGCATGTTAATGACATGATGGCACTTTCCAGTTACTTGAGACGTGTGCCTGGAATGAGAACAAATGATTCTGTCTCCAGCCAAAGGAAAATAACAAAGCTTTATAGCATTTTGCCAAAAAGTTAAACATCCACCAATAATTTTTTAATGGACTGCAGGCAGCGCTTAAATGTTTGATTTTTCCCCTTCCTTAGGCCAATTTTTTTTTTATTTTTTTTTACATTTTCAAATGTTTTTTTGCCATAATATTGCAAAACAATAACTGTAAAATGAATGTGGTTTTTTTTGTTTTTTTTAGGCATCAGCAGGAAAAATTGCTCTTTCCCAATTACCCATAATATATATATACACACACACACACACACACACATACTGTTTCTGCTCTGCTCTTTAAATTGTCATGGTGTTCCTTTTGCAAACGCATGGCATGGGGGAATCTGTACAAACTCTCCATATGCATTTTTTCTTCCAATCAGGTCCAGCGCTGGCTCAGGGAACGCCGCTCAGACCGCCACGCACATTTGGCTACTGCAAAAGCAGCAAATCAGTGGCCAGAAATGTCAGACTGTGGAGGAGGAGGGCAACTGCAGCAGCGGGAATACATCTTTTGTGTCAGATGCTTTATTTTTAACATACAGTCCTAAACTGCAATAATATCAGTTTACCTGCATCAGTTCATTACGGCGGTGTTATTATGATGAAGAAACACCCTTTTAAAAGCACTTTGCCCCTACAGATGTGTTCTTTCATATTGCGGGTTGAAATGACACGTTATAAGTGGCAGGTCAGACATTACAGAAACACATTACATTTCATTAAAGCAAATTACATTAGCACTTGGGAAATCAGATCTGCTTATGTATTCGGCAGGTGGGTCAGTTCAGAGATGTTCTGGAAATCTCATAAACAGCATGCACTGTGTCACGTGTGTATAAAAATCCAATTTATGCACCAATGCTTGATATACTCAGCCCTGTCTGAGACGTAGAGGCTTCACACCACAGACTATATTATGGTCTCAGGACAATGAAATACTACCAGTATAAAATAGCAAGAAATTGATTTTCTGTAGGAAAGTGAAAATAAAGAACATTAAATGGCCCGACTTCCTTTATCTCTCTCTGGCACATCCTTGGCTGCTTTCATGCATTTCAAATTTTTTAACCCTTCAAGCACCGTGCATTTTTTGCAACAGGCTCCATTTCTTAAAGAGACACTCCAGTGCTCTATGAAACCTATTAATGTACTTTGTAAAGACTTTATTATGCATATTTTTTTTTTTTAACACTTGAAGTTTATTGGTTTTGCAAACAAGAAAAATACAGAAATATAAGTAAATCAGGGTATGGGGGAAAAAAAGTCCAATATGAGTCACAATATACGTCAGCATACCAACATAAAAATAAGGAACAGAGAAAGACACATGCACCAGGACACCAGAAGCACCCGGTCAAGACAGTAGAAGGACAACGACACAAAAAGAGGCAAGGGCAAAACGAAGGAAGACGGGGAAAAGAGGGGACAGCAAGAGTGAAAAAAGGATGGCCGCATCAACGTCGCCTGCGTAGAGCTTAGGAAGCCGTAGTGGCCTTTATAAACCACGGCGTACGTAAAGATCCCAATATGAAGCCTGAAGAGGTATGGCCAAATTCACTGTGATAAAACTGGATCCAACAATCCCATGTCTCCTCAAAAATATGCGACGTGTTAGTTGCAAAATGAGCCGCTCTCTCATATTGACACGTCGTAGTAAGGGAATACAGGACGTCATGGATAGTAGGGGAAGACGAAGACTTCCACTTCCTGGCAATACAAATCTTCGCTGCAATGAGAACATGAGCCAGCAGCTTACGTTGAGGGCCAGAGAGGTCGTCAGGAAACATATCGAATAAGGCAATTTCAATAGATCGCGGTATCGGTATAGAGAGAAGATGTGTACTGAGAGCACATACATCGCTCCAATAGCAACATAACTCGGGGCAGTCCCACCAGATATGCGTCATCGTACCCGGAGCACCACAGTTACGCCAGCACAGAGGGGAAACAGTCGGATATATGGACGCCAGCTTAGACGGGACATAATACCAACGAAACAATATCTTCCTATTGGTTTCAAAATGAGTCACGTTCTTCGAAACACCTTGCATCGTGGAGAGAGCCCGAAACCACTCAGAAACTTCGAAAACACGACCCACTTCACGTTCCCAAGCAATCATGTAGGGGAGCTTAGCGTCTGAGGCAGGATTCAGCAAAGCCGAATAGCACAGGGAAATAGCCTTGGGAACAAACGGAGCCCGGAGGCACATCTGGACAACCGGAGCAGGTGGATCGGTAGATGCAAATCTCTGAAGAGCAGAGCTGGAGGTATTTGAAAAAATCTTGTCGAGGAAGAAGAAATTCGTCACGCAATTCCTGGAACGAGCGCATATGAGAATGTGTAAAAAGCTGCGATATGGACCTAACACCACTGCGGATCCAATTATCCAAGGAAACGTGAGGCAAAAGAGGCTTCATGGCAGAGAGAGGAGCGAGCCGAGGTACTAAAGTTGGAAAACGAAGAGCGGATCTGTGCTTGTCCCAGACAACAAGAGACCGTTTTGTGGTGGGTAAAACGTCAGGTAGAGATGGACGAAGCGATTTAGGGAGCCATAGTAGATCACCAATCCGATATGGTTGCGTAAACAAAGCCTCTTGATCGACCCACGCCACCTGGGAGACACCAGAAAAAAGCAGTAGAGCCTGAGCAAGAGTCGCCGCTAAGTAGTAAAAATGGACATTCGGGACTCCCAGACCTCCCGAGAGTTTGGGCCGCTGCAGAAGCTTCGTCGACAAACGAGGGCGTTTATTGGACCAAATAAACTTAATCAAACGGGACCGAATAGAACTAAAAAAGGTAGCTGGGAGCACAACAGGAATCGTACGAAAAAAATATAAAAGTTTAGGGAGAGAGTTCATTTTAAATGCAGTGATACGCCCCAGCCAGGAGACCTCCAACTTCGACCATCGATTGAGATCTTCCTGAATCCGGCTCCATAGTGGAAGGAAGTTATGCTTGAACAGAGTAGAAGCTGACTTGGTAACACGGATCCCTAGGTAGGGAAGGAAGTCAGATCTCCAGTCGTAAGGGAAGGAAGACGAAAGCGTAGTCACCAATGAGGAGGGATGGCCAATATTCAGGGCCTGGGATTTGCTCCAATTTATTTTGTAGTAGGAGACAGCACTAAAAGAGTCCAACAGTGCATGCAGCCGTGGTAGAGACGTCAGAGGATCAGTGATCGTCAGGAGCACATCGTCCGCATATAAGCTGATTTTGAACTCCGTAGCATGTGTGGAGAACCCTTTGATCTCCGGGTCCTCACGGATCGCAATCGCCAAGGGTTCCATAGCCAAAGCAAACAAAAGCGGAGACAGCGGGCACCCCTGGCGTGTACCATTTTGTATGAGGAATGGCTTAGAGAGGAATCCAGAGGAGCACACCCTGGCGAAGGGGCCACTATAGAGAAGGAGGACAGCGTTAATAAATGCGTCTGGAAGGTTAAACGCCTGCATGGTAGCCTTCAGGTAGCCCCAGTGGAGACGGTCAAACGCCTTCTCCGCATCCAAGGACAGGAGAAGGCACGGTGAGTTAGTAATATTGGCCAAGTGAACCACGTTAATGATTTTGCGAGTGTTATCGGACGGTTGACGCCCAAGGACAAAGCCCACCTGGTCATTCGAAATCAGTGATGGGAGAAGACCATTCAGACGAAGGGCTAGAAAACGTGAATAAAGCTTCGTATCTGTGTTCAACAGTGAAATTGGTCGATAGTTAGCACAAACGGTGGGAGATTTGCCAGGTTTAGGGATCGTAACAATTTGCGCTTCTGCCATTTCCCCCGGCATGGATGGTGCGGACATAAGGTAGGAAAATAGAGAGCAGATGTGCGGAGCCAGAATCGATTTAAATTTCTGATAATATGAATTCGGCAGACCATCCGGACCAGGTGACTTGTGAGGCTTGAGCCCCTGAAGCACCGCCTCGATTTCCTCAATCGTCGGCGGAGCGACGAGAGAGTCCCACCGTGCTTGAGGTAGTGAAGGAATAGGGAGCGAGCTCAAAAAAGAAGAAATGGAGGCTTGCGACGGATGGTGAGTATGAGGTTGGGAATGCAGATTGTAGAGAGAGTCATAATAGTCCGCAAATTTGTCGCCAATATCTTTGGGGTTGTAGAGCCGTCGACCATCAGTATCTTGAAGGTAGTGGGCCTTATGCTGAACTGTATGTTGGGCGAGTTTTTTGGCAAGCAGAGAGTCTGCCTTGTTGCCTTTGGCATAATATGTTTGATGAAGCCTGCGGAGCATGTATTCTGTGCGTTGAAGTTGAATTTGAAGTATTTCGGACTTGACGGTGGCTAGCTGACGGTACGTATCTGCAGACCAAGAGGCTTTATTAGACAATTCCAGGTCCGTAAGGCGCTGAGTCAGGTCTGAGAAGGAGCGCATCGACGCGCGTTTTCTACGAGCGGCCAATTTGATAAAACATCCCCGAACTACCGCCTTGTGAGCGAGCCATAGGGTTGATGGGGAGACTTCCGGGGTGTCATTAAGTTGAAAATATTCCGAAAGGGACTCAGACACTTCAGTGGAAACATCCGAATGTTGTAATAAACTCTCATTCAGTCTCCACCTGGAGGGGGAAGTGCGTTGTGGAGAGAGAGAAAACAAGGTCCAGACTGGAGCATGATCAGACCACGTAATAGTCCCGATCTCGGCTTTGTTAACCGATTGCAAGGTAAGTTTATCCACCAGGATCAGGTCAATCCTGGAGTAACTAGCGTGCGCCGTCGAGTAAAACGAGTAATCTCTATCAAGTGGGTGGGCGATCCTCCAAGTGTCAAACAACATATGTTGGTGTAATAAGTCTTGAAAGCGAGTACTCAGGGTGGTCAGAGATTTCAAATATTTAGAGGACATTTTGGCTGAAGAATCCAGAGATGGGATCGGAAGCAGATTAAAGTCCCCGCCAACAAAAATACGTCCCGCCGCGACTTTACGGAGTTTAGCGAAGACACGGTCCAGGAAGGAGATTTGATTACAGTTGGGAGAGTACACATTGAGAAACGTACAAACCGAGCCATTGAGAGTGCCATGGAGGATGATATAGCGACCATTAGGATCACAGACTTTAGAGAGGAGCTGGAACTGGACGTCCCTATGGAAGAGAATGGCCACACCAAGTTTCTTACTGGTAGAGGAAGCGTGGAAATCCAGTGGGAAGTACTTAGAGGTCAGACGAGGTTGTTTCGTTTTCAAAAGATGGGTTTCCTGGACCATAACAACAGAGGCATTGCAGGATCTTGCTTCTTGCAGGAGCATATGACGCTTATGGATAGTATTAAGGCCTTTGGCATTAATTGATAACAGCGTGATAGAAGACATGAGCGACAGCAGAAAAAAACAAAAAACAGAGAAAATCAAAAAGAGAAGAAATACAAAGACACACCCAAAAGGAACAACACGCGAGACCAGCAACAAGAGGGAGAGAGAAGAAGAAAGACAAAGACAAA
>VKOC01000001.1:45409524-45422944 GCA_009364415.1 Spea multiplicata
CGTCTCTGGAGGGGTGCCGGGTGCCGCAAGTTGGGGGCGACACAGTCGCACAGGTCGCACACCCCAAAGGCCGGCCCTGCTTACACAGTCCATCCCACTTTACCTCGTCAAGAAGCACCAAGATGGCTTGTAATGGCGGCTACCCCTTGCACCCAATCCAAACGAATTGTCATCACTTTTGCAATTTGTTCTCTTTTTTTTAATATAATAAGTTTTAATTGGAGAGTTTTGATTAAATATTTTTTGCATGTATATCAAACTCTGTTACAGAATAAAGAAATGTGTTGGTTAATGACAAAGATATTACAAGGTCAAGGGAACACCGAGATCATTTTTTGCAATTTGTTCTCATTCGTTTTGTCTGAGATCACCCTTGTTTTCATTGATTTGTGCGAAGACGTGAACAGGCAATTTCCGTTAAAAATAAAGTTTGTACAAAAAGGACTGCACAAGTCTATCCCCAAGCCCAGGATAGAGACGTGGAATACTGACCTGCCTGGAATAACATGTTTATACCGGTAATTTGAAATAGATTACTTATTGTAATATATATCGCTTTTTAATCATTTTATACTGTGGGTATATAATATTAAAACTCTTAAATATATATTTCCTCTTGCTTTTGTTCTTAAGGACTAAATACAGCATAATAATGCATATACATCTATGTGAGGCATCTGCTTCTGATTCTCAAATTAGAGTTTAGGGTTGATTACCATCCCTGGCAACTTTCTCTTTGTGAGCAGGGCTACCCATAAATGTGGGGAAGGCTAGTTCCAAACACCTTAACCTTGTATGGAGGTGGGAGGAGAACGGAGCAGGGAGTGGGACTATAAAACTATAAAAGTGGCTTCAGATTTTGCATAATATAATATTCTCAGGCAGGTGCATATTAGCATTTTGCATTTGTTCTGTTATCTTAGTCCAATCTACTAGACAAATAACCTGACTCCTCATCATAACGGTATAAATCAGTCTTTCATCCAGCTGGACACTCTCCCTAATAAAAGTCCATGAAGGAACAGGCTTCATTAGCATTATCATAAAGAATATATTCATTGAGCAGGGAAAGTCACATGACTGCCAGCAGCCTCGAAGTCTGCAGATAAAGGACGTTTATGGGGACAAAAATCGGATAAAACTTTTTTGACTAGTCTTATGCAAGGATTGATATTTATGTGCAAGGGGAGAGGGACTCGGGTACAATTGTTTTCAAATAACCAAGGTTGAGTCATTCTCATTAAGCAGGCCTGAGTACAAACCCCAAGAGACTCTTTTTTTTGCGCAGCTGCTTGTTTGCATGAAAGAAACAACTTGGGACAAATCTCAATTTAATAAATCAGGCTGTCAAAATAACAAAAACAACCATTAAATAATGAATGTCTTTTATAACTAGCATTGCCTAGTTGCTCTTTGCAAATTAATACTCATGTAGTTTGTTCGTGAATTAGTATCTCTGGTCTATTCCACCTACAACTCCCCTGCATTGAGTGGAATAAATGGGGTCGATTCAATGGCCTGACTTAACTGAAATTTGCAGCAGCCGTAGAAAGAAAAAAAAACAGAGCTCTAAGCAATTCAGTGACCACACTAAACCGCAACGACGGCAGTACATTTATCGGTACAAACGCACAGAAAGTGCTACATTCAAACCATTAAAAATTTGCCCTGAAATTGATTGAATGCGGAGTGCATTTTGTAGAAGGACGAAAATGAATACATTCTAGACCATCAACATTTTCATCTAACCTCCACTAGACCTGACTAAACTAAATGTAGACACCATACAATAAATAAACTACACAGTCAAGCAAAAATAAACAGCAGCAAGCACATTTAACCACAACATGCATTGTGAGAACACCAAAACGATTTAACCCTCAATGGCATATAAGGAAAGATCAAAAAATATATATATTGTTTACAGCAGTTGGTTAAGTTTCCAGACTGATTGTGAGAACTCTCACAGCTCTTTAATTGGCCATGTATGAATTACTATTGAGCTGGCACAGTTCCCAAAAAATATCTGGGAACTTAGCCAACTCTAATGGTCATTTAGCTATTACTACTTAGTTGGCAGAGTTTCCAGAATAAATCTGGGAACTTAGCCAACTGCTTTAAACAACATGGTTTTGTAATTCAGCTTGTTGAGGTTAAGTGGTTTTGCCATTTCCACAATTCATGTTGCGGTGATACAGTTGTTTCCAACATATAAATTGTGGCTGCGTATGCTCGTTGTTGCGCATGTAGTTAGGAGCATTGAACATCTCTGCACATTAGTATACAGAATGAACGGTCTGTATTTCTCAACCGACTAAATTTAGTCAGGAGAATTGAATCAACCCTAATGTATTTGATCCTAGGACCTTTACTCTCCTACTTAAGTTATATACAGCAGCTGAACAGATTGCCTCATCTATTTAAGGTAAGGTTACATTTTTTTCCTCTTTACTGACTTTGCTGCTCTGAGCTGTATTTCCCAATATTTATGAGACCTCTTTTGCTATACAAATCAGTTCTGTTTCTCTAAACGACAGTCACGAAGGACTGGCAATTCAGATTATATAGGTGTTTTGCAAGCAAGTGAACCTGAAGTGATTAGGAATGCATGAGTAAAGAAGCACAAGGGGATATTATTCTGGTGGGACCCTAACATCCATATTCCTTCTCATCTGCATTTATATAGCAGCACCTGTAAGTACAGAACCGTGTTATTACACACAAGAAACTTGAAGCCAGCTTTATATTTATATTATGTATCATATCAAAAAAGGGTTTACTTAGCGGTACTAGAGGCTCACTGAAAATAGAACGCGAGAGATGCATGAGAAGTGGGAGAAATAAGTGCAGGTGCAGATCCTCATACAAAATAATATAATATTCATGTTGTGTACCTTTTCTGCTGAAAAATTGCACAAGACGCTGGGGACGGTATTAATATCTGTTACATTGATTCAAATTCCTCTGATATAAGTTTAGTTCAGATATTGCTTTGATGCATAAATCAGAGTCATGTACTGTTCCCAAACCTCCTGCTCAAGATTAAATCAGGACATGAAATGCATTGCAAACCAAGGGATAAGCATTATGAGCCAGGCATATCATTTTATTATTCACATTCATTAAATTATATTCAGCTACACTGTAGTTTCATACTGCTGAGCTCATTCCTGTGGTTCTAGATCATATGAGATTAAACTTTAGTCGTTTTCTTTCAGAAACAGAGGCTTTCTTTGCAACATTTGAGATGATACTGTAGCACACATGAATAGTTTTATTACTTAACACAGGAGTTAGGCATCGGGTTCAAATTGCACACAACAATCCCGAATCCCCGGGAAGATACAATAGGGAATAACCCTAAAAATAATACAAATGAAGAAGCCAGTGATTAGACCAGCGAAACACACATCAGGCACAAACACTATATGGACAAAAATATTTGGACACTTGTCTATTACACCAACAGGGACTTTGATGGATTCTATATACATTAATATAAGTTTGTCCCCCCACCCCACCTTTGCAGCTATAACAGCTTGCACTCTTCTGGGAAGGCTTTCCACAAGTTTTGGGAGTGTTTTTGTGGGAATTTTTCATCCAGTAGAGCATTTGTGAGGTCAGGCACTGATTTTGGACGGGAAGGGTACACAGCAAGACATTTTGGACAATGCTTCCACTTTGCGGAACAGTTTGGGAAAGGCCCTTTTCTATTCCAACATGACTGTGGCACATTGCCCAAAGCAAGGTCCATAAAGACATGGTTGGGTGAGTCTGGTGTGAAACAACTTGACTGGACTGCACAGAGCCCTGACTTCAACCCCATCCAACACCTTTGGGATAAACTGGAACAGAGATTGCAAGCCAGACCTTCTCACCGAACATCAGTGCCTAACCTCACAAATGCTCTACTGGATGAATGGGCAAAATTCACAAAGAATTACTCCGATATCCTGTGGAAAGCCTTTCCAGAAGAGTGGAAGCTGTTATAGCTGCAAAGGGTGGACCGACCACACACTTATGTCTATGTATTTAGATTTAATTCTAATTGCTGAATTAATAGCTACGTTTTATCTACACATTGGCAGCAGGGAGGTTTGGTTTCTGTTTATTTGCAGCATGTTAAAATTGTCTAGAAATTTTAATCTGCATGTACTTTTCTCTTAACTAACTCTAACTCAATGTTTGGTTTTATTGGTTTTAATATAAGTACGAAAAACAGTTGGAAGATGGGGGGCAGCTAAGGGAAACTAAAATACAGCAAGATCCTGTTTGTTTAATAATGCATATTGGGAGTGATGAAGTTCTAGCAAGTGCAAGATAGGTGCAATGCCCTCAATAGTGCAGCACAATTCTTTTACGGCTAGCCAGAGGTTGTTGAAATCAAGCGTCAGAGCCCCAGAGTCTGGAATAGCTGGAATCCCCATTTCCAGGGATGGTTTATGAAAGTTTAATCCAGGAGACAATTGTCCCACTATGTGCACTTCCAAATGTGTTTCCTGATCTCAGTGTAGAAGTCCAGGACACAAAAAGCAAACGTTTGAAACATTTCTGTATGATTTTTGTCCTCAAAGTCAGCATCGGCTACAACCAAAGTAAGTTGCTGACAGATCTGCTCAAACTATGAGCGCATCACAGAGAAAACCTCTTACTCAGCAAGCATGTCAACTTATTTCAGCTTGACTTATTACTCATAATTAAGAGCACATCATGATCATTTCATTAACCCAACACATGCAAGAGGAATCTACAGAATTCTTGGAACAAAAGAACAGTTTAATCGGCTACTTGTTAGCCATGTAAATCTTCTGCATTGTATATTAACATTAATATCTATATAATTATTTGTTCATGCAGGACCCTCTTTAATGTATCAGTTTGTTTTAGTCTGTCAGTTCTAGTTTTGTCATAACCTTTGAACGTATGTATTGTCAAAGGCGCTGTGTAAATTGTTGGCAATATTTACATAAAAGTTAATGATTACCATTATTATTGTATATGCATTCTCTCTTAGAAAAATAGAATTTACATTCCAGAAAGGTTTGCATGAAAATGTGTCAGAAAATGTGTTTTCTGACACATAATAACTCAGTTATATAACCATATCTGCTGACTGCAAACAAGCGAAATCAGTCGTCACTTTGCATCAGATTTATGGAAAGAAAACAGTGCCTGAAAGAACATTGCTACATCTTTTGATATATGAGATGAGTCAACGCCATTTGTTTTAAGAGTCACCACACTTAAGCTTGGGGACTTGGGTATTGGAAGTTCGACATTGTGCCAAGGAAACTCATAGTCACAGCAAAGTCATGCTGATCTCTCAAGTGAAAGGGTATTAGCTCTTTAAGATCCTAAGAGATGTGTCAAGTGCATGCTCAGAAACATTCTAAATGAACTGACCCTGAGGCAGTCTCAATATCAACCCTTTAATGGCCCATCATGCAAATTCTATGTTGCGACTCATCAGATATGTTTACCAAATTACTATAATACCAGTCCTGATAGATAGCTTCAATTGTCATTATTTAAACCTTTTCGTTACTGAGGGTGTTTTCTTGTTCCTTGTTCCGAACGCTGAAGACTTTTTTAGCATTTACATGTCAGGGCTGACCAAAAATATATTTAATCGAAGTTTCTAGACTTAGAAAAATGAGAAATAAGGGTTGAATAATATATATACACCAACACGGTTAAGATATAACAAAGATTACTTCTCACAAGTATTCCAGGCCTTTCATGCACCTCTTTTTGTGCGGCCCACCAATTCCCCATCAACCCTTATCATCAGCTGTTTGAGTGTAATGAGAATGGTAATTCAAGAGAGACATCACTCCATTGGGTGTCAGTATATTTTTTCTTAGTTTTATCATTTATTTGTGTTGTATTGTGGGATTTTTATAGATTTTTTTTGCGGGCAGGGGGGGGCTTGTTGGTTGGCTGTGCCATAATGTCTCCCAGTGTGTCGGTCAGCTGACCTAACTATAGATCAGCTGGCAATCTGTTCGCAAACTTTTTTTTTTTAACCTTTATTTGTTGGGGGGGTTTCTTAAAAAAAACATTTCTGAGGCTCCTGATCAATCTCTGACCGATCAGCAGCACTCACAGCACATGAATTGAGCATCTCATTCATTGAGAAAGCAAGGCATCTCTTTATAAAAGATCATGAATGGTGGTTCCCGAGGACTACCTCGAATGGGAGGCAGTTCCCTGCTCCGGGAACTGACGTTCGCAGTGATGAAGCCTGCTGCTGGATAACTTTTATAATGGAAGTCTTGAGTGATTGTAACCATGACATACTGGTAGCAAAAATAATTATTTGTTGAGTCTAATATTTTATCAAATCAACATAAGAGTATAAATGTGTTAGCTCCAGACTGTGCGACCCTGTGATTTTACCCTGTCACTCAGGGAAAATAAAATGCTTGTACAAAGTTTAAAAATATGTGTTATCACTATAGCAACAAAAAATGTGTTAACACCAGTACTACCATTTCATTGGTTTCAAATCTGTTGCAGAGTGATATTTAGCACCTAACTTTAATTGTCTGGCATAAGACAAGCACACCATGTAACTGCTAATATGCCTGAGATCTTTTTTTATTCTCAGCCCAGAGCTGTCTGGCACTACATATATGATATATACATATATATTATACACACACACACAAGAAAGAACAGGATGCACTACACAGGTCCAATAGTCCATCTGTCCTGAGCTGGTTACAAGGGATTCAGTTACACTACTTAAATATCCTTGGCGCATTAAACAAATTGAAATGTGGATGACAGGGTAAATCTGAGATGCTGTGATAAGTCATAGATTATGTTTCTGGCACAGCAATATAGATCTGGGTGTCATTGTCTGTCCTCTCCCTTTTCAAATAGATAAAGCAGTAGATAAATTGCCAAAAAATATACTATATACCCAATGATATTTCTTATTAGCTACCGGCTAGTCTTCACACATGCCAACACCAAGCTACGTTCCAGTTTGCCAGTGAGGTGTACAGTGTGCGGACACAAGAAAACCTTACAGAGCAGATACAAAACAATATATGGCTATAAGCAGGACAGATATTACAGAAAAATGCTATATAATATATTAGTGACAGCATCTGCTGGAAACCATATGTTCTGCTAAACCACATGTGAATTTATCATAAATAACAGTATAAAGCTAACAAAAATCCTCCAGGTATCTGCAGGGCCGATGCAAGGATTTTTGTCACCCTCAGCAAAAACTAATTTTACCGCCCCCTTGTATACCACCTTAGGGGGTGGAGTGATATGAGCACATCACACACGACACCAATCCCAGCCCACCTGTGTGTTGACGACACCTACATTGCAGGCATAGATCACAGGTCATACACCCACATTGGACTTGTGGACCTGTTCTAGCAGAAGTGTGTGTTAGCATGAGTGTGTGTGTAAATTTGTGTGTGTTTACATATATGTGCCATAGTGTAAGTTGAAGGGGGGAACAAGGGGCAATGATGGCACTCACAAGACAAAGCAAAGATGGGGAGCACTAACAAGCTACTTGGGGCAAACGTGGCACGCACTTTGAGGGCACAGGAGGTACTCACAAGCTCTTTGAGGGCAAAGGTGGCACTGTGGGACATGTTACTTGGTGAAGTTGGGTGGCCCAAGGACAGTCTTCGCACCAGGGACCTGTGGTTTCTAGTTATATCCCTGTTTTTCCCTGATTGGTATAGCTGCTCAAATGTCTTGCTTAGAGGGGATGTGTAGATAGATAGATAGATATAGACAGGGCCAGCCCAAGACAAAATCCTGCCTGGGGCGAAGTTTAAAATGCCGCTCCCCCCATTATCTACCCTTCCTCTCCCTGCTGCCCCCCCCATTATCTACCCTTCCTCTCTCCAATTATCTACCCTTCCTCTCCCTGCCGCTCCCCCGTACTTACCTTTCAGCAGTCCTGCGGTGAGTCTCCCTGCTCGTTCTCGGTGCCGGCTTGTAATACTGAGCGCTGGAAATTACGTCATCTTCCAGCGCTCAACATTACAAGCCGGCACGGAGAGCAAGCTAGAGGGCTCACAGAGGAGAGAGTGAGGGGCGCCGAACGGGTACTGACTTGGTAAAACCACTCGGCGCCCCTCTCTGGAGCCACCTGGAGCGGTTGCCCCACTCGGCTCCATTGTCGGGCCGGCCCTGGATATAGATAACACACCAATCAGCTGTAACATAACATTGACCAGCTGGATAATATTGTGTAGGTGTCCCTTTTGCCTCCAAAACAGCTCTGTCCACTAGACCTCTGAAGGTGTGCTGTGGTATCTGCAGATACTTTAAGTACTGTAAGTTGCGAGGTGGGGCCTACATGAATGCATCCTTTTTTTCTGCTTCTAACACATCAATTTTGATGATGAAATGTTCACTTGCTGCCTAATATATGCCACCTACTGACAGCTGCCATGATAACAAGATTATTAGTGTTTTTCACTTCACCTGTCAGTAGTCATGTTATGGCTGATCAGTGTATATACATTCTATGCATCTCCCTATGAACCCTAAACCCAGGCTCCACCCTGGCACTAGCACCATACAGGGACACCTACACCAACACAAACACATGCTGAAAAAAATACTAACACACACTTATGCTAAAAACCATACACACAAACACATATGCTAACAATGACACCCATCCATCCACACATGCTAACACCATACAATAACAGAAACTCTAGTATCTTACTGTAACATGTACATATGCCCATTAACACAAACATACATACACATTCACACTCACTCTAGCATCTTATGCATACATACACTTCCACAAACAATACAAGACAGTTTTGTATCATTTGCATCAAACAATTTTGAACAGACGGAAGCCTTGGGCCTTCAGGTAACATCACCAAAGTAATATGTACACAGACTAAATTAGAATTTTATGAAATTACCTGGTTGCTGAGAAATCTGGGTCATATAGGAACATGAATGGACAAGGCAGCATCAAATATTTTAGTTTAAGAAGAGTATGAGTCATTTCATTCTGTTTCAGAAGTAACAGCCCTCAGAGAGGACTTCTACTTATTGTTCTGCTAAAGACAGACAGATTTAATTATTGAAGGACTTGTCTTGGAAAAAAAGCCAAGTAGGCTTATAAATAGGAGTGGTAAATAATTAATGCGCTGTCACTTTAACTATGACCTTCTTCCACTGATCTTCGGGAGACCTTATGACTCCCACATTGGACGTTCTTGAACAGGATCCCTGAGCAGCTATTGGCTGTATGGTAGGAGCTTGGCTTCCATACTGAAAACACAATATCACCCTCATTAGTAACAAGACAGCATATCTGTCTTTCAATCTGCCTATCTTTAGAGGAACATTGTATTATCCTAGTTAAATATAATCACTCATATTTGGGAAAAATAATGATAATTAAAAATAAATAGATTTATGTTTAAAAAAATAAATTGCTTTATGTTTCTCCCCATCATAACAAATTAAAAACACATCTCTATGAAAAGAAAGCCTATCAGCACAATTGCCACCTTTTTGCTCATTTACCTCTATGCGGAAGTTCTATCTGCGTTGTACTTTTTGATCTAGGGGCAACTGAAACAAAGGATCCAGTCTATATTTGCCAACTAGCTACTCATGATATGCATGGATATTCTTTATCATTGAACTTTATTGTATAAATAAAGTAGTCCAAAATCATAGATGTGAAGCCACTCAGGGGCAATCACACCCATTGTAATCTCAAACTCAGGGTTAAAATCACAGGAGAAACATCATTCAAATCTTGTGGACAAGATCAGTCACTTATGTGTCATTCGGTGGCACAACAGTGAATAATGTTGGAGGTCAACATGTGTTTGTGTGAGAAGGTCTACCTCTGCCAATGCTTACTGCTGAATAATCGTTTAATCGTTTAATAAAACAATATCCCTGCACCACTTTGAAACACCTCTGTAAATTTACTCTAGTCTTCAGTAAACCTGATGTATGGCAATAAAACTTAAGCTAATGACTTGTTCAGTACAAATCCCGTAATTGTCTGCCATTTCAGTTTACAGATGAATAATTCTAGGGTTAATTTTCAACTATGGATCTAGTTCCCTCGGTAATCATTACAAAGCAGAAATTGTAAGTGTATGTACACGTTGTACTATAATAAACAAGACCTATTATTACCCACAGATGCCCATCAAGAATTTTGGAGCACAATGCAAAAGCAGATTTACTTCAAAATAACTATGTTTATGATGCAGGGTTCAATATGTTTTTGTTCTCAAGGTTGCACTTACATCAAACTATATATTAACACGTCACCCTTGCACCTGATATATATATATATATCATAACACACAGAAATGTAAGCCCTTCTTCTCCCCAACCATTACCTTTCTAACGTTAATGATGAAGTCAGATGCAAAGGAAAGGGTACCCAGATTATTATTATTAATACCTTTGGTATTCATATAGACCCAAGCCCTTTATGGTGGATTTGGGTAACACAAGCCCTGTAAGTATACCAAAGCATAGGTACTCCTTGATGTTCCTTGCCTCCAGGACAGTGGGGTTGATGGCTGTCCTACCAGTTCTATGTCTCCGCTACAAGGGAGAACTGGACAAGGAAAGAAGACAGTAGAGGATTAGGATAGGGAAGGAACAGAGCTGCAGAGAAGATATGGATGCATTCCTAGTCATTCTTTTTTGTTCCACTGCTCAATCTATACTAAAGTAGTAAGGGATATGGTCACAGTCAAGAAACAGGGCAAATGGTAGGGGCATGCTAAGTTCAAACTATATCAATAGGCTTGTTGAGGTCAAAAACAAGGCAAAACAGGAAATAGTGGTTCACTATACAGGTGAGGAAAATGTTATTATCAATATTAAATTATATGCAAAGCCAGAAATGCTACATATGTATGCAACATTTTGCAGCCTGGGTACATGCAGACACAGTGCACAGATACACTATCAAAGATGCCAGATGTGCGTGTCTGAGTGCTGGGGGAATAGAAAGATGCAAAAACACCCAACCTGAAAGACACAAAAACTGCATCAAAGCAAGGGGCAGCACCCAACTCCACTAACACAGACAGGTAAGGTAAGTCCCTGACACACAGCCAGTGAAGTCCACAGTCAGTGAACTTGGTAGCTTTGAAATGCAAAGTTACCAAAGTAGATGAAGAAACTCTTAGGGTCCCAAAAGCTTATGTAACTGTTCATCTATAAACAATATCAATGTTTTCTTGGACTAGCATAGTTATATCATCTTTTGAAGACACAAAAAGTTTATATTTATAATATTGCACTTCATCCACTAATAGTTTTAAAAAACTACATCAGTAATAGAAACTAGGTTAACGATAATGTATCTCTTGCCCCATGAAGGTAACCCTTGGTGCTAATTGCTGGCCCATATATCTACCAATATTCAGATGAGGTCAACTAAATTATTTTTTATGCATTGTATCTATTCTTCATCCCAATAGTGATGAACTAACAGAGCCAGGCATGTAGATTAATGACAAGCCTTATGTATAATACACTTTGACATGATGGGCAAAAGATAATGCAATCTGTAATTTGGTAATGTATGCTTTCAGATATGGATATCCTCTGCGGGTCCCAAAGAGGTGACCTGAGTTTGTTTGTTAAGTGACAGCATCACAATCAGGGGCAGATGAATTGTTTTACAATAATAGCCCTGTTTGGCCAAGCCTACTGAACAAACTAAATCTGTCACTCGAATGGAAAGTACTGACAGACAAATTTATTACCTTTCATGCTTCCACACAACAATTCAATTTCCATTACTCCCTTCGGCAATGGTGCTGACAGCCCTATACAATGCTGCTGTAGAAAGGTAATGCCAGAATGTTATTAACACTTTAATTACCACAGGAACCCGAAAAGTAAAGTTCTTCCATGTTGAACTTGTATCATTTAAATTGGTATTGTAATAAATACATTACATATTTTTTTTCTGTATCTTCCACACACAGACTTCTCATATTATATATAGCCAACTATTTCACTCTTAATTTGTTCCCTGTACCCAAAAAACACACTAGCTCATTGTTGAAAATAATGTATAGTTTAAGTTTCCATATCATGTAAGACCATTTATGTCCCATAAACCATTGCAATAAACCTAGTAACTTCCATACAGCCAATTCCCATAATGTTTAAGATATTATTAAGAACCAGCTTACATGCTTGCAATTTATCACAATTAAAAAGTTTGATCATCAGTTCAGGAAGACTTTATCAAGTTCCGCTGCACAAAAGAAAGGAAATAGTGGTACCCCCTGGTACCAAATGGTGTGGAGCCAGAA
Source organism: Spea multiplicata (assembly GCA_009364415.1). Classification (NCBI taxonomy): domain Eukaryota; kingdom Metazoa; phylum Chordata; class Amphibia; order Anura; family Pelobatidae; genus Spea; species Spea multiplicata. The sequence goes on from VKOC01000001.1 coordinate 45,421,854, forward strand.
GTCTGTATACAGGATTCTCTCAAGGCAGGGATAATGCTATTTCAGATTGAAAACAGAGAGGGGCCTTGAAAATAAGACTCCCTCTTTTTCTCATTCTAAAGCAGTTCATAGAAGTTCAAAATTTCTAAGTATTATTTCATCTCACTTAGATGCCTGTAACAGAGCACAATTTCTTTTTTTGACCAGATAATTTTCATTTTGTAAGAGAAAGGCTAAATGGTGAAAGCTAGTCTTTGCCTACGATTAAGTCACTACTTGGACAAAACATGTCAAGCTGCTCTCTGACCATCCTTATCTGCCGGCATGCTTTGTTGGTTTTTGGGTTTTTTTTACTTTTGATCTAATAAGAGCTATGTCTTAACTTAAAGAATTTCATCTTTTCTCCCTTCCATGAATGCCAAATTGGTGAAACTCCAGCATTGCTGTTTCTTTTGTGACGTGTTCCATAGAATGGACAGGCTGCAGTACCTGTACCCAGAGTCAGGCTGGAGTGAACGGTCTGTATTGGTGCAGCCTTCCTTTCTTGAACATCAATATAGGGCCGTCAGCGTGTAAAGAAGGCTTTACTCTGTATTTCCTTATGTAAAGATATAGTGAAACATACGTACAGTGGAAAGCCATTTCCAGTTGCCAACAGAATCAAGAGAGGATTTTTTTCCCTTGCACGGGGCTGGCTAGGTTCATGCAGAAGGCACCTGAAAATGGCCCAGAATGAGGAGAGCCCAAAATTTAATTTAAGAGTCTTATTTGCATGTCACGGAGCTGTGACCAGAATGATTGAATACGTGGCAGGACCAGATACAGTGCATCAGATCTGCCAACAAGGCAGAACACTTGGGGAATCTGCCACTTGTGCTGGCACTCATATAAGCCCTCATTTTAGTTGTTATTTATGCTCTGTGGAGCATTTTGAAGCACATTTCTGTGTATCCTCTATCAGGGCCGGCCCTACAATAGGGCAGACTGGGGCAATTGCCCCAGGCGGCACTTTAGAAGGGGCGGCACTTTGCCGCCCCGAGCGGTTTTTTTTTTTGAAACGGAAGAGAGAGAGAGGGGCGCCGAGTGGTTTTCGTTTACCCGCTCGGCGCCCC
>VKOC01000001.1:45423044-45438473 GCA_009364415.1 Spea multiplicata
TTTAACTACACAATATGTATTTATCTCTTTGAAGTAAAGACTGTGATTAAAATATGATTTCAAATAACAGCCAAAGTGACAGTTATTTTTCATTCTTTAATATTAGCCCCTGCTGACAATATATATAAATATTAGACCCTGCTGCAGATATATAGAAATATTACACCCTGCTTCTGATATATATATATATTAACCCCTGCCTCGGATATATATTAATATTAGCCCCTGCTGCGGATACATACTTATATTATACCCTGCTGACAATATACATACTTATATTATACCCTGCCGCCGATATACATAAAAATTATACCCTGCTGCCAACATATATTAATATTAGCCCCTACTGCCGATATATATTATTAGTCCCTGCAGCCAATATATATAAATATTAGCCCCTGCAGGGGGCTGGCCTTCATTCTTGCACTGTAACACAGCACCATGCTCTTCTCCCTCATGCTCTTCTCCCTGTCAGGCAGTGACAAGCAACTGTTCTGTAAGAGCCCGCCCCCTTCAAAGGGCGGGATGAAGAGCCTCAGTCAGTGATTGGCATGCCAGCAATCCATTAAGCAGCAAGCGGAGGCGGTTTTACAGCCACTTTGAAACTGTCAGCTGCATCGGCTGCAATTGGAGCTTAGTGTTCAATGGTATAGCGTTTCACTTGGGGGGCACACTGGGGGGCACAGCATAATGTAGGGGAGGCCATGGCCCCCTTTGGCCCCCCCCTGGCGACGCCCCTGGTGATAGCTCGTTGCTGTGTCCAAAAGAGCCGTCTGCTATAAATTGAAGCCTGGATGCTGGTTTGTATACTTGTTGATAGCCTGCGTATCGTTTATTCAGGGACAATATTTCACAGAGCGGGAAGTCTTCTTTGGTAGTGAATAGAGTAATCACTGTAATCTGTGCGGATTATGTCTGTGATTTGTTTTTCCTGGAAATGTCTCTATTGAGACGTGATGCTTGAACAGAAAAATCTATGTTAATGATGTTTTCTGCATTACTGTGTATTTTGCTATGCCATGTTCTACAATGTTACAGGTTCTAGAACATAGTTTTATGTTCTGCACCGTAAGATTGATTTTAAAGAAAATGCAGGTCTTGAAAAACTGATAGTTTCAGTCGGTTTAAATGTTAATAAATGTTTCAGGGCCGGACTGGCCATCTGATAAACCACGCAAATGCCAATTTTTTCCATATTTTATCATCACCAATGAGCTAGTTTTTAATTAAAAAGAAGCTAATTGAACCACTCCGGCTGTTAAAGGGTTCTGGGAAACAGTGTGTAGTTTATCATTTCAGAAATTGGGTTTGTAAATACACAGCTCCCCCTGCTGACTGTAATACAGATGTTTTTGTATGTGAAAGCATAATGGCTCTAAGTATTTAAAAAAGTAATCAATGTTTGAACAACAATGCATTTATTTTTTTTGATCATGCCACCCTAAAATCTTCTGGATACTTTTTTTCTCCGGAGTCTTACCATAGTACCAGGGAATACCAGGGTGTACCAGATAATTGTAGGCCAGCCCAGTGGCATACTTGGGGGGTGTTGGAGTGGTTCGCCCCATGTGCCACTCATCACGGGGCTGCCGCACTGGCACACAGATGTCCGAAGTCTACCTTTTCTGCCGACCACTTCTGTGTCTTTATTCGGGGGAGAGGCTGTCCCTGTGGCTCTGCCCTTTTGCGGAAGTACTCCGACAAAGCCAGAATAATGCAGGCAGACTTGCGGAGAAAGAGAGGGGCAGGCAAGCTTTTCTTATTCTGTGAATCCATCTTCATTATTGTGGCCTCTCTGAGAACTTCCACAAAAGAGCGGAGTCAGCCTTTCCCCAATTCCTCCAATTGCCGGAAAAGGGGGTGCCCGGAGGCTCCTCCCTTTTATGGAAGTGTGCGGGAGGCCAGATTGCCGAGATGCAGACAAAGACAGACGAAAGTGTTCCAGTTAATGTAATTCACATTTAGTTATGTGTGTGGCGAGACACTTGCAAAGATCTCTTAGTGCCTTAATTGGAATTTTCTGATTATGATGAAATTTGTGGTCTGCAACAGTTAGTGTGTGTCGAGTGACTACAGTTGTTCTATCCATTGCTATATATTTCCAAGACACATTAACCGCATTCCGAATTCTATGTTGTGAGCACCTGTGGCAACGCAAGACTTCACATAGCACACATTCTAAAAGCTTTCCAGCTGCTTTTTATAGTTCTTCAAATGGGATTACAAAATTACACGCATTTGTTTTGATTCCCTGACACAGGATAATGGCAGGAGGTCACTTATAGTTCAGTGTTCCTGATGTTGTTCTATAGATATTAACCATGGCTCTCTGTCAGTCTTCTGAATTTACAAGGGGTGAACGTTGGGTCAATATTACACTTGGGCTGATAAACCTGATAAGTCATGGCATGAACACAAGCCATTGCAATGCTCCTGTGAGCTTGTGGAAGCCAGATATCTCAAAATGGAATCAGCTTCCAGTCAGCAGCTCATCCGTGTAACTCTATGACAATAGAGGAGAGTGAATATTAACAATAACGTTAACATTTATAATATACAAGATTGACAATAACATTGAATGGAAACTCCAACCATCATATGCACCTTACTGCATATGATAGGTGTGTGGTCCCTTTAAGCTGTCATAATGCCCCTTTCGTAAATGTTTAGGGGGGTTAACGCATTTGCCCCTTTCAACACACCCCAGCTAGTTGCCGTACAGGGCTGAACATACCTCCTTGCACATACCGGTAATATGCTCACCTCCCGTTAGCTCCAGCAATGACTTAGGGAACGCTATGTGGAAGGAGCTCCGATTGATTTCAAAGCTCAAGCTTTTTTTCAAAGCTCAATCAGTGGCACAAATTGTCACATCATGGTAGAAGGCAGCTGTAGCAGCAGGGTTGCTGCTTCTACCTCTGGCAGGCTTTCTTTAAGAATGTATTCATATTAAAGTGCTCACACAGTGCTTTAATATGCATTCTTCTTTAGAGTGGGCGTCAGGGACACTGAGCTGTCGCTTAAACACATGTTTCTGGTACAAAGTTGAAAATCTAATACATAGTAACAGGTCAATAATACTATACATTGCCTTCTACTAACTTTTCTGAACATCTTTTATTGCATATATATATATATGTTTCGCTTTCCAAGGATCCCGAAAGGGCTATTGTGTAGTAGAAGCCTATTTCAGAGCTACTGTTTGGGTGTGAAAATCCCACAATGTGGCCACAGTTTAATGGTTGAGAGTGAAAAGAATACTCCCATATAGTAGGAGTTAATGTGGGTAAAAGCAAAAATATACATAAATAAGTTTTTGTGAGTCATTTGTAACAGACTAACACATTGTTTTGTATGTATAAATGATTGTGCTATGTGTTTTTCTCTGCTTTTTCACTTCACATACTTTTTTGGAAGAAGTTGACACATTTTTTAGAAGATAAGATATATTTTTGTGTTTTCTCTGTTCACCCATTTTATTTAGGTTGTTCATATTTACTTCATTATATAACATTAGTCAATCATATTACTGAAATCTTGCAGAACCCAGAACCTGGCCTTTGACACCTTACACATGATATATGTTGGAAAAAAGATTCAATAATGAACAAATTGAAGGTAATAACATAACTGGGTATGCTTAATATAATTCCCTCTGTTGCCCTTGTAATGGCACCCACTGTATAATGAGCTGCACATTGAGAATATTAAAGATAATTAACGGTAATGCCGTATAGATGGTGTAATCTGATGGTAGAGGATTATATACATTAAAGTCCTGTCAGGTCACTTGTCTGTGTTGAACATTAACTATGTGAGAAGGCTGATATTCAAGCTGCCAAACCACATATGTTGGATGTTTACAGTTTCAATGTGTCAGATGAGACATATATTTCTCAATCAAGGCTGCAAGAAACAATGGAAAACTGCAAATGTGGAGGGAAGGGAAGATAAAGAAGAAATATGGTAGGGAAATAAATAAAAGAGGAATGGTTATCCCATACAAAAGAACAAGGAATATATTGTGTGGTAAATGAAGCAGAGGAAAAAAGAGTTTTGACAAAAAGTAAGAGTTGAAAAGAGAGTAGAGTGACTAGGGACATAAGGAGCAGTGAAAAGAACTGTGAAACCAGTAGTCAAACGGTACCTCCCTTGGTATACCTCTGAAGTATTGAACCCCTGCAAACCTCCCAGACAGTTTTCGCTCTACTTATGTTTCTTGACTTTACTGTCCCCATTTATTTCACTAATATGCAGTCTATAAAAAGATTAGATATCTTTCTCTTGCCTATTTCTCTACTGGCTGAGGAGAGCACAAAGTGCTACAGCTTCCTATCACATACATGATGACACAACCTAGTACACACTGGAGTAATAACAGTCAGTATTCATGTCAGGGCTCGGGTAATCAGGTTGGGTAGGAGCCTCATTGCAGGGGATACCTGGAGTTCTGTCTGCACACAGCGATGCAAAGTAACCAAAGGATAAGACAGACAGGCACAAAGGAATACACCACTGGACAGGGCACAAGGCAGGAATCATTCAGGATCAGGTACAAAGCAGGATCAGGTACAAGTCAGGGTCTGGTACAAAGCAAGATCTGTTAATGCAGACCTCCGATCCCGCTCCCTTGCGATGCACGCGGCAACTGATGCTGTGCGTCGGGATTTGATGTCATATCCCGGTGCACAGCACTGAAGCCACGCCCACCACCTTCACTGCACCGGAAGGACACAGAAGAAAAAGAGTCAAGAGGAAGAACGAAGAGGAGGAAAAGTAACTAACAGAGAAAAGGTAGGAAAACATTAAGGGAGAGTGGATTAGTAAGTGTGTGAGAGTGATGGGTGTTATGCTGTATGCGGTGTTATGCTGTGTGTGATAGCATGGATGTGTAACTGGGGGGTAGCATGGCATAGGGAGGCTGTAATCACATTCATATGATGCCCAGGTTCCAGCATGTACTGGCTGCCTGGGCATGATAGGAGTATGATTTCTCTCTGACAGCCGGGGAAGGTCTGCGCGATGGACGCAGACAACCCCCGCTTCTAACCGCACCTCCTTCCGGCTGCAGCAGAAGTTGTCTACACGCTGCCCGGACAACACACCGGGAGTCAGAAGCACCAGTATGTTTTTTTTGGGGGTGTTAAATGGGGGGCATAAGGCATTTCTGTAGGCAGAGTGCTCTATGAAATGCCTTTTACCACCCTTAATGCCACTCTGCCTCCAGAAATGCTTTTTAACCCTCTATACGCCACTCCTGAAATGACTAATCCCTCCCTATATGCCACTCTGCCCCATAATATGCCTTTTAACCCCCTAAATGCCAGAGTGGCATATAGGGATATAAGGCATGTCTGGAGGCAGAGTGGCACATAGGGGTCAAAAGGCATATCATGGGGCACAGTGGCATATAGAGGGTTAAAAGGCATATCATGGGGCACAGTGGCATTTAGAGGGTTAAAAGGCATATAGGGGCCCAGTGCATAATGGGGTTAAGGCATTTATGGGCAGAGTGACAAGCTGGGGCAGATGTGCATCACTGGGGGGCAGGTTGGAAAATAAAAGGAAGTAAAAACAAAATATTTTTCTCAATCATAGCTTTTATGAAAAAAAATAGTTTACATGAATTAACATTTACTGGTAAAACTTTTTTCCTATAGGGTCGTCTTATATTCAGGCTTTTTTCTCCCCTAAATTAATATTCAGATTTTGGGGGATCCCAAATAATCAGGTTCGTCTTATAATCAAGCAAATACGGTATACTTTACTCAAAATAACCTCTGTAAAGGTTATTAAATTTACCTGCCTGGTTTAAGCTGTGCTGCAACTGTAGCTACTGCATACCAAGGATGTATGCTAGCATTGATGGAAACTTGTTGATATAATCTGGACCGTAATAACTAGTCAGAGCTAAATAGTACTAGTGATATGGGTTGTGCAGAGTGGGTGTGGTGGAGTTTCAAGTACATAATTGATAGGCCTGGGGAAAATATACCTTGAAATGTTTTACAAATGTTGGCAACTATGGATAAGAATGTACAGAAACAGTAGAAAAAAGTAAAATGTGTGAATAAAATACAATATTTTTCTTCTATTGTCAATTACATAAATAATTATTCGCAAAATAAAAGCACACACATTCACATAAAATGTCAGGACAAAGCTCTGGTTATGCCTCTAAGCGCATCCCCCTAAAACAAAAGTGCCCTCTGTGGTTATTAAATATACTGGGATGAGACAGTGTTGGTTAGCAGTGAAGCATTTATTTGAGATGTCCCATTACATGCACAGTATTGTCATTTTCTAAAAGAGACTTCTGTCCCTCTATGATAAGCTGTCATCATTCCCTCTAGAATGTACAATCACACGTTCATATATACAACAGTCACTCCAAATCCCAGACTGTTTTGGTGAAGGAAGAGACCTAGTAAAGTACAGAGCCATCTGGCAATCTAATTGTGTCCTCCAAATGCTCCTACATTCTTTTGACAATACTTTCAAAACAGCTGCTTTCTCTTTGCTTCCATCCCCCATGCCTGATGAGGTTAATAATAACGTAGAATGCATATGTACAGTATTAGCTTTCATGGTAACATGCATAATTAAATCCCCAGAAGAACAATAGTGCTTTGGGGAAGCAAACTTCCTTAATGTGCTGGGCAAACAGCCAGTTTTTAGCAGCTGTTGAGGTTTGATGTACAGATTTTGGTTAAGTGAATAATTTATCATGGATATTATCAAACATCTTGGTAGTTTGTATGTCTGCACATATGGCTCTGGAGACTCCTCTTGTTTTAACCATATGCTTCAGGGTCCTTGATCCTTTCAGATTCCCTGACTCGTTGGGTAGAGATGTTAGAGGCCACCTGGAGCGGAAGTGGTTAAATGCACTACATAGTCTTATGAATAGCTATTGCAGGCTCCAGTGTGAGATTTTCCAGCACCAGTCGTAGAAATCCAGTAGTTTATATTAGTGTCAGTGCGTTACTTCTGAGTTGAGTGATTGAAATGCCTCCATCCAGCAGATATGTTTACTCATGTTATGCTCTTTTTTATTAATTTTGTTTCTAACCATGGATACTTCCAACCTTGATTTTTAAACTAGCAAATATGGCTAACTTGTTTTTGTACTTTATTTTCTACATTGGATGCCAAAATGAATAGTACTGAATACAAATCTTACCAAAGCTGTTTTCTTCAATTGCCTTCCTAAATAGCCTAAAATGAAAAGTTTCCTCTCTTGCTATTCTCAGTTCGTCTGGGATCTTACTTAATAGATAACACTGTTTGTGCAACAGCTGCTATGTTACCAACCCCATTGCGTTCAACCAGACATTACCAGGAGGGATGTTTTGAAGTTCATAAAATCTGAAATAATTTAATTGTCCAGGTTACTACTTACCCACCTGTCTATATTGTAGAGCATGGTTGTTCAGGGAGGTACGTCTGGTACAATTGCATGTATTACCAATCAACCTGCAAGGACCATAGTTTGAAATAATTGTTTTCTGTATGGCTTTATGAGTCTCTCACATTATTGTGGATATATTGTGGCCCACTCTTCTTTACAATGTTGCTTCAATAAATTGAAGCTTATGGGCATTTGTTTATGAACAACTCTTGTAAGGTCCTGCCACAGCATTTCAATCTGGTTCAGGTCTGGACTTTAACTGGGCCATGTCAACACCTTGATTCTTTTATTTTTCATCCATTCTGTTGCACATTTGTTGATGTGCCTGAGATCATTGTCCTGTTGCATGACCCAGTTCTGGCCAAGCTTTCACTGTCAAACAGATGACCTCACAGTTGACTCTAGAATACCAATGTAGCGCTGTGCATTAAGGTCAAATATCTCCACTTTGGTCTTGTCTGTCCATAGTACATTGTTCTAGTGCTCATGGTTTGTTTAGATTCTTTACAAGCCTAAAATGTGCTGCTATGTTGTTTTTAAAAAAAACAAATGATACTTTTTCAGTCTACTTCTAATGGTACAAACATGATGTAACTCATGTTTTCTCTGAGCATTGCACAGTCTGACCTTGGGATGAATTTGCTGGGATGTCCACTCCTGGGAAGATTGGCAACTATCTTGAATGTTTTCCATTTTTGAATAATCTCTCACTATAGAAAGATGGACCTTAAATTATTTGAAAATGGTCTTATAACCCTTCCCAAATGTATGGGCAGCAACAAATCTGAATGCTCTGTTTTTTTACAGAAGTGGTCACATTTACTGATGATCAATTAATCTAGGGTATTTGATTAGCAGCACCCGTCTGCTATTTAGCATCTTATGGCCTATGGAAGCAATAAGGGTGTACTTAGTTTTTCACACATGGCCTCTCCATTTTGGCTTTATTTTTGTTGAATAAATCAAGACAATGTGTAATATGTCATGTGTTGTAACTTTTAGACGTGCTAAGGAACAGATGAATGTTATTGTGCCCTGATATGTAAAACCATGGTTTTATTTATATTATACATATTATCTTTTATTTATATAGCACTAACAATTTATGCAGCACTTCTTAAAACACATAAATAATATTCTTAGTATTCCTAGAAACATAACTAGTAGCTTCCCAGGATAGGCTACCAGTAGCTTTCATTCTTCTGGGGTAGTGGCTTTGCATTGGGGCGGAACTAGACACAAATGTGATGGGGGAGGCGGTGAGGTTAGCCTCAAAACTCCTGTAATAACTAGCGTAACTATAGGGGTTGCAGCTGTTGTAGCTGTGAAGTGGCCTGGTGCAACCCCTGCGACCCCTTCTTCCTGTCTCCTTGTACCGGTTTAAAATTGTTTAGGAAGGGCTCTTTGTGAGCAGACTGATAGCAGGAGAGGTAAAGCAGGTGTGTGAGTGAGCATGGATGTGTATTTGTGTGTGTGAGCATGGAATGTGTAGTTTTGTGTGTGTGAGCATGGATGTGTACTTTTGTGTGCATACCTGGGAACTTCTGAGCTCTGACTACCCGGAGCCTTCGCTTGCGGTACGTGGCCAGGACTGCCCATTGTCGATGTGAGCATGGAATGTGTAGTTTTCTGCGTGTGAGCATGGATGTGTACTTTTGTGTCTGTGAGTGAGCATGGATGTGTATTTGTGTGTGTGAGCATGGAATGTGTAGTTTTGTGTGTGTGAGCACGGATGTGCACTTTTGTGTGCATACCTGGGAACTTCTGAGCTCTGACTACCCTGATCCTTCTCTTGCGGGACGCTGCCAGGACTGTCCACTGTCGGTGGGCGGTCCTGTAACGTAGGTGGGTGGTCCCACTGACGTCGAAGTCCATACAGGCGACTGTAAAGACCCAGAGCGCCCAAAAATTGTGTGCAGGAGTTACGTTGCAGTAGCGGTGGTGGACAAAGCTTGGTGCAGGGCGACTGCAACGTAGGGTTGTGCAGCCACATACCAGCGCCCCGACATAGCAGCAGATGATGACAGAATCTGGAGATATCTTGAAGGCACCCTGGAGCAGGCATGAGACATAGTACTGGAATCATGTGCAGGATGCTGCAGGCTGAGAGTATGGAAGCTAAGCAGAGTATATAGCAGAAACATAACCAGCAAGGGACAGAGAGACCAAGCAAGAACCATAACCAGACAAGATATACATAATACAGGGCACAACAGGAAACAAGACAAGGAATATTCAAGATCCGACATAAATAGGGCAGGACACCCCTCTACTGGGGATTCAATACAGGACACCCCTCTACTGGGGATTCCTAGAAAGGACACCCCTCTGCCGGGGATTCAAGACAGGACACCCCTCTACCATGGATACAGGACAGGACACCCCACAGGTTACATCACAGACTGACACACATAAATACAGGAACTAGCCTAGGACTATATGATAACTATTGGAGATTCTTTCACATCTTATGGCCATAGAATGCTTAGCCCACAACTACGCCAAAGTACTCCAATGACGGTGGGTCCTAATGCTAAAGCCTGCCTGTGGAAGTACTAATAAACTGAACATTGAATCTATACACATATCAGAGAGACATACCTGTAGACTGCAAACTGAGACAAACAGAACACACGGAAACAGAGCTGAAGCAAAGAGCAAGACTGGAATCAAGGAATCAGAAGTTCAGGACAGAACATACAGAAATCCAGAAATGGACCACAGCAAGACAGGGAAACCAAAGACATGCAGCTCCACAGCCTGGGTAGAGCGTGACAGAAGCGGTGCTTCGCCTGGCGATCTCTGGGTCAAGCCCGGAGAGCTCCCAGATATGTTTGTGTGTGAACATGGATGTGTACTTGTGTGTGCATGGAATGTGTATTTTTGTGTGTGAACATGGATGTGTGTGTGTAATCATGGATGTTTAATTGTGTGTGTAAGCATGGATGTGTAAGTAGGGTGAGATGGAGTATGTGTTAGTGAGTATGAGTTAGTGTGTGTAATTTGTGTGCTTACATATGTTTTATGATGGAAGGAGGAGGGGCAAGGGGCAATGATGGCACAGACTAGCTGTTGAAGTTGGAGGGCCCGGGGCGGGGGGGTGTTTGATTTTTCGCATCAGTGCTTGGTGGTTTATACTTACGCCTTTGCATTTAGTGTAGGGAAATCAGGCAGGGAGTGGACAAAACTTGGACAGGGAGTGGTTGTTTACCAAATACGATTAACATTCATGATTTCAGTTACTCTTAGCCCATCAGGTAGGGCACCTGCACCCTCTCAGCTATACAGGTATAGAAATAAGAGCTGGTTGACAACACTAGTAAAGCTAAACGAAAATAATTCTCTGTAGAATACAGTGCGCGTATTCTCTGTCATTCCTTTTATAGAAACTTTTGAATGTTTACACATTAAACTGTGATTAGGAGCAGGTTAGAATTTGAGAAATATGTACTCTGCTCTCCTGTAATAACTTACCATTAGTGCACCTTTTAAGTGCACATTGTAACTGAAAACATGTAAATTCATTCTCCACTGGCAGTGAACGTGAATGCATAAAAGCCATTCAACCCTTATTTATGAGCACTAAACTGTCCAACATTCATTGTGAAGGCCTAGACTGACACCTAGTGGTTACCATAATATTTTTTAATATTGCTAGACATGTTTAGCCCTTACGTGTCAACCTCTTAATGAAGCAGCTTGAATGCAAAGTTATTATTATTATTTATTGTTTTATATAGCGCTATCAAGTTCTGTAGCACTGTACAATGGGTGGAAAGGACACAACAAATAGTATGTAACATAACAATTTGACTTACAGGGACAACAGGTGAGAAGGGCCCTGCTCAAACGAGCTTACAATCTGGAGGTTGCAAATAGTTTTACGCTGTAAATTCTGTACCGAAACAGAAAATTCAGGATTCGCTTGGCTGAAACTGAAAATGACCCCCCCCAAAAATCTATGACAATATTAATATACGGTATAGCAATCACATTCCTGTCATGCCCAGGCACACCCAGATTCCAGCATGTACTTGTTGACTTGGCATGATAGGAGTGAGATTGCTGTTAACAATCATATAGATACGAATATTGTTGTTGATTATTTGCATCCAATTTTGGTGTGTTACTTACTTTTAATAAAAGTGTGGTTAACACCAAAAGTGAACAAAGAAATTCAATAAAAAGATTAATATATATATGATTGTTAAAAGCAGTCACATTCCTTTCATGCCCAGGCAACCAGTACATGCTGGAACCTGGGCAATCACACTCCTTTCATGCACAAGCAGCCAATACATGCTGAAATCTGGCTAGATGCCCCCTTACACATCCATGCTATCACACACATATTCATTCATGTACTCATTTATTCAGATACTAATCATTCACAGATACTCATTCATTCCCTCAATCATGCATACTTGTTCATACCCCCTCCTCCACGCCCTTATTGGACTACAGATTTCCCGGTGCCATTTGCAGACCTTCCGCAGGGGCGCTGCTTCTCTCTGCGTTGCTCACATTCTGTGTGAATAACTTCTATTGTGACGTGAGATAAATTTACGTGAATCCGCTTCGTTCCTGCTTCCCCTGGACGGAACATGCCATTTTCGGCCGATATGTTTCGGCCACTGATATATATCGGTGCAGTTCTAGGTTTGACCGTGGTTGTGTGACTGTGTGCAATGTCTGGTAATAAAGGGCTTATTTCTCTGAATTTGCTCATGTCTGGTAATAGAGGGATTCAGGGGCATACCTAGAGTATTTGGCAGCTGGGGTGGATCCTGTATGTGGCCCCCCCCCCACACATACTTTAAAACTGTAGGCAGACATTGGTGGTGATACAGCATAACGGTTATCATTATATACTGAGACAGACATTGAGGAGGGTACAGCATAACACCTATCACTATATACTGTGGCAAATATTGACGGTGTTTCAGCACAATCCCTATCACTATACATTAAGCCAGACATTGACAATAATGCAGAATAACCATTATCACTATATACTAAGCCAAACATTGATGTGGTGTAAGCCTACCACTTCAGTGTCTGGCTTAGTATATTCATAGGGATGCACCAAAATGAAAACTATGGACCGAAACCGAAAATAATTGGACAAAAAAATTCAATAACAATATTAATATATATATATATATATCATATATATATATGATTGCTATCAGCAATCACATTCCTATCATGTCCAGGCTCTAGCACGTACTGGTTGCCTGGACATATACCGCATTTGCCCGAGCATTTTCAGAGCAAATAGAGGATTCAGATCCCCCGCTGCGCTGTCTGGTAGCCTCCTGTCTGGTAACCTCCTGTCTGGTAACCTCAGCTGCTGCCGAAAGCAGCGGAGGTTGTCTACGCGCATCGCGCAGACCTTCTCCAGCTGCCAGAGAGGAGAATTCCCCACAGTGCTGCGGGGAATTCTCTTCTCTGGCAGCCGGCGAACGTCTGCGCGATGGACGCAGACAACCCCTGCTGCTGCTGGCACTTCCGCCGTGGCTTCTATGAAGGAGCACCGGCGTCACATGACCTTCAGGTGCTCAGTCAAAGAAGCCCCGCCGACGTCCACCTGCTGCCCCCACTAGACACCAAGGAGTCAGAAGCACTGGTAAGTCGGGGGGGAGGGTTATATGGGGGCATAAGGCTTGTCTGGAGTCAGAGTGTCCCATGATATGCCTTTTAACCACCTTTATGCCACTCTACCTTCAGAAATGCCTTTTAACCTCCTATATGCCACTTTGCCTCCAGAAATGCCTTATACCCCCATGTACCGTGATATGCCTTTTTTAAAAGGCATTTATGGAGGCAGAGTGGCATATAGGGTTTACAAGGCATTTCTGGAGGCAGAGTGGCATATAGGGGGTAAAAGGCATATCATGGGGCCGAGTGGCATATAGGAGGGTATAAGGCATATCAGGGAGGTAGAGTGACATATAGGGGGGGGTATAAGTAATTTCTGGGTGCAGAGTGGCAAGCCTGTGGGCAGATGTGCTTAACTCCCACAGTTGGCAAATAAAAGGAAATAAAAACAAAAAAATAATTCTCAATCATAGCTTTTCTTATATATGGAAAAAATAGTTTACATGAATTAATAAAGAAAGAAAGGTTTCTTAGAAGAATATCGTGAAGAATAATGTGATCAGTGTTTTGTTCCACTGAATAAAATGGAACTTTTTCATCATTGCAGTAGCAAATGTTTTGATTCCATCATGTCTAATGTATTTATTTTATTAGGACCTTTTAACACTTTTCCTTTCTGGCATTTTAATACAAATAATGTGATAAGAAGAACGTTGTATAGTTATTTGTATGGCAAATAGTGTGACTCAGGTATGTATAAGGGGTGCGTGTGGGTATAAGAGCTCGACCGTGATAAACTATATGGGGCTGGTCTCCAAATGTTTCCAGGACTGCTTTTCATTCCCAATCCGGCACTGAATAAGATCAATAATTACTCATATTAATTTACATGCTGTATAGCTATTAATATGTTCAAATTTATATATAACTTTATAAAATCATATATTTGTATTCATTAAAGTATTAAACTATTAAATTAATCATATGAAGTAAACAATCTATATACATATAAACATCTATAATTTACAAAATATTTAACATTATAAAAAGAAAAAATATATGAATAAGCCATCATATATATTTATACTTAAACAAAAACCATAAAAAGTAAATATTATAAAGAAAATACATGTATATATGTATGTTTATAGACGTTAGTATTTGTTAAAGCTATATAGTGATTAAATATAAATATTAATATAAATTATACTAAGTATATTAATACAAATTAGTGATGTACAAATAGAATAGATAAAACTATGTTAAATATATATTAAATATACATATCCATTTGTACAGAAAAAAAGTTAAAAATAGAATATATCATAAAAAATTTAAAAGGTGGATTTCTATGTTCAGCCTTAAGGTTTTCAGTAAATAAACCCACTTCATCTCCATCTGGCCTATGTCACATATAAAATCTTTGCCTCTCCAATGTGTTGCTGTAGTATACCCATAAAATGGAGTTTCCGATATAGTGGAAACACTATGTCCAATATTTTTGTTTTTTATATTATTCATGTTAATTCATTCCTTTATATAGTGGTCCTATATACCACATACCACAGGGACAAGTCAATATCTACATTAAGTTGCTATGTATTATCTACGTGTAATAATAGCTTTGATTTTGTATTCTTATGTTGTGTAATTTGAATTTAAAGGGGTATATTTATTTTAACACATTATTTTATTTCTATTGCAGGCACTACACATTTTGGATCATTTTGCATTTTGAACCCATAGAAGATCAAAAATTAAGTTTTTTGTTTTTTATGTTCTTATTGGTAAAATTAATTTTAAATTAGGTAATCTTTTTATGTGATTTGGGCCTTCTCTGGCAGTATCTGTCTCAGATCTGGATCTTTTTGTAAATAGGAAATATGGTTGGATTATTTTTTTAAATAAATGTATTAATCACATAAAGAGATTACAAGTTTTTTCACACGTACACCAACGTAGATCTCACATCTCTTGGTTATTAACCCCTTAATGACAAAGCCCGTACATGTACAGGCTCAAAATGCAAAATTTGGTAAAGGCAGAGACTTACGTTGTGCCCCACCCATTTGTTATGTTTTTCTCAGTCTGCAGTCTTAATGACAGGCACCGTCTTGCACCTGTGGTGTTAAGGGAGGAGGAGCCCAATATGCAGGGGTGACTATAAATCAAAAATCAGAGTCCATAGGAAAACCGAGGTCAAAGTTCAGGCAGTAATCAACAAGCGAGGTCAATGGGCAATCCGAGGTCAAAGTTCAGGCAGTAATCAGCAAGCGAGGTCAGTAGGGAATCCAAGGTCAAAGTTCAGGCAGCAATCAGCAAACGAGGTCAGTAGGGAATCCAAGGTCAAAGTTCAGGAAGCAATCAGTAAACAAGGTCAGTAGGCAGTGGCGTCGCTACAGGGGGGCAAGGGGGGG
>VKOC01000001.1:45438573-45455534 GCA_009364415.1 Spea multiplicata
GGGCAAAGGTGGTAGATAGTGATACAGGGGGATAGATAGTGAGAAAGGGGAGTTTTGTTACAGGTTTTTATTCCTTTTTTGGGATGGGGGGGCGCCAGAGGAGTAGTCCGCACAGGGCGCCAGAACACCTAAGGCCGGCTCTGTATACGCTCTATTAGCTATGTCTCTTCTCTTTTAAATATGACAGCCCCACATGTGTCCTTTATTAACAGAACTAATGCAAATGAGTAAAAAAAATGCAGAACCAATTCCTTTGAAAAATCTAGGCCACCCTACCTAGAAAATCAACTCCAAGAGGGTTTGTCTGTCTTTGTCAGACCTATTTTAACTAGCTTTTAAAAAAGGAAGAATATGTGATATTTTTCATGTTTTGAATAGCTGTTGCTTATTTTACATGTTATATTAATGTTATTTTTTAAGAAAGCATAAAGTATGAATGTGATACATACTAATTATACACAATATCTATGTAATACATACTTAATGCTTTATCTTAAACAGTTTTAAATAGTTAATTTGACACAGTTGGGCCCTGCTATGATTATGGGTTATTCCATTGTAAAACTGCACCAGTAACATACACAGTGGCTTATCCTAGAAGGTGGCCATTTTAGACCATTAAAGGAAGCCCCTCTAAACAAAATTATAGAACATATTCATAAAGAGCAATTCTAGAATAAAGTCCCAAATCAAGTTTGCCATTTAGCACAACACATCAAAACTCATCTTTATAATTTTGACCCTGATACGTAGATGCATAATAACGAGATGTCATTAGAGGTGCTAGGCATTGGTATTCAACTGTGAAACCACAATCAAAATTTGGTGGGTTGTAATCTGAAAGTGCCATGCATCAGCTCCCCTATGTAAAGGTCCATTTACCAGAACTCAAATAGTCAGTGTTAATTAGAACTCTGAGATTAATTTGTCAGTTTTTAAAACTTTTTCAGTGTATTCCAGAGGGGTTGAAGTAGCAGTTATCCCACTGTGAAAAATTGAAATGTTTTCTGTAGATTTACCAAGTTTTCCCAGTAGCAAAAAACCAACAGCAACTCTTCTGCTTAAAAAATGTAAATGTGATTTGATTCCCATTAAGGGCATTTAACTTGCAAATCTGAGCATTGCACTGCAAGCGTTTCTAACCTCAGTTCTGCATGATAATTATCCTCAGGCTGTGATGTCTCTGATGAATTAGTAATAGGGATAAGAAGTTAATAAATAAACCTTTATCGTAATAGTGGGAGTTCTTTCATTTAACTCATTCCAAACTGCTAGAGCTTATATACTTGAAATCACTGCAGATTCTAAAGCAGAACCGCCAAATCAGGTTAAATTCACAGGATATACTTATCTGTTTATTTATCATCTGTTTTTAGATCTATAAATAAAATCTAGCATAAGGACCCAATTTAGAAAAAACATATTCAACATGAATAAGCTTACAAGCTACATTTGTTCCAGTGTTGCAGTTTCAAAGATGGTAATTAACAGATTATACTGTTCTTTGTCACAAGGTCAGTAGTTCTAGGACATGTTATATTCCATTCTAAAAGTGCCCCCTAAATGGGTTTCCATTGACTTGATTGCCTGTGAATGTAATTTTAACAGCCTGGCCCACTCTCCCTACAACAGTTCAATTTCTGGATAGATGTTTCAGTTTTTTTGCCAACTCTATTCTTTCTCTCAATATCGTTTCGAGCTGACATTGAACCTCCTGCTATGTTCTTACATACAGCATTACCTAAAGCTGCTACTTCAGTCCAATCCTTTTATTTATGATTTATTTTTATTTTGTTGTGAAGCATTTTATTAAACTGATTAATCAATTATTTAGTGTATTTTGGTGAATTACTTTATTGAGCTCAATGGTCCATTAAAATTCTCAAGGCTGCAGATTTTAAGACTCCCCAAAACTCTTTTTCATATAAACGTCAATTGAATTTTTGTCTGACCCCCTCCAATCCTGCAGCCATTTACCGGTGTCTCAGGGTACCCACAATACATTCTGAAAATGGACAATTTACCTACAATGTCCCATTTACTAACATTGTATTTTATTTATAGAGCACCAGCAGATTCTGTGGTGCTATTACAAAAGGCGTAGAGATAGGTGGAATAAGTGATTGATGTTGTGATTTAGGAAATTTCAGAGAATAAGTATTGCAAAGCCAAAAAGGGTAGTTAGTAGACTTGTGTACGGCAAACAAAATTGATAAAATTGTGTTTGTTTTTGCCACATCAAACAAGGTATTTTGTTTTGAACTTCAGAGGTCTTTTTTTATTCAAAAGCAAATTTAAGGGGGCTTACAAAGGAGGAGGTCCCTGCTACCTTCAGGGCTCGCCTTTCACTGGCTCGCCTTTAAGGTTACGTCACTCCCCTCACACTTATCACACGTCATACTTCACTCCCCATTACTGGCCATCACTGTTATATTAGGGTCTGTACAGCTTTGCAGCACTTTTCTGGTGATATTTGAGTACCTTTAAGTCAGATTTTGTCCTGGGAGTCCTGTTGAAACTGCGGCACTTAAATATCAATCCAGCTAATAGAAAGGCTTTAGCCCTTCCCTTCATCCAAAGGGAGTGGAAATAGTTGGAAGGTCTAAACACTTTGGCTCGGTATCTTGGATCCAAACACCTTTTTTCAAGTTTTTTCGTAAGTTGTATGTCTCTTTAAGCAAATTAACATTTAATAAAGATAAAATAAAAAAGGAGAGCTAAAAGTGAAAAGGGAGAGAGAAAGGGAGTTATACAGAAAAGGGAGAGAAAGGGAAAATGGTGAGGTAATGAGAAAAAAAGCAGACGAGATAAAGAGAAAGGGGAGAAAGGGAGGTAATAAAGAGAAAAGGTGGGAAGCTAAAGAGAACAAAACTGGATAAACAGAAATAGAAGCAATAAAGAGAAAGTGTAGAGACAGAAAGGAAAGAAAAAGAGAAGGAGATAAATGAGAAGGGGGTATCAAAGAACGAGAAGTGATAAAAGAAAGGGGAGTGCTAAAGAGAACGGGAAGAGATAAAGAGAAAATGGAGAAATAAAGAGAAGAGGGTGTCAGAAACCACAAACCAGATGGAAACAGAAATGCAGTACAATCACCTTTATTTATATACAAAAATAATAAGTAAGTAATAAGTGCAGAGAAATAATGCCCATATAACGTAGTCAAAAGCCCAAGCCAGGGGTCAAGAGCCAAATCAGGAATTCAAACAAGCCAAGGTCAGGATACCAGAGATCAAACAGAGTCAGGGATGTAAGCAGGATTCAGGAACCGGAGAGGAAATCAGCTAAGCCAGGAGTCATACACAGGAAACTGCAGGAACATTAAAGAATGCACTTGGAGAGTCTGAGACCAACACAAGGGCAATGATAGACTGAGGTGTTGCTGTTTAACCCCTTCAAGACCGGGACGTACCTGGTACTTCCGGGTCAAATGTCTTACCAGGTACGTCACCGCTGATACGCGATCCAGCGTCGCTTTGAACGCTGGGATCGCGAGGGGCGGCTGCTACTGACCGCTGGGTGTCCACTGCGATCCGTAGCAGCCACTCCCCCTCAATTCCGTGCACATGATCGCTTTGCAGCGAATCACGAGCACGGAATTTAAATAGTTACAAAAAAACAGCGGTCTTCAAGGGAAGACGCAGTTTGCCAACGCCGGTCCGGAACGGGGTTAACCCCTTAAGGACCAGGCTTGTTTTTCTTTTTGTACCCTTTGGGACCGAGGCTGTTTTAACACTTTTGCGGTGCTTGTGTTCAGCTGTAATTTTCTCCTCACCCATTTAGTGTACCCACACAAGTTATGTTTTGGGGTCTTTTTTAAGGACAAGATCTGCTTTCTTCAGATACCAGTATTTTGATCATATCATCTTATTTACTATAAAAAATAATAAAACGTAAACATTTGAAAAAAACACCTTTTATGACTTTTATTTGAAAAATCTTTTACTTACCTAGAAACGCAAGTAAAAAAAACTAGCTAAATAGATAGTTTAGAAATACCCAATGTTTTTATGTTTTGTTTTTTTTCTGTACAATAAGTACAAGTAGCGTTTTATGATTTCCAAACCTTTTTTTCCAAACATGGCCCCTGATGCTGATCTCAGCGTTCAAGGCATTACAGCAACACTGTTTAAGCGAGGAAAGTGATCGATGATCACTTTCTAAGCTTTTTTAATGTAATGACAGTTCAGGGCCGTCAACGGTCGTTAACAGACCGTTTTGGCTAATCAGCAGAAAACCAGGGAAGTAATTAGAATTTCTTCTAATGTGAGAGGAGCGGGGGAAAGGTGAAAACCCTGACAGTACCCCCCTCTTAACGATCCCCCCCGTGGGAGAGGAACCAGGTTTAAGGGGGTACTTAGAGTGGAACCCCTTGCGGAGGTGTCCACATCAGTGGAGGGAACACAGGAATGCTCCTCGGGTCCATAACCCTTCCAGTGGACAAGGTACTGGAGTCAACCCCTGGACAAATGAGAATCTAGGATGCTACAGATCTCGTATTCCTCATGGTTGTCAGCTGTAACAGGATGAGGAGGACCCGTGGTAAAGCTTTCTCAGATCAAGCCACCAAAATTAACAGGAAACGGACCCAACCAACTGATTTTTACCCGGATGCCCGACCGTCTTGGTATCGTGGTAAGTGTGCAGCAATTTGGTCAGAACTTCAGAGGGCACAAAACATTTATCACAAGACTTACCGGGGATAGTGGTCTGTTGGGCAACCAGAATCCTCTCACCCAATGGAGAGGTCAAGTTGGTCCGGATGGTAGGCAAGATTTGATCAGGTGGGATGATATTAGCTGGAGCTGTCTCCTCTCTGGACAACGGGGACAACTGCCTTGACGTTTTTAGTCACCGGTAAATAGGGACTCTCCCGTCTCCGATGCCATGACCTCCAGGACAAAATGCAGTGCGGTATCGGGGTGGAACAGGATAGGAGCTGAGGCGAGGGCGGTTTTCAGTGATTCAAATGCTCTGGGAGCAACAGAGGAGCAACCTTTTGGGTCACCCTTTTTTGAGTCATGTCCATGATGGGCTTCACCATAGAGGAAAAGGTTTTAATAAACGTCCTATAGTAGTTGGCGAAGTCCAAGAAATGCTGAATGAAAAGCAACCCCAATGAACGTGGCCATTCCAACACTGCGGACAACTTTTGTGGGTCCATGGCAAACCCTTCCTCTGAAATCACATATCCCAAAAAGGTTACTTGCTTCCTGTGGAATTTACACTTTTCCAGAACAATATAACCCGTTCTTCCTGAGTTTCTGTAAGACTCTAGCAACATCAGAGGAATGAGTCTCAAGAGAAGGAGAGTGGATCAGGATCTCGTCCAAATACACCACCATGGACTGTTGCAAAAAATCTTGTAGGACAACCAAATGAATGGCTGAGAATCATGAGATGTGCAAATCCATAATGATATAAAAGCAAACCTTTGTTATTCCAATGGAGACTACATTTCCCATACTGACTGCGAGTCATGGGAAATATAGTCTCAGCAGCTGGAGTATTAATTAACCCTAGCTGCAATACATGTTTGAAACAAACTACCTTGTGTTTGCATCATGCAAACTGTGTCTTTGACCAGGAGGGGACTCTGTGCCTGTTAAGGAGCAGCTGACGGATTAAAGGGGAAGGGGGACAGCTAACGAGAAAGGAAGAGAACAGACCAAATCACTCTGACAGGAGGTGTGTGCAGAAATAAAAAAACTTTTTTTGCTGCACTTCCCTAACTACCACATGCTTTTTCTGCTCTCTATTTAAAATTTGCTTTCTAGTCATACTATAAACAGCCTACTATTCTCCCTCCCCTGCTGCTGCTCCAATTGGCTACTTTGAATTTCCAGGATGTGTGTGCAAGTGCCATCACTTGCTCCCCCTCCAGAAGCTCATGGTACCAACACAAACAGAATGCACAATAGATTAGATAAACCAATTCGTTCATATTGATACTCATGTCCCATGTTTTATTACGGCTTGGGACTGTCCATGAATTGTTTGCTATTTTTAATGCCATCTGTAACTAAGAAGCTCTGTCACCCCATTCATATCTAGAGGGGCTTATTAGCTGTCCATCTGGCAAAGAAAAAGTAAATTTAGGAGGAATTCGAAAGCCCTGCAGAATAATAATCTTCGAGCAAAACCTGTTCCATACTTTAAAAGGTAAAAAGAGAACAAGGATACTGTAATCCTAGAGTCAAAATGAGTGTACTTCATTCTGTTCCAGATTAAATGGACTCTTCCACTTGATCTGACCCTCAAGGTGTGGAGAGAACATAACTAATGTCGAATGCAATTTGAAAGCTGGAGAGTATGTTTGGGCAACAAAGATCCACTGAAATATGTATTAATGGCATCTCTACAATGCATTGCGTAATTATTTTGTAGCGAATTAGTTAAAGTGTAGGACGTTAAATTATTGTAAGAAAAAAACAGATATGTGTTTATACTGCATGTAGAAAACCAAAATATTGCTAATTATTTTTGAAAACACATAAATCAGTACTTTTAGATCGTTAAATGGTCATTAAAATCTAGACAAGATGTGATGTGCATGAATGATTTGACTGGAAGTTGCTATGCATGATGGGATTATAACAGAACACATATTACATTAGTCATTTTTTCAACGCGACAATAACAAAAAGACAGATGGTGCTTCTTTTATCTTTCTAGTAGCGGTTTAGGAACGATAACAGAACAATTTCGATTTTATTCAAAGTACTGATATGAGGCTGAATCACTATTTATTATTGGTGCCAATTAATACAAATCCCATAATAGTGATATTGTTTTGAGTTTTAAGGAGACAATTTAATGTCCCAGACAGCCTCGCCAAAGAAGAATGCATATTAGGGTACTTTATGAGTACTTTAATATGCATTCTTTAAAAGGTTAAACAAATGTAAATATTTACATTAGGAAGAAGCTGCAGTTCGCCACCTACTCCTTTGTCCAACAAAGCTCGCCACTGATTGGTTGACTGAACTGCTGGAGTTGACTGGCAATAAGCCTATTCTATGTCAGGAGATCTGTTTCAAACATATCTCCTGCATGGCAAATACCTTAGGTGTGAAAGGTGGTACTCAATAAGCACTCCAAACCTCTCCCCAATAGTTTGGCATACAATTTCTTTGTTGTAATATTGGTATTCTGTGCACCTCCTACATCTATGTAGATTATGTAGAATCCCCCCATGCATTTGCAAGAGGGGCACCACATATATTTAAAGGGACCTCACAGCTATGGTATGCATTTTAGAGCATACAATGGTTGAAGTGTCCCTTTAACAATGCAACTGCAACATTAACTGCAACTTGTTTTTTTATAAAAATACAGCATTTTATCTACAATCACCAGTGCATTTGTGTGTCTGGTAATCATCTAGATCCTACCTGAATCTGAGCAATCTGGAACTTACAGGACAGTAGTATGTGTGAACTGTGGAGGTACATCCCTGTAGGCCTAACCATGGAGCATAGCAAGGTATCTGCAGGGCTGGATACAAACATAGGGGCAAGGCAGACAGGGGTCAGCAACAGATGAGCAGTACAGACAAGTAAACTGCAGGGCAAAGAAACAAATCCTTAAGTCAAAAATGTAAAAAAGCCAGGAAGGATTCGGCAGCCAGGGGTGGGTGGAAATAGGGACTAGGAAATGGAGTAGGACTCAGGGGCCGGCATAAGGGCAGTGGAACAAACTGCTTGGTTACAGTGGCAAGCACCAATGACAACTGAGCACCTTACTGATGGTGTCAGGATCATAAATATTATCCCAGTTGGCATATGGCATGATCCTGCCAAATCTGGGTGCAGGGCCTTTAAGAGAAGCTACATGAGGAAAAATTGCTGATTCCAACATTGTGTTAATAATATCTGACAGAGCCTCTGTACAATAAATGGATTTACCAAGTTTTATCTAGATGTGCTGATGTTTAGTAGGAAAAGTGTAATCCTAAAATTCCATGAGCACCTCCAATGAGATCTCCAGGTGAGCAGATATCATAGGAATATTGTAACAGCTAGAAACAAATGCACCTTTGTACAATGATATACACTATATGGACAAAAGTATTGGGACATCTGACTACTACACCAACAAAGATCAAAGACTTTATGACAATGGGGTCAGAATTTATGACATCCCATTCTAAATACATAGACATTAATATCTAGTTAACACCCCACTGAAGCTATAACAGCTTAGATTCTTCTGGGAAGGCTTTCCACAAGATTTTGGAGTGTCTCCGTGGGGCTCTGTGAAGTTCTTCCACACCAAACACATCCAACCATGTCTTTATGGAAAGAGTGGAAGCTGTTATAGCAGCGTATTTAGAATGTCCCTGTTAGTGTAATGGTAAGATGTTCCAATATTTTTGTCCATATGGTGTATAATTTACTTTACAATAATTGTTTAAAGTTGTAGTAATGCCCATATTTGTTCTATATTTTTTCTGCAAAACAAACAGTGCTTGATACATTGATGCCTTTAACTGAGCTAATGGATCAGTATTCTAGTCAGAAACACTACTTGGTTAGTCTATCAGACACAACTGCCCTCCAGACAGGCAGCTTACTTTGTGTGCCTGTGGGATGACATTTACACCCACAGTCATTGAGAACAAGCATTTGAGTGCCTAGAATGCTTTCTCCCCTAGGGCCTGGATTCAGAAATTCTAAGTAGTCACAGGCGGAAGTGATATAATTACCTTTAATGAATAGTCAGGTCAAAACAAAGCGAAGCCGGGGTTTTTTGCCTTCTTTTGGATCAACAGCAACAAATTATCAGATATAGGAAAGGCTGAACTTGATGGACGCATGTCTTTTTTCAGCCTATGTAACTATGTAACTATGTAACAATTCCTTTAACATTTTTGTTTGCTTTTTGGTTTCGTTAGACTTTCTCATACTGTAGTATGTCTTCTTTATTAGCTCTAATTTGTAAACATGATAGTGAAAATAAATGTACCAAGGTTATTACAGAATGTTATTCAACAGAGACTTTGCACTACAAGCAGTCATTTTACATCAACTTAATTTTTAGTAATTCAAGACAGCATGCCACCATTGGAGGGTTGACTTTAAGATAACAGCCACATCCCCGCAGCATTGCAGGGGACCTGGATCCTCCTCTCTGGCAGCCGGTGAACGTATGTGCGATGTGCTCCTCTCCGCAGCACTGGCATAACATGACCTTCCAGTGCTCCATCATAGAAGGCCCAGCAGAAGTGCTGGCAGCAGCTGAGGTTGTCTGCGCTTTTGCGCAGAAATTCACTTTTCACACTGCCATAGGCGAGGATTCCCCACAGCGCTGCAGGGAACCTCGATCATCCTCCCTGGCAGTGCTCAGTCAGAGAAGCCCCATCGGAACAAACAGGCAGCAGAGGTTGTCTACCGTCCACCGGCTGCCCCCACTAGACACCAGAATTCCATGAAAAATTAACATTTAACTTATAATGACCTTGTGTACAGTAAATCACTAGCCTTTGTAGAGCAGTGGTTCCCAAATCAGTCCTGAAGATACACCAAAGTTTTTTTTTTAACTAAATCCCGAACTGTTAATGTGTTGAGGGCAGGATTGGGAACCACTGCTGCAGAGTGACATAGAATCTAGTAAATATTTTTTCCATAAAACCCATCCGACTTATTTACTAAGCGCCATAAATATTAAGCCTTGCCATTTAATGTTATATACAGTAAGGGGATTTAATACAGTAAAGGAATTGAAACATACATGGGATAGGCATATGGCTGTCATGAATTTAAGATGAGACCAAAGACTGATGACGGGTTAAATGCAGCAGCTACGGAATAGAGTAATTACAGGTCCTATGCATACTCTTTAATATTTTCTTCATCCTAGAGAGATATTTCTAGGAGTTTCATTATTTGTTTTCAATTTTGTTTCTTTATGTGTCACTTACTTTTAATGTGAATTATTAAAAGTTACATTTCAGATTACTTTTCATTACTGGTTTTATTACATTCTTTAGATTTAATTTCAAGTAATAAGCTGTTGGCAGTGTGAACCACACATTTGTTCCTGGAAAAAAGGTTTCCAGGATAACATAAAATGCATATTTAAAGATAGCACAATTAAAGTTTGATTCTCAAATAAAAGATTATAGTCCTTGTAGGACATCCCTCAGTAGGTGAAAAGGTAAGATTTCACACAGTTTGCTGCTATGCGTTCTTGAGTACCCTGTGTTATTTTGTAGCATGAGAAGCATGTGTCACAGTGTAATAGACAGGGACTAGTTTGGATCTCTCTCGTGGCATTAGAGAGAACATTGCAGGCATTTTAGCAGCTGTAATGTTGTCACTACTTACTCCTGAAATAGATAGTTATGGTGTGAAATTCAGTATAGGAGTGACAGACCTGCAGGGGTTTCCATGAAATGCTGTTCAATGTAAAATCGCTCTGTCTACTTCTGTTGGTTGTTTCAGCCTCAGCACAGCATCCAGAACCAAGTTAACAGCACATTCCCAGATGCTAATTAAATGTGTAGATTCTAGGCTATAATGGGGTCAGGATAGGTGCTTTGAAATATACATTTCAAGTGCTTTGTATTCCAAGCATACAAAAAGGTGTAATTATATACCCTTTAGATGAGTTGTTTTTCAATTGTATTCCTGAAACCATTTTAATGTATCAGAAGAGCCTAGACTTCATTTATAGGATTGGGGAGAATGAACAGTGAAGTGGAGGTGTCACTATCCTAATGTTAAAAACCAGAACAATTGTCTTCTTAACTACTCCCAGAGATATGGATTAGGACTTTGAGATTATTGGGACAAAACCAACATCCCTTCGTTAGTGAACAGACCACAATATGGAATGGTTTTAATAACTACTCACATCCAAGGATTAAGATTCTTAAATCATAATAAAGAATAGATGAGGTGGAGGAGGATCATCACTATAGACCTACAAGGAGGCCAAACATCTTGAGATGAGACTAAAGTCAGTGTCTAAAATGTATGCAGCGTGCTAAAACATGGGAAACAAAATTAAATTTAGGAAATACAGCACATGGAATTGGATAGTATTAAACAAGGCATTGAACACGGTGCCAGTACTTGCTAAAGGTACATCAGTCATCAGAAGTGGTTTTTGTGCCTATCTACAAAGTCCCATTGTAGATTTGGGCCTCTACATCAGCCAGTGCAAGAAGCACTGTGTTCCTGTTGTACAGGCAAATATGTAAATTACACAGCAGCAAGTAAGCAGCAAGTGGGGGCCCTTTGCGAGCTGGAGCAACTTCCCCTTTTGCCCTAATGTTAATCTGCCCTTGCTAGCCAACTCAAACAGCCACCTCCGTAGGTACAGTGTTTTCATTCTATATATCAAATGGAACGTAAAAGTTATGTAAATTTGTAACTAAGGCCAAACTTAAAAGATCTCTTTCTTTGCTTAAACAGTGCTGCTCTAATGCCTCGATGTTGAGGCATTCAGCAACACCAAGATCGGCATCAGGGGCCATGTCTGGCCCCCCCCCGGGGTGTCAACATCCTCCATACACTGTATGGTGGCGGACACTCATTTTAAAAGAGTTTAGAAAGCGATCACGATTGGAAAAAAGTGCACTTCCCAAATGTGGCCTTTTAGCCACCAGGTAAACCCATGCATAGGGGTATCACTGTACTCAAGAGATGTTGCTGAACACATATTGGGTATTGTTTGGCAGTGACATATACCGGGAGCTATAAATTCATACCTGAAGTACAATTTGTGTGAAAATACAAAAAATATTACTACCACAAACTTTGGCAAAGGCTGGTGGTAGAATTTGTGCATGGGAAGGGTTAAAATACCAGCATTTGAAATACTTTGGGGTGTCTAGTTGTCAAAAATATATGGTTTGATGGGGTTTGCATTGGACGGCTTCAAAGATACCCAAAATAGCACATGGGGCAGAATGATGAGGTTTGAAAAAAAATGGTTTTGAAATAGCAAAACCCTACTTGTACTTATTGCCCAATAACTTGCAAAAAAAAACATTGTGTATTTCTAAACTAATTTCTAAACAGGATAAATAGTAGAATCTATTTAGCAAGTTTTTTATTAGCTTTTTTAGATGAGTAAAAGATTTTTCAAATACAGGTGAGGAAAAACAGGTGGAGCGTTTCATCATTTATTTTATCTATAGGAAATTAAATTATATGGTCAAAAAGATAGTATCTAAAGAAAACCCTTTTTGTCCTGAAAAAAAAACAATGCATAATTGTGTGGGTACTCTAAATAGGAGAGGAGAAAATTACAGCTAAACACGAGCACTGCAAAAGGTACACAAAGGGTACAAAAAATAAAAAAAACAGCCTGGTCCTTAAGGGGTTAAACATGTGAGTGTAAATAGTATTTAATCTCAAATATAATACGGGTTTAGTAGATGCATTTGGTTCCCCAATTTAACAGACCATAGTCAGATATCCTGTTTTTCATTTATGATCTCTTAAGGAACACAGAGGGGACCAAGACTGCACTTAGGTTGTGCCTGGGACTAATACTATAATATTATAGTATATAGTACTATATCCATCGATCAGCCATAACATTATGACCACTGACAGGTGAAGTGAATAACACAGATAATCTTGTTATCATGTACCTGTCACTGGGTGGAATATATTAGACAGCAAGTGAACATTTCATCATCAAAGTTCATGTATTAGATGCAAGAAAAATAGGCCTATGGATTTGAGCGACTTTGACTAAGACCAAATTGTGATGGCTAGATGAGTGGGTCAGAGCATCTCCAAAACTGCAGGTCTTCTGGGTTGTTTCCGGTCTGCAGTGGTCCAAGGAAGGAAAAGCGGTGAACTGGTGAAGGGGTCATTGGCGGCAAAGGTTATCCCGTGTAGTCAAATCCACTGGACAAGATACTGTAGCTCAAATTGCTGAAAAAGTTAATGCTGGCTCTGATAGACATTTTTTACAAGTAAATGGTACTGCTTGCGATCAAAAATAAATAATGAAATGACAAGTATTCCAATGCGTTTTACGGTAAAGGATTCATTTATAGAGAGCAGCCTTTCTTTCCCCTACTAATATCGCTTTAATTTGTTCTGAATTACTTTGTCATTAAAAAGTTAAATACTACCATCTGGTGGCTAAAAAATGTTTGATACATGAAGTCTCATTTTATAATTAAGGAAGAGTTTTTTACAAATAGGTATCTAAAGTAATATATTAAATAAGGTTTATAAACTAGTTAACTTGGCCTGCAACTAGTGAACATAACAACCATAATTCCAGAATAAAGCAGATGTAGGAGAAGTCATAATTATTTACTGGCATAACAAAATATAAACCCTGTAGGTCATTTGGCTTGTGGGAAATTGATTTTTTTTGTTTTCTCATAGCAATTTTGTTTTTACCAACCACTACAGGGCATCCAACATGCGGCCCGCGGCGCCTTGAGCTGCGGCCTGCGTGAGATCGGCAGCCAGGGCAACCGGGATCACAAGAGCCCTGCTGCTTACCTGGAGGAGGGTCTTTTGTACTGCACAGAGGAAGCGGAACCCAGCAGAGTCACGTGAATGTACGTGACATGACATGACTCTGCTCCAGTCCTGCTTCCTCTGTGCAGTACAAGAGAACCTGCTGAAGTCTGTGAGCGGCATCTAGAGAGCTGCAGTGCAGGTAAGGGGGTGGGGGAGGGTGTTTGAATGAGTATGCGTGATTGAGGGAATTAATCTGTGAATGAATGAATGAGTATATGAATGAATTAGTGTGTGTGTGATAGCATGGATGTGTAAGTGGGGGGGGCATGGTACAGGGTGGCAGTAAGTAATGTGCAGACCCCATACTGCTGGCAGCATCAATACACAAGGGGGCAGCTAGCCAGGTTTCAGCATGTACTGGCTGACTTGGCATGATAGGAGTGTGATTGCTAACAGCAATCACAGTCCCATCATGCCTAGGTTCCAGCATTTACTGGTTGCCTGGGTATCATAGGAGTGTGATTGCTGTTAGCAATCTCACTCCTATCATGCCAAGTCATATTGCTGATATTTTTTTTGTCCAATTGTGGTGTGTTACTTACTTTTAATAAAAGTGTGGTTAACACACCAAAATTGGACAAAAAATACAATAACAATATTAATTTATATATGATTGTTGACAGCAATCACACTCCTATCATGCCCAGCCAACCAGTACATGCTGGAATCTGGGTATGCCTGAGATTGCTGTTAATCATAATATATATATATTAACATTATAAAATTTATTGTACAATTTTGGTTTTTAACTTACTTTTATTATAGTGTGGGATTTTTTAATTATTTTTAAAGGTGTTGCGGGGTTGCTTTCGGCTAAGTGAACCCCGAATTTCCGGTTTGGGTCAAGAATTTTGGTGCATTCCCTAGAATAAATAGAACTATTTCATTTTTACTTATCCAGAATCCTGAGTTTGTAGTCACAAAACTCATCCACTCCTGGGAAGATTGGCAACTGTCTTGAATGTTTTCCATTTTTTAATACGCTTTCTCACCGTAGATTGATGGACTTTAAATTGTTTCAAAATGGCTTTATAAGCCTTCCCAGATTAATAGACAGCAACAATTGCTTCTCTAAGATTATTGCAGATTTCTTTCCTCCTTGGCATTGTGTCAACACATACCTGAATGCTCCAGACCAGCAAACCTCTGAAACTCTGGCTTTTATAGAGGTTGTTACACATTCCTATAGAAGCAGTAAGGGTGTACATAGTTTTTCCACACATGGCTTCTCCATTATTTTTGTTGAATAAATCATGCCACTGTATTCTTCATCTCAGATTGAGTTTACCTAATTTTTAGACATGGTAAGGAACAGATTGTTATTGTTATTATGTACTGATATGTAGAACCATAGATTTCAAAGAGGAAGCATCTTCTTTTTCACATGACTGTATAATATGAAAGCAGATATTGTATAGCATACCCGCCAATGTTTCAGGTATCCAAATAAGGGCACCTGCTGGTGGGGGTGTTGCTATGTACAGTACTAAGAATGGAAATGATGGATACGGGATTACTTATAACACACTCTGATCATGCGTGGGTATGATAAGTTAACGGAACAAAATAATGAGAAAAATAAGTTGGATTATACTTCCTAAGTGTCCCTGATTAGATTGATGTCCTGGAAGCTTAAAATGCTTGATTGATATGAGTCTTCTGTAGCCTTAAGTCACAATAATGTGCATAGAAACAGGTTGTCATGTACCTGGTCAGCGTACCTTGTGTCATGGGCCTCATAACGAGTCACCAGTCAGGTAAAGGCAGATATCCATGAGAGGCCCTTGCTGCCGTCCCACATGTCATGCACATATGTATACAGCGTGGATTCTGCAGTTAGGTGATTTTAAGTGATTGATGGAGAAAGACTTCCCACAAACAAAGCATGTTTAGCCTCTCCAGGTGCACAGGTGTTGTCGGGGACTGGGTCCATACAGACTACTCATGACCCAGAGCACCCAAAGAGGTGTTCAGGAGTTATTGCGCAGTAGCGGAGTTGAACAGGGCCTGGTGCAGGGCGACTGAACTCTCCCAGGTGGGCATCTAGGGTTGTGCAGCCACATACCAGGGCCCTGACATAGCAGCGGATGTTGTCCAGAGCAAAACAAAGTGATATCCTGCAGGCACCCTGGAGCAGGCATGAGACATTGCAATACAGACGAATGTGCAGGATGCTGCAGGCTGGGAGTAGGGAAGCTAAGCAGAGTACAGGAGAAACATAGCAAGCAAGGGGGATAGAGCGAGCAAGGGGCACAGAGCAGGGAACAGGGAGACCGAGCAAGAAACATAGCCAGACAAGACATACATGATACAGGACAAGACAAAGGACAGGGAACGAGGAACACAATGGATGGAGTGAAGAGCCTGGATCCTCGGACACTGCTCCTTTAAGCAAGGATAGGATATCTTAACTGGGACTGAGGAAAGAGGAACCGAAATCCTCAGAAGATTCAGGGAAAAAAGGGCAAAGGCACATAAAAGACTGACACACCAAAATACAGGACTAGCCTAGGACTATATGATAACAACTGGAGATTTAGTCACATCTTATGGCCATAACATCTTAGCCCACCACTACGCCAAAGTACTCCAATATTTCGGTGGGTCCTAACTCTAAACCCTGCCTGCTCGTGTCCTCGCAGGGAGCGAGGTTCGTGGGTGCCGCGGTTGCAGGAACGCCGAGGTGGGGGGCGGTGCTGCAGCATGCTGCTCCGAAACCACCTCCCTCTGCAGTCCGTGGGGAAAGAGACAGAGGGGGCTGGACGGAGGCTTTTTATACAGGAGGGGCGGTGCTCCCAGCACCGGCTCCCTCACTGAACTGTATGAGGGGTTGTACTGTGGGCGGGTCTGTAGGCGTGACGTCACGCCTGAGATCCCTATAAACACCTGAACACCATCATGTCAGTGCTCAGATATTCTGAGACGCTCAGTGCATCAGAGAGTGTCTTCAGTTCTGTGCTCCTGTTCCTATTGTGACCTAGTTACCTTGCCTGTTTGATTGTTTCCTGAACTTGACCTTCCTGAACTTGACCTCGGATTACCTACTGACAGTGGCGACTCTAGAAACAATATATAGGGGGGGCACACAAGATACCACAGTCAAACTGGGGGGGCATTCATAATTTCCAAAAGTAATGTGCTATGGAATTATACTTTTGTTATTGGGCTAAAATAATACTTGGTCATTCAACACGGGAAGCCTGAAGCCACAATTGAGTGCGACTAATCCTTGAAATAAATATTATAACACAATAAATAACTTTTCCACTAAATGATTTCAGGGCCTTGAACGTTTTGTCGTTTTGAACGTTTTGTCCCCTGAAGTCACTACAACTTCAGGAGGGCACACATTCCAACACAGGCTCTGTCACACCGACACCCCGACACACACATCAGGACAGGCTCTGCCACACCGACAACCAAACACACACACCAGGACAGGCTCTGTCACACAGACACACA
>VKOC01000001.1:45455634-45465657 GCA_009364415.1 Spea multiplicata
CGAACAAAACTTTAGTAAGCCAATTTCACATGGAGTTTTTAAGTATTTTAAACTCTGCTTATTTCAGACATGCAAGAAATTCACGAATCTGGTGAGAACCAATGTATTTTTTGTTTTATTTAGTTTTTATTTAGTTTTTTATTTTTTGGCAATAATACCTCCAGCAATACCAAATGGTATGGTTATTTAGGGCCAAGGTCAACCACAAACAGCTATATGGAAAGGAGTTTTGCCTTCTTGGCATACTTAGCAAACAGGTTCATAAATTACAGGTTATGACCATTAGTCACTACGGTCATTTTAATAAAAAGAAAGTCAACAGTGAGAAAAGGGTATTATTTCCCTCAAGAGTTTGTTGTCTAGCCCTTTATTTAGTGTTGAGGTGATCTATCTGTTGACTAATGTAGAAATGTATCTATTCATGGATCACTCAATGGCATAGGTTGCCAGTAAAAAACGATGCCACTGGTTTGAAAACACTACTCTGGTAGTTTAAATCTGGGGACTTGTGTTTAGTCCCAAGCTGATATCCTATGCTCTTCTTAGTTTAGTTCTTTCGAACCCATATCTTCCATCATCAGTAATTGGGAGTTTTTCCATCTGTATGTACAACTTTGTATTTAGGAATAAGCACTGTCAGTTCTTCTTTTAAGATGTGTGACAATGACAAACTGCTACAAAATCTATGAGCATTTCTAGCTATTAAATAGAAACAGGAAACCTCCACATTGCAGAATAATGATACATTATTACACTTATCTACTTGTACATTCTGTCTATCACATATTATTGTGGCACATCCATTTATTTTCTTTTCATTTGTCCTTAGTCACTCAGTTTAGTGAACTTATTGACCTCCTCAATTCTGTATGTTGTATTTCTTCACAAGCTAAAGATTTCCCTGTTGTACTTCACAAGGTCTCAAGAAACACACCGAGGAAGAGGAAGACAGAGAGATTTATGAGAGTGATTCGGAAGGCTGTGTTTGCTTGCTGACATTTGGATTCATCCATCGTCTCATTTCATGCAGTGTGATAGCACGGCAGCCTTTAAGATCCACAAGAAACAATTTTCATTAATCACAAGTCCAAATGTATTGTGTCAATGAAGGTTCTGACTCAGTACTCCTTATCCCTGCCTTCTACCTTCCAATAGCTATCTGTTTCTATGCTGATAAGAGCTTATTAACAAAAGGTTTATTTTAAGGAGACATATGTCCTGCTTATATCACATGCATTTTCTTTAATTTCTATTTTTGGGGGGATTCTTCAGAAATATTTTGCTAGAGAGGATTTATGTATTTTTGTAGATAATTTGAAAAATATTCATAAATGTATTTACTATGATGTTTACGGTTCCTCTACATATCAAGAACTATTTGTAACTAATGTGTAACAATAGAATATGGGTGCTGGTTTAGGTCTGTGGGGGTAATGTCCCTGCCAAGATTCCCAAAACAAACCTTTATTGCCTCTTTTAGGTACATGTTTGTGGAATAGAGATTGCGTGAAATGGTTATATTTACAGGTATTTCTTAACAGAGCTTCACCAGGCCACATACATGTCTCATGCATTGCACTAGCAGTTTCAGCGCATGCTGAATTAAATATAAACTGTTGTCACACACAGCTGTTGAAGTTAGGGAAAACTAACAAGGTTCTAGCAGGGACAGTACACTGCTCCCTTCTTCCTTCCCAAGCAATTGAAGAGTACTTAACATTCACATTTTAATTTGCAGGCCTGTCTTCAGATATGAAGGATTGAGGATTTACCGAAGCACACAATGTTAATGGAGGTTTTTTTTCAGTGTTTTGCAAATTAAGTGCCATTAAAATGAAGATGAGAAAAAAAAATCCAACCCGAATCTGCATGAATCATGTTCAGTACAATTTTAGCAAGACGGTCAGTGCTTTATTCAAATGAAAATTGCTTATTGGATGCACACACTTCAAGGTACTATAACGTTATAAATGTACATCTATACAACATGTGCACACTGAAAAGAAGCAAGGTCTTAGAAAAGGAATCCTCACCCAACCAAATGATCTGATAACATATTGGCTCAAACTATGTGTGGCAGGCTACTGGATGCATAAAAGTTGTTCTTGTAACTAGTACCACTAGGAAAACCAACGATTCCGAAGATTCCTAAAATATATTGATGCTGATCTGTTGGGAGGGTGATGTTCATGCTTCAGAACATTGAAGATTTGACACAGATCTTCCCTGGGTTTTCCCTCTGCTACTACTGTCTAATCTAAAGTCTGGTGTTCACATATTGTATACTTATGCAGAGGCCAATAGTGAGTATGATATATATATTATAATTATATATATATATGCAAGGGCGGTACTAAAAAAAAATCTTAGGGATGAGGGGCCTTATTATGGCAACATGAGTCACTTGCTCTGCATAATTTGCTAGCCATTTTACTGGGACTAAAGTGACCCCAATTAACTATTTATGCTTAGAAATCGCTTATATATTGTCATTCCTGATGCCCAGATGTTTTGCTAATATTGTTGTTTACATAATATCTAACGTTATTGTGCAAATAGTTTTTAAAAGGCACAAAAATAACATGTTAGACTTTGCAAGATCCATTTTACGTTCATCTTAAAAAACAAAAGCAACAACCTACATAATTTCCATGAAAAGTATAGATTTATAGATTTAAACCTTGTAAGACCCCACCACTTGTTTGAAGGTATCAAGTCGGCAAATCTAACATCACCTTGTTGTTAATTCCATATCATTATACTCCTTTATATACTTTTTCTGTGCTATAGCTATGTTTTATGTGTGAGAAGTACAGTAGAGGATACTATGTTTTTTTTATTAAAAATATTTACTACTTAGTCTTAAGAGACATCTTAAATTTACCTTAGCCAAAAGTACAGAAGGCCACTAGCTTAGCATTTTCATTTTCATTGATTATTAGAAATTGGTCACTTTAATAGAAAAGGGGTTCCTGCCCACTAAAAATGCACAGTAAATATCAGTGTTATTTTACCTATATGCAGTGAAGCATGGGTGTCATGTAAAGCGCTTCCTGGCTTAATCATCTTTTAAGAACTGCTATAGAATGCTGAGGCACTCATGTAATCCTCTTACAGAAAGGATTAAAATAGAACTAAATCATGTAACCAGCTATCTCCTTAATCTCTTTTTATTGCGCTGCATGGAAATGGGTTACTGGTCATATCCAGGTGATGAATTCCCAATGTGTGGCATCAAGGAGTATTGAAATAGGACACAGTATGTCACAGGTGTTAATAAATTAGACATGCGTAAGAAAAGAAGATCAACCTAAAATAGCAATTCAGGGGGAATAGTAGAAGGTTTAGGCACTTTTCAATGAAGAGTTGAATGCCTCTGTCTCTTACTTTCTTTTGTATTCCCTCATTCTACTGAACAACTCTCACTCTTCTTATTAGGTTACATCTGTTTCCATTTTCAAAGTAAAATACAAATGATCA
The DNA here is from genome assembly GCA_009364415.1 of Spea multiplicata. NCBI lineage: Eukaryota > Metazoa > Chordata > Amphibia > Anura > Pelobatidae > Spea > Spea multiplicata. Next base: position 45,459,115 of record VKOC01000001.1, read on the forward strand.
TCCATTATTGAGATATTGCCCTTACTGAACCAGAAGAAAATGAACAACCCATTTCTATAAGATAAAAATGATTCTCTAAAAGAACAATGTGGAATCTCTACTATACCTTTTCCCAGAAAAGGACATGCAAGTCCAATGGTACTGGACAAACATCTGATTTATAGTACTTGACAGACATCCAGCCAATGGTACTGGGCAGACAGTAGACCTCAGCTAGTTACTAGCTAGCTAAAATACTTGGAACAAATGCATGCCATTAAAGGTAAATATAATTCGAACAAATGGGGATGATAGTAGCACTACTGTTGATTCTACAACACATCAGGGATTGGAGAAGTTTGGAGATTAACATGTTTTTGAAAATATGCAAACCGTGATACCTCTGCTCCTGGCTTTCAGATCTCTAGTTAAGGCAGATGCTCTATCACAGATCTCAGCTGTTTCATAAATGGGGTGTTGCCATCTCAGTACCCATATAAAGTGCCAACTTGTCACCATAGTTGCTGCCATGAAACATTAGCTACATGTGACCTTGTGTATTTTGTTAAATTACCACCAGACTGTAAGCTCCTATATATATCCCCTGTGCTCCCAGGGCAAGGTGCCTGAAGACAACCCCTGAGCCAAGTGTGACATTACCTGCCTGGACTGTGCGCTGTCTGTGGGAGGTGTTTAGGCTGATCAGACTAGACCAGTAAGTTATAGCCAGAGAAGGCTCAGGCTGGGAGCTAGGATTTTCTTTTATGAATTTGTTTTAGGTGTTTGATTTGTGCACTAGCAAATAAACAGTACAGATTGCTCCAAAACGCTGTTCCTGGGACCTTTTTGCCCTAGAGGACCGAGCTTAGATCCATACACATGACATTTATGGCCCCAAGCTAACACAGTTAGTCACTATATATATATATATACTAGTGTAAGAAATGTTTGGAATGGAATCATAGCCAGCCCTTATTCCATGCTAGCCTTTAGTTTCCCCTAACAGACACGTTTAGTATTTCAATGCAATCACTGCTAATCATTGAAGCTTCCAATCCAGCCCATTCACCCTGTACCTGTCTGGTCATTGAAAAATGTTTTATAGCTAATGGCTGAAACTTTTCAGTACCCCATGCCTTGGATTCCTTTTTCTAGTGATGTCCAACATTTACATTCTATGTAATAGCAGGTCAGTCTGTGAATTTGAGCAAAGTGTTTGCAGTGCAACGGGAGAAGAGGTAATTAGGTTCCTAGGTGAAGCCAAGAGTGCTAATGCAGCAGCCACCCTGAATATTAAACAGCCATCTTCTGCCAGCATTTAATTTGATGTAGGTCACAGATGAGTGTGCATGAAACAGCAGCCTTCAAGAAACTCAGAAAGCTATTATTTAGTGCAGTGAGAAGCAGACATTGGGCATCTCTGCATCTCACAACACATTAAACACTCCACTGTTGAATGAGCTGAGTGTATTGCAGACAAGTCTTTTTTTCTTTTTGAGAGGGGTAACTGGTTTTTCAACACCCTCTACCCACACAGCTACGCAAGCACTCCCTCACACACATAACCAACCATTGGGTCAGTTCACAAAACTCTCACATTTATAACAGTTCTCTTCTGAACATTTTACTTCATGGTGCATTTCTAAACTAGGGCTTTGCATTATTATTCTAAAACTTAATAATGACCAGGAATGTGTTTGTTGATGTACAATAAAATATAGAATTGACTGAAACGTGTAGGTTTTAATTAACTGTTTTAATTAAGAAAGAATATTTCTCATCTTCTTACCATATAAAAATACACTGTTATTATGTTACCGTAAGGATAGTGTTAAGGAAGAGGTAGCGTTTTACTCGCCATAAATTCACATGTAATATCACAGATTATATTACCCCCTCCAGTTTGCCAGATGACACAGCATAATGGGTATGTATTGCTGTAAATTGCTTCTAAATCTGGTGTCCCCTGAGGACACTGCTGGTGTGTTGCCTTTTGTGGAAACCTTTGATAAACCAAGATTGAAGAAGTAATCCAAAACTGCAATCAAGAGAACTGGGGAGCTTTTCTGAAATTACTTTGCAGGAAGACAGACTTGTATGGCACAAGATAATGCAAGCATGTTCTCCAATCTCATTTGTAACCACCTATTAGTCCATACCTTGTAAAATGCCTTTTGTCTCCTGGTATCACAAATTCCAAATCATTCATACAAGAACAAAGGCTTCTTGATGTTCTCCTGTATGGGAGCCGTATGCTTATATCTCACCTCAACTTATGTTTATCAAAGAACTTATTTAGCAGCAAAAACTTTAATAATTCCAGTTTAGCACATCATTTTTAGTGGTACAAAAAATAGTGAACTATGCCTGCTAACTGTAAAAGCTAGACACGCAGAAATTGAACAACGCAAAAGGCTGTCATGTTAGGGGTCTAGTAAACAACTAAAGAGCTTGATGAATCCTTGGTCACTCTTGGCCTAAACTAAAACTTTAGCATAACAGTCCCCTGTGATTATGAAGTTTAGTGTTGGCTATTGATAAGCGAGGTACTTCACCAGAACTGCAAGAAGCGTTTTCACTGCAGTATTAACTCACCATCTATGAAAAATGTACAATATATTCTTCTTTTGCAGATTTTACCAATATTTATATTAAAAATGTGTAAATTGCAACCAGGGTCGGATTAACCAATGGGTTACATGGAACAATTGCTTCAAGGCCTTGGTGTGGTGGGGGCCCTCAAGGGATCCAGGGACAGGGACAAGCAGTGCTTCCTCTCTCAGGAGGGCCCCAGACCCCATGGCTAATAACCTTAGTACCTTGTGAGATCTGTGCAAGAGCTCTACTGGTTCTTGCTCTCCTCTAAGGAGCTGTCTACCAGGAAATACCATGGAATGACACACTAGGCTACACTAGGCTTTTTTTTAATGAAACTATGTTAAACTATGTAAAAACAAAAAAATGATACGGGTTGAACAATACATACACAGGGAAAAACTGCGATTTTAATCCCCTCAACCCCTTGAAAAATTGTTGTCCCTCTCCAACCTCGCACATGTTTGATCAATTCATGTTCTAAAAACCTGTCTCTTCGTAGAAAATGTTTTTTTGTTTTCTATGTTATGTTGCATTAAACAAATACACTTTATATAATTTATCCATCTACCTACCAAGTACCTCTGCTTAAAGATTGTGTTCTAGAACATTTGTTGCATATGGTTGCAAGTATAAGGTTAAAAAATAGAGCTAATTTACAATCTAGGGTTTTTTTTTAGATTTATTAGGTTTTATTTGTTTTGTGAAAAACATCAGGGCATGAGAAAAGAGGGGACCCTTTTTTGTATAATGCTCCAGGGCCCCAAGCTACTTAATCTGGCCTTAATTGCAGCTGTCACTCTATAAATAAGTGCTTTATTACATAATTTAACTTTCTAGGTCATTTCTTACCACCACAAAATCATGCACAGAAGTTAGATTTTTGTTAAAGTGCTGTAAATATATATTCTTACCGTATGTGTGTGTTTGTATGTATTGTAATGGAAAAATATTTCAGCTGTAAAAATCTGCTGCACAGTTCTGAGGGGGGGGGGGGACGTCAGTAATGGAATATCACATGGGCAAGCTGACAGCCCGAAGCTGCTTTGGCTTGTAAATGAGTTGTGGGGAATGGAAGCAGGGAGAGCAGTAGGCTGGAACCAGGAGGTGACAGGGATGTGAGAGTGTGTGAAGGGAGAAAAGCATACTGAAGCCAGCGAGAGTACAGACTGCTGTGTTATGGGATTATTTTGTAAGGACTCCAAGTCACACTAGTATTAGGAAGAAGCAATAAGCAGCAACAGCCAGCCACTTCCCATGGAAGCAATGATATTAGGGGGACCCATGCAGTCACATCTGTGGGAAGACTCTGGACTGGAATAAAACGCTTAAAGCTACATAATCAAGAGCAATGATCTGTTATATTTTTACATAGAGCTGTTTTTGTTTTTTTTGGTCTAGAAATTGCCCCACGTTGGCTTCAAGAAAATGAGGGTTACATTGCGTTGAGAATGAGCAAAATTGAGCATGTGTATCAGAGATGAAGGCACACAGAAGCTAATGCTTACAATTCTCCCACTGTGACTACATCTCGTTGACGGTATATTTATTCCATCAACATGTACTGCTCTCCACAGGAGAGGAAGTGTATCTTGGAATTTGAAAAGATACAACACAATACAACCAAATGAATATTATCTATGATGCATAAATTCAGTTCAGAGGGAGCAGGGGGAAATTTAATAAGAGCCTTTAGAGCCTTGTGGGATCTAGGAAAATAAACCAAACCCATTTGTTTGACGCAGCGAATGCGTACAGCCAAATCACTGAAGCCGAGACAGTCAGTAGTACATAGCAGAAAAACATAATTTGAATGTATTGTGTCTGCCATACAGAGGACATGTATTGGCATAATAAGGAAAAGCTGCTATGGGCCAGATTAGAACGATGGGATTTCTTCTTAGAGCCATTAACATTGACTGTGGTGGTCCTTTTGTGTATGTAATCTCTATGTATATAAATAAGTGACAAATGAGGCATTTGAATTGCAGAAATCACATTATGTATGTTTTCCCCATTCTGCTTTGATGTTCTATTAGATTAATTTAGTGAAAATTAATAGATTTGGTTTCTGGAATGTTAAGATTTAAATGGTACATTCAGCAGAGACAGAAAGCTATGTTTTTGAAGGCCACCATTTGTGCTGGCCTTGCTGGGTGATGTTGATGCCCCAGATAGTGGCCCACCTCCCTTACGAAAAATTACTACAGTTTTTCCTGAAGTAATAGTGCAGTTTTTTGGACATGAAAAAACTAAAATACTGCACTTTTACTGCAGTATTACTGCACATTTACTGCAATTTTACTGCAGTATTACTGCACATTTACTGCATGTTTACATCATTATATTGCAAACCTACAGTTGTACTTCAATGTACTGTAGCCTTATTGCATTTGTACTTCTTACAAAAATAACTGCAGTAAAACTGCAGTACAGTGAAGTACAAATGCAGTAATACTGCAGTAAATGTGCAGTAATACTGCAGTAAACCTGCAGTATTGCAGTTTTTTCATGTCCAAAAAACTGCAATATTACTTCAGAAAAAACTGCAGTAATTTTTCATAAGGGCTGGTCCATGGTGTCCCTCTCCTAAAACAAGGGTGTTTACGGAAACACAGAGACTCCATTTGTGGGGTGCGAGTAGGAGGTCCCACTGACATAAGCCATTTTTTAAGGGAAGTGGGCAGGGAGTGGGGTGTTCCTCAAAGCGTCTCCCATGACTCGCCAGAGAAGCACTGCTTAACCTGGAGTGTCTGGAAGAAACTTGGAGTATGAACGTGACTAGTGCCATGGGTCAGCATGAACAACTGGGAGCACATGCTTGGATGTGTTTTGAAATAGTTTTGTATGATAGAAGAGCAGGTGGGAGGAGTGTTGGTTATTTTTGCACACCTAACCTAATAATGTGCGTTATTGTAAACTGGCTCTTGAAAACTAGAGAAACCGACATACAAATAAGCTCAAAGCAGGCTTTACAGTAGGACCACAGTTACAACCAGATTACTAATACTAGTTACCCAGTGTAACGGGTTCACCAAGAGAGCCGTACTAACTCCCAGAGATCACCCAGTATCCTCCTGTTGTCCTTGGTAAACAGGTACATGTAGACAACACAACCTTTAATCCCCTGACAGCAATCCTATTAATGGGATTAATTAAACAATAAAGTTCATACCTATGCTATTTTTGTTTGAAAACCAGGCTGGAGCCATCTCTGAGTACCTTGGGGTAGAGGACTACACTGTTAGGTGGGTCCTGCGGGTCCCGCGGGACCCGCCAAAAAACTGGCGGGCGGTCTTGCTGGGGCTGCGGGCGGGAGCGGGCGGTCAGGCACTGTACCTGCGAGTCCCGGTAAACCCGCGCAGTCCCGCAAGGCTGCCTTCTTGCTGCTCCCTTACAGTGTCTCCAAGTGTTACCTCTTCCGTCGGGTTGCCGGCAGGGACGCCGAGACGCAGCCCGCGCAGTCGGCTCCCTGGATACCGTTATTATTTTTTATTTTCTGTTCCTGTGTTTCACCTACTCTATACTCTCGGTGGTGAACGGCTTGTATCTCCTGTGCCTTGGTGGCAGTGCGTCCTCTCTCCACCAGGAGGCCCTGATTTTGCAGCGCGGTTCCAGAACCCGTACCTCGATCGTGACACCAAGCTTGCTCCGCCCAGGAACAAAACGGAGTCACGTGATGAGACGTCACTTCCTGTGACTCCACCTTGTTCCTGGGTGGAACAAGAAAAGAGACGCCGTGAGGGAACAACTCGAGGGCAGCCGCGCGGGACTGCACAGGAAATCAGGTAAGGAGGCGGGCATGATTGGCCACAAATGTGGCAGGAGCGGGCGGGATTGGCCACAAATGTGGCGGGAGCGGGCGGGAGCAGAACACCCACATTGCGGGAGCGGGATTAAAAGCCGCGGGAGCGGGTTTAAAAAAGTAGTCCCGCGCAGGGCTGTACCTTGGGGCCCCGAATGACAGGT
>VKOC01000001.1:45465757-45475789 GCA_009364415.1 Spea multiplicata
GATCACATGCACGTAATTGAGGGGGGTGGCTGCTTCTGATCGCTGGGAACACCCAGCGGTCAGTAGCAGCCGCCCCCTCGCGATCCCAGCGTTCAAAGCGACGCTGGATCGCGTAAAGGCAGTGACGTACCTGGTACGTCCCGGTCTGCCGGTGACCCGTGACCCGGAAGTACCAGGTACGTCCCGGTCTTGAAAGGGTTAAACTACCAGAGTAGTGTTTTCAAACCAGTGGCATCGTTTTTTACTGGCAACCTATGCCATTGAGTGATCCATTAATAGATACATTTCTACATTAGTCAACAGATAGATCACCTCAACACTAAATAAAGGGCTAGACAACAAACTCTTGAGGTAAATAATACCTTTTTCTCACGGTTGACTTTCTTTTTATTAAAATGACCATAGTGACTAATGGTCATAACCTGTAATTTATGAACCTGTTTGCTAAGTATGCCAAGAAGGCAAAAATCCTTTCCATATAGCTGTTTGTGGTTGACCTGGGCCCTAAATAACCATACTATTTGGTATTGCTGGAGGTATTATTGCCAAAAAATAAAAAACTAAATAAAAACTAAATAAAACAAAAAATACATTGGTTCTCACCAGATTCGTGAATTTCTTGCATGTCTGAAATAAGCAGAGTTTAAAATACTTAAAAACTCCATGTGAAATTGGCTTACTAAAGTTTTGTTCGACTGGCGGAAAAAAGACAATTTATATTACAGAGGGAAAGATAATACACAAATTCCCACAATTCCTTATTTTAAAACAATGTTACATTCAAAAAAGCTGACCTTTAGAAAAAACAGTTCAGGCTCATTACAGATACTGATTGCTACTTTTTAGCTTGATGTTCTGCTTGTCACAGGAACTGGTTCCTAGTACCCCGATGACTGTAAAATTAATTGTATGTGAAAAACTTCCCTATTTTTTGACAATGGTAGATAAATATGATTAAGGCCAATATGAGTTCTATTTCTATGAGATTCTCATTTCAGGTTATAATAATATCTGCTGAAAAAAACTAATGAAGCACTCAAAGTTCTTCATTGCACATCTAAACTGGCTTTTCAGTAAACATGAGGAAGGGGGGAGGGGAGGGCGGCTCTGATTTACACATATTGGGCCACTTACTGAAACCTTTTTGTGTTCTACTTGGATTCCATATTGAGGTGCCTAGAGTAAGGACTTATGACAGAATGTGCATCCTTTCTGTGTTCCTTTATTTGACTTTTATGCATTCCAACTGCTTTTCTTTCCTTGGACCACTTTTGATAGGTAGTGACCACTGCAGACCGGGAACACAGCTCTGACCCAGTCATGTAGCCATCTGTCAAGGTTGCTCAGATCCCTACGCTTGCACATTTTTCCTGCTTCTAACACATCAACTTTGAGGATGACGTGTTCACTTGGTGCCTAATATATCCCACCCACCGACAGGTGCCATGATAACAAGATTATCAGTGTTATTCACGTCACCAGTCTGTGGTCATAATGTTATGGCTGATCGGGGTAATTTCCACTATCAATTTCCACTCAGATTGTGCACTCTTTACCCCAAAAATTGTTCTCTGCATTGATGTGTGTCACCAAATTTCAAATAGCCTTCCTCTGGGCCCATCCATAAGAAGAGCATATGTCTCCTTTAACACAATAAATTACATGGGCTGGTGATCACACTTATTGCTGTGTGTGGGAAATGTTATGCGGTGTTGCCAAATCAGCATATCTAGAGCACAAAGAATAGAAATAAGTATCCCAGAGTGGTACTGAATTTGTGTTCTCAAGATTAATATTTCTCATTAATTCACCCATCTCTTACAACATAAACAATATTATTGATGTGTGTAGACACACTACTGAATCCTCTGGCAAGAAAATCTTATACGTATAAGCTGGGCATATATGTTTATCTTGTGAGATATTTTGTAACGCCTCCCAGCATCCAGTCCGACCTCCTCTTCAAAGAATATTTACCTAGTTTGGCTGCTCATTATAAAAGGGTTTTACAAGTGCAGAAAATCTGATCCCTTGGAAGAGGAAAATGTGTGTAAAAAGTGGATACGCAGCAAGTTTGCTAAATGTGACACAGTTTATCCAGCGTGTGAGTAATGGAGCAGTCAGCATTTGACTTTCTGCAGTGCGGAGATAAATTGAGGTGATATATTAAAAGTGCTGGCCATGGGAATTGCAAACGAGCCTATCCAATGTCAGGCATGGGAAGAGAAGGCCCAGGGAGAGGAGGGAATATGGGCACTCCGCTTACCAGTTCAAAATCTGTTTTGTACTACATATTAAGTGTCACAGCTCTAGAAATGTAAAAAAAAATAAAAAATAACATCTACTTTGGAAAATGACTCATGGCTTACTGCACATAATAAAATATTTTTAGTAGGTTATAAAATGCCAGATTTTATCTTAAAACTTTTGTCTCTCCCTCTCCCCATTGCTCCTTCTCACCTCCCTCTCTGCTCCCTGTTTAACTCTGTTCTCTCTATCTCTCGGCCCTCCCCATTACCGTTTTCTCTGTTCTCTTTCATCTCTCTCTTTGCTGCATCCCTCTATCTCACCCTTCTCTCTCACTCTCTACTCTCTTTCACCCCTCATTCTCTCCCCTTCTATCTGGTTTCTCTCTCCTCTCCCTTCCCTCTCTCCCTCTCCTCCTTCTCTGTCATTCTCCCATTTCTCTCTTCCCCTTCTCTCTATGTCTATCAAGTACACAATGATTGGATAAAGTGTTGTCCAAAACGTTGGCATGCTGAAAGATTTCCCTTTCCTGGAAGTAAGGGGCCTGGCACAACCCACTGGCATAACTTTTTCCTGTCTCCTCGTAGCGGTTCAAAATTGTTTAGAAAGGGCCCTTCCAACCTGGACTGCAGCGCGGGCGGCCAGAGGAAAAGCTGCAGGAGGGGTGAGAGGTAAGCAGGGTGTGGGAGGTGGGATATATGTATATATGTATGGATGTGTACTTGTTTGTGTGTATTTTTGAGCATGCATGTGTACTTGTGTGTGAGCATGCATGCATACTTGTGTGTGTGAGCATGCATACGCAGTTCTGTGTGTGTGTGTTTGACCATTCATGTGTAATTGTGTATGTGTGTGTGAGCATGGATGTGTAATACCTTTATCCCTCCTCCAACAAAATGCCCAAAAAAAAAGTTATTTATTTCTGCTGGAGGGGCAAGTAACCAATTGACCAAATTGTGCTACCATATCAATCCACCAAACCACCCTAAGAACAGAGTGAATTGTGTTAATATTAAAGAAACAAACATATTCATCCACTTATATCCATGTATAAAACGATTTTCACTTCCTGTCCCTATTTCTCCTATTAAGTTTTTTCCCCTTTAGGAAAAAGATAAAGATAATCAAATGTAATTAGCAATGTAGGATATGCCCCTCATGGGACTGCAGTAAACTGGGACCTAATACTTGCCATTATATAAAGAAACAATATGATTTGATTGCATTGAATTTGAATATTTTGATTGAAAATTATGATTCAGGTTACTATAAGGACCTCATAAGGGATATAATCCAGGCTGATACTCTTTTGTAGCCTTTAGATCAATGAACATTTATCTTTAAGGTAGGTTTTAATTTGAAGGTCACATCATATATCCCAGACCTGATATTTGGCACTTTCTACTTGTAGTGGTTAAGAAACTACAACGGAAAAAATAGCAAACAAAGACAAAAAAATATAAGCTCTCCTTCTTGCATGAAGTGCGAGATGCAGCGCTACTAGCGTATGGTCTAAATAAAGTAATCTTACGGGACATAGGGTAGTAGCGTTTACGTCCACTGGCGTAGCATTTGGTAGCCTTCGCAAAACAAAATTAAACATTTAGCTCAAATATTTTAGCTAAATATCAACCGACGCACTTATTTTCACTAGTAAATATTTTAGCCATTTATATTTGCAGTTCCATAGGACTGTAAAATATAATATTGTGAGGTATTTTCTACCATGTAAAGAACCATTTTGCTTCCTGTGGAATGGCCCCTTGGGTATAGAACATACTTACCAATATTTGCCAAGCTATTTCACACTGACAATAACCACACAGAGGTCATTCAGTGTATTCTAAGTGCACCTACTACACGTGTGTCCCGTCATTCCCAATTCCTCCTAGACTTGTTAAGTCTATTTTCTGCTGCTAGTATATTGAATCTGGTCTCACTCTGACTCAATCCCTTCTCCATTTTTTTGTCTTCATGTCTCCAGTTCAGAATTTCACGTGACAAACAATTACCGCTTCTACACAATCACTATAACCTCTTGTCAAAAGTTAAACAAGCTAAGTTGTCACTCAGAGCTCTATGCTGGCAGTTTACCTATTAATTGGAGCGGAAGCTGAATGTTAACAAGGTTTTTCTATAGCATGGTGATCAGTTTGATGCTATGTAGATCACATTGTTATATTCTTTTAAAAAAAACAAAAAAACAAAACAGGATGCCAGCATAAAATACATAAGCACTGTCACAATGTTTTATGGAACACCAATCTTCTCTTAACAATAACAGTTAAAACATGGTTTGCTTTTAGATGTACGTAGACAATTTAACATTGTAATATGGGCTAATTTATTATGAATTTCAATAACATTATAATTATTTAATCAGAAAGGAAAAATAATTTTTTTTGGAACACAACAGCATTTAAGGTTGTTTTTTTTATGTAAACTGTGTTTTTACCCTTTGCAATCTTTGGAAAACTGATTGGCTTATATCAGTGGCAGGGATTTTGCATTTTGCATTTTTATTTTAATAATTGTAACAATGTGTATGGGATGAACACTGATACAAACAAACAAATGGAATTTGCTATATTTTTTAGTTACAATAACTCCATGGTTGCACTTCTTCAGAATAGAGTGACAGTGTCCCTTTAAGACACTCTGCTATATATATATCAATAATTGTTTTCCAAATATTGTTGTTTTTGTGCAGTTTGTACCTTGTTCTTGCCTCTTCTGACATGAAACCTTTGTTCTTTAGACTCGATAATACAAATGAGTATCTTATGAAATAATATTGCAGTCCCAGTGTGCCAGGCATTCTTTAGTAATGTGTTCTTAGCGTGAAATATTCAATGGTTAGCGACATACAAACAATTCATAGCAGGAAGGCTGCATTTATAAAATGACCCCTTCCTAGAGGTCACTAGCTAAATGAATTGGCCTACAAACATTGTGGTTAAACACAATTGACTACAGTGTATGGAATGTGGTTAGTACTTGGATATGAATACAGAAAAAAAATAAAGTAAAAAATTGTAAGTATCATTAAAGGTTCTTGATGTTTTGGTGATAAATATGTGGTTACAGAGAAGGAAACATACTGCATTTTGCCAATGCAATCTGGGATTGTACTGAAGCCTTCTGTCACTTTCATTGGCTTGGCATGTCAATTTAACCTTTTTTTTATATTCATTGCCCTACTTGGCGGGGATCCTAAGATTCTACTTACGGATGTTGATGGTGTTCTTATGGCAGTGTTCCATTCCCACACATCTGTTTGTCTTGCAAAAGAAGCAGCAACTGATTGACATTTGTGACTCTGACAAAAAGAGTATGTTTCCCCAATAGTTGGCAGTCTTACTCTGCCATGATGTAACTTTTCTATTGGAAAATGAACCTTAAAGAATGTCAACGCAGAAGAGAAGTGAAATATGCATTCCCTAATGGTAGATGACAGCCGTAATGGCGATGAGACTGCTTTTGAAATTGACTGTTTTTAACATTGTCTCTTCTGACATTTTCCTTATTTGTATGTTTTATCATATTGAAAAGCAGATGAAAAGGAAGATGGAAAAAAAAACTTCACACCCAGGCTTCCCAATTATAGGCGGCTTTAAGGCCAGCTAAAAGAAGAAGCCTTTCGTTTTTCTGCAAGAAAAGAATATTTTATATGCTTAAGTAAGAAAGGTTTATAAAATAATCAGGTTCCGCTGTGCTTTATCCAACCATAATGAGCCCTTCTCTATAGAGTGAATTATATTCCGCTCATAGAGATTCCTCCCAGAAGTCATTTCAAGTCCACACTGCACAGAGCAGATAAATCTTGCAACTTGACTAACCACAAGGCATAGAAAAGTCATCCCTCACTAAAAATGTCAATGTCAAGTCGATTTCCTGAAACATGTCTATTTATTTCAGGTTCCCCGTCGTTGTTCCAGAAAAAATGGGATCTAAAATCTCATTACTTTTATTGTTTAAAACTAGCAGTACAGGGTCAGGAGGTAATGGCACAAGGTGATAGTTCTTCCCCTAGAATATTTAATCTAGTATGGCTTTGACATAAGGTCAGTCTGGCTGCCCCTTGTGACTTTAATCTGACAACTTCAGTGTTCAGGAAATGAATATGCAATTTCATACTGTAATTTTCATTATCAAAACAATTTGACAGGTTTCAGGATATGGAACTAATCATTGTTGGATATGTAAATAAAACTGTAAGGAACTCAGAAAAGGATATTTAGATCTATGTACAGTATGTCAGCTAATGAAGGTTATGCCGGTTATATTAGCTTGTCAAAACATGTTAGTGTTGTAAGTTATGCTTACATATTTAAAGTGGCAGATGAAATTGCTAGATTTTTTCATTAAAGGCTTGCTATTAAATCTCTTTGCACAAAAATGCAGATTTTCAATGTGTGTTACGTACATAAGAAATGAATGCTGCACATACCCATCATGAGCTGGCATGAAGCAAAGCACTTCTAAGCAGGGGCTCTACAAGAACAGGTAATGTGCTTGACTCATGTGGACCCTGCCACACCTGAAAACCTAAACCTCGAGGGCTTACTTACCTTTCTTATTCCTTCATTTTTATTTGTACTTACATTGTCGTATGAAGTGAGTGTGATTATAACTGAACCTTACCAACTCCCAATTTACCAATCTGCTTGATAACTAAACAGCCTAAGTGGCTATTTAGAATCTAGAATTGAAGCCATGATTATACAAATTCTGTCAGTTTGTTTTTTAAATAACTATTAACTGAAATATAGATATATATACTGATATACATCAGTATGTAACAACAAAGGGCCAGACCTCTACGTTCTAATAAAAAAAAATGTAATCAGCAGATCTGAACAATGCTGGGTATAATTACCTATTTCCAGTTTTGGCATCCACCATTATTGTGATGGGAATGTCATAAGGGTATAGGCATTTTTTCAAGTAAGTATTGGGACCCACCAATTCATCAATGAAAAAGGCTCCAAAATATCACAATGCAAAGCTTAGCCTAGAAAGTGCTCATTCAAAACTGCATGGCAAACAGTAACTAGCTGAAAACTCAACCACTCCCTCTAAGTTTGCATATAAGCCGACCATGTCAGGAAATTACTGATAAATGTTTAGGTATGAGGTACCCAGTGTCCATATCAATGGAGGGATATCAATGGAGGGATATCTCGTCCCAAAATCTATTCCATCTGTAGGCAAGTCAAAGAAAAAGCAATTTTGTTAGTGACCCCTGAGATATGAACATCCTTGACTAAAGGCAGTAAATTACACAACAAAGAAATCACCAGATGTGGTTGATGGCATGCACTACACTTATGTTATCATAGAAATGAAGAATTTGACAGTCCCATCTAGTCTATCCATTTTTCCGAATACAATGACTATGACAATGACTAACCCTCTAGTTTAACATTATGACTTCTTGACTTCTTGTTCTAACATTTGAAATAATGAAATAAAATAAACCTCCCTCCTGTAGTATGTTAAATCATTTAAGTGTTTCTATCACATCCCCTCATCATATAATGACATGAACATAGCATACTGAAACTGACCCTCTAACCTTTAAGCAACAATACGAAAGAGTTCTAAAAATGTATATGGTCAAGTCAACCTTAGCTCACTCCACTCCTTAAGCCAAGTTCCTGCAAGCCAAGCATAATTGGTCACGCAATGTAACCATGCAAACCTGAACCAACAACTCCGTCCTCAAGGATTCGTATTGTAGTCTCTCAGAAAAGATTCTTATATACCATATGTACTGAAAACAATTGAATGAACTGATGTGATCTGGGGATGTGACGATCAGACTCCTTGGAGATGATGGGGGCCCTGGTCATTGTGGAACAATGAACAGCTGCCCCTTTTCTGCTTCCATATTATGTAGATGGTGGCACAACGTTAAGTGATTTGCCCCAGCATGCCTTCAAAAGCCTTGATAGTCCATAGTAAAGGATTGCGCTAATTATTGCAGTGTAAAAGAAGGCATGTGGCTGTAGAGTTACTTTAAATATGGAGCCCCCTTGACCATTCCTTGTCTAGAGGAATGGGTTGCCTGGTCCCCTTTTGAAGTCATGTAGCCCGTTTTATATGCATATGCAGGGGGTCACTAGAAATCATGTTACAATTATTAATCTAGTTTGTCTAGATGATTTTATTTTTCACAAGGCTATCATTGGTGTGAGCTGCCCATCAATTCTCAAATTCTATGAGACATATCAAAACTAAACCACACCAATAAATTCTCCAAAGAAGTGAGCATTTTTTAAGTTTTCATTTTAGTGAAAGATTCAGCCACTTGGAAAAAATACACTACGTTGAGAATGTAAGGCTGAGTAATAACCTTTGCTACAGTGCATTATCATAATGCATATTTTCTGCCACATGCAGGAACATTATACCTCTCATATGTCAGGCATCATCAAATATAGATGACTATGCACACTGATTTCTGGATTATATTACATCTATGATCTGAATCCAGATGGAAATTATTACTGTTTGCTTTCGTAACATTACACAGATGAATATACTAATGTATGTGTTGTTGCTCTCCAGGACAAATGTATAAAACAGCTAATTTTAAAAATAAATAGAATCATACAATTTAGGCACACATAAAACTTATACCTGTACTTCATTTTGACCACAAGCACTGTCACCGATATGTCACATGAACGTCAACAAAGAATTATCTGTTTGCTAATAGCTAAATCAGATTTGGTGGCGACAAAATAGATTGCCATGGCCTGATAACTTTTGGATTGCCTAGACCAACAAATTACTAGAGTGGAGACAACCACTACCAGGAATACCAAAGTCCTATGACTAGAATCCTCTGCTCCTGCGGCGGTCGTGGATGACCGCAGCTGGCATGTAGTTCCCAGTAGTGCACATGTGCAAGCTACTCAGCTAGATTTAAAGGACAAAGTTTGTTTCTATATTTAGGGACACACTCAGTATTAATTTCTAGATGTCTTCTCCTATATGTATCGTCACTTACCTTGTAGCCCTTGTACATGCAAACGTTATCTATAGAGTCTGGGTGTTATTCCTTGGAATTGTCTTGTCCTGAGTGTTGCACCATTTTCCAGTTTCTTGCTTTGTCTTGTCATACTGTAACATGGTCATGTGATCCTAAACCGTGTACCAGACCTTGCCTTGCCTTCCGTTCTTGCCTTATCCCTTTGTACTAATGTTTCAAATCCAACTCAAAATACATAATATACCGGACTACGTGGATTGCCTCATGTCATGATTACGCGCGCAATGACGCTACAAGTCTACGAAGCTCGTGTTATAACGTGCACGATGATGCTACACATCCACGCCACTCGTGAGGTTCTTTTCTGAGGTTTCCTCTGAGTATTTTCATCTTCTTGTTTTGGTTATTCCTGTGTCTACCGTGTACCTGTCATGAACCGGGGAAGCAGGTCTAGTAGGAGCCCAGGTGCAGGGGATACGAGGGGCTCTGTCTGTACCCCACGATGCATGATGGCTTGGGGTCGGTACAGACAGGCGTCGGAAAGAAACCACAGACAGGAGATGCAGATTAAGAGTTGTATTAGATACGATGGTACAATAATATATATACAAGGCAAGTCACACGGCAGGAAGCCCTCTTGCGGGGCACACGGCAGATAAGCCCTCTTGCGGGGCACACGGCAGATAAGCCCTCTTGCGGGGCACACGGCAGATAAGCCCTCTTGCGGGGCACACGGCAGATAAGCCCTCTTGCGGGGCACACGGCAGATAAGCCCTCTTGCGGGG
>VKOC01000001.1:45493119-45505721 GCA_009364415.1 Spea multiplicata
CTGGTGTTGGCCATACATGAATAAATGCAATGTATCTATATGTATAAATCTGTTATCATTATTTACAAATATGCATTGAAATATTGTGGATTATCCCCAAAGGAACAAGGATGTTTTTAATTTAGCTCATCATCTGTTGCTATAACTAACACCTAAAAGTCATTCACAGGCCATAATTACCAGCTGTTCATTTTACCAAATCCTTAAATCCTCCAACATATGTTAGTATATCCAATATCTACATTCGTTAGCAGCTTATGGACTTTCCCGAATCAGTGACATACTGTAAGGCCAAATCAGAGCCATGTTAAAGTGAGACGTTCATACTCGTCATGCAAACTCAAAATTTGTATAGCTGTCATATTTGATAATGGCTCATGGATGATTTGTGTGCTTTAAATGTAATCAGAACCTGTTTGGTTGCAAACTTAAAAACCTTTTCCATACAGTTCTTATTCAATTTAAAGTGCGCTGCTTAATTGACAACGAAGGATCCTTAATTTAAACAGAGTCAGTTTTGAGTCTGTTCAGTTAATGATACTTTTTTTCCACATTGCAATGGACACGCAACACAGCGTTATCATATGAAACCATGCTTATCGTATTCAAGTTTTCTGCATAACAAGAATGTAGCAATTAATAAGCCAGGATATATTGTGCTTGTGCAACAAGAGGGACCTGGGGTATGGTCATTTAGTTTTATGATTCTGTTTAATTTGGATTTTTCCAATCCCCAGCTTATTTTCCCACAGGCCAGACTTAATAATCAAGATCCATGCTCCGTGCTTTGTACTCTAATTAAGGACACTGCTTAATTAGAAAGCCTAGCTGGTGCCAAATAACTAAATCAATAACAAATCCAATGGAGGGAAGAGAGGCATAAGATAACTTTTTTGTACAGAAATCAACTCTAAGCAATATTTAGTGAAGCCCATGTGAAGAAGCCCCCAGTGTTTTTTCATGTAACATCTAATATACGGCATAGTCAGGGTTCTAAGAGCTACTGTGCTTTGGACAACAAAAATATTCTAATAATTAGATCTAAACGCAAGAGGGATTTGGGAATAAGCAATTTAACTGACAGCGCATATCTGTCCAGGCTACATACAAGGAAAAACATGCAGGGCAAGTGTTTAGGTAGGGAGCTGGGGAATGGTTGACATTGTTAAACGCTGTAGAAGTCTTGGGCTCTGCCAGCATTTTTTATTATAGTTAAGAACCGCAGTTTGTTTGGCGCAGTGGCCTCCTTGCTAGTTTTGCTACATCAACAAATATTTTGTAAAACCCATGATTCAAATATTTGCACTTTGGTGCATAGACACAGAAACGTGTGTTTTTTATGTACACAAAACAGGTATAAAATATTGACTAAAACGGTATTTACTCTTCCCTTATTTCATTAATTTTTTGTTGTCCAAATTCTGTGTTTTTTTAACTAAAACTTCCACAACTAACCGCGTCTCAGCTTTGAATAACCCACCTTACTTTTTCTTCTGCCTTCTTTCCTTCCCCAAATTTAAGCAAAAGGCGTGAAATAAATATGGAAATTGTGCAAGTACTTGTAACAGCGACAAGACTAAATTTTGTTGGCTAACCTGCTTAGTTCATATAATAGCATTGCATCTTTTATTGAAATTTCTGTACTACTAAAACATTGTGACTTCTGTGACACATCTGCTACACTTAGCTCCATTGTTTCATGATTTAACAAAATAAGGATGAAACCAGTTAAGTCAGGTGAATGTTTCATCAGCTCTGAATTCTTTGAATAAAATTAATGCTCATAACTTTTTAACCAAAAACATTACAAAAGTCGTGTCATCTCTGCAAATCCTGACAATTGGAAGTGACTAGCATTAGACCTTTCAATAATCGAATTCACATTTTTGGAAATTTATAGACAAGACATTATGCCCAATAACATTTTGGTACCTTTATTACCTTTAAAAAGCACCATTTTCATGTCGCTTTCTGTTTAACCTAGTATTATTTAACATGGAAATGAAGAACAAGGAAATGGTTTTTTTGACAGTTTATGAAATAATGCTATGTATAAAACATTGGTTAAACTGACAATCTTTATTATCCAGAGCCCTGCTTATATAATACTTACAAAGCTCAAAATAACTGTTATTTTTCATTAATGATATGGTTTCACTAAAGTTGTCTACATTCCAGCATAATAGATAAGCAAAATAGATAATGTACGTCTGTATTTAATTGTGAGCCTGGTGCCAAAAGACACCATAGTTTTCCTGAGTTAATATTCACGGATGCAATAAGCTTTTAAATGTGCATCACCAGTAAATCCAACACAATACACGGTTACCATTTTGTTTCCCTGTTGTATTTGTATTCAATGCCAAAGTCTATTATAGAAGAGTAGAACACTGTAACTTCTTCTGATGTTGCCAAGTTGTAAGTAAGCCAATAAAGGTATTATTAAAATCTTGCAAGCAACTAGCCAATAAAGGTATCATTGTTTACCAAAATTCCTCTTTTTCTTTCTATGGCTAACATGGCAAACTTCTATACATCAAAGTCATAAAGAGTCAGAGTGTATTCCAAAGAATGAAGTTGTGGCCCACATCATACTACCTACTTTTTAGGTCGATAGTCAGGAATGGACCTGTCCAAAGAGATCCTGTCACTGAGTTGTGCATTATAACCATATTCTTCATATTTAGTCTCTGATTCATGGCTGTCATCTCTCAAGGTTGCAGCCATTCCTCCTTGTCCAATCCCTCCTGGACCTTCCACAAGCCCCATCGGCTTAGCTAATCCTAAAAGAAAAAAAAATGTTAACCATATTACAACCTGTGTTATACTTACACATTTTAATATTAAACAACAAAAATACCCCTGTCTTCTTCAATGACACAATAAACAACAATGGTGTCAAACAACAGTGCGTGAGATTAAGTCAAATTAAGTAAATTGTATGCAATGTCAGTATGTCATTCAAGTTATTTGTCTGTGTTCTTCCAGTGTGCTGATGTTTGCCTTTCCAATAACAAGATTCTAAAATGCAGGAGCGTGAAAATTTTGAAATGTGATAATTGTTTTTACGAAAGGTTGTGCTGCTTATCAAGGCTTTCAGAGGGTTTATTATTCTAATGGGAAACAGTGGAAAAATCCACTTTGCTTAATGCTTTATCACCAGCCCTGCAGGGCCAGTAATTAATGGATGTGTGCATGTGCTGGTGGCATCAAATGCTCTATTGTAATGTTATTTTAGCCCCATCAGTATTAATGATTATAACCGCACTCAAACACTAAATACACGGTGGCTCCTAAATGCCCTACTCACACTCACTCAGTACACCTGAATTTGTATGTACTAAATAATACATGGTGTGTTAAGTCAAGGGCAACACACACAAGATTGCAGTCGCCAGCCACAGTCTCAAAGTACATTTGCTTCAACATTATATTTTTAAAATAGATACTCTAGTCCCTCATGTTTTATCTTTTTAATGGAAGTTGAAATTTATCAAATGTAAATTTGAGCATTTGTTTTTGAGGAGTTAGAAAATTAGAAACTTATTTTTTCTGAGCATGCACAGTAGCATGTAAGCTCAACTGATATATGTGAGCTCAATTGTTGAACTCTAAAATAAATGCACTTGCTGAATTGCACAGGCTAAAATGCACCTGAAATGATCATCAATGTGCATTTAATAACACACACGTTAATTGTCATATGCTAAATCTAGTAAATCCACTATTCAGACATGCAGTGGTTGTCCTGTCACTGAGGGATTGCATTATGTGTCAATAAATTCACCGTTCCTACCAGGCAGCTGGTAAATATGGAGCGTGTTTGTTTCCTGCAGCCATATTTCCATTCTATGAATTGTTGGTTTACGCACCAGAATTTGCATCTGCCTCCAAATCACTGCTCACAACCAAGCAAGTGATGGAACAACATCATCTCTTTAAAGCAGCAGGCAGGTTTAATGAGACTTTTAAAAAATCTACTCTGAGAATAAATATAGTATATTTCACAGTATAAGTGAATAATTCATATACAGTAGTAGCTATTTCTTTCACGTGTCACAGGAGCCTCTTGCAAGCAACTGCAGATAATCACCCCTTTCATTTTTTTGTATAACGTCTAGAACAGGGAAACAATGTTTGCAGAAGGGCTTTTAGAAATATTGTTACAATTGTTTGCTTGCATCAGGAAAAAGGTCTCTTTGAGGTGTCCTTTTGATATATAAGTATAGGGATTTTCAGATATTTTTCAGACATGGTTAGCCAACCCAAACATAGTTACCCCTCATCTGACACATCATACATTGTACTTAACAGATACATAATTTCTTAAATAGGACAAAGGATGTTCCAAATTTTTAGTGTGCCACCACCTCATAGAGCTGCACAGGACCAGTGGACCATCCGTAGGGTCTATAGGTGCTTTCATGTGAGGCAATGCAATTTCAAAAGATGATCATCATGGATGGTTCTTTCTTAGTGAGGCTATGTTGAACTTCAATATCCAAGCCTTTCACTGTATTTGGTGTTACTTTAGTAAGGATGAGTGGGAGCTCCTACCTTAATTATACTGGAATTTTGGTATCTGTTCTGCATACATTACGCTCAAAAACCTGCTCCAATATATATCTTTTTTTAAACTTGACTGATGTTGTGACTGCAATTTTCTGTTTATTTTCATGATCCCTACTATTAGTGGCACCCTTCTATACTACTGAGGAACTAATTCTGCAGAGATCTGACACCATATTTACAATGGGGGGATGCTAGAGAAATAGAGAAAAATAGTTGGGGGCATATTCTGTCATATATCAGACTACGGCACATAGTACCAAATTATAGGGTGTCAGCACTGCAGGGGCGGATTGGGAATAATGAGGTGGTCATACCTTGGAAATCTCTGGGTTTCACCAGGAGAGTCTGGGTGAAGCACCACTCCTCTGAGCCTCCGGGTCAGCGAGAGGAAACTCTGGGTCATGGGAGCGGTGTTGCAGAATCACCCACTGACTTCAGCGGGACAACCTACCCGCATCCTGCAAGGGGGTTCTCCGTGTAGCCAGAGCGTTCCCAGGTATGGAGGTGGCCTGTCACCTTAAGGCTGGCCGCCCCCATATGACATAAGTATGGCCAAAGGCTGGATATGAAAGGCTACATATTACGTTTTTATGCTCACACAGCGTGCGGCGGTGCATATTGAACTGGTGGCCACTTTGAAGTACCTAGAAAAGAGTATGGAGTGCTCTCGGCCAGCAGCCCACTAGACATGTGCCAGATTTCCATTCCAGGACTGCAAGATCGCATGTATACCTAGGGTGCCACAGCTTTAGGATATATATTAAGATAGCCAAGATAGAAACTGTTATTCAAGAGAAAAAACTAATTTCATTGCTTACCTATGAAAAAAATGTGTATGATTAAAGGAGAGATTATGCAACTATGTAAATAGAGATTTACTAAGTATAGCCACTGACAACAGTGGAACTATATATATTATAATATATGATACAGCAATAGATCTGCAGTGCTGATTTTTCTGATTCATTTTATGGCAAGGGGTAAAGGATATTTTTGTAATTTAGCAATTTAAGTTAAAAATCATAAAATCCATTGAGTCCAACCCTGCTGTTACTCCACATTCAACAGATTCTTAGCTGTGCCTCAAAAGGGGGAAAAGTTTGTTCCTGATCACAAAATTTTAATCTGATTTCTCACTGGAACAAAATTCTATAACTAATTATGTCCTAATTAATCTTTATATCCCTGAATCTTTACATTTGCTAAAACAATATCCATAAATTGAATGCTGAATAGCACAACCTTTGTAAGTAATAAATTCTAATTTTTTTGTGGTCTTGCTGTTCAGATACAAGTTCAGCCGTTAGATAAAAACTCCCTCCTCAAGTCTCAGCGTAGGACCTTTTATTCTTATTTTAAGTATTTGTATGATATCCAGTCTAATTTCTTCTAGTGTAAACAAAATGTCTAGCCTTTCTTCATAAGGTATTCTATTCCCCTTTTTATTTTGTTGGCCCACATCTGTACCATTTGTTAGGCTCAATAATGTTCTTTTTAAAAACAGGTGCCCTGTAATGCACTTCAATTCATGTCAAGTTGGAGGTCTTACCACTGACTTAGTAGTAAAATTAAATAAAATTACATTTCCTCCTTGTGAGACAATAACCCTTTTCACATGACAGTATTATACTGGCTTTTACTGCCACTACCTGACATTGAACACAGTTGTCAAATTTATTGTCAGGGTGTGTCCTTATAATCCAGATAGTGATTGATGTGTTTCAATCCTTGGCATGCATGAGATTGTTCATTTGTGTGAAAGCAAAGGCTAAACTTCACAGCCGGTAGATTAGTGCTTTGGCATCTTAGAAAACCATACCTGGTTGTATGTGGTTCTGCATTATATACAATCCAGGCCATATAAACAGTCTTAATCTCAAGGGTAATACACTTTGCTCTTCACTCGCAGCCGAAGTCACAAAAGTTACATGTGATTTAACACCCTGCTAGGATGTGTCATCATTTTGATAAAATACAACTTAACACCATACCTCGATTTTTTTGGGACTCTTTTGAAGCAATAACAATCTGCCTTTGCAATCTTTTTATAGTGTTTGAATCAGCAATATACCATAGCCGAGTCGTAACGAAATGAATACAGTAATTTACACTTGCTTGCAAGAAACTGTTACAATCGATCAACGAAATCTGAGTTGTTTCCTGTTACCTTCTAGTTGTATCAATTTATGTCATTTATCTCCATTGGACTCATTGAGTGCAAAATCTGTAGCACTACTTAAGTGTTTTGAAGTTAGCATTACAATTAATGAAGTGTAACTCCTTTACAATGATATGAATGTTATACCAGTTTCTTCGAAATCCTGGCGGTGTCCACCATACATCTCTGTAAGTAGAGGAAGTCGAAGCAGCCTTGAATATTTAGGAAACTGGCAGCTTATCTTTTCTTGGCATGCTGCCTCTTTCCTTAACCCCAGCCCAGATGTGCCATAATCCTCTACAAAGGCAAAAGATCCACTGTCTTATTGCTTCATTATGCCCTCTATTATTTAGCTCGCCTCACAGTCGCAACTTATTATTATTCAGATAATCAGTACTGGCTGGACCAGCTATTTTTTTCCCTTTTGCTTTCTTCTTGCTTTCTTCTCACTCTGCAAAACCTTCCTAAGATAACACAATCTTTCTATGTTCCCTTCTCTTCTATAAAAGGGGCTGTTTACCTATGGCTAATGATCCATAAATTACATACATGAAGCCACCTGCTTGGTACATGCAGCTGCCCCCAAAGCTTACACTTTTGCGAGGCCATACACTAAAGGACATGATCTGCCACACAAACGGCATTAAAGGTCTATGGGAGGTCCCATCAGAATACTTAATTTCTCAAGGTAGGTGATGTTGAGGTCGCCTTCATCTAGAGGAATGGCTGTGTAAAGGGACAAGGCATGCAGCATGTAGACAGCCCTTGGTGGGTTGGTAGAAAGAAGTGTGCCGGGAGTAGTCAAACACTATATCCCTTCCCAGAGAAAGAAGAAACTAATCTAATAGAAAAGCAGGGCTTCGCTGAGAGACTTTGGGTCAACCCTGGAGAGTTCCCAGTTATGGCCATAGGAGACAAGCACACTAGGCATTATCCAATGGCTAATTTGAGCATGCATAGCACAATTGAACATCTAAACCACGACTTTTGCTGATAGCAGCACGCTATCTTTTCTCACTAGGGTGTAAGCCAACATCACAGACAGGGTGTCAAGAAAAAAAGTGTCTAACCCTTAAAGTTTCTCTATGGAAATTTAGGAAAATAAAAAGTAATCTTATCAAGTTGGAAAATGTTTCTTACATAAACCAAATTTAAGACTTAATCACACTTTCAAACTTTAGTTTATTACAGTAATATGCAATTATGGTTCACATCTTCATTATTACAGCAATACCTTCCATCTTGCCTATCCTTTCCTTTCCCCTCTCATTCCTTTTCTACTTCTCCTATCTAAAACCCACCGCTCTAGGTCTGTTTAATATATTATTTCTACTACGTATTTCTCCCACTATTTCTGCTCTGTTATGTTTTCGTTTTTGTTCTCCCCAAATGTTCTTTGTATATTAGTATTCATGTCTGTGCCAGACAAAAAGTTGTTGGGGGGAATATTTTCCTGTAACAATTTAAAGTGTGTTATAGTTGCTGCTTTATAACGATGATTTGTGGATATTTCTGATAATACACATATATTAGGTGATAACAAAGATACAGAACACAGAGATTTTTCCATCTAGCTGTACCTCTCATTTTAATCGTTATAGCCCACAACATAACATTTAATAAAAATTACCCAATTTTTCATTTCGGTCCAGATAATAAACATAACTAATGGTGTATATATATATACACCTCATACCACCAACATTTCATGTGCCCAAACACATATCAGTATTTCCAAAACAATTATGCAGACTAAAAAATAAAAAGCATAAGCTATAGGTACATTTAAGAAATCAATATTTAATTATGCTTAAAGGCTGATAGTTCTCCTTTATGGTTAGTGGTGCACTTAGTTATGACGTAACATCTTCCAGTTACAAAGGGTGCATAAAATGATGTCCATCTTCAGTCATCTCCACCTCCTGAAAGCTGTTGACGGTGACTTGGGTTCTTGGGCAGGAGAAAAAAAAAATGAAACTCCAGGACATATTGGTGAATTGATATTAAGCTGCAAGATGCATGACCACTTCCTTACACATTATACGAAGGACTGCGCTCTTAAACCCGAGCTTCTGTTTTAGCTGGCACTGTTTTCCAGAAAGGAAAGACATAATCAATTGTTATAGCCTCCTGAACATGATATCTCTCTGGCAGCACCTGGTACACCATTAGGAGGATAGTTAATTTCTTGTAGTCGCTGATTATATTCAAGGCTAAGCTGCAGATGTGTATTCAGAGCTATCTCACATCCATCATACCCTTCTAAGAACGGGTCTATTGTTTGTATGATAATATACATGACCCTCCCCCATGGAGATAAAGCCTCCTGGGGATTCCTGCCAGTGTATTGATTAAAGTATATCGCGTGTAATCAGTATCTGAATGATACTGCTGAATATGAAAAATATAAACCAGTGTCAGCGATACCATGTAGCGTCTTTCTGAATTACACTTCAATATTTTTTTAACTAAGGATACCTGATTGATAATTTACACAAGTCAAACATGATCCTGGCTTAACCAGTAACATTCATTTGCTAGGATAATCCTCTCCCAAATCTCTTATTCCATTCCATGTCCAAACACACAGAAAATCATTATTTATCTTCTGTGTATTAAATAGACAAATATCGACTGTAGTAAATTCTGCTGTTTAAATTCCTTCAAATAAACATCTGTCAATGTCCCCATACCCTACATGTTACAGTTCTGTATCATAAATAAACCTATGTAATAATGCTTATAGGTTATGATAAGCATTGTAGCTATATACAGAAGCTACCTAAAGTTTATAGCGTCACAAAAATATATTTTTTCCGTTACGTTTTTTACGTTCTTGGGAACTGCAAAGTTATTACTCCCTGTTTACTTATAGCTGCAATATTGTTAAGATATTGATAGGCTTCTAATGGTGAGTGAGAAGAAGGGAGATAATTTCAGCATGGGAAATGATATACAATGGGCAATTGTCCCAGCATCACTGGTGGCAAAGGGGTCCCCACTTCTGCATGCATATAGTACTTCTTGTGCTGGGTGATGTGGGAGCCCAGATGGGGACCCACTTGGTGCACGGGACCCTCTGCTGCAGATATATTTACAGAGACTGTAAGGAGCGTAATTTTGAGGTATATGCTGCAAGTTGGAGCTATGTGGCTCTCTGCTTGTAAACAAAAGGCAAAAATCATGATTACTATGTGAGGATCCCCAGCCAGCAGCCTGCAGCTACAGGAAGAGAGATACTCTGCAGGTAGTAGCTAGGGTTTGTGTGTATAGCAGTCACTGGTTATGCAGATACTGTATGTGGGTATATGTATTTATGTGGGGATAGCTCTGTAGGAAAGCATATTGTATTTCTTATTTCTGTAAGTAAAATTGCTATGTTGTGCCCTACTTGTTATGTCTTGTATATCCATTCTACAGCTTTGCTGAATATGATGCTGCTACATAAAACAATAAAAAATAATATGTGCGTTTATTCATACATGTACGTTATGCCTTTGTGTGTATATCAGTGTAGTAACACTAGGGCAGAAGCAGCTTCCATGCCATATGTAAAGAGTGTCTTGCTTCATGGCTGCTTGGTTACCTAGCCGTCATAAAGCTTTGTGGGGAAAAACTTGCTTGTATGATGCCCCTCCCCCCCAAACTTTATCTGTGTCCCTTTCCTGTGCTCTTGCCTATGCCCAGGCTAAATTGTGCTGTGACTGTCTATGGGTGAATAAAAAAGTATGTGTGTGTGTACAGACATATATGTGCATATTTATATGTTTGTATATAAATAATTATAATTATTCTGGAGGGGGGCCCTGGCAACAGTGTTGCCCCAGCTCCTCACTTCACCGTGATGGCGGGTCTTTCACAGCCCGCCAACAATCTCAGTTTATACAAGCAGGACTTTTATACCAAATACAGTTGTGTGAAAAAGAAAGTACACCCTTTTTGAATTCTGCTGTTCTACATATCAGGACATAAAAACAATCCACTGTTCCTTAGCAGGACTCAAAATTAGGTAATTACAACCTCAGATGAACAACAACACATATATTATATATTACATATTACACCATGTCATGAATTAAGATGCTAAGTAGCAGACATGTATCGCTAATTAAATTTCCTTGATTAATTGATCATCAGCAAGTGTTACCACCTTTATAAAAGCTGACGTTTTAGCAGTTTGTTGGCCTGGAGCATTTAGGTGTGTGTTAACACAATGCAAAGCAGGGAAGACATTACCAATGATCTTAGAGAAGCAATTTTTTTCTGCCCATCAATCTAGGAAGGGTTATAAGACAATTTCCAAACAATTTAAAGACCAATATTCTACAGTGGGAAAGATTATTCAAAAGTTGAAAACATTCAAGACAG
The DNA here is from genome assembly GCA_009364415.1 of Spea multiplicata. Classification (NCBI taxonomy): domain Eukaryota; kingdom Metazoa; phylum Chordata; class Amphibia; order Anura; family Pelobatidae; genus Spea; species Spea multiplicata. The sequence goes on from VKOC01000001.1 coordinate 45,504,218, forward strand.
CCAGTCTTCCCAGAAGTGGGCATCCCAGCAAATTCACCTCAAGGTCAGACTGTCCAATCCTCAGAGAAATTGTAAAAAAAAATAAGAGTTACATCGCAGACCCCAGTTGGTGTCAGGCTCCATCCAGGCTGCGTAGCTGCATGCCTTTTGTTTCCCTGTCTTGCTGTGGTCCATTTCTGGATTTCCGTATGTTCTGTCCTGAACCTCTGATTCCTGGATTCCAGTCTTGCTCTATGTTTTAGCATGGGTGTGCCCCACCCATGTGTTCCGTTAGTCTGCAGTCTACAGGTATGTCTCTCTGATCTGTATCTGGGTTTCATGTTTAGTTTCTTTAGTACCTCTGTAGGCAGGTTTTAGTGTTAGGAGTCATTGGAGTACTTTGGCGTAGTGGTGGGCTAAGCATACTATGGCCATAAGATGTGACGGAATCTCCAATAATTATCATACAGTCCTAGGCTAGGTCCTGTATTTGTGTGTCAGTCTGTGATGTAACCTTTAGAGGGGTGTCCTGTCCTGTTCATGTCGGATCTTGAGTATTCCTTGTCTTGTTCCCTGTGGTATCCTGTATTATGTATGTCTTGTCCGGTTATGTTTCTTGCTTGGTCTCCCTCTCCCTTGTTCCTTTCTCTGTCCCCCTTGCTTGCTATGTTTCTCCTGTACTCTGCTTAGCTTCCCTACTCCCAGCCTGCAGTATCCTGCACATGATTCTACTGCTATGACTCATGCCTGCTTCAGGGTGCCTGCAAGTTCTGATAAACATCAGCTGCTATGTCAGGGCGCTGGTATGTGGCTGCACAAACCTAGAGGCCCACCCGGGAGAGTGCAGTCACTCTCCATCAGGCCCTGTCCTACTCCGCTACTGCGCAATAACTCCTGCACACCATCTTTGGGCGCTCTGGGTCATTACAGTCGTCTGTATGGACCCAGTTCCTGACAGTTGGCATGTTAAATGCTGAAGTTCATAACAGTGCAATTGTATACCAAAGTATTCTAGAGCCAAATGTGAGGCCATTGGTCCGACAGCTAAAGCTTGGTCGAACCTGAGTCATGCAATAGGATAATTATCCTAAGCACACCAGCCAATCTACAACAGAATGGATGAAAAATAAAAGAATCAAGGTGGTGCAATGGCCCAGTGCATGTCCAGACCTCAAACTGATTGAAATGCTGTGGCAGGACCTTAAGAGAGCTGTGCATAAGCAAATGCTTACAGACCTCAATGAACTGAAGCAACCTTGTAAGGAAGAGTGGTCCAGAATTCCTCCAAAATGATGAGTGTCAGGGTCCATCCAGGCTGCGGAGCTGCATATCTCTGTTTTTCCCTGCCTTGCTTCAGTTCCCATGTTTTGCTGTAATTTGTTCCTGCATTTCCGTATTCTCTGTCATGAACCTCTAATTCCTTGATTCCAGTCTTGCTCTTTGCTTCAGCTCTGTCTCCTTTATAAAGTTTGCCTCACCCGTTTGTTATGTTTGTCTCAGTCTGTAGTCTAAAGCAGGGGCGTAA
>VKOC01000001.1:45505821-45543995 GCA_009364415.1 Spea multiplicata
ATAGCTTTTATTAAATATGAAAAAAATGTTTACATGAATTAATATTTACTAGTAAAACTGTTTTTCCTATAGGGTCGTCTTATATTCAGGCTTTTTGTTTTTTTTTCCTAAATTAATATTTAGATTGGGGTCGTCTTATAATCAGAGTCGTCTTATAATCGAGCAAATACGGTACTAATTTGACTTATTTGACTACTTATTCAGTAATACTAACAATTACATGTATGGTAGAATAACATGAGTAATATTCAATAACCATGGAAACTTGCCTAAACGATGGAGATATCCACATATTTTCTAATCATTTTTCTAATTTATGGTTATCTTTAATTAAGCTAGTTGACATTTTTTTTCTATTAATAATCTAGTTTAGCCTCTAATTAAGGAGATGGAAAAACCCATATTAATTAATCAATTATTACTAACTATTCCAGAAAATGTATTTCTTTTTTTATTTCATATTTTCAGGCATATTGCATTGGAGATTTAAAATTACACTTTTGTCTCATTTTCCTCTGCCTCATGGCTACTACTGAAAAATGGAAGTGTAAACAGGAAGCATACCTAATTACACTTCCTGTAAATTCTCTGTAGCACTTTTTTTATCATCTCAGTTGTCATTGATCTCAAAAGGAGTACAACAGAAAATGTTTAGGAAGCCTATATAAAGTTAGCCTGATATTCTGCTTCTGGGTACTGCACATGCATGCCGATTCCCAAGACTGCCTTGTGTTAAATCCCAGAATGTTGTATGTGATATTGCATACATAATTATGTGATCTATTTTATATCTGCTATGTTCATGTTCCACCATGATTTCCCGCTTTCTCATTTATCATATTCACGCAATTTTCCAGTAAGGCTTTATTTCTTTTAACCCTGTTCATCTATATAATCCATCAATATAATCAATCAATCCATCATCTATATAATCCACCAAAGAAAAAATATTAAGAAGTTAATGCTTTTGTTAAAAACAAAAAGGTTTATATTTTACCTTAAATTGTGCATAGCTAGTGCAAATGAAAAATAAAAATCTAAAGCATAGTCATATACCTGTACTGAGTTAGGATAAAACTCAAACGCTTCGGATTTTCATTTATTTTGGCCTTTATAGTGCAGATATTAAAAGGTGCGCGCATTTTCTCTAAATCTTAATATATTAAAAATTTTTAGTGCCCCCCCAGTTATGCACATCTGCCCCCAGAAATGCCTTATACCCCCTATATGCCACTCTGCCCCATGGCATGCCTTTTAACCCTCTATAGGCCACTCTGCCTCCAGAAATGCCTTATACCCTCCTATATGCTACTGTGCCCCATGATATGCCTTTTAATCCCCTATATGCCACTTTGACCCATGATATGCACTCTGGCATATAGGGGGTTAAAAGGCATATCAGGGGCAGAGTGTCATATAGGGGGTTAAAAGACATTTCTGGGGGTATATATATATACTATATATTTGCATAAACAGCAATCACATCTCCTATAATTCCCAGGCAGTCAGTACATGCTGGAACCTGGGCATGATATGAATGTGATTACAACCTCCCTATGCCATTCTACAAAAATAATAATTAAAAAAGTTAGAAAAAAACACCTTGCAACCCATACTCTACAAATACAGTGGCAAGAAAAAGTAAGTGGACCCTTTGAAATTAACAGCACTTTTCCACCAGCACCGTGGTTTAGTGGGTGTATTCAATAAACATTTGAAACATTATAATTGTTTGTGTGTTATTAGTTTATGAAAACCGCACGAACTTTTTCCCCCCTAGAATTTGACACATTATACACTTTATGCACTTTATGCACAGAATAAATATTATATAAAGGGGATACCTAAAGCACGGATTTATAGGATCCCCTCATGAATTGTGGAAATTTAAATTTTAGTTTTAGTGTAATAATTATTTAATTTATCAATATATTAAAGGGGATATTATCACTGTTATAACATTTGATACTATTACGATTCTTTTAGATTGGATACTATATACTAGCACCTTACGATTGATGTATTGCAGAGTCAGATACATTAAGTGAACACAAAACAGAGCACAGATCATACATTCTTTGAATATGATATAGGTGATACTGTTAAATTCCTTATTTACTTGGTAATACTAAGATTACTATAGATTACTAGTGTATGAAACGGTATCGCCCTGCACTATTTAATTGATATTATTATCTATATATTCTTTTTTTGTTTTTTTTTTTGTTGTTTCTTTACAAAGGTGATACACTATGCACATAATGAAATTATATAAATTATACTATATTATTATATATCATATATAAAGTTGATATTTAAAGCACAGATTTATAATGATTTGCTCAGGTATCGAGCGAATTTATGTATTTAAAAATTATGATTATTGCAAAAGATATATTAACACTGCTATTACATTTTTCTTTTGAGAGTATTATGATTATTTTAGGATGGATACTATATATTAGCACTTTATGAAATTTTTGCTAAATATTTAATGTTTTATAAATAGGTGGTAAAACACTGAAATATAGTGACTAGCTGATGATTGATAAATTGGAGAGTCAGCTATGTTAAGGGAATATATAATAGAGCACAGATTATTATTGTGAACATGGAAAGGCGTTACTCCTATAATATTTGTTTACTTGGTAACAATGACATCATTATAGAGTACTAATGTATGAAACGATATTGCTGCGCTCTATTTATGAAATGTGTTTTTTATTTATTTATTTATTTATTTATTTATTTTCGAGCATGATTTACTCGCCATTTCTCTATTTCCTCGCGTCTCCACTTGAATGTGCTCTGATTTTATTTGGTATCAGAGCTGGAGATGCATAATTTCCTGTATCTCTTGAGTATGAAAGGTATGCTCGTGAGTTGTTGTGGCGGTGGGTCGGTGGTAGAGGGGTACTGGTGGATTGGGAGAATTTGGATCAGACACTATGGGGTGAAGTTTAAAATAAAATGATAAACTTAGTTACTATAAATGCCCAAGGTTTAAACACACCTCAAAAGAGGATGTATTTATATGAAACCTTAATTAGAGAAAAGATATCGATCTGCTTTGTGCAGGAGACACATTGGGATGATAAAGGTTCTACATATTGGAAATTCAAAAAGTACCCTATTATTTATTCATCTAATTTATCGACGAAAAAAAAAGGGGGTGCCGCGATAATTTTGGCTACTGAAATGAAGTTTGATTACATTTTTCATGAGAGTGATCCGCTCGGTAGATATGTTATTTTGATATGTAAATTAAACGATATAATTTACACTTTGGTTAATGCCTATGCTCCCAATGATTATCCGGTGAAATTTTTGACGTCACTTATTAAAAGAACGGAGGAAGTTAAAAGAGGTATCCTATTATTTGGTGGAGATCTGAATTGTGTCCTGAATGTGGATTTAGATAAGAAATTAAGAGATAGTAGATCCTCTGACAGGGCTGCAGGGACTATGGCTCGGAGATTGTCTACACTCATTGAAAATTATAATTTATTTGATATCTGGAGGATTCAACACCCTGCAGAAAAAGATTACACATTTTTTTCTAATAGACACCTTTCTTACTCAAGGATTGATGCAGTTTATACTAATTTAGTAGCTTTAAAAAACTGTATCTCATCTCGAATCGGGAATATTTCCTGGTCTGACCATGCTCCAGTTTTTTTTTCTTTGAGTGATCAACTTAAACATAGTGTTAGACCGGGATGGAGACTGAATGAGTTCAATTTTAAATCCGACTTATATAAACAAAATCTTTTTAAAGAAGCCCAGCAATTTTTGCAGATAAATGACAATGGCCTGGTTCAAGATTCTACTTTATGGGGGGCATTTAAATGCACATTAAGAGGCTATTTAATAAAAACTGATGCCTTTATTAATAAGCAAAAAGGCAGAACTATGTCTGAACTTTATATAGCACTGGCAAAGGTCGAACGCACCAATAAACTAAACCCCACCTCGGATCTGACTAAGGAAATAACAATGATTCAGAGGGAGATTAAAATTAAATTGGATGAGAGATTAGAGCGAGCTATCTCGTATTCTAAACAGAGGTGGTACTATGATAATAACCGTCCAAATAAGTGGATAACTAACAAAATTAAGTCAGTAATTCAAAGACATAGAATAAAAAAATTAATAGTTAATAATAATGTACTGCTGGACCCCTCACAAATTGCAGAAGCCTTTAGAGGTTACTATAAATCCCTTTATAATCTTAGATCAAGAGATATCTCGCTTACTCGTATTGAACGTTTTCTGCGTAATCTTCCAATTCCAAAATTATCTAGAGAAAAAGCTGAATATATTAATAGACCTTTTTCATTACCTGAAATAAGAGAAGCTATCTTAAATCTAAAGAATGGGAAATCACCTGGCCCAGACGGGTACACAGCAATTTTTTATAAATCATTAGATCCTTTGATTTCCTCTCTTTTGCTGAGGGTCTTTAATAAGATTGGAGTAGATGGTGTAGCCTCTAAAGATTTTCTCCAAGCCTCTATCTGTCCAATCCCAAAGGCAGGGAAGGATCCCTGTTTTCTTTCAAATTATAGACCGATCTCTTTGATAAATGTAGATGCAAAGATCTATTCTAAAATCTTAGCAAAGAGATTAAGTAAAGTAATAATGGATCTGATTCATCCAGATCAATCTGGATTTATTAGTGGCAGAAACGGGGAAGATAATACTCGGAAATTATTAGACCTGATTGCGCAGGTTCATTATACTCGCACACCTTCAGTGTTTCTTGCTTTAGATGCCGAGAAGGCGTTCGATAGAGTAAGCTGGAATTTTCTAAGTGCGACTCTGGACGCGGTAGGGATTAACGGTTTTTTTAAGTCGAGTACAATGGCTTTATATAGCAATCCTACCGCTAAAGTTACAGGCCCTGCTTTAAATTCTACATTTTTCGATATCGCCAACGGTACTAGACAGGGGTGTCCGCTGGCACCTCTGCTTTATGCGTTAACAATTGAACCCCTGGCGATTCAAATTAGGTCATTACAAGATATTGAAGGGATAAGAATTAAAGAACAATCCTTCAAAATAACATTATACGCTGATGATGTCATACTTACTTTGACAAATCCAGAGGTATCAGTCCCTGCGGCCCTGTCAGCCATCCGAGAATTCAGCTTATATTCGAATTATAAATTGAATTTTGCTAAAACCCAGGCGATCTCAGCATATATCTCTTTTGCTCAAAAGACTTTTTTTGCGGACCAATATCATTTAGATTGTTCAAAAGAGTCGGTGGACTATCTTGGAATTAAACTAATGTTTGATCAAAAAAAATTAGTATTTCTGAACTATGAAATTGTACTGAATAATCTTGCCTCCTCTATAGAAAAACTGAAATCAATAGAGTTATCATGGCTTGGCAGAATTAATATGGTAAAATCTTATTTAATCCCCAAAATTATATATTTATTTAGGACAATACCTCTTCGAGTCCCGGGTTACATCCTAGATAAATTTTCTAAAATGGCTCTCTCCTTTGTTTGGAAATCGGGTAAATCCAGAATAAGTCAGAAAATAATAAAAAGAAGTTATAGATATCTGGGCTTGGGATTTCCAGATATTAGAATGCTGCACGAAGCTGTAATGTTTACACATGTCCTATTTTGGGACATTAAAAAGGATACAAATTTGGGATGGCTGTATTGCGAACGTAGTCAGGCAAATGAGTATGATTTATTTAATCTCTTCTGGCTTAGCCCCTCTATATCGAAAAAAGTAAATCTTATGAATCCGATTATAACCGACGCAATAAAAACAAGCTATAAGTTTAGATCACTTGAAAGTACAGATGTGGAATTTACAATTCTAACTCCTTTGAAGGTTCTTAAATATTATATTCAGGATATTGAGTTATTAAATTGGACCTCAAACAATATTAACATTCTTGGAGATTTACAAGTGAATGATTCATTCCTCAGTTTTTCCGACTTACAAACTAAATTTAAGCTTCCTGATAAAGAATTATTTTTATATATTAGATTGAAGTATTTTCTGAATTCCAAGATGGTCCATCCTCCCTCAGAATTAGATCTATTAATTAATAAGCATCAGAAAAAAAAATTAATTTCTTTGATGTCAGCGTATCTGGATACCCAAAAGAACGACATAATACCTGCTTCTGTAGAAAAATGGCAAACTGATTGTGAGATTATACTACCTATTGAGAGTTGGGCTGATTCCTGGACACAAGTCAGGAATGCGGTGCATGCAATTAATATACAAGAGATGTTTTTTAAGTTGCTACATCGCTGGTATTTAGTTCCCTCCCGGCTAAGTAAATTCTCTAATGCAACCTCTAGCTTATGTTGGAGATGTGGCTATGAGGAGGGGACTCAGTTCCATATTTGGTGGGCTTGCTCCAAACTGGATAGTATTAAGCTAGAACTTACTAAGCTTCTTTCATTTATTTTTAAATGCAATTTTGTCATCCACTCTTATACCTGGCTTTTTCATTTAGCTCTTCCCCCTTCAACTAGCGCATTTAAATCACTGGCAGTTAACATCTTATTAGCTATTAAAATATGTATTGCTAGGGCTTGGAGGAAAGTTGAATCCCCTACTTGGAAAGAAATAATGGATCAAACTACCCACCAAGCTAAGATGGAGAAATATTTCTATCTGATGAATCAAAACCTGCCTAGATATAATCAGATATGATCCTTGTGGTTTAATTATATTAGGGATATTCATTCAAACGATTCTGTCTCTATCACATAGATACACTCTTTTGGGTGCTAACCTTAATTCCCGTGAGTCTCTCTCTGAATTTGAATTTGTATTACTTCTAGAATCCAAATTAATTATTGATGAAATTAAAACCTCACTTATTAGTTATATTTTTAGATCGGAGTAAATTTCAAGATCTTTAAGTCTGCATATAGTGGATTGTAGCAGGTATTTATCAAATTAAAGACCCCAATGGGTATAGTGTCCTCGGAGTACATTATAGTTACCGATAACTCATCCTCTACCCCTCCCACCGCCACTTTTGCTTGTTTGCGTCTTGCGTGTATGTGTATGAATGTAGGGTATTATGAAGATTTATATACGTCGCATTACTGTTTAAGGATATTAATGCAGTTTATTGGAAGTGGTCCAGAGTAGCTCATTTTTTTTTATTTTTTATTTTTTATAAGAATGGTTCTGTATCAGTAAGAGTTCTAACTCTGGTTTACTAAAGAATTGTTGTGGATATTCTTCATATGCTCTGTATGTTTTCGAGATGTGTTTTATCTATTTGAAAAATTCCAATAAATTATGTTGAAAAAAAAAAAAAAAAAACGCACGAACTCAAAAAGTTTTTTTTACTCTATGGAAACAACCTTTTGTAGCATGCCAATTAAGGATTTCCTGAAAAATTACAAACAAGTCAGAATTTTACATGATTAACCTGATGATTTCACATACCCAGATCCTTTTGGGATCTCTGATCTCCCCACTGCTAGCTTATTGTATACAATGCAATCAGGACTGCAACACTGTGGAGCTCTACCTCCTGATTGTGGTGTAATTAATATGCAGGGAAGTCAGAGGGAAAGACAAAGCTGAGAGAAATGTTTTATTTCCCTCAATTTTCATCTAGCTTTTGACATATTAGTACTAATAGATATTGCACCTAATACATCAAAATTGCACCAAAAGGACCCCTAAGTGATGTATCATTCATGTGGATGCGGAAAGGTGATAAATGGTACAGCAAGCGTAGTAAAAATTGGAAAAGAAGCTATGGCCTTTTGGGTTTGAAAAATCCCTGGTTCATTAAAGGGTTAAATGAGGGGTTGAGAAACCCTGGGTACCAGGTTGCTGTGGCGACTAGAAACCACTTCTTGGAGCCCAGGGTTTTGCAGGACAAGGGGTAAAAACTAGGCTACCATTGTGAATCTGGAACCTTACTCTTTGAGCAGGATCACATAATGTGCATTACCTGACACCGCTGGGTAGCTCACAAAACCCTTACAGGAAAGTGTAGGATTCAGGATGTATAATGGCAGAAGGTGACATGGAAAGTGACATGGCAGGTCTTTACATGGTGATGTTAGGGGGGGAATAGTGTACGTATGTGTATACAAGTGTATAATGTCGTGTCAGTCAGTGTGTGTGTGTGTGTTTATACTGTTATGTCAGAGTCTGCGTGTGTATAAATGTATAATGCCAGAGTCAGTATGATACTGTTCGTGCCCCTGCAGCTTATTTGCAGTAAAATCTTGGCTTATAATACATACAACTTACCCCTTTTCAAGAATGCTGAAAAGGGGGGGTGCATATTATACCAAAATACAAATTTGTTTATGCCGCATATTTACTTCAAAAGAGAGATAGTTAAGGTGTCAATGCATGTGTCTTCAATCCCCACAGGCTTATGGGGACCAAGTCAGACCTCTGCTGCTGCCGGCACTTCCACTGGGGCTTCTATGACAGAGCGCAGGCATCACATGACCTTCCGGTGCTCAGTCATAAAGCCCTGGCAGAAGTGCCGGCAGCAGCGGAGGTTGTCTGCATGCATTGTGCAGAACTCCACCGGCTGCCCCCACTAGACACCAAGGAATCTTAAGCACGAGGGATTTCAGGAAATATACCGTATTGGCCTGAATATAGTCCACCCCCCCACCACCACTTTAGGTCTATATTCAGGGTTTAGCGCAGGGATGCGCAGTTCGTACCGTCTGACACCCAGGACATGCAGTTCCGTGCGCCGGGCGGGTGTATTCCTGTTCATTAGATAAAATATTATTTTACCATTCCACTAAACTTTTTATTTAAAATAGCATCAAACTTTAAAGATCAGGGCATGGAGGCGATGTTAGGGTATGACACCATTGGCATTTTCTAATGTGGCACCATTGGCATTTTCTATTAGAAGCACTGGTTCATCCATAAGGACAACGTGGGTTGCCTTTTATGGATGTACAGGTATGTTTATAGGGTCACAAATAGGGATAAATGATATGATGGGAAGAATTGCAGATTTTGTCATATAAAAAAAAAAAGAGGGAAAATGTAATGTGACTGGGAGAGGATCGTCACATCGAAGGAGAGTGGGAAAAAAGAAAAGTGAAAATGTAAGTATTTAAAAAAAAATAGGGTTTGAAGGAAATTGGACCAATATTTAAGGGGGGGGATTCCCTTGGGACATCATTAATTTTTGTCCTGGCTCCTAACTTTTTTAGCTGGCTCCTAGATTCAAAACAAATGTGTCAAGCCCTGGTATACAACTTCTATATAGAAGTACACCTTAAGGTGAAAATACCCTTACTTAAATAAGTAGCAAAAAGTTGTCCTCACTCTTTACAGTGAGAATAATGGTAGGCAATTCAGTACCTACAGGTGTAGTGCTACTTAGTTCAGTTGATAAGGACATGATTAATTATAGTCTATTTAGTGAGAAAAATTGCATTTTAAAGTAAGAAATTGTTCTGGGTCAAGAGCAGGGTTTATGGCCTTTATTGTGTTTTTTTTTATTTTTTACATACACACCATCGCAGGAAGCATCATAAGAAGATTAGAATCTTCACTAATTTTCACATTGCAGTCCCTGTGTTAAGTTATTATAACATTTTGATGGGAGAGAGGCATGTTTTTGTTTTTTTTGTATATAAATTTATAAAATGTCGCAACTTTAAGCAAACATATTTATAGGAACCTATAAATTCTCTAGTGTGGACACCATCTTTTAGATACCCGCTGAAGGGGTGAATCCTTTGAGTAGGTTGTGTACCCAACTCCTCTCATAGAACGTGTAGCATGCAATTGTGGGCTTGTGAGCTGTATTGGGGGCCCTCTCTCACTTTTCTTTTGTGTCTATTGTCTATTTTAACTATTGTGTATCGGAAGATGTCATTCCACGTACGTGTAATTAAAATTCAATTATGTGCAATTAGACTATGGAGCTAATAAAACTAGATGACATTTTATTCATACAAACAAGCCATTGACATGAAACCAAAAACATTTGAAACCCATGGACATGTCTAATAAAATATACCAAATTCATTAGCAGCAGGTGGCATTAGTGCTTATATCAAAGGATCCAATTATGCATGGTCCTACTTTTCTACTTCAATGTAACAGAGAAGAGAGGCTCATCTAATTAGGAAAAATGGATAGTGCTCAAGAGAAAGTTCAAGGAATCCGATTGTCCTGGAACAGGGGACAGGGCCCTTGTTTACCAGCGGTTCCACTCAGTCAGCGTTATATAGTCACCATAACAGTGGGGGGAGCCATGGTAGTGTCATGAGCTTGGCACAGCACACAGCTATGTTGCTAACTGCTATACCCATGTAATATGTTAGAAATGTGCTCATTTTATATAAACATATTTTGAAGGGCAACTTGTCTCAATTCTGTTTTTCCCACAGGCAAGACAAGCTGAAGGTTCACATGAGGAAACACACAGGGGAGAAGCCTTACTTGTGCCAGCAATGTGGAGCCGCATTTGCACACAATTATGACCTGAAAAATCACACGCGTGTACACACAGGGCTACGGCCATACCAGTGCCAGGCCTGCCACAAAACCTTTGTGCGCTCTGACCACTTGCACAGACACCTAAAAAAGGATGGCTGCAATGGAGTACCCTCACGCAGGGGCCGAAAACCGAGGGTCAGAGAGAGCTCTTCTCCCATTCCCCAACCTCCAGGGCATGGCAGTGAACCAGGGGAAGCTGAAAGTGGAGCAAACAGATCCTAAAGGAAGCCTTCTTAAAATATATATATATATATAGAATATATATGTGTGTGTGTGTATATATATATGTATGTAAAAGGACATTGTGCATGGGTGGTGGCCTAATTAGCACCACCCTATTGCGGAAGTAGCTGAATTGTGAGCAAATGGGACCACAGAAAGAGACTGTGATTCTCCAGAAACTTGAGAGGTAGGATAAAGCTTGAAAATTGTTGTATTTATGGGAAAAATACCAAGTCTGCAAAGTGGTTGCACATCAATTTTTATAATTATTATTACTTGGAACAGAGCCAGCTCTATGATACTGCATGAAGGAAACATTAACCTCCAGTTATACAGCCATATTACATCGCATCAAACCCATTTTCCAGTTGATCCAAAGAAACCCCAGATTCAAACTCATGTTATTTTGTACCTACTCTTGTAGATATGTAAGGGGATGGCCAATTGGTTGGCCAGTATATTACTATTGGGCTAGAGCTACCCTCACATTAGTCATAAGTTGACTTCACTCTGCCCACGGTGTACAAAATACAATAATACTATAAATAAATCAAGTGTAATCAATATATTTGCACATGTGGTTGCACACACAGTGTGTGAATTATTGATGTATTGGAGGTTATGCATTGATCACCCTAACCACTAAACACCAGAAGTGCCCTCAGTACATAACCCCAAAATATCTACTAGCAACTTACTATGCAATTATAAAATAAAAAGAAAGAAGCATTACGATGGAATGTAGACTAAAAATAGTGCTGGAACTTAATTTATTTACCCACATAAAGGGAAAATTTTTCACAGCCTATAGCATCATTAAAATCACTTACTAAATCAATAGCTTGTGCTTTTTTGGTTTTTAATCTGTGGAATTGTTTGGGGATGTTTGGTTGAAAAGCAAGTTTAAAATTTATTTTTTCCCTTATTTAAAGGTAACCCCCTCAAATGAATTGTAAGATAAATCATATCCTGGTAAAACAAAACGTTTAATGAACTTAAAATTAAGTGAACCCATCAATAATAGACCTAAAGCTTAATCTTTGCTACAGGTCCCTACTGAAAATAATATAGACACAACAGTACATTGAATGCTGAATCTTGCCATGGCATTATGCTGCTCTAATCTGTTTATTATACATCTATAAACATAAATAGGGTGAACACATCGGCCATGCTGACCAGCCCAGATAAAATGCTGCCCTGTAGTATGGAGGATGTGTAGATTTCTCTAAGGCAACCAATTAGCCAGTTATGCATCACCCATACTGCAGGGCAGTGTCCTGGAAAACATGGCCTATGTGGTCGGGTCAGTAATGATGAGTACGGTGAAACGCGCATCGGGACTGTTATAGTGTCATTGTTGGTAGAATGCGGTCCCTTAGAGATTTATTTCTTAATTCAGTGAGCTGTTTTGAGGTTTCAGTACCCATTTAATCCCATCTCTATCAATTTGTACTCTGAGGCATTATTTTTCTTTCTACAACCACCTTATATGCAAGATTGTGCAGCATACAGTTTTCATAAACATGAATTTATATAGTCTTCAGCGTCACATCAATCCAGACAGCTGCTCCTTTAACTTTGGTAGGAAGGGCTACTCATAGGTAGTTTTGCATTTAAGCAATCCATAATACCACAAGGAACAATCATATGCTACATGGGAGAGATCAGCTATTGCAAGGTATATCTGTCACTGCCAATTTTTACACTTTACAGTTTTTCTTTCAGGCACCATTGACAAAATATGCAGAGGCTCCCAAAACACAATAATTCAGAGCCTGAGTCAGTGCCAGTTACACTTGTTGCGGTGAACTGTTGTTCTCTTGAGGTTCTGCAATGATAAAGACTGTTTTTATTTGTATTTTGTTATTCTGGAAGATGGCATTTTGTTTGTATGTATGTATGTATGTATGTATATATATAATATATATATATATATATATATATATATGGTAAAGGAAAAAAATAATTTGATCTGTACGTTTGCCCAATGATTGCCCAATAACACAAAGATCCAGAATAACGCGTTTCAAAAAAGTTATAAATTGATTTGCATTTTACTCAGTGAAATAAGTATTTGATCCCCTATCAATCTGCTAGATGTCTGGCTCCCAGGTGTCTTTTATACAGGTAACAAACTGAGATTAGGAGCACTCCCTTAAAGGGATTGCTCCTAATCTCAGCTTGTTACCTGTATAAAAGACACCTGTCCACCGAAGCAATCAATTAGATTCCAAACTCTCCACCACGGCCAAGACCAAAGCGCTGTCCAAAAATGTCAGGGACAAGATTATAGACCTACACAAGGCTGGAATGGGCTACAAGACCATCGTCAAGCAGCTTGGTGAGAAGGTGAACAGTTGGTTCAATTATTCGCAAATGGGAGAAACACAAAATAACTGTCAATCTCCCTCTGTCTTGGGCTCCATGAGAACAGTGAGGAATCAGCCCACAACTACACAGGAGGATTTTGTCAATGATCTCAAGGCAGCTGGGACCATATTCACCAAGAAAACAGTTGATAAAACACTACGTGGTGAGGGACCTGCAGCGCCCACAAGATCCCCCTGCTCAAGAAAGCACATGTACAGCCCGTCTGAAGTTTGCTAATGAACATCTGAATGATTCAGAGAAGAACTGGATGAAAGTGTTGTGGTCAGATGAGAGCAAAATTGAGCTATTTGGCATCAACTCAACTCGCCGTGTTCAAAGGAGTAGGAATGACCCCCAAGAACACCATCCCCACCATCAAACATGGAGGTGGAAACATTATGCTATGGGGGTGTTTTTCTGCTAAGGGGACAGGACAACTTCACCGCATCAAAGGGACGATAGATGGGGCCATGATCTTGGGTGAGAACCTCCTTCTCTCATGACAATGACCCAAAAAACATGGCCAAGGCAACAAAGGAGTGGCTCAAGAAAGAGCACGTTACGGTCCTGGAATGGCCTAGCTGAAAATCTTCGGAGGGAGCTGAAGGTTCAAGTTGCCAAATGTCAACCTCAAAACCTTAATGACTTGGAGAGGATCTGCAAAGAGGAGTGGGACAAAATCCCTCCTGGGATGTGTGCAAACCTGGTGGCCAACTACAAGAAACGTCTGAACTCTGTGATTGCCAACAAGAGTTTTGCCACCAAGTACTAAATCATGTTTTGCAAAGGGGTCAAATACTTTACTTAAAATGCAAATCAATCAACTTATTTCAAATGGGTTATTCTGATTTTTTTTGTTATTGTGTCTCTCACTGTTCAAATAAACCTACTATTAAAATTATAGACTGGTCGTGTCTTTGTCAGTGGGCAAACGTACAAAATCAGCAGGGGGATCAAATATTTTTTCCTTCACCGTGTATATTATTAAGCAAAGCCTGATGAATGGCAATGGAAAGTGTACCCAGGCTTGGCAAATTGTCACATACGGCCTTGTATGTGACAATTTGCCATACGGACAAAGTCAATGGCCAATATGAGGCAGTTATCCATCACAAAGCCTATTGTCTATATAACCATCTCAATAGATGACAGCGAGTTCATAAGTTGCACTACCGTGTAAGGCCAGTTCCAATACCTGGTTGCTGCAGAACAGTTTGGGATCTTTGTTGAGTTTTATGGCATGTAAAAAAAATGTTTAGACTTTATGGGCCAAATTGCTCTTAGAAAAATAGAATTTGATGACAGATAAGAAGCATTCAGTCCATCTAGTCTGCCCATTTTTCCTGATGTTAAAGCTCTTAAGATCTTAATCAGTCCTTGTTTTTTTTTTAAGCCAAAGGGAAGCTTTATGCCTAGCTCATGTATGTGTAAATTCCCTCACTACTTTAGCCTCTAATATTTTGGCTGGGAGGCTGTTCCATTTATCTACCACCCTCTCAGGAAAGAAAAACTTCCTTTCATATCAAGTATTTTTTTTTGGAAGGGACACACATGAAGTATTGTATATTGTATACCACCATTCAGAAGACGAAACGTAACATAAAAATCTCTACAATGACTTATATTATGCACATAATGGATTTCTTTGGATCTGATCTGTAGCTGAAGGTGAAAGTGTTTGTAAGGTGACGCTTCCTCCAACCTCTCTTCCCATTTTAATATGTATTTGCCAGGGACGCAAGCAAAAATGTATAAACAATAAGAAAGCAGGGTGATCAGCCATTTTTTCCAGGACATATATATGCTCCTATCAGCTCTGCTGCAAATTTATACATCCTACATATAATCCCTTTAAGTGTGATAGTGAGCAGCACGTGAAATGTAAATATATCCATAAAAATTTACCTTTTAGCCACCCTAGAAACACACTGTACTGGATTACTGTGCAGTGCTGGGTAATGGCAGATTTTCTGCACTGGTAGATACAATTCTGGGCTTTAATATTAATCTAATTCATCTTCCTAAACAGTGCTAGATCTCTTGCTTATAAGGGGATCACCGCACAGCAGTTTATTGAATGAGCCTGCTAGGATTACTTATTGCAGGAAAATTTGCACTTTATAATGACATTTAAATAGTAAATGTTTATATTTAACAAAAGGTGACCAAATATCTGCTGTTTGTCCAAAATATTACAGAAATTTCACATTTTTATTTTTCTTATCCACATATAACAAGTGTGGTAGTGGATTTAATGCTGACAAATGGGAGAATATCCACGTTCTCTTCTCACCAGGTTAAGAAATGGTGGGTCCATGAAGTTCCAAGCCATTTAAGGGTGCTGCACACGAGTCACTGATTTTAGACATAGCAGCAGGTCACACCTTCTCTTCATTTGCTTCTATCAGAAATCACACTCAGACAACCAAGGAAAATAAGTGGCAGCAGGTGTTCGCCTCTACACGTATTATAGATTTTAATTAGCACACATGCAAATGCTAGGCCACCTATTTCTAAGTCTGGTCCTTCACGGCACATTCAACAAACATCATGTAGTTTGGGCATGACCTGGGTGCCTGTTAAGACGAACACTTGGTGGGTCAGAAAACACAAAATACCAGCTCATCCGTGGACGTAAAAGGGTTTAATTGCTTATTGTTCCTCTACATGTTTGATTCCATAGGAGAGCCAAAATTGTTAGCACTAGTTACCTGCACTGTTCTACAATGTTAAAAGTTACTACATACACAAAATAATGCTGTTCTTTAAATAAACCATGTCTGTATTTGATTTCTTAGTGATCATTCAGGTGTGTTGTGACTGTATGCAATCTATGTTTTTCATCCTATTTTATTACTGTATACGTTCTTGAGTATGTCTGCTTTAGTAATAACAATCATTAAATAGATGGTATAATTTTACCCCTAAAGTCTCCATATTCCTTTGCACATGATGTCTTCAGTTTTCTAGATTTATAATTCCATTGCACCGGTGGATGAGTTTGTCTGTTTTAAGCTGCCTATTTCTCGAGATTCAGCAGATTCCGGACGATTAGGTGGTCAGATTAACACTAAAACTGTGAGCCTCAAATCCGACTAACAATTACAGAGTCCAAGCTGTAGATCTTGTTAGAAGCCTCATAAGCAATTAGCGGTAAAGGAGGACATAGTTTGACGCATTACCAGTTTTTGTGTATAACAACAACAACAAAGTGTGATTCATACTTGCGTGGATATGTACTTGTTAAAAAATTATCAAACATGCTGCTAATGTTATATGAAACATGACTAAACTCATCCTTGTTAGGACAACTATGTAATAGAATTGATGTCATTTAGGATGAAATGAGGGACAAGTTGTGTGACTTGAATTTTAAAATAGCTCCGGTCACTTTCAGGATTCAAATGTCTACCTTCAGGTCTTAAATCCTTAGTAACGGTTAAGAAATTGATTTGCTACGGATAAGGAGGTATCTGGTACCAGGGCCAAAGCAGCGGCATACGAAAAGGGCAGTTTACTTGCTGGGAAGTAGGTCCCACAAAAGGGCATATGTGGGAGAGATCTGAGTTGGAATAGAAAGGTGAACACCAAATGCAGAGTCGATGAAAACAGCGCACCGTGCAAACATGAAAGTGAGATGAATAGCCAAGAACAGAAGAAACCCTGTGGTAGAGAAAATTTCAGAGAGAGAGAGATGGGAAGGAGGCAGAAAAAGATAAGAAGAGTGAGTGACATTATTTCAGTTTGATTCCAAAATATAAACATTTATTTGAAGATCAAAGGAAGAAGGGTTAAAACTATATGTATTGAGAGAGGTACACAAGGAGAAAATAGTCCTTAGTTAATTTAATTGACTGTATGTTGACACCTTACTAGGCGCAATGATGCCTTTTTTGTACAGGCCTTTGTTAGACTACTACTGTTTGCCTCGCTGATGCCTTTCTTTCATTTACTGTCCCCTGCAAGTATACTAGACACATGTTGGAACAATGCTGAGGGCACAGGTATCAGGGTGCCCTTTATTAAATAGATAGTATCACTGTATCAATGGGGTTTCGGATTGAACCCATGAATGTTACTTTGTAGTTCATCGGTTGTTTCCACTTAGCACATGAAATCTTTCTAGTAAAAAGAAGCATAACCAAGTTTCTTGAAGGTTGATAATATGCCGGAATTTTAAAGATGGTTATGCACCTATATGAGAAAATTTTACAAAAGACTTCTGCTTGAGAACCAAAATAAAACACCAAGGAACACAAAGAAGTGGCTTGAATCTGCCTTTATCTAAATGCACAATAGTGGAAATTTCATGTTATACTAGGAAGCCACATAACTTACCTGCGTGCACGTCTCCTTGCCCTGCGTCTCTGGTAGTCTCCTCTAGAGAAAGCCTCTAAGTTTGCAGGATGCACAGCCCAGTAATGTCCCTTTCCATTATCACTGCGTCCAGCTTTAATAAAACACTCATTTAGAGACAAATTGTGGCGCACGCTGTTTCTCCAGCTCTTATCCTGGTAAGAGAAATAATGAGATGGTGCGTGTTTTGTAAACATTGGACATTTATTCAACAAAATTCATAAATAAATATAGAAAAAGCAAGTACCTACTATCAAGATCGCTTATGTGACTCATTTAAAGTTTTACATAATGCTACACCTGCCACAGTTCATCTCTGTATGAAAAAAGACCGTTGCAGTTTAATTAGGTTCATTTATGACTTCTGATTGTGGAAATGTCAGTTCAGAAGTGTCTCTAAGACCAGTCCACTAGAAAAGAACTAAATGAAAGAATGGGGGTAATATTCCCAATTAAATACTAGTAGGAGGCACAGAAATGTGTGTAGATTTTTACCTGATTGTGATAATATGGGTATGTTTCCATGATCCACTGGTAAATGTCACTAAGTTGCAGTTTCTTCTCAGGGGAAGACAAAATTGCTGTTGATATCAAAGCAATGTAAGAGTGGTTGGGTTTCTCAGAAACCTTAATTTTTTTCTCTGTAATCATCTTTTTTGCACATACAGCGCTGTCTTCATGTTGAGTGCATTCAAGTATTTCACATTGGTCTTCAGATGGCATACTTCTGGAATCCCATTCTGTTTCCTCTGCTTTTTGGCATTCAGTGAGGTTTGACCAATTCTCATGATTAGAAATATTATACTCTGTCCTCGGTTTACTTTTTTCAGTGTTACCCAGTCTTCTTCCTAATATGTTGTACTGAGTTGCCATACTCCTTGCCTGTGACTGTCCAGTTGTTGAGACTTCCAAAATTTCATTAGATTTGTTACTTTCTGGCAAGGTCTCCAGATCTTGAAAAACCTTCTTCTCATATTCAGAAGTCCATCCTATCAAGGACTCTATTCGGAAAGATGATCCCACGGTGTGGGCAGCCAAAGGCATCCTATAGATTTACAGCTTGCCGGTGTATCTCAGAAATTCTTAAGATGTTGTTTTGGAAACTGTATTTGTTCTTTTCACTTATGTTTTTCTCTCCCTTTTTCTTATTACACCCCCCCGATGCAGACTCAGTAATGCTTTCAGCCAATTGTGTGTTTATATCCTGTGAAGCATCATTATCTGTGAGGATTTAAAACCTTAATCCAGCAAATAACATGATTAATGCATATGCCAAACAGCCACACATCAAACATATGGCAGACTGACATGTCAAACAAACCCAACAAATGACAAAGCTTCAGGTAAACAAAAAAGTATTTCAGTAAAAAGATTTTCTTGCCAACCAGCGTGAACACAATATTGTAAGATTGGCCTCATTAGTGTAAAAACACGGGGACTGACTTGGCACAGAATTCTCTTTAAATACGCATGCTTTCAATGTCTCATTTCAGCCTAGTTAGCTATTTCTGCGTACCATCAACTGGTTTTCTACTTACCGGCCTACCGCTACACACAGCATATAAAACCCCCTCCCAAAATGCAGGTATTCCAAATCTGTGTTCGAGCGCCACAGTCTTTAGAGTCTCTTGTAGTTGGGGAAACGTGGCACTCTGTACCAGGAGGAAGTAGTTGTTCCAGCGGACCCCTTGTACCGACCTCCCCAAAACCAGAACCCCTTCCGGAGGTTTCCGTGACGGATATTACAAAATAAAAATTGTCTTGAAATCAATTGTGCAGCAAACTTTGAATGTCTCCAAGTATGAACAAAGCAGAACAAAACACAATGTGTTGCTATAAAAAAACACAACCCAATCTACTAAATAACAATGAAACATGTAAGACAGCATTCACCTATCCACTTTTCTGTCAGTAGTGTTTATCTCTCTAGTCAGCTGCATCTACTTGTACCCATTACTGGGGGTCATCCATCAGCGTGCGTGAGGTGAAATTTTCCTGCATGTTTCATCAGACATTTTCTATTTTTGTGAATATCCCACCAATCTGACTAAAGGCCTTAACACCTACTTAAAGTTAGTACCCATGAAAATAATTGTTATACCAATATTACATCAGGCTTACACTATGTAAAAGTATGAGGATACCTGACCATTAAACCTATTTCAGCATGTTGGACATCACATTCTTAAGACATGGGTATTGATATGGAGTCCCCCCTTGTGGCAATAACAGCGCTCACACTCCTTGAAATGATTTCCACACGATTTTGGAGTGTGTCTGTGGGTATGTTAGCCCATTTAGCCAAAAAAGCATTTCTGAGGTCAGGCACTGATGTTGGACAAGAAGGCCTAGCTTGCAATTAGCATTTCATCCCAAAGGTGTTCAGTGGTGTTAAGGTCAGTGCTCTGAGCACGCCACCCAAGTCCCTCTACACCAAGCTTGTCAAACTATATCTAGACCTTGCTTTTTGTATGTTACAGCACTTTCCCCCTCCCCAGCCCAATCAGTGGCTTTTATCTGCTAAAAACGCTGCCCTGTATGGAGGAAAGATGTTGCTTTCTATATCAGAGTGCTCTGATTATTATTATTAAGTGTCAAGTGTCAGGGAAAAGGTGGGGTCATAGTGGTGTATCATTAAACACACATTTGTAATAAAAATAAAGCTTGTTTTATTCTTTTTATATTTTATTACAATTTGAACCACTGCTGTCTGATTAGTAACATGTTGATCACGGTCAGTGATCATTGTCATTGGCCTAAACCTGTTACTTACAAGTAATCTAATATGGATTTTCTTATTTTATATCATTTTATGTTTAACATTTTGAACCTTATCAATTGCTATCCTGATGATCAATAGCCATTTAGCCATAGCTAACACTTTCACTAACAGTATCCCGACACTACCCATTACACCATGCCCTCACCCATAGATGTATTTTCTAAGCTGTTTAGTTAATTATTTTCATGCTAGTTGACTTAGAGACACATAAAAAATAAATTCCCCAAACGCAGGAAGGAACTTCAGTAAAAACCATGCCATGTATGTAAGAAAAATAGGAAATTCTGATGATCATTAAGGTTTGATGAGGTATTTGGCATGGAAGGTATGGAGAAGGACAGGGGGATGTACATCAGGGGCCAGAACCCAGGACCATTCTTCAGGACCGTAACAGTGGATCAAGTCATGGCTCGATAAAGACCGTAAGGTCAAAACGTTGCCCTTGTTGTTGAATTAAATACACCTCGCTTAACTGCTAGAGTGCTGAGCGACTTTATTTGTGATATTTTGGGGTGCTGGTGGAGCCCAGTTTGAGTGCTGTTCCACTATCTCTGAAGAGGATTATTGTATGACTTCTGGAAACAGGCAGGTTGATGATAAAATCCATACATAAATGAGTCCTGGGGCGGTCACCGTTGGGTATGGGAAGTAGGCCTGCTGGAAGGTGTTTAGTTTTATTCTAAGCACAGGTATGACATGCCACAACATAGGCTATCGCATCTTTAATTTGGCTAGGCCACCAACAGTGGCCACAATAACTGATTTTGCCTGGGGTGCCCTGCTGCTTTAGAATTATGTTGCATGTGTAGCAATGATAATCTTAGGTTCTCCAGTACAAATCACCTATCACAGGTTTTTCAGGAGGAGCAGAGATTTGTAAGCCAGAATTTGGGCACCCAACGGAAGTAAGGCTGGTGCAGATTGTGGCCAGGATGCAATCAGCAGGTATGACCGGTGTAGGGGTACTCTCTTCTGAGGAGAACGGGCAAGACTTGGTAAAATGGGGCAAAGATGCCCCCAAAATGACATTTATTACTTTATCTCTACCCCCCCATAGCTTGGGGTCTGTGCATCACTTAAGGATTATTAAAAACCCTTTTTTTAAATGCCTCGATCCTGAGGCATGTCAGCAACACATTTTTTGCTTAGGAAGCGATTCTGATCGCTTCCTAAGCAGTTTTAGCCGGGCGCCATTTTTCTTACGGGGAGGGCTGCCGAGGGCTGCCCTCCCCGTATCCATGGTCGGCCTCACTTGGAGGCTTCCGTGGATGCTTCAAAGCCGCCGATCGTGGCAAAAACGAAAAGCGGCGATGCAGCTATTTAACGGCAGCCCGTACATGTACGGGCATTGCCGTTAACACGTTGCACGGCAACCCCGTACATGTACAGGGATTGTCGTTAAGGGGTTAAAGGTGTGCACACTTATGCAGCCAGTTTATTGTGAGTTGTTTTTTTCAGCCCTTCCTGCAATTCCCAAGTCACAAGACAACTCAAAATGTATGCATCTATATCCATTAAAACTACGCTTTCTTTGGCACCAGTTTACAATTAAGTGCAGTTTATCTTGAAAATGTAAGTTTAATAGTGCTTGCTGTCTCCCACCCTATTAGACTAGTCCTCTCAATTTGTGATGCAGAAGAGCCATCTATGTTTACGTGCAAATTCATAGGTAATCAGGACAGGAATGTTGACAAGACTTTTTTTTTTGTTTTATTGATTCAATCAAAAACAGTTTCCCCATCTCCAATTTTACGGGTTTTTACAAGTGTGTGTGCTATGACTTGGATATAATCTATTTGAGCTTTTAATCTTTGTGGCAAAATGTTCATGGTGTCACCACATCACTGTGTTAGTGCCACCAGCTCATGTGAACTTCTTGAACCAAGTGTTGAAATGAGTACCAGAGATCTATTGAATGTTGGTTGAGCAATGGTATCAAGATTTAAGATTTGTGTTTGGGTCTTATAGAGACTGCATGGGCAGGCTGACTGGTCTGCGGCTAGGCAGTCCCATACGCAACAAACTGTGATGCATTGTGTGCTCTGACACCTTTGTACCAGAACCAGCATTAACTTTTTTTCAAAGCAATTTGAGCTACAGTAACTCATCTGTTGGATTTGAAAACACAGGCCAGCCTTCGCCCCCCCATGTGCATTAATGAGCCATGGCCACCTATAATCCTGTCACCAGTTCACCCCTTTTACT
Source organism: Spea multiplicata (assembly GCA_009364415.1). Lineage (NCBI taxonomy): Eukaryota > Metazoa > Chordata > Amphibia > Anura > Pelobatidae > Spea > Spea multiplicata. Next base: position 45,528,260 of record VKOC01000001.1, read on the forward strand.
TCCTAAGACCACTTTTGATCCTGACCACTGCAGACCAGGAACACCCCAGAAGAGCTGCAGTTTTGGAGATGCTCTGACCCAAGTTGTCTAGCCATCACAATTTGGCCCTTGTCAAGGTCACTCAGATCCTTATGCTTGCCCATTTTTCCTGTTTCTAACACAACTTTGAGGACAAAACTTTCGCTTGCTACCTAATATATCCTACTCACTGACATGATATGATCAGTTTTATTCATGTCCCTTGTCAGTGGTCATAATGTTATGGTTGATCAGTGTATGTGTCTGATATGGACTACTGCAAGTTTAAGATAGTCTCCCGGGCTTATTTTCCTTAACCATTGATCCCCACATCTATCTACACGGGTTGCCCATATGCTTTAAATGAAAATCTGCTCACATTTAAGCTCTTTATAGCGGTTCCCCTACCTGTATCTCCTCACTTATCATCTCCAAATACACAGATCCCTCTACTCATCTAATAATAATGTGTGCTCTGCTTTGATTTCTTCATCTCAGGCTTTTATAGAAGACTTATCTTGGGCCTCTCAATGTGGCATGGCTGTTAGTGCCAGACGGGCTGGTCTAAGTATTTCCGAAATTGCTGATCTACTAGGATTTTCATACACAACCATCTCTAGGCTTTACAGAGAAAGGTCTGCAAAAGAGAAAATATCCAGTGAGCAGCAGTGAGACAAGTTGAAGGAGATTGGCTACAGCAGCAGAAGACCACACCAAGTGCCTCTCCTGTCAGCTAAGAACAGGAAATTGAGGCTACAATTCGCACAAGCTCACCAAAATTGGGAGATTGGAAGAATGTTGCCTGTTCTGATGAGTCTCAGTTCCAGCTGCGACATTCAGATGGCAAGGTCAGTCTTTGGCATAAACAACATGAAAGCATGGATCCATCCTGCCTTGTATCAACGGTTCAAGCTGCTGCTGGTGGTGGAATGAAGTTGGAAACATTTTCTTGGCACACTTAGTACCAATTGAGCATTGTTTAAACGCGACAGCTTAACAAAGTATTGTTGCTGACCATGTCCATCTACTTCTAGCAGGATAATGCACCATGGCTCACATCATCTCAAACTTTTTTATTGAACATGACAAATAGCTCACTGTAGTCCAATGGCCTTTACAGTCACCAGATTTGCATCATGGGTGTACAGCTATCAAATATGCACCAACTACTTGATGCCATCATATCCATATGGACCAAAAGCTCTTAGGAATGATTCCAGCACCTTGTAGAAAGTGTGCCATGAAGAATGAAGGCAGTTCTGGAGGCAAAAGGGAGTCCAACCCGGTACAACAAGGTATACCTAAAAGTGGCCAGTGGGTGTAAATTAAATAATCCGGAAAGATTGATTCACTATTGGCCCTGTAATTACCAAAGTAAAAATCCTAGGCATACTAAGTGACAATCAGATCAAGTCATTTTTTTTCATGCTGTAGAGGAAGGGTGCAAGTTTTTTCTGCAGCGGGCCACTTTTTAGCTTTATAATGCATATTAATACAGAGTTAATTTGGCAATAAGGAAAAAAGCAGTGGAAACATTTTTTTGATCAACTTTTATATGTCATTCTATCAACGCTGGGTACACTGTGGGGACAAGCTGGATTTAAGCTGGCTGATGCACACTGGAGGCAGGGCCGGACTAAGAGCATCAGAGGCCTGGTGCTGAGGATTTTGGTGGCCATTTTATGGAAATAAATAAAATAGGCAGAATCTTAACTCCTCTGCATTGTTGTGTACTGGATAAAGACGACATCAGTGCTCGGCAGATAATACAAGATAAAATCTTATGTGATGGGACTGTGAGTAATCAGTACACTAAAAAAAAAAGTCATCATACACGGGATGTCTGAAGTCACAATTTAGTGACACTAATCCTTTTTAATAAAATATGCATATTGAAAGAGTAAATAACACACATTTACTTTTCCTCTCACTGTTTTCTGGGTCAAAAAAAATTTGTCCGCTTCAGTGACTACAAATTCAGGTGGGCGTTTTATCTATGGATAAGTAAAACTAAATAGTTCTATTTATTCCTGCAGTAAATAAAGTGCCAGGAAACAGACAACCAAACACACACACACACAACACACACCAGGACAGGCTCTGCCACATCGACCCCCCCCACACACACACCTCCGCCACATCGACACCCAAACACACACACAACCAGGGCAGGCTCTGCCACACCGACACCCAAACACACACCAGGACAGGCTCTGCCACACCGCCACCCAAACACACACACCAGGACAAGCTCTGTCACACTGACAACCATACACACACCAGGACAAACTCTGCCGCACTGAAGAATAAAAAAAAAAATTCTACTCTGCTTTGTCATTAACTGCCCCTTTTGTGTTTTTGACCCCTTGTGTATTGATGCCCCAGCCTCCCGACACACCCTTGTGTATTGCCCCTTTGTGCATTTATGCCCCCACACCCTTGTATATTGATATATGTGATGCCCCACCCAATCCCATCCGTTGTGTATTGATGCCCCACCCAATCCCATCCGTTGTGTATTGATGCCCCACCCTTTTTGTATTGTTTAATGTGATGCCAAACCAACCTCTTGTGTATTGATTTCCCCCACTGCCAAGTAAAATACCCCCCAGCACTATTGATTATGTAATGCCAACCCCCTTTTGTATTGTTTAATTTTTGGTCCAAGGGAATTTCTCCCCCTCCCCATTAAATATGGCTCCACTTTCCTATAACCCCTATTTTTTTTGGCAATACATTTGTTTATTTTCCCCTGCGGTCCTCTGACGTGATGATCCTCTCCCTGTCAGGAGGAACTCTTCTGTGAGCCCTGCCCCTTGAAGCTCACATCAAAGGGCGGGACGAAGAGCTGAGGAACTGCTGCCACTGGGCGGCCCGGACACAAAGTTCAAAGCAGCAGTCGTGCGGTTGCTTTCAGTGAAGGTCTGCCAGACCACTGGGAAATTTCCCGGGGGCCAGGCCGGTGGGCAGCATTTGGCCTGTGGGCCGCACGTTGGACTTCCCTACTGTAGAGGGAAAACGAAGAAGATGTAAGTCACGATTGAAGACAAGTGGTCCTTTAGTAAAGATGGGATATCCACACTATATGTGCTGTCCTTCAGGGGCACTACAGCTGTTTATATTTTCTGGAATTTTGACAATACAAGGGTAAGAGAAAAATCACAGATTAGACTACACTGTCAAACAAATTGCTAAGGTGTTTAGCAACAAGTAGATCTAAAATTCTACAGAGCAGGACTGTCGGAAAGTACTGTTTTATAATACAAAATTGTGTTTTGTTTGGGGAAAAGAAAATTCAGTGTTTCAGATGTCACCCACTTCTAAAGGAGTTGCTATAATCACTCCATTACACGCTTAGAACAAAAACCCAACAAGGTAAGTCGATTTTTTTTTTTTATTTGAATGTTTATTTGGTATCCTTAAAATGACCATCACATGCATATACACGCCAAATCAGGATATTGTGAAACTTCTGTTACGTACTCTAATTGAACCTTGCTCTGGATCTTCGACTGTACTAGTTATCCAATGGATACAGATCCTCCATATATAATCAGGAGGGTAAAACAACTGCATGATTTATGTCAGAAGAGTCAACACACCCTCATTCTACATACACAACAGACTACGGTTTCCAGCCACTTTGCATTTTATAGATAGAAACAATACTCTGGGTTCTATTACTTGGGCAGATCATGCTCTTACATCTAGCCCTCCAACTTGCTGATCCTACACCTTGGGAACATTTTGGGAGATTGGCTACTTTCCTTCAGGTAAATATTAAAAAAAAAAAAAAAAGATTTCACACTATTTCCAGGAAAACTGTCCGGCATTACGCCAGAAATATTTTGGGAAGGACATAAACCTTTCTATAGATGTATCTTATAACAAACACGCAGATAGTTATATGCACTCTATTCTGACTTTTACAATATTCAGAAAAAACCATTGGAACCAGTAGAATTAGGGATTATTTCCACAGGCTAACAGCATTAGAATTTCCAATAGAGAGGCATTACTGCAAGCTGTTACTTTTTTCTGTGGGACAAGTTTCCTGGCCATCACATGCTCTAAAACCTAAATTAATGCCTCATCGCCTAAACTTTTTTTTAATCACTTGTTAGAAGGGACTAGTTTTTCCAGACATACATTAGAAGCTATTGTTGCAATAACCAAGTCTAGGAGCGCTACGCATTTGTGCGTACTGACCCATCTCTCCCTTAAATGACTTTAAACTGCTAGTCAATATATGAGAGTTGAGAATACAGCCACACCTTGCCACTTTAATATGATCATTAGTATATATAGCTCATGGCTGTGGGGTTAGGGATGCATTAAATGTGGACCACTACTAAAAGCCCAGAGAAGTACCGTCAAATGCAAAAAAACAGGGAGCATTTTGGTTGACTAAAATGGATTGGCTTTCAGGACAATAAACTAGATATCAGAATAAATTTTGTAGAATGTTATCCTCACTGTCAAACAGCACAAGACAGGGCTGCCCCATCTCCACCATAAATGCTAGAGCCGCTATTGTGTTCTGCCATAAAAACCTATTACAGCCAAGGCGTGTGTGGTGAAGGGTTTACCACCATCAAATAACTGTCTCTGGCCACGCAGCCATATTTTCATCTGGTCTTCTCTGATGGACGCAATTAAAATAAACCCTTCAAAAATCAGATTCTCAATGGACACCATGGATGTGGTAATGCTCAATTTTCTTTTTTTGCAGGCGTCCGATACTCACGGCATTTCCCCCCCCAAGACAACGCCACATTTATATGAACTATATGCCTCCGATGCCACATACACTCCCTTGCTTTTCCTAGCAAAGCAAGAGAAGGAATAAAAATGCAGGTATTACCAGTACAGGTTCCTTTGCAGGCTTTGTGTCTCAGGAAAGAAGTTATGAAGTTTATCTGAGCAACTTGTAAACAGCCAGTTATTGCCATCTCATTCAACCTATAGGGAAGGTATTGCCCCAGTACTATAAGGCTACTCTTGACACCAGTGGTGAAATGAGTCATTAACCATGCATTACACTACATTCACTAAATTGTGTGCCAAATCAGTCCTTGGCCTCCTAGCATTGACACATCACATAATACTTGAAGAATTAAAGCTTGGAAAGAGCTCAGGGATCATACAACATTACACGAAGCCCCATCACCACTCTTGCCCATTACCAGAAATCCTGAGCTTTCTCCAGGATTAGACACACTGCCTTTCAGAGATTCTCTAAGCTAAGGAACCTCCACACAGACTCAAACACATCTGTCAGGATATCAAGTTTAGATGGACTAATTCGGTGAGCACAAGGATTCACATTTTCTTGTAAAGCTTAAATATTAAGCATGGCGTTGAGTGCTCATAATTAAAAAATAGATATATTTCTGACTGGACATATTTTGCAAAGAAGCCTGAGATTACATTAACACGATTTCACTAATTTGTACTATGCAAACTACTGGAAGTGGGACTTTAAACATTTCCAATGGATGAAAAAGATGGATTGAATCATCATTGCTCAATTAGCAGCAAGATCCAAGAAGGCCTGTAAACTGGCCCCAGGTTGTGTAAGGTTCCCTCCACCGCCCCTTACTACTTAGATGAGCGCTGGAGACGTCATGCACCTACATAAACAGTGGCAAACTTATTTTTCCACTGGCAAATATCACAGCCTCCAACCACACTGAAGCGGGTGGCTCAAATTATGGGGAAACAGCTTATTGATCCAAGGAGAAATCTGACTGCCATTTTGCGGTCAAGAAGGAATTTTTTTTCCCCTGGTTTAGTGCCAAAATTGGAAAGAGCAAAACCGGGGGGGGGGGGGCGTGCCTTTCATTTTTGGATCAACCCAGCAACAATTTACAGATATAGGAAAGGCTGGATGCATGTCTTTTTTCGGCCTATGTAACTATGTAAATTATGTTAGGTCAACTGAAGATTTGGTCCCTACCACCTTTAGTCAATTTCAGTTGGATTCCACAGAAAACATATCACCACTTCATTATTAATATTTGATGTAGTTCATACTACTTCGACTCATGCATCTTGGTAAATAAATGCAATAAGTGTTGCACATCCCACAGATATCTTTACTTTCAAAACCGGTCAATGGCAATATCCAGTTTTTCTTCTTTTAGTTGTAATAGAACTAACGGGACAATATACTTGCTATTTAAGTCATCTAGTGGTTTTGTCCCATTTATGCTATATGATATGAAAACTAACTAAAGATTAAGAAAAAAAAATCTATAAAAATGTAGCACTGCCTAAAATGAAATCAGATGTACACAAACCATTATCCAAGTTGCCGATTTTCTGAATCACATTTTAAAGATGAAAATTACAAAAACGTAAGTGTGCATTTTCCCCTATGGTCAATCTCATTTTACTGGAACACAAAAAGCTACATAATGTGTATTTTTAAATATTTTTATTGTAACAAACACTATCTTTTTGTGTTTTTATTTCCTTTGGGGGAATGTACAATGGAGAGAAAATAAAAAAAAGCTAAGAAATTTTTCCCAAAGTATTTTCCATAAAAAAAAAAAACATTCATAATGAAATAAAATGTTCACAGAAGTAGAACTCTGATCAGACTATTAAAAAAATTAAATTAGACAAATAAAATAAACTGACAATTTCATCATGCTGCGGTTGATACGGTTGCATGGTGTCCTGCAAACGATTATTACAGAAAAACAAACACACAAAAGGAAAAAAAATATCCAGGGCCAAATGAGTGAAAATCCAGAGGCTCTAATGTTCTGTACATGAAAGCCTGATTTTTTTTCTTTTTAATTCTCCCTGCTCCTGATCAAAATGTCACAAATGCTATTTGGTGGGGAACAGTATGAGAATACTACAACAGATAAGAATTTGGGTGGTGTTCTTCAGACACATTTAAACCACCTACTGTGGAGGTGTAAGGACACACGATGACAGAGGTAGGTTGGCGCATGAAGGGGTGAGATATTCTCTCATTATTCTGTCTGCACATAACATTTTGAATAGACAGGGAGAACCTCCTTGCGGGGTAATTAAAAGGATGATGGCATTCTGAAGGAGACTACTTATGGATTTCTTCCAATCCAGAAGAAAATTCTCACACAGCATCAATGGAAAATTACAAAATTATGACAGGTAGTCTGTATTTAAAAGTCAAAAAGTCCTGCATGGAGCAAAAGCAGGGTACAGTTGTGGGTTAGGTTTACAGAGGAAGGAAGAGAAAGTGTGTAGAGCAGCATTAAACCTCTCCCCTTTACTAGCATAGAAATAAAACCTGAACAGCAGAGAGGTAGTTGAATTCAAAGCATTGTGTAGACCCAGCCCCTAATCCGTGCCCAAAATAACTAAGCACACCCACTTTTTTGCATATTACCAAGAACATCCAGCGATAAAATAGCATTTTTTTCTTCCTCATGTTTCCGCAATATAGAAGAAACAACCGTCTAAATATTTCACCTGCTGTCTCAAACCGGGACCAGTCTCTGCTCTACACGTATGTTTTAGTCAATATGCTGCAAAAGCCCATATCACCAAATATGCATGCCTCCCCACCCCCACTCTTACAATGAGTAAAGATTTTTACTGTATTTCACCCTTACAAAGCGCACCATTAAGTAAAGAAAATATGTTTCTTACGTTTAAAAGTGCAACTGACATTAGGGAAGAGGAAACTGTACCAAAAGGAGGCATTGATTGGTTTGGTTCTGTTTCAACATATTCTGGGTAATACGCTAACAGTTTTTGAACAGCAAAGAGCTTTAAATAGTGGAAACAAATTAAAATACTTAATCCAATGCCAGCTCAACAAGATCTATGCTTATAACAAGTAAGTAGATCCGAATGTTTAACCCATCGCCAGCTGAAAATGATCCTGTGTGCGGCTTATGGGTTAAATAGATCGAAAAGGGCGGTGAGAAAGTGATGTATACAGGCCTTAATGGATGGGGCACAGGCCCCTCTTTCTGTATCCTGCGGTTTTGAGTCTAACTGGGGATATGTTGTCAGCAAGCTGACAAAAGTCCTTTTTCATAGCAACGTCTCTTCTGCTGGGGCCTTTCTGCAGCCTCTTCCTCCTCTTCCTCCTCCTCAGAGGAAGACGATGAAGATGAAGAACTGTCCAGCGTCAGGTCCACTACATCTGGCCCAGGTTTCCCATTCTCGCTTGATGTGTTGCTTGGAGGGGGAGGTTTTGTTGTTGTGTCTGGAGAACCTGCCACAAGTACAAATAAGTCTGCTGTAACTACATAATCCACCAAATTAGTACATTATTATTTCAACTGTATTGTGTGGTAAAGAATCAGTTACAAAACAAGGGCTAAGATGTTGCCAGCTGGTATTTTCTGAGAACAGATGCCTGGCATGCTGGGAAAAAAAACCTGATTCCTGGTACCACGCATCAGGGGTTCTGACATTACAAGTGCTCCCTCAAACTACTCCCCCTCAAAAAAAATTAAAAAAAAATGGACAGATGAGCTTGTGGGCTGCAACTACTATGAGGACGACAAGTGGCATTCTCCATTTTTCCCCCCAGTGCACACTATCAATGTGCTTCCTGAGTTAGTGTTTCTAAGGTTGTCTCGAATATTATGTAACTATAGAAAGAAAGAAAAAAAACATGCCAAGCCTCCCACAGGTGAACATCCGTCCTGGCCAACAGCACTTAAAGGGTTAAATACTTACCAAGGTCTAAAACCGGACAGATTGGACTACAGCTTCTCTCTTTTTCGGCTTTTATCGGGCACCAGGAGCCATCAACCAAAAATTCAATCTCATCTGCATCCTTACATTCACTGAGTATCTTGGACAAAAGCCTGAAACAAAAAGAATTATATTCGTACCCAATTCAAAATACAAACTTTTCCCTTTTCTTAAGTCAACTACTTACCCATCTATGATAAGCTGATCATACTGGGCAGATTTATCACAAACGGGACACATCCATGTGGGTTTCTTTTCATTCATTTGTAAGTAAAAGACAGCATCAAAACATTGGAGGTGCGCACAGGTCTCTGCTCGGCAGGGCACAGTAAGACGCATCTTCACCAACTACAGAAGAAAATTTGAAGCAGGTATTCTGAATATTCATATGCAATGTGTGATGGTAACAGAAAGCCTGTGGGTTAGTCCAATATTTACTTTGGAGCACGAATGCAGTTGGAGAAAAGCGTGATTCGGTTTATACCAGCTAAATTCTAAAAGTTTCAGATCTATATCCGCTGTGGGTGTAGTGGGAAAGAAACAAAAAAAAAAAAACACACAACACACTTCAAGGTCGTTTAATGGAATTGTAAGTGGCCACAAATGTGGTAACATTAGGTGTTTCAGGAAGCACCTAAAAACACATCCCTGAAGCAAAAAGTTTTCTTTTATGAGTTTTTTCCTGACATCCATCTAATTGCAAGACTTTCAGAAGGCAATTAGACAGTAAAGTTAACTGAATTATCAATGCTTAATTATGCAAGTTGATTTCCTCTTATCATTCACCATCTTAACCCCCTTAAGGACCAGGCTGTTTATTTTTTGTACCCTTCGTGACCAAGGCCGTTTTAACACTTTTGTGGTGCTCGTGTTTAGCTGTCATTTTCCCCTCTGCTATTTAGTGTACCCCAAACAAGTTATATATTGTTTTTTTCAGGACAAGAAAGGCTTCCTTCAGATACCATTTCTTGATCACACCATCTAATTTCCTATGTTTTTTTTGCTTTTTTTCTGCATGTTATGGGGCAATAAGTACAGGTAGCATTTTGCTATTTCAAAACCATTTTTCCCAAATCTGTTCATTATGCCCCATGTGCTATATGGGACATCTTTGAAGCCGACCAATGCAATTAACCCCATCTACGCACATATTTTTTGAGAACTAGACACCCCAGGGTATTGCAAATGCTAGTATGTTAACCCACCCCCATGCACTAATCCTACTACGACCTTTTGTCAAACTCTGATAGTCATTTATTTTATGTTTATCAAAAATTGTACTTCAGGTAATGCATTTACAGCTTTTGGTATTTGTATATTGTCAGTGCAAACACCCCAATAAGTGTTCAGCAACATCTGGGCTGTTTCAGCCTACGTATTAAATTTATGATCAACACCCGTTTGGTGTAATAGTTAAATACATGTAACTATATGGCTACAAAACTTACAGCTTTGTGAAAGTGTACCTTGAAGAATTGATGCTGTTTTGAAAGAAAATGGGGGTCCCACCAAATATTAATTTGATTTAAATTTGTTCACACTTTGCATTTTGTTAAATGCTAAAAATAAACTGTTAACATGTCTTTCTCTCAGAGATATCCTGCACATGTAAGGGGAAGTGATAAGGTGTAAACTAGCATTACAACAGGAAAAAAATGGGCTAGATGGGGAGAAAGCATTTGACAGCTAAGAATCAATGTTTCTACTACTGGAAAAATGCTCAGGAAGAAACATATTAAAACAATCTTAAAAAATTAGCAGTAGTAAAGCTCCCAAATTAAATTAATATTAAATTATTTCTTACCGGACAGATCAATGAAACTCTAACTCCTGTGGTGGCTATGTCACTGTCTGGATCCAGGCGTAACTTCTCTTTAACTGCAAACAGAGCAGGAAGATAGTATAAACCGATTTTTTACTTAAAATATACTATGAGCTCAGACATGTAGAATACATTCTTACCAAGGGTCTTGCATAGCTCTGGATGCTTCACTCCAATAGTTTTTAACCTCTGTAAGAGTTCGGAAGAAGTTCTTTGTCTCACTAGGTACAGTCCTACTGAGTAACTCTGGGAACAAAAAGATTGTAAATTGGTATGTGGAAGGACTATACAAATTGTAGACTTATTTTTTTAATCAACACATCAAGGTGTACTGTCTTGTGAGTTAATCAGCTGAATTGTATATTGCCATTTTTAATTAATAAAACTGGCAACATACATAAATAGCAATAAATAACTGCTATTAATTTGTACTGTGTCTATAGCACCAGCACAAAAATACACACATTTTACTCCAGGTGTGAATTTACAGCTCCCGGTATATGTTTGCCTGGCTGTTTGGGGGCAAATGGGCCACATTTGGGGCATGCACATTTTTCAATGTTGAACGTTGACATTTGGTGATCCTGTGTCCATGCCCTGTTTGGTACATCTTTAGCCTGGTCAACACAATACTTTGCATGCACACATTTTACCACCAGCTTTCACCAAAGTTTGCAGTAGTATTTTTTGTGTATATTTTTCACCACACATTCTACTTCAGGTATAAATTTACCACTCCTGGTCACTTTCAAAAAAATTACTGAAATACTGTCTGGATAGAATTGGTTTGTTAAAAATGAAATTTTACTGCAATGTTTGGGGCAGAAAAAAAAAAAAACCCCAGTCCTGAAGGAGATAAAATATGAAATGGGTCAGCAATAGTGTAGACATTGTTAATGTTGTAAATGAGTAGTGTAGCTAAAACTGCTTTATTTAGGGATTTTTAATGGAATATCTTCATAGGCGTACAGAAACCCTTTCAGCAACCATTACTTCTGCTTTCCAATTGCATTTTGGCAAGCTAACCGACCCTAAACGTTTGAAGGTAAATACACACATTTCCCTTCTGTCTCCCTCAATTCACCCATAATCTCTTTACCTCTTTACCTAAATTACTTACCTCACCTCTTAATTTATTTACCTGGAATATATACATGCATGGCTTACAAGGTCCATAGGGCACATGCTGCACTCTGTCAGAGAGATAGATATATTTCTTAAAGAAAAAAGACCATTCCAGGACTTACCTTGCCATAATTTCCCCATGTGACAGTAACTCGATTACTGGCAGACGACAAGTACATGAGGTTAGTGAGGTTTATGGGACGACATGGCCGCTTGGGTTCCACACCTGGTTTATTGGAAGGATAGTATCCCTAAGAAAACAGAATACACAAATGCTATATTATTGACAGATATCATGATCTCTAAGCTTAAGTGTGCGTGGAAACCAACGTAAAAAGGTCCATCAATGGTGACATTAATTGGGTTCCTGTGCCCCCCCACTGTAGCCAATCACGCTTTAATGCACATTTAAACATGACCTTTATGCATTGGCTTTCCTGCCCAGCACCAAGCTATTTATTCTTAAGGAGATCTATTCAGCACCAGCTAATGTAATCTATGGATTCAGTGTAAAATGACAGAATATTCGACTGTGTATCTGAAAAATAAAGTCAACTTACTGGTACTGAGCAGTAGTTGTGATTCACCTTCACTGCAATGTTGGGTGGGTACTGATCCTCCTGGGGACAGCTAGTGTCTGTGTAACAAATCCTGAGGAAAGACACTTGTCAAGTGGAAGGTATACGACTCTTCCATTACCCAGAGAAAGTAGCTAAAATACAGGTGTACACTACAAAATTACTGCATATGACCCCCCAAAAAAGTACTCCCATATCACGTACTTAATTTCTAAATAAAAGTCTCTTACAAACATTTGTTTTAAAACTGGTAGCTTTGATTCGCAGAATTTATCAAATGTAATACTATGTCAAACGTATCGGTATATCCTTGCAGAGGACAATGACTGCACTTTGAACCATACCTCCGACCACGCAAATTTTAATGCCATTCGATAAGGCCGAGAAAACCACCTCTGATCATGAAGTAACCAAACATAATATAATTTTAATGTTGCCAACATTTTTTCCCTAAATCCATATAGGAAGAAAACTGAGGTTCCTTTGATAACGGCATCTATCTAGTGCCCCAGTGTGGGATCATATGGCCATAACTGAACATCAAAGTATCGTTGTTAATGACTCATTAACTTTATATTTCTATTTAAACAGATTGTAAGCATTAACATGATGTACACTGGATTAAAACATTGGCTTTTACATTTCACTGTAATAACCAGAAATGATTTATGAATAAATTAGTCAACTAATACAGAACATATTTTTGTAATATTTCAGTGATACTATATAACGGATTTCATGGGAATGCTAAAGTATTTTCCTTTGTAGTCACTCTAGATTTGTAAGCCCTCCTCATCGGATGTTTCCATACACCGAACAGCCATAACATATGGCCTCCAGCCTAATATTGTGTAGGCTGCCAAAACAGGCCTCACCCGCCAAGATATAAACCTCTGAAGGCATTGGCAAATCATTTCATTAAGTCCAGTATTTTGCGAGGTGGGCGGCTCCCTGGATGCATCCTGGTGTCATATGTTCTCCAGGTAAGCGACACATGTACACGGAAAAGGCGAGCCGTGTGGCGACGCACATGGCCAGCCACCTTCTTCCATTGCTCTGTGGCCCACCTCTTATGCGCACATGCCCATTGAAGGCACTTTCAGCTGTGGACAGGGGTTAGCATTGGCACCCTGACCGGTCTGCGGCTACGTTCACAATAAAAAACGACAATGTACTGTATGTTTTCACACCTATCAGAACCAGCATTAAGTTTTTCAGCAATGAGCTTGAGCTTTGAACGCCTGTGACAGGTTAACCGCTTTTCCTTCTTTGGACCATTTTTGATAGTTACCACAAGAGCTGCAGTTTTGGAGATGCTCTGACCCAGTCATCTAGCCATAACAATTTGGCCCTTGTCAAAGACGCTCAGATTCTTGCGCTTGCCTTTAAGGACAAAACGTTCACTTGCTGCCTAAATGCGCATCATCCACTGACAGGTGCCATAATAAGATTATTCACTTCACATATCAGCTGTCATAACATTATGGCTGATCGGTGTATAGTACTTGTTACGTCCTGTCTACCCATTGTACAGCACTACAGAAAATATATTAACCACCTAAACAACCAAAACCTAATACAATTGTTCTATTAATGGAAAATAATTTTTGTGCTTTTAATGTGATTGTTGAGAACTTACCTTAGGACAACTTGAACAGATTTGGTGCCAGGCTGCAAATCTCTACAACACAAGAAGTAATACTGTGAGGCATCGGACAAGACATACTTGTATAGAAACACACAAATAGTTATGATAAGGTCCAAAAGTCAACCATCAACAACCGTTTTTCTTTGATCATTTATTCAAAATAAAATGGAGACAAATCCTAGTCAAATTCTGTATGTGAGATTGCCATTTCAAAATCTTGTGTCACACACAGGTTATTTGCATTTTAAGGATTAACACCCAACATTAAATCAGTATGGTCCTGCTAGTGCTTCTTATCAGTCTCCCTGCAAGTGCTCGTGTTAAGCAAGTCTTAGGGAAGACCTCAATTGAAATACCTTTGGCACTCATGTCAAAGGAGCCTAGAGATGCAATTCGTGGACAAGTTCTCCAGAGGGCTGCAAAACTTCTTTAGCACCAAATTGCAGGTAGTGTTATATACCAGGGGAGGCAGTTTACATCCTGAGCATAATTAGCTAGCAGACATCCAGGCTGTCAGACAATTTGCCCGTTGACAGCCAAAATCTCCCCGCTGATGCAAAACCCTGGGAGGCCTCAGCTTTAAGCGGGGATGCAATAAATCCTCCATCCCTAACCTTAACATTCGTACAATTAGGCAGCTGTGCTTTAAAACATAGAAGCCTTTGTAGTTACATTAGATGAGGTAGAACCTCATGTTGTGTGGTTTCTAGAATAAGGAGGCCTAATTTAAAACTAGTAAATGGTTATAGTTGCGCTACTTTAGTTTTAAATTGAGTAGCCTCTCTTGAAGCCCTTCAGCATCCCTTAAACTCATGACTTTTTGATGCAATGGTCTGTCACTCTGTCTATTTATATATCTAGAGTACTCCTTTCCTCTAGAGATTTTAATCCTGTGCAAATCTTACTGAGTGAGCAGGGACATATCGCATCAACTAAACCCAGCCTTGAGACATTTTTAACCCCTTCCGGACCAGCGGTTGCATACTGCGTCTTCACTTGAAGACCGCAGTATTTTTTTAAATATTTAAATTCTGTGATCGTGATTCGCTGCAAAGCAATCACGTGCACGGAATTGAGGGGGGGGTGGCTGCTACTGATCGCTGGGAACACCCAGCGGTCAGTAGCAGCCGCCCCTCGCGATCCCAGCGTTCAAAGAGACGCTGGATCGCGTAAAAGCAGTGACGTACCTGGTACGTCCCGGTCTGCCGGTGACCTATAACCCGGAAGTACCAGGTACGTCCCGGTCTTTAAAGGGTTAAAAGGCATCACATTTACGGGAAAGCTTTGATGGCACCACATACCACTTATACATAATTTTATATTTCCCAGTGGCATGTGTACAGCTGACACTGTTTGCAATGGCATGTACCACTGCCCTACCTGATCATATAAGCAGGATCCTTGGTGGTCTCTTTTGGGTCTAGAGGGTAATAATGACATTGTGGCATTACTTGGGTTAATGGGTTTTTGGTTTTGGAAGAGGGGAGAAAGCATACTCTTACCAATCTGCTCCCCACTGTAGCTAATCACACTTTAAAGGCACGTGATAGTTGAGTGTTACTTTATAAACTTACTTCACAAGGAAGTGTATAAGTTGATTAAACAGGATCTTCTTTATGAATTTGTTCTCTTGACCGGCACCAAGCTATTAACCCCTAAGAAGGTACACTTACCGCAACCCCAAACATGGATACCACAATGGAGCATTTTAGCTAGGTAAGTGTCTTGTCCAAGGCAAAAAAGTACCGTATTTGCTCGATTATAAGACGACCCCCCAAAATCAAGATATTAATTTAGGAAAAAAACAAAAAGCCTGAATATAAGACTACCCTA
>VKOC01000001.1:45544095-45555808 GCA_009364415.1 Spea multiplicata
TATATCAGAGTTATTTGTGGGGGAAGGGGCTGCTGGGCTTGGGAAAGGACAAGCTGCTGGTTTCATGGAATATAGTGGATGTCAGTCTGGGGAGAGAAAGAGGCTTCTGGGTTAATGGAGGAAGAGACTGCCGGGGTTGTAGAAAACGCCTCAGATGCTCGGGGAGAGGAAGCTGGGTTTGAAGATACTGGACACTGGGGAAACGCTGTGAAGAGGCTAAAAGGAGAGAATAAATTACATGGTAAGCTCTTCATGATGCTTCAAGAATTAGCCACAGAATGGCATTCACAGCCACACAATAAAACACATACTTGCATATCCTCTCAAAGTAACATAGAAAAATAATTTCACTCTTACCCACAGTCAGACAAAAACCACACACAACCCCACTTACACTCAGCCCTATTAGCTGTGAGAGAGAAATGTCAAAGTCCCACAGAAAAATACTCAACAGCAGCCACAGAGAAAACACACAGAGAAGACACCACAACAATATGAACAATAAAAAGTTCAAATCTGCTGAATGTGATCCAAGGCTTGAACTATTTATTTTATTGGTTGCATATGGTTACATATATGTAACTATAGTCATATAATATCTATGGTTAATCAACTTGACTGACTGGAAGTTTTATGAGCTACTCCTTGATTAATGAGTAGGTAGTTTCAGTTTTAGTGAATCCACGAAGTGGATTTAAACCATGCATTGAAAGCAAATTGCACTTAATGCTTTCCTAGCAAGCATAACACAGGGGAGAGCCTAGTGTTACTGGTGCCTAGGGCCAGGGTTTCTTTGGTGCCCCTCCTATAGGTTGGCAAGGTTATGAAATTGAGCGTGCCCTGATAACATTACTTCCTCTACGTCTATATGATTTAACTAAGGGTAACTTGTATTATTTATATATTTATAATAATACATTAAATATTTTAGGGGAGAGCTGGCACCTTCTAGCCCCATAACACTATAGAATGGATAAACAGGACATGAAGTAGCACATCACATAACAGTTTGGACTCACAGAAACAGAAGGTCAGGAAGGCCCTGCTCAAACAAGCTTACTTCTATAATAAGGCAGGGGAAAGTAATCTCACTGCACATGTGACTAAAATGAAAGAACATGGATTAGCCTTGCTTCACGTTTTATACGCCTGTGCTCCTTCTACTAATGTATCTAATCATTGCTTTTATATTAAATTGCTATAAGGGCAACATGAGACATGACAATCGATTCTTTGCCACTCTTTCATTATATATTTTTTTTAATTATCACCTGTCATTTTCAGTTGAATTATTTTCAGTACGAATTACAAGAGTAATGATTGGAAGGCCACACTGGCAATTTCCTCTTCTTGGTAGATTTTGGGAATGGTCTAAAAAAAAAGAAGTATATAAATGCAGACTTTCAAACGAAATAATAATAATACAGCATGTTCCATATTCCATAGTGGCGCTGCCTCTAGAAGATCTAGCACTGGTTTATTTTCATTGCTTGAAAATCATACCTCCCTTGGGCCCTAACCTCAGCAACCTTATATATTATTCATTTTCTTTTACCAGTGTGACAAGCAAATGGTTTTGTTTTATTTATTGCACCTAAGAGTCAGTTCATCATGCCTCTAGGGCTGCAAACAAGCTCGGATTTTTTGGGGCATTCCAGCTTCACATCAAAATGGTTGGAGTCCAAGCAAGGCTATATATAATTCCTGGTCTGATTGCAGCCCTCAAGTCTGAAGTTCAACACTGCTGATTTATCTGTTCGTAATATTTATGTGATTCATTTACTATAGCTGAGTATTGACCACTGAGCTTACCATCAAGGACTCGGTAAGGTCCAACGTTACTTACCATATTTTATCAATTTAACCGATTCCTGTTAGTATCATCAATCAAAACGTAATATGTTAATATTGTTCTTTGTATGTAATACCGCTCTACATTGCATCAGATGGCTTTGTATTCTACATAGTTTTTTTTATTACCATGACTATTATGTAAAGATGCAATCAATATGCTAATTCCTCCCAATATAATTTTGTCCTTGCCCTTGTCCTGCCTAATCACATATCCACTCCCTTTAGGTTCCATGATTACTAATGCATGACTTTCCTTTCCACAATCACTTGTAAATCACCTTATTGCTCCACATGAGCAAAACTTCAATAAACAATATATTCATCCTTGATGGCATGAAAAAGTGCTTATATTTTCTATAAAGAGTGAAGTGTTCCTTGGCCTATATAGCTCTTCTTTATATTTTGACAGTATGGCCAAGTATATAGAATCAAGGTCTGATGACAAAGAAGCCTCGTTTAAATGGTATATAAATGGTATGTAAATCTGCAGAAAGTAAAATATTGTACACTGTTCAATATCATCTTTACTGTATACTGAAACGTAAATATATTAATCAATTTTGATACTGTAAACTTTAAGTAAAAAAAACAAAACAGAAAAGCATACCAAAATCTCTACAAATATAGGACAGATTTAGATATTGGCTGATGAATTAAAGTGTTAAGTAGCAGTTAAAATATATAATGCGAACAATAACAGTAAGTTCACTGGTTTTCTGAAAATAAAGCCTTTTAAAAATATCAAATGCGCTTTTTACTCTAATGTAACCTTTTTATTTGAATTTGTATTTTCACTTAATCTGGCACTATAATGTGGACTTTTAACCAAATGCTTTAAATACAGGTCTAGAAGCAGGTCGAGAAGGTATCATATTGCTTTGGAATATAGTCAGTTAAGAGGACCTGTGGTTTCATATACTAATTAGTAGCATCCATTAAGAATAACAAACACAAATAACCACTAAGACATTATTTCTCATTTTTATTACGGTAATAATGTATTTTCGATGCTTTGTGGTGACAATTTAATTAGTTTAAATTGATTAAGTCATGAGCTCTTTGCTCACATCTATAAATGCATAATAGAAAGAAAAAAAATGCTGTCCGTATTTAACTAGTGTGGTAAGAAGAGTTGTCTCCAATCACTTGGCATTCGTAGGAATGGACATAGAAGGCTGATTGTTACAAACAGGGTCTTCCTTTTACAAGCAGGTAACTCATGGGAGTGTCAAGTGGTAACGGTTGGTAAATTCAATCACTATGTATAGGGATGGGGGAAAGACAGCAAGAGATTCATAAGTTTGTTACCTTGAGAATCATTTATTGACCTGTTAAGAGTGAGCAAATATTTGAATATTTTAACACTGAAATACTGTATTTATATTTCTATAAATCTACTTGAAAGACTTGTTTGTTAACAACGGCTGCTCTCAAACCATGCAGCGTAATCTACCTTTTGTTTAGATGGAATATTTCTATTGATTTTCCATCTGCTCTTTGGACTTTATGAATATAATATAGAAAGTGCTTTTTACTTTATATTAGGAGCGGGATTTGGCTTAACTGGGCATGCCAGTCAAACAGACATGGACATTGATCACATGACTGACCACGTAAGCAAATCACGGCTAAGAAATAAAAAAGTTTGCATGTCTTAGCCATGTCCATATTTGTATAATGTCATGTTTTTATTTTTTTATAATTAGAAATGTGTTAATTGTTCTTGAAAACATGTATTGAGTGATGACCCATCGGTAGGATATACCGTTGTATTTCTGTAATATTTTCTTAGCCTCCCAAAGCCTAACAAATTTCACTTATGGAATGTAATTTAAATTGCACCAGTATTTTTGTTCCTACCTTGTTATTTAAAATTCTGTGAAAGTATATATTTTTGTTTTGCTGCCTCTGCGGCATTATCAGTTTTCAAAGAGGACCCTAAGAAGAACTAATGATCGACATTAAATATTTAACAAAGCTTAGCTTACATTTCTAAGATTCTTCTTGGTGTATTGACTATTATAGCCCATTAAGGGAACAAATAAATACAGATTAGATTATGTTTACTTCTTAAGGGAAAGAAATGGCAGAATTTAAGACATGTTTTCAAGGTTTAAAAATGTTAAATGTGCTCTTCAGTATTAAGATTTTTACTTAACCTTCCCTTGCATACAGTCAGTGCTTCAGTGATTTCAATGACTTCCTAATTCTTCCTAGTTTCAGAAGAGTCAGCCAGAGTAGCACTTACATGAAATAAAAGTTCCACCAATGAATAATGCGTATTAAAGTAATTTGTACTTACCTTTAGGAGAAGATGCAGCTCCAGAGATGCAGGGCACTGCTTCATTGGTGGTTCTGTTTTTCTTGCTGGTTGAATCAGCCAATCAACAGCAAGAAAGCACTCCCATTGTAGCAAGTGCTTGGGGTTTTTTATTAGACCTCTTGGCACTCTTGAAACTGTTAGGTGGAAACCCATCTCCTGCAAGCTGATTTGGAGCTGATTTATTAAATTGAGACATACTTGATGTAGAGCCCCTTCCTCAAAGGTTCCCTTGGATATTTTCTGGAATACCTTACCTCTCTACCATGCAATATATATATCACATTGCCATAAATACTCATAAAGATGCAGTTTGCTTCATGTTAAATGTTCATGTGGAGGCAATTCTGCTTGTATAAGTTTTCACTGATTGTGCTTATTACATTTCTGAATATTGATAAACTGTTTCACTTAAAGGCTTTTTTTCCCCAGAATCTCTGCCTGATACTACACCTGCTGCTAAAACAAACTCAGGTACTGATTGGATTCTAGTTCCGTCACTTTGTAAACACTTGGAGTATGGCAAGTGTAACATCAAGAACCTATGCTGGCCACTCCTTGTTATCACCTTGGCTACAATACCCAAAGAACAAAGCAGACACCTTTCTGTTGCACAAGAACGGTCATAAAGTTTAGTAACAATTACCAAGGGAAAGAAAAAACATTTTGTGACAACACGTCATCACACTAGATGCCATACACCAGTTACTTACAGTTTATGTCACTGCCTCTGCCATATCGCCGTCAGTGCCCGGCTTTGGTGAACCCAACACATGCCTGTTATTAAATAACTTCAGTGGGAGTGCTTTTCTGCTGCTGAATCAATGAAGTAAGCAGTGCCTGGCATCTCTGGTAAGTACAAAGAATGTGCAATATGCCACAAGATCATCTCCCTTCTTGTGGCATATTCTCCAGGATTTCCAATGACACTCCATAACTGATGTGACATCATATTGTATCAAAATAAAAGTAGGTGGTTAGGGGGATGACAGAACTGGGCAGCACAAGCATGCCCTCAGATTCCCTCTACACACATTAGTTAATTTGCGCAAACTGACATGCACATCATGGCATAGCATCATCTATAGTTAAAGTCATAATGGGAAATGATACAAGGTGGATTAATATAAAAAAATGACTCATGATTTACGCATATACTCTTCACAATGCAAGTAATAGAGTGCCTTTAACTTTCACTGGGTATTACAATATTAAAACAGACTGACATTAGCGAATATGTAACACATTGTTGGCATGGGAGCTGCTCATTAGCATGGCATATGCATGGCATATCATTGAAGAAGGATCAGTAAAGTAACATAATGTTCTATAATGGCGTTTCGCCTTGGGAATGCCTGTTTTACGCTAATGAGATGCTGAGCCAGATGAATGCCATTGTGAGGGCTTAATGACCATTAGTGAACCTTAAGGAATAATGGTGGAGCGGACAAGATGACTGTGTTAAGTATAATAAAACATTCATAATAATAACAATAATATACTGTTAAAAAATTAGTAAGGGTGAACCATTTTATAAGCGTGAAATGGTCAGAGGAACATAAGTACTTTTTGAGGTTTACAATAGATATGCAAATAACATAATTTAGCATTTAAATTATGTTTAAAGGAGCTCTCCAGCAATCATATGCACTTTACATGGTGTAAAAATGATTCTGTAGAATCCCGCCATATGCCTTCGCCCCCTCGCTGCTACTTTCCGTGCAGCTGAAAACAGCTCCTGATACCTGGTATAGCCCTGGTGCTGGCTCAGTTCTTTAGCAAACAGATATATTACAGAACACACCTTTCCACCCAGGTACATTGCTGTGTCTGACAAAAGAACCATTTCACTGCTGCAGCCTTACAAAGTTCTTCTTCACCTGGGCAACACCCTTGTTACTTTTTCTTTACCTGTGCGGCCCTAAGAAGGGTAGAAAAGCTCAGATTTCCTATGTGCTCTGCTCAGGTTTCATTGAGGACTGGACATCGGAAGCAGCAGTGAAATGGTACTTCTGTCAGATAAGCTCTTTATTTTGGATGAAAGGTAAGTATTTGTTGGTAAGCTGTGATAGAACCCATTAAAGGGTCACCCCAGTGCCAAGGAATGAAAAAAAATATATGAAAGTACTGCTCTGGTCTTCCTGGGTCTCCGGCTGCACTTTGTCGTGATCGGTGATAGTAGCAGAGGATGTAATGTTATGTCCAGGAATATAATATCTCATAAAGGGTTAAAAGAGACTTAACTATATTATGCATTAAGGTGTATAAGGATGGCCGGAGTGTTCCTTTAAGAAGACATTTTAGTTTCTACCTACCAGGGCTTGCGTGTCACATTATTTAATTAAGTATTCCTGGGAAAAACTTTGAATGAGGCAAAAATGTGTATGAATATAGAATTATTTTGCAATAATATTTGGCAATATTACAGGAATTGCATTAGTGGAAACTACAGATAAATAAGTATTTCATTCTGCAGGATATTTTTATTAATCTTTAGCTGTAAACTGGGGCCTAATCGGCTGTCCAAACAACAAACTCATACTTGGCATGTGGTGTGTTTTATTTGACTCTATGGAATTCGAAAAACACTTCTGTACATATTGCTTTAATGAAACATCTCAATAAAGTAAAACATTTCTTTAAAATGTTTATTTATTTTTAATAGCGTCTATGTCTAGCTCATCTTACAGCAACGTTCTGAGAGCGAAGATGAAGAAACCTCAAAATAATACATATATTCTCTTTCGTTATCTGCCACTTGCACACAGAACATAGCATTTCCCATAAGGCCAGGGGTGTCCAAACTGCGGCCCTCCAGCTGCTGCAGGACTACATCTCCCATAATGCTCCTTCAGCTAAGGGGCTGGCTGAGGAGTATGGGAGATGTAGTCCTGCAGCAGCTGGAGGGCCGCAGTTTGGACACCCCTGGACTAGGCATTTTCATCACTAATTGACAACTAAATTTAAATTTCACTCATGCAACAGTACAAAGATCACTGCTTCTTTCTACCAGGCTACAAGAGTAAATATAGTCATACCTGTTTAACCCGGAGTCTCCTGGTGAAGCCATCCTTCTCCTGGTTTCTGGGTCACTCAGAGAAGGGGAGTGATGTGTGGCCTGCCCACTCCCCGCCCATGTCCTGCCCACTCCCCGCCCATGTCCTGCCTACTCCTCACATTCCCACCCACAAATGACCCTGTTGTTCTAGCCCTGCTTCCATGCACACTTTGCTCCATCACAATGTGAAGTCACTCTACCAGAAGA
The DNA here is from genome assembly GCA_009364415.1 of Spea multiplicata. Taxonomy (NCBI): domain Eukaryota; kingdom Metazoa; phylum Chordata; class Amphibia; order Anura; family Pelobatidae; genus Spea; species Spea multiplicata. Next base: position 45,551,535 of record VKOC01000001.1, read on the forward strand.
GGGAGAGCTCCTTGTTGCATGACCTACCCTTCCGCCAGAACAGATACAGAAAGAGGGGTGTAGAAGGGCAAAAAGTGATAAAAATTTTCTTGTACCCCTTAGCCCTATTAACACTTTTTGGACCATATGTGTCATGACCCGGGCGAGGAGGTCTGGTAGGAGTCCAGGTGCAGGGGATACGGAGAACTCTGTCTGTACCCCTTTATGCATGGTTACGGAGAGATAGGTACAGACAGGATAGCAAGACTGGAAAGGAGAGAGACAGGAGCTGAGGCAGGTACAGGTTCAGGAGCAGAGGCAGAGAGACGGGAGCTGAGGCAGGTACAGACAGGTTCAGGCACAGGAACGGAGGCCCACTGGCAGGGCGGACGGGAACGGAGGCCCACTGGCAGGGCGGACGGGAACGGAGGCCCACTGGCAGGGCGGACGGAAACGGGGGTACTGGGCCAGGCTCGTGTACTGGTTCGTGCACGGGTACAGGCTTAAGCTCGTGTAGTGTATCATGCACGAGTACCGGCTCAGGCACGGGTACGGAAACGGGCAGAGGCTCAGGCAGGAACGGGTACAGGCTCAGGCAGGAACAGGTACAGGCTCAGGCAAAGGCACGGGCACGGGTGCAGGTTCAGGCACAGGCACGGGTGCAGGTTCAGGCACAGGCATGGGTGCAGGTTCAGGCACAGGTTCAGGCACAGCTCAAAGCAAAGCAGTCATTCCACCTTAATGCCAAAGCCCTGACTGAAGGGCAGGACAGCTCTTATAAAGGCAGGGCTGCTCTGACAATGAGGCGCAGCTGAATCAAATAATTAGCTCCACAGCACTCCAGAGGGAGGAGGGTGGCCACTAGAGGAAGTAGCTGGAACAACTCCCAGATGATAAAGCCAGGTTTCAGGCAGTGGATCCTAACAATAAGTACAAGTAGCGTATTGGGAACTGGTAATAAGTACAAGTAGCATATTGCTATTTTATAAGGGAGTAAAATGGGGAGTAAAATTATTTTCTTATTTTTGCACTTTGGGGTCAAGAAAGACTTTTTTAAATGTATTTTTCTAGTGGGAGGGGCAAAGGACTATTTTACTTTTTAAAGTTTATATATTTTTTTACAATTTCTTGTAACTGAATGGTTCCACTTATGTATTGGAGTATGTATTATTTTTAAATTGTATTACATTTTTTATATTTTTTTAATATTTCATTTGTTTTATATTTTATATATCAGACAGCAGGGCTTCAATGCCTTGCACTGATGATCACAGTACCTGCGATCTCAGGGGGGTCTGAACTGGAACTTTTACTGTGCTTGTTTGCAGCCAGCAGAAGGGCACCGTCATGTTGGGAAAGGCATGCTGCATTCCAATATGGTGTTACTGAATGTCTCGATATCAAAGCATTTCATCAACACCAGCTGAGCAAAGGAAGCAATTGTTGATTGCTTTCTAAGCTCATTTACCTGTGACGTGTGTTACTTATCTTTCCTCAAGGTAACCTCTGTAAAAATATTGTGGGGGCCACAATTCTCTGGTTTTTACCATGTAAAGCAAAAGGTGTCAGTTACGGCACCGCCTCTTGCGCTCAGTGCTTTCTTCTAAGTTGGAACACCGGATGTCACTGACACGTTCAGTGTAATGCTGTTTGGTGGGGGGCAAATATGTCACTCACAACTTGTTTGGGTACAAATGGCACTAGCAAACTGTTTGGGGAATACAAAACGGCATTGACAAGCTTTTTGGGCAGAAATTTGGCATTGACAAGCTGTTTAGACACAAATATGGCACTAACAAGCTGTTTGGGGACAAATATGTCACATACAAACTGTTTGGGGACAACAATGGCACTGACAAACTGTTTGAAGGTAAAGATGGCACTGGCAAGCTGTTTGGAGCTAAAGATGGCATCGACAAGCTGTTTGGGCACAAATGTGCCACAGGAATGCTATGGGGAGAAATATGATACTGTCAAGCTGTTTGGAGGAAAAACGCACATTGACAAGCTGTTTACGGGCAAATATGACAAGTTAAGTTGGTAAGTTGTTTGGTGGACAAAGATGGAACAGGGAAGTTGGTGGTACTTGGTGAAGCCAGGGGTCCCCAAAGAGGTGGAGTGGTTGCCAAAGAGAATAGGTGTGGTTAGAAGTGTTGAGCGGTTCAGGGTTGCTCTCAGATTAAAGATTGAAGAAAAAACAGAGATGATAGAAGCTGAAGACGAAGAAGATGTGGAGGAAGCTGCAGAAGCTGAAGTGGTTTGCAGAAGCGGAAGTGGTCGGCAGAGAAGGTAGGGTAACATTTAGATAGTGTGAGAGAGTGAACAAGAGTCTAAGAGAGTGAGCGTCTAAGAGAGTGAATGAATGTGGGCACCGGGCAACAAATTTGATGGACATAAATTACCATATTTGCGTTCCTTTGCTAATGTTTTGAATTGGTCAATGAATCCATTTAAGGATGAAGATTTGACCAAAAAGTTACACTCAAAAATGGAATGCAAATGAAAAGCCTTTGTTAGCTCCATGTAGCTGGAGTATACGGTAGCTTGTTTTTACAACAATCATTAGATGATCATTTTAGGTTTTTGTGTTTATTTATAAAAATAGTCTACTCAAAATTTATAAAATATCTTTAGGCTAACAGTGACAAAGGATCCACCGAATGCTGTGTAAAGGGGTTAAAATAACAGCACAAAAGTATTCCTTGTACAATATTGATTTTGGCTGCTTTCAGCTTAAACTTGTTTTACTTTCGTTCTTGAAGAGTTTTCCTATCACTACAAGGCCAAATCGAAAGATTTATCTTTTAGACACTTCATAAATATTACCCCAGGGAAGTCAAATGCAAAAAAAAGAAAAACTGTAATAGACTAACATCCCAGCTAAGGTAATAGGTTAATATGTATAAACTTATTCATCACAATACCGCAGCAAATATCCTATCAAGGTGTTTTGGCTATAAAATTAATACTTCTGAATTGGTGCTATTATTTATTATTAATATTATGCTATGTTTAGAAGTATCCACATATTTCATAGCTCTTGACATTTTATCAAAGAATACAAATGTTATTGGGAATGTTATCTTGGAGCCCCCACCCATGTTTGTATCCTAGCATGCCTGGTAATAAATAATTACAGAACTCATTAAAATCAGATGTCATTAGTGCCATATTGAAAGGGTCTTCTTGAGCACCAAGAAGCCTTGGGGGGCTCTTCACCACAGGGACCTATATTATAGATATTTGTTTAATTCCCTAACAATATTTATTCAGCAAATATGTTATAAAATAAATGGGCAAACAGTATAATTTCTTGAGAAGCCTAGGACTTGAGCTATCACAAGAGAAACCAGGTGTATCGTGCAGTAAATTATTAACATAACATGAGCGTGATATAATGAAGCTATTGCACATTTATGTTACAGACAAAGTGTGACGTCAGGCACTGGCAGTGTGACTTCAAGAGATACACTATTTTTTTTAATTTAATAATTTTAATCAAAAACATTTAACATAACATTAAATCATTTGCACGTTATTACATACATTTGTAAATGCCGCACAGGGCAATTGGCATACAGAACCAACTTACATTTACGAAAAGCTCAGAATACAGTAAAAGCAGTATACAATTACATATCCAGACATGGCACATACTGTATGATTTAGCACATTGGGGAGTTGAGTAGAGTGGGCTACGACTAATCTTCCTCTAGGCTGTCCATAAGTGAGTAGTCTCTCAGCACGCTGTGTGTGAGCCTGTAGCAGTCATGGACTGCAACCTGCTCCCTTCTCAACACCAGGTGGTTCCTGACAATCCATAAGGCATTAATTAGATCCCAAGCATTGTCAATAGCGCCCTCCATGGATGTTTCTGAAAAAGTCTGTACAAAGTACAGTACAAAGTCTGTACAAAAGAAAGTACAAAGTAACACAGGTACTTTCTTTCCCTGAGTTTCTTTAAGAGGTGCACTCATATGCAACTTAATACATATGATAGCTAAGTGTTACCTTATGATTTACATATGCCACCCAGCTCCAGTGATAGCTTTTCCCAAGAAAATCTAACAAAATTAGATTGGTTGCTTCAAGAAGCTTGAAATTGCAAAGAATAAAGGGGGTAGTATGCTACGGCACTGGAGCTGCAGCATTTTTAGCAGGTAAGTGTTCTTTCTTTAAATACATATTAAAGAACTTACTAATGAAAAAAAATATAATATATGCCCTGTAATATGATATGCTATTTTTTGCATTATGATTGCACATTATATTCTACAAAGATGGGTGTAAAATTG
>VKOC01000001.1:45555908-45659724 GCA_009364415.1 Spea multiplicata
TGGAGATAGCATTAAACATGGACATAGCGTTACACATGGACATAGAATTACACATAGAGATAACATTAAACATGGAAATAACATTACACATAGAGATAACATTAAACATGGGCATAGCATTACACATAGAGATAGCATTAAACATGGAGATAGCATACACATAGAGATTGCATTAAATATGGATATAGCATTAAACAAGGACATAGCACTGGATAAAGGATTCCTGTGACATTACCAGAACATCGTATGACATTTCCATGTTTTTATTCTAATACATGTATTCTATATATTTAAGAGACCTCACTTTTGTTTGTCTAAAGATATAAGTATGAGTTTTTTCAAACATTTTCAATATTATAATATTATCCTCACACCATCTACCCTCCAAATTCTGCTCACACTGACTTTCAACCGCCTTAAACTGCTGCGATCTGTACCTTATCAGTCTCCATCGCTGTCCTTAACCCCTGTCATGGAGTATAATGTTAAGCAGTGTTTGTATGTTTTAGGTGGTGTGTAAGAAAAATGTTAAAATGTGTTCTAATGTGTTTTACCTGAAAGATCAGTAATACATGTGATAGAGAGAGCTACATATATGTTGGACTCCCTGCACATACATGTGTAGAAGATCATAGCTGAGACTGTTATAAAGAGTCAGCGCTCTGTGTTTTCTCTGGAAGATGAATAGTGTATGTGTGTGTTACAGAGAGCTGTGTATATGTTGTTCCCCCGGCGTGTCTGTGCAGGAGATTATTACAGAGACACTCTAACAGAAAGTCACTACTATGACATAATAAGACATTGTTGTTTCATCTCTCAGTTGCAGGGGGAAGATAATGCTGCTGCTGGTGCTTATAACCAGTTTCTTTTTTAACTTTACATTGCATTTGTGTTAAACATACGAGTCAGAACCCAAATATTAAGGACAATTTGGAAATGAGGAATAGTTAATACTTTAGACTGCCAGCTATTCCTGTACACATACCAGCAAGCCGGTCTCTGTATATAATACAAAGCAGAGGGGGGCACACCGACGGGTAATGGCCTAGGCACAGGCCTTTATAGTTTCCTGGATTCCTTTAAAAGTGGGGCACCAGGATATGATGTCATACCCTGATGCCCAGAAGGGGGTGGGCATAACATTACATATAGAGATAACATTAAACACGGACATAGCATTACTTATAGAGATAACATTGAATGTAGACACACCATTACAGACAGAGATACAATTAAACATGGACATAGCATTACACATGGAGATAGCATTAAACATGGACAGTGCAATACACATGGATATAGCATTAAACATGAGGATAGCATTACACATGGACATAGCATTACAGATGGATATAGCATTAAACATGGACATAGCATTACACATAGAGATAACAATAACCATCGATATAGCATTACACATAGCGTTAACATAAAACATGGACATTGCATTAAACATTGACATAGCATTACATATACAGATACCATTAAACACAGACATAACATTAAATGTAGAGATAGCATTAAAAATCCACATAGCATTACACATAGAGATAACATTAAACATGGACATATCATTAAACATGGACATAGCATTTCATATAGAGATAACATTAAACATGGACATAGCATTTAACATTGAGATAACTTTAAACATATAGATAACATTACACCTAGAGATAACACATGGACATCGCATTACACATGGACATAGCATTACACATGGCGATAGCATTAAACATGGATATTGCATTAAACATGGATATAGCATTAAATATGTATATAGCATTACACATAGATATGGCATTAAACATGGACATAGCATTCAACATGGATATAGCATTAAACATGTGCATATCACTACTCATGGACATAACATTAAACATGCAGAGAACATTAAACATCGATATAGCATTATCGATGGAGATAACATTAAACATGGATATTGCATTAAACATGGAGATAGCATTAAACATGGATATAGCATTAAACATAGAGATAGTATTAAACATCAACATAGCATTACACATAGAGATAACATTAAACATGGACATAACATTAAACATGGAGATAGCATTAAACAAGGACACTGCATTAAACATGGACAGCGCATTAAACATGGACATAATATTAAACATGGACATTGTATTAAATATGGACATAGAATTAATCATGAATATAGCATTAAACATGAACATAGCACTACACATGGATATAGCACTAAACATGGACATAGCATTACACATAGAGATAACATTAAACCTGGACATAGCATTACACTTGGATATAGCAGTATACATCGATATAACATTACACATAGAGATGACATTAAACATGAACATTGCAATAAACATGGATACAGCTTAAAACATGTAAATAGCACTAAACATGGATACAGCTTAAAACATAGACATAGCACTACACATGTAGAGAACATAAAACATGGCGAAAGCATTACACATAGAGATAACATTAAACATGGACATAGCATTAAACATGGATATAGCATTAAATATTAATTATGGCCTTACACATTGAGATAACATCAAACATGGACATAGCACTACTTATGGAGATAACATTAAACATGGAGATAGCATTAAACATGGGCATATCATTAAACATGGACAAGCATTAAACATGGATAGAGCAGTAAATATGGACATAGCATAACACATGGACATAGCATTACATATGGACATAGCATTAAATATGGATATAGCATTACACATGGAGATAGCATTACACATGGATGTGACATTAAATATGGAGATAGCATTAAATTGGACATACCACCACTCATGGAGATAGCATTAAACATGGACATACATTAAAATTGACATAGCATTAAACATGGATATAGCATTGCAGGCATGGACATAGCACTACTCATGTATATAGCATTAAATATGGACATAGCAGTACACATAGCGATAACTTTAAACATGGACATAGCATGACACATAGACAGCATTAACCATGGACATACCCTTACATATAGAGATAACATTAAACACGGACATAGCATTAAACATGGACATAGCATTACACATACAAACAGCACTAAACATGGACATTATCCTTATCATATCACTACATATAGATATAACATTAAAATGGACATAGCATTAAACACAGATATAGCATTACTTATAGAGATAACATTGAATGTAGACACACCATTACAGACAGAGATACAATTAAACATAGATATAGCATTACACATAGAGATAACATTAAACATGGACATAGCATTACACATAGAGACAACATTAAACATGGACATAGGATAAACATAAATATAGCATTAATCATGGAGAGAGCATTACACATGGACATAGCATTAAATATGGACATAGCAATAAACATGGACATAGCATTAAACATGGATGGACATAGCATTTTATACGGATATAGCATTAAACATGGAGATAACATTAAACATGCACATAGCGTTAAACATGCTCACACTGACTTTCAACCGCCTTAAACTGCTGTGATCTGTACCTTATCAGTCTCCATCGCTGTCCTTAACCCCTGTCATGAAGTATAATGTTAAGCAGTGTTTGTATGTTTTAGGTGGTGTGTAAGAAAAATGTTAAAATGTGTTCTAATGTGTTTTACCTGAAAGATCAGTAATACATGTGATAGAGAGAGCTACATATATATGTTGGACTCCCTGCACATACATGTGTAGAAGATCATAGCTGAGACTGTTATAAAGAGTCAGCGCTCTGTGTTTTCTCTGGAAGATGAATAGTGTATGTGTGTTACAGAGAGCTGTGTATATGTTGTTCCCCGGCGTGTCTGTGCAGGAGATTATTACAGAGACACTCTAACAGAAAGTCACTACTATGACATAATAAGACATTGTTGTTTCATCTCTCAGTTGCAGGGGGAAGATAATGCTGCTGCTGGTGCTTATAACCAGTTTCTTTTTTAACTTTACATTGCATTTGTGTTAAACATACGAGTCAGAACCCAAATATTAAGGACAATTTGGAAATGAGGAATAGTTAATACTTTAGACTGCCAGCTATTCCTGTACACATACCAGCAAGCCGGTCTCTGTATATAATACAAAGCAGAGGGGGGCACACCGACGGGTAATGGCCTAGGCACAGGCCTCTATAGTTTCCTGGATTTCTTTAAAAGTGGGGCACCAGGATATGATATCATACCCTGATGCCCAGAAGGGGGTGGGCGGCAGGACACACTGTCCCACTTAGGTCTAAGTCGGCACTGAATACATCACTGGGGGGCAGCAGGTAGTTCTCCGTCCTTCATCCGTCCTCAGCTCCAACTATATTTATGGAGAGATCATCAGGTCATCCTGGATGAGGACCATGAGCGTTGCTGGAGATCAGCCTGCTGGAAATAATCTCCCACGAGGCACATAGCTAAAACATTATTCAAGATTGTAAAGTGTGTTTGTGCGTAATAAATAGTTTTATAAATTCCCGGCTGTTGTGTGTTTATTATCGGGTTTGTGTTAAATGTATTAGCGGAGAGAGGACGATGGTCACCGTGCGGCCTTGTAGGGTGGCGCCCGTTAAAATGGTTTAAAATTAGGCTCCGGAAACTTGAGACATAACGGAAATTGTTCAAATGGCACACTGTGTGCGGAGGTGCCGAGATCAGTCTGTTGTATTATGTGTGAATAAGATCTGACCATTATGCCAGCAGGTGCTATTACAGATGTAGTGGAACAAGTCCAAAGCCCCTGTATTATGCCACCAGCTCCTGTATTATCACCCAGCCCCTTAATTGTCCCCCAGACCCTCTAATGTCCCTTAAGCTTCAAGAAGAACTGTGATATTCTTCGAAATCCAGCACATTTTCATAGAATTAAAATTAAACTTCACAATGCTTCTGAAGGATCTTAAGTAAAGTAGCCCAGTAGAGTTGGTGTAGACTTCACTGAACAATATTAGAGTTTTGTTCAACTTGTATGATCTTGGGGAAACTCAATGGATTATCCACTAAAGAGAGAGAGAGAGGCAGGTTTAACCCACAATTTACTATGCACTTTAAAAATCTAATACAAGTAAACTACACTTATAGAGCTTGGGTTTCTTGAAAAGAAAAGAGCTCTTTCAACATTCTGTGCAAGAGAAGCCTGTCAGGGCTGACCCATCATAATAGTCAGTAAAGTTGGGGAGTTCAAGCAGCAACATGCCTGCAGTCCATAAAATCCTCCAGCATTAGCGAAGTAACCCTGTAAAGTGCAGTGAATATAGCTGATTTATGTGGCATTCTAGTGCCACAAAGGTCTGATTAATCTGGATTACCATAATGGCAATCAGAGATTCAATCATAATTTAGTGAATTTACATTCAAGGATACTTGATTTATCTGGTCCTTGGGAAAAAAACATGGAAGAGTGGTGAACCTTCCCAGGAGTGGCCATCCAGGAGGTCACAAAAGAAGCCAAACTAACATGTAAAGAACTGCAGGCCTCACCTGCCTCAGTAAAAGTCAGTGTTCACAATTCCACAGAAGAAGGAGACTGCAAAAATGGCATCTATCTGAGAATGCCAAGGCAAAAACCACTGCTGACCAAAATGAACACAAAGGCTTGTCTTATGTGTGTCAAAAAAAAACTTGATGACCCCCAATACTTTTGGAATAATATACTGTGGACTGGTGAGTCAAAAGTGACAATTTTTGGGAAGACATAGGTCCTGTTACATCTGGTATAAAACATAACACATCATTCCACAATAAGAACATTGTACCAAGAGTAAAACACTGTGGTCTTAGTCTGATGGGCTGTTTCAGGATCTGGGTGATTTGTCATAACTGATGGAACAATACATTTGCTCCCTAGCAGAAAATTCTGAAGAAGAATGTCTGGCCAACAGGTGAATGGTCTGATCATATTACTAAAGTGTTCCCTATTATACCTTGTTTTAGGAAGTCTACTGAGTACAGTGGGTTGAGATTTGGGGACATCCAGTGGTCACAGTACAAAATGCAGGTCATTTTTTTAAAAAAAAAATTCATGTTAAAATTGGTACATATTTTTTACAAGGAAAAACACAGAGTGTTATGTGCAAAAATGGGTAAAAAAACTAAATATATATATGCTTGCATTACAGTGTTTCTAGTAGGCTCTAGCTTAGCCTTAGTCAAGACATGTGAAGGAGACATGCTTGCTAGTTAATTATACAGTATAATTATCGTAACCACAGGCCGAGAATAACAGAAACACAGGGTGTTTATTTAAAAATTTTTTCCCTATATGCTGCACCCAGTACAATTACAAAACTGCAGCACCACACCCTATAGTGTCTCACTACTAGAAACACTGTAATGCAATGCATTTCACCAGTAAGGCTCACACTTCATTTTGCCAATTAAGCTTGCACTCTAGTGAAATACAGATCATCAATAAAGCTTCCACTGTAAAGCAGACACCCTAACATCTAAAATATTGCATGACTACCTGCTCTCTTGTATGAAAGACAGGTTTCTTTACTTTCACGTTTTTTTTTGTAGCCAGGAAATTGCTACATATGTTCATATACACAAATATGCATCAGAGCAAGTAAATCAAACAGTAGATGACAGATCTGCAGTATCTTCACCATAAAATACACAAACTTTATATACAAAAAAATAATAAGGTTTCCTTTAAATTCTATGTGGCTTTATCTTCAATTGATTTACTCTGCAGGACATTTAGGAACACATCCTGTAAGTGGCAGGAAAGGTCTTACTAATGCAGAATTTAAACATCTTTTATTGAATCTACCTTTAAAATATAACTTGTATTGAATATATTTAACAGAGTAATCAAGCATGCTCTGTGTGAAGTTTAATTAATACTTTCAATTTGTATTACCCATTATAAATATATTCAATAAAAGTTAGTTTTTTTTGTATTTTACAACAGTGTGGTCCTTATTGCTTTCTCGTTCAAAATGAGTTTGATAAAAGCTGTACTGGCAATTAGTCATCGGTGGCTTTCTTATATTCTTTGGCATCAGCACAGGCCTACAAACTCTTACACCACCAACCACTGACATTATGTCCTCCTCCTTGGGTCCCAGGTTACTCTCCCAAGAGATGAAAATGGAATGATTTGAGGAATGTGAAGGGTATTTCTAATCCTGTAAGAACAACTAAAGTTCTTCAACTTCTTTCACAGGGTCCCCCAGTGAAAACAAGTGTTCAGATGCATTGAGAATCATGGGTAGAACTAGAAAAGCTAGTGCTGCTTAGTTACGTGAAAGTATAGTCTCCTACGTAAGGGATACCTGCACCCTAATACTTATATAACATGAAGATACAACATACTAATAAAGTACTAAACAACTTAAAATTGCTCACGTCTGCTAAAAAAATAAATCATGGAAATGGTACGGGCATCATTTTATTGGTGAAAAAAAAAAGAAATGCAAGTGTTAAAAGTTTTGATCTTTATTAAAACAACTTCTGTACAGAAAATACGTTCATTCGGGTTTCTATAGCCACTCACTGTTGTACATTCTCTTCGCTGTTGAAAGAGGCACAGATTTCAGCAGGGGACGGAGAAAGCATTAGCATCTCAAATCATGTTCAGCATTTAAGTTACGCTACGGAGAAGGATTTAAGTATGCAATATTAGCATACAACAAAAGCCTATTCTCTCATGCACAGTGGTCCTTGTGAGGTATGCTATTTAGGGTCACCAAAATAAAATGAACCCCATAGGCAACAGTGTATGTTGTCTTAATAACTGAATGCAAAAAATTACAATCTGTATGAACATTGAATCCTGTGTGCTACCATTTTTATAGTCTGCCTTGAATTTATATTACAGATGCCTTCCCACACGTTGGAAAGCTTTTCTTTCATATGTACATTACAATATTACCTGAAATAAAAAAAAACTTGTACCAAGTGGCTATACTAAATGGAAAAGATGTTTTTAGCAGTATGGTAACGGTTCACAAAGATATATCACAAAGGTATATCAGGCCAGTACTACTCTGCATTGAGTAAAGTATTTTCATGCAGACCACAGGTTGTCTGGGTTAAAAAAAAGCATATCTTTGTGTTTGAGAGCTTCTTCTAATGCTTACAGGATCAGTCAGAGCCTTCATCATCATCACTGGCAACATGCGATACACCTTCAACCTGGAAGAAAACAACCAGTGAATAAAACAGAAGCTTCTTACCATGTAAAAAAAAAAACCAAAAAAAAAACGCCGTCTTTTCTAATAAAGCGTGACCAATACCAATTATACCCTGTGATTCTAAACTAGCAAATGGCAGAAACATAGCAATTAAAGTGACAATGCAGAATCAAGTAAACTAGACACTAAATGTATCTCCTGCTCCGCAGTGTGCAGGCATGCTTACTCAACACCAGCCAGCTCCAGCACCGGCACAAGAGCAGGAGGTCTAACAATTTTACTTACAGAGAGGGTGGTACACAAACGCAACAGCTTCCCATCAGAAGTGAGATCATTTAAACATGCATGGGATAAAGCTATCCTGAATCAAAGACCACAAGGTCGGAGTCTCTACACCAGGAAAAATGGGCTAGACTAGCTGGGCTGCGTCAAATTCTGTTTCTATGTTAAAAACGCCCCACGATCCCACGTGCAGAAAACACTCCCACTTCTTTCAATGGGGTTGCTTTCTTGACAAGGATGGGCGTCTTACAAAATGCATTCTTTTGTTTGGGACATTAGACTGTCCCTCATCCAACATGTTTGTATGCCAGGACCAGAACAATAATTAAAAAACATGTATTTTGATCCAGTTACTTATGCTTTGGGCAAAAGTCGATTGCTACATTACAACTTTAATATTCCTCGCGTGACACCTGAAGGGATCATCGTAAGTAATAAAATCCATATCTGAACAATCCTTACTCGCTCTTTCATATAAAGAGATATTTTTTCAGAAGACGAAGGCCCACAACATAAACATTCCTGACACATACTGTCATTTAATGTTACCTTGTGGTTGTCCGTGTTTTGTTGCGAGCAAGAGGCTTCATAGTCATGGATAGGAAGGGTAGCCATCCAAGTGGACATGGATTTTTCCTGTATTTCTGTCTGTATAATAGTAGGGTAAATGTGCTCTTTCTTAAACGACTCTATTTTATCTTCTTCTTCCACCCAGTCCAAAGATTCATGGAGACCATCGTTGCCAAAACGCCGGTTGTACTTCTCAAAATGAACCTTCTCAAGTACCAGACCAAGACCAGGAGCTTTAGGGATATCCACTTTTTCTTCGCCCCAGCTACTCTGAATGATGGACACAGGCGCATAGCCCTTTACCACTGCAATAACTAATCCAATCATCTTACGGATCTGGTGCATCATAAAGCTCTGCCCTTTTACTTTGATCACAGCTAGCTCCAAGCCTCCTTGTTGAAAGGGAGGTTCACAGTGCATTTCCATAATGTAACGCTTTGCACTAGGGTCCCGTGGACCTTTTTGAGATGTAAAGTTGTGGAAGTTGTGGGTGCCCTTATAAAGAGCAAGGAGCTCATTCACCTTATCCAGAGTTTCTTGGCTCAGCCGAAAACTCTCCTCCTGTGTCTCATGGTCCTTGTGTGAGAAAGCAAAGGTGGGCAGAGTATAGGAATATGTACGAGCATCACATGTGTTCTTGGAGTTAAATCGTCCTTGTTACCCTTCAAGTCCTTTTAATAAATATATAAATAAAAAAAAAAATAATATATATTAGAACGATACAGGAAGCATAGATTCTGAGCACAGCGCACAATTTCTACACCAATGGGGGTCTAAAATGATAAAAGCACACTTTAAAAAAATCTCCTTTGCTTAACCAGCAATTAAATATGTTGAAAATAGAACTATATATATAAATTAGTGAGTTATGATGTCCTGTATGGGTATGTTCCTTATTAAGAATTAGGACACAAATGCCTACTACTGGCTTTCATATTACAGATGTTACAGTAACATTTCTTCTCCCTTTACATAGGTTATGTGTAAAGTGGCAGGTGAGTTTGCACCCACTGACCAAATACACTAGCCTTCTAGTGCAAATGGTGGTGGTTAATACAGCGAGGGCACTCACAAGGCAGATAAAGCAAGCCGTACTAGGTTTAAATAATGTAATTAGGTGCAATGCTATTAGATAAAGGTGGTCCACAAAACTAATTTTGTGTACGTGTATATGTCATATATAGTCTATCTCAGGCTGTACATATGTATACAAACAGCGCAATTCCCTATCGCACATTTATTGCACTATATAGTTTTATTAAATACATGTAAAAAGAGATATACACATCACAGAGATCTGCCAATGTTTTTCAGGTGATGGATCAGAGATTGGGAGACTTTATAGGCTGTCTGCTTATAACTTCTCTTCTGGAGAAGGTTGTATAAAATAAAAAAAAATATTTTATTACAGTTTTTATGTTCCTTTAGGTTGTTGGTGGCATCTAATGGGACATTTTATATAAAAATTAAAATTGGTTGTGCCTTTTCCATGGCTCCTATATTTATTAAGTCCTAATTCTCTCTTTAGAGCTCTGGGTTCTAATATTTTCCACCAGGTATCAGATTGAATAGGACCACACAAATACATAAAGTGGCACTGTAAACAAACAATTAACTAGTATTAAAGGGACAAATTCCAGTGACATATCAGACGTATGATCTACTCACCCAGTATTCGAATGTGGGGGGGTAGATTTTGATTAATCATTTCTACTGTGTTGTCTATCAACCAGATCTTCAATGATACGACTTGCCCTGCAGCCGAAACACCCTGGTAGACAAATCAAAATAATTAAGCTGCATGGCTATTCTTTATCTTTATGCTGGAATCCTCAGCCATGCAATGGATGCCTCGAGTTCTCAATGCCTGAGAACCAATCAGCAGCCACAGTAAACTTAAATACAATTAACTATATATATATATATATATAGTATAATACACACAGACTGAAGCAATACACACCATTTACCGTATTGGGCTCGGATATAGGCCCCGCACCGTAAAAGTTAGGTGCTTATTTTTAGAAGAAAAAAAATTCTTAGCTTAAAAAAAAAAATAAAAAAAAATAAATAAATGTTGCCACTCTATCCCCCCTGAGATATGCACTCTGCCCCCGAGATGTTCCCCCCCTTTAATATGCTGCCACTCTGCCCCCCCCCAGACTTACCGGTGCAGACTCCCCATGGTCTTGCAGGGCCGGTGGGGGACAGCTACGCAGTACGTGTATTCAACTTCCGGTGCTGGCACTTCCGCGCAGGGAAGTCTGCACAGTGTGCTTTAACAATCTTGTGAAAGCACATTGTGCAGACGTGCCGGCAGCGGAGGTTGTTTATGCTTGCACCGCCGCTTCCGGTGAACGTCTGCACGATGCGCTTAGACAACCTCCCCTGCTAGCACTCCCCCCATTGAAAGTGCCGGGAGGGGAGGCTATCTGAGCGTATGGGAGAGTAGGATACGGGTCCCCTGCACCGCTGCGGGGGATCTGTATCCTAATCCCGCTGCCTGCACGGCAGCTAGACCCCGAATATAGGCCGCACCCCCACTTTAAAGACTTAAAGTGGGGGAAAAAAGTGGAGCCTATATTCGAGCCATGATGGTATTTATATATAATGTACAAAAGAGCACCAACAGGTTGCAAGCTAATCTATAGTTAGATCAACTGGCTAGCGCACTGAAAAAACAAAAACTGATCACTGCTGTCATGCAAGGGATGATTATTGCACAGCCAGCCACCAGCAAAAAAAAAAAAAAGAAATGGGCTGATGCTCGCGTTTAGCTTTTCTAGTGCACCCATTTTTTGGGATTACAACTCTTATCAACCTCAGTCAAGCTGACAAGGGTGATGGTAGTTGTGGCTTGTGGCCCACATAAATGGGTGCAGGAAAAAAGCAAAAGGCAGGCATACTTGTGGAAATGTAGAATTTAATCTAAGATGTGTTTGTATAGTGTATTATCGTTTAACACTTTATTTTCTGCGTGCCTCCCTTTGCCTGTTCTGTGTGTCATGCATAGTGACATGAGAGTTTCATGTAGTGTGACCTGTAGATTTAAAATTGTGTGTGTGATATACATACACACATATATATATATATATATACACACACACACACACACACGCATACATACATACCTATATATACACACACAAACCTATGTAATCTAAAGAGGAAGCTGAATACATTTTGGTGAGTTTTTCTGCAGCTGCATGTAATCTTTGCAAAAAAAATTGAATGTGTGGCAAAAAAAAGCAACGAAAATTAACGTTATGGTTCCCTTTTTCAGGAATTGGTCCCCAACCGGTTGAATGATAAGTGTCCAAACAGGCATAGTGAAATACCCTGGGTTGTTGCTTTTCCTGCCACATAACTTCCAAAAAAACCTATGCATCTTTTGAGTGCTTGTTTATGTTAAAGAAGCTCTAAATACACACCTCTAATGCTGTTTCATTGATTGGACTTCAGGTTTGCCAACTCCTGACTCCAATTAGCTTTTGTAGAAGTGATTAGCCTAGGGGTTCACATACTTTTTCCAAATGCACACTGTGGATGTTTGAATGATGTATTCAATATGGACAAGAACAATACAATAATGTGTGTGTTCATTTACCTTGTCTGTACGGGCACACCGCTGAAATGACATCTTTTTCATTTCTTCAGCATGGTTTTCAGGGATGCAGCCAGTCAAAACAAGCGCCTGGACAAGTTCATCCTCAATCGTTTTGAATTGGGAAGATCCAACATTCCTCTGTGGGGCACAGTTTAAAAATGAGTACAGAGCTGATCTGACTAGTCATGCTTCCCGTCAATATTGGTAGGCACGCCAGTCTATATGCTACCTAGCAGCTGGTAGGTTTTAGAAAAGAAAACTTTAGTTCCAATTGTAAAATGCTAAATTATCGGTAATTTTGTATCTTTGCGCACACACACTCAGGTTGATTGTAATTAGCAAGGAACAGCAGTAATAAGAAATTAAGCACAGGATTAAGGGGGTTAGAACAAAATTGATGCCCAGATACAATTATCATCTCTTGTACGAATTTTTTTGGCAATTTATGTGACACTACAGAACGCCTGTAAGCACAAACGGATGCATGACATTCACAGACATGGAAACTAAATCAAAAGTAAAGTTTCCAAGGCATTTTAAAGGAGTTTCTCACTGTCAACAGACTGCTATAGTTACAGCCAACCTTTGAATCTATAAAAAAAAAAACTATAAATGTTTAACTTCTACATCCCCAAAAAGCTCTTTATTTTGACTCAAATTCTGCCCTTCAATCTTTGCACAATACTGCTAACGCAACAATGGGCAAAAAGGCATTAGGGGAATTATGTGCATGCCTTGGATATCCCTGGGCAGCTTCCTATGGAGAGCATTTTATAATGGACCTATGCAGGACTATGAGGGGGTGTATTCTGGTTTACTGACAGGTGACCATTCATTATTCCCATTTAAACCTAAAAACTTCCCTGCAAAATAAATAAAACTTCTGGGGATCTATTTTATTAAAGATAATAATGTTCAAGCACTGAGTTTGAACAGGAGAACCAAGGTATGAGTTGGTGGAGGTATATATAGGTTTTGGAGTGTGGGTGTATCTCTGGAGATAGGACCTGGACCCAGACATAGAACTGCTCTTCAGACAGGCAATGTTGCACCAGCTCCACAAATTATTTTTTTTTATGATGCGATACTTCTGGCACAATGGAGGTTGTCAAATTAGTTAGGCCACTCAACGGGAAGATATGCCACAGGCATTAGATGTGTCTCTGGATTTGATGTATTGGGGTAGAATAGTAGGGCATGGGAGTGTTAAGAGGAATTTCTAGAGTGGTTTCATCTTTTTCTATATTCAGCCATCAAACAGCAGGCAGCAAGGGTAATTTATCCAGTTCACCATGAAGGTTTTGCAAGGGAAGTCAGTGATAGAACCACATCACCGCAAAGAGGCTTACTTCGTATTCCTACCTGTTGCACTTGATTCCTTTATCAGACTCAATGCATAGGGCAAATAACAGTAACAACATAGACCCCAGGGTCATCTTATTATAGGAAAGGAGATCATTAAATGTTATCTGCTTCCTCCCTCCCTGCATTGAAGCCCTTCTGCACTCGGCGTCCAGAATCTTGGAGAACATCTTTATGTCCTTATTGATGAGGGAGACGGGTTGGTAGCTGAAGCTTCGAGCAAGGGCAGGCTATAGACAGTTTTGATAAACTTAGTTACGCTAAGTTTTGTTATGCATTTATTAGCAACATTTATTAGCTACATGGGAGCCAATGCATTTCTGTTTGCAGATTCTAACCACATAAACGGGGCAATTCCTTACCTGCATTCCATAGTAACCTTTTCCTGAATAGGCCAAAAGCAGAACTACCTTCCTTTTAGGAGGCTTTTTACTCTGTTCTTCATTATCAGGTTTAAATCTCTTGGCACTATGTCCATTTTCCTCCACAGCCTCAGGCTCCTCCTGAAGAGCACTTGCTTTCCTGGTTTCTCCAACACTAGGGGCTTGTATAAGTGGCTCCTCTTTCTGAGAAGAAGCCATGGAAGCAGAAAGAGTATCTGCGAAAGATTAGACAAGAAGTACATTGGCGATCAATGCACAGATGCAACGTCAACTTGAAACAGCTTTCACACATAGAAGCCCTCTTTATGGAACATACATGAAGGATGATAAATAAGATCGTTCGTCAGAGTAAAGGCACGTTATGTTTAAAGGAAAGCCCCTTGTTATGAATGTCCCATTACTAATCTAACCTGTGCAGGCGCTGAATTGTCAGCGGGAGTATCACCAGCTAATGCCCAGCATCCGGCTTCAACACGTGTGGAAGACAAGAAGAGTCCTGCACTGAACTCTACGGGTCCTGAGCAGGGACAACAGACCTCGCTCAACTTGGGCGGGGCTTGCGTTGTATAGGCGTGTCGGTTTTCACACTGGTCGCTACTGTTTCATTTCAGCAGTTGTTGGAAAAGCCACAATGCTGAAGTTGGCTTCGTATTCAATCAGCTTCCTATTCGCTGAAGGTAGATTCTTATTCGAAGAGCTTCTTAGTCTGGCGTCATAAATTTGATGTATATGTATATATGTAAATGATAAGCTAGTTCAGTCCCCATGTAGCGCCTCTAGTGGTGACTTGTTTAATTGTCTAACCAATATACCGCCTTTCCAGATTGGCCCTCGTCGGCCACTGTAAGTGGGGATCTCCTACGGAACAACTCGCTGCCTTTTGTGAGTCTATAGGGTGGGGGGGGACTTTGTCGGTAAAGAAACAGGGGTAAGTAGAAGGGTAGCTCTTCGGCTGTCTATGGAAAAGGCGGGGGATTTGGGGAGAGGGAGACTGGCCTAGTGTTAATGGACTCAAGAAGGAACTTCCTTGATAGAAAGTAGCAACGTGCCTGCAGCGCTTCCCTTGTGCCCGCATGAAGCAGGGGCTCGCAACTTTACAAGGAGCGGGCTGCCAGGTTCTGGGGTCTTGGGAGCCGCGTAATCTCTTCCCGTTCCTATTCCGCACCGAATCTGACCATTTAACCCTTCGCCTCCGCAAAAGAAACAACCCCAAATTTATGTTGGGGCCTGTGGTCACTTGCTTCCTTTAAAGAGCGGCCTACCTAAGCTCCCTGGCAACGAATGTGTTAATCCGCGCTGGCTTGCTTAAAGACACCAGGGTTAACCAGTGCGGCGCCGGCGTGCTAAAACTTACTTTTTTCAGGAAGTTAGTTGTGCAGCGGTAAATGTCTATGTGCCGTCCGCCTAATACTAAACATGGTGTAAAAACATGCAAGACGCCTAGGTTAACATGCAGTGATCAATGGCTAATAGATTGCTTTACGTGTTTGTTTTTAAGCATTCGCCTTTCGTTGCCCTTTATAATCATTAGGATAGAATGCGGTTCTGTATTATTTTTCTGTTTGCCAATGCAGTCTAATTTGATGCTGAGTATATAGGGGCCGATGCATCGATTGATTTTCACATAGTGTTGGTTCTGGAATCTCTTCTAAACTATAATCTTCAGTGTCTTCCAGTCTATTGATCTGACTTCCCAGAGGGGAAAAACAAAGCATACGTCTAGTTTGCTATTGCTATTTGGTATTGTTTGTCTAGGATGTAATTCAGCAACTAATGTATTTATTATAATGAATAAAACCCATTATTTGGTCAGTGATATAAATATGGCTTAAGTATGACCGTATCCATGCAGGCTTTTTTTGTCTCGTAAGACAGCTAGTTGTGTGTATTTTATATATATATATATATATATATATTAAATATAATATATATATATAATATATATATGTGTGTGTGTATTTACAATATGCATGGAAGGTTGAAGATGGTGTGCACGTTATGATTTGTACTCCTCAAATGTCAAATAATGTATTGCTTTCCTTTGTCAACAAAATCAAGAAAAGAAGGAAATCTAAGATATTAACCTGTAATTTTTAGAAATTACTTAATATTTAAACACATTAAATAATTGTTACATTAACCTTACTGAAGATGCACAAGTTACTGCGGTACTTCTCTCTAAATATCCTCAGCTCATCAGAATGTCTGATCTCTGGTATCAGACTGAAAATGACACCGGATATATTTCACTTTAGGTTTGAGGACGGTAAATGCACGGACCAACTTAGTATACTTTATTCTATGGTGCGTCATGGGATTCTTACTATACTAATGAATACATATATGGTTGATTGTGCTTCTTCAGTAAGGTTAATGTAACAATCATTTAATGTTTGAATATTAAGTAACATTTGCAGGTTAATATCTTGGATTTCCTTCTTTTCTTGATTTTGTTGATGTATTAAAACAATACATTGTACAATATTTGACAACTCAGATTTTCAAAACTTGTCTGCCTATTGTGTATTCTTTAAAGTTTAAACGTTATGTTCCCATGACTTGATACTTTCTCTTCCCGTTCCTTCTTGTTTTGGACTTGGCTGACAAACTGGTTGTTTTTTATTCTACGTACATTTAAAAAAAAAAAAAAAAAGGGAGTTCCCCAACTTTAATATGCTGCACGTACCACGCTTTAGCTGATGAAACTCTAAAAATATGCCATCATTTTATGGCATATTTTTGCTTACAATATTGAGACTGGAAGTATAGTCAAAGTGAAGCGGCGAAACACTTAGTGATCTTTTTGTATCATTTTGTTGGTTTAGATATAGGCCTTCTTGGTTTGTTTTTTAAACTACTGTGATGCCAAGAAAAAGGGCTTCAACACCGTTTCTGGCATTAATATTTCTTGCTTATGTTCTACGTACAGAAGTGTTGAATGAAATTGCATGGGATAACTATGTTAACACATCATTAAATTGCGTCTGTGTTTTAATGTATGTTTTTCTATTATGGAAATGCTTGTTATTTTACTGTTTGTAAAATCAGAAGTATAATTGTGTTTGGATTTAAAAACTACTGTTTTTCGTTTGTGTGCAAAGCATCAATAACCGGCCGTTTCGCGTTTTGTGTCCACATAGTAATACTCGAGAAATAATATATTTATTGGAATATGTTTTCTTTGCATCTACTCGCCGGTTACATAGCCTGTCGTATATGAAAATGTAATTAGTGAATACAAATGTTCACTTGGTAAAGTAACTGCTTCGGTTCTCCAAGTATGGTTTATGTAGAAAGAGATAAGCGATATCCCTGATCCATCCTTTTTTGTTAACATTGGCATCACGGCATATCCCATATGCTTCCATTTCCATTATTATGTTTTACCAACCGTGTTCATATTGTGAGCCTCACAAATAAATGTTCTACAATTTATACATTGGTACATATTGTGAACCTGTGATATTACAAGGAAGCTAGGAGGTGACTGTTAAAGAAGTGCCTCATAGAAATAAAATGTTTTCTCTGGTTCCTTCGGCTTGAAGAATGAGGGTCTATTCTATAATGCTGTATACTTTCTTGGACCAACTCTTCGCGTTTTCCTTCTTATTCCATTAAAACTGATCAAGTGGGGAATTTATTAAATATGTGTAAAATAAAAAAATATATAATAAAAAAAAAAAGGTATTTTGTGAAAACTGTGACTGAAAATGTATCCATTACTTAAAAAAAGAGGACATCTAATTGATGCCCCCATATGGTAAACTGACACTACATCAAAAGTATTTTATTATTATTCTAGGTCTGGTCTTATACACAGTCTGTGGAATTGGAGCGTTCACACTCTTTTGGAGCGAAATCGGCACTTTCGATATGGGTGGTCTGTAATGGCCACTTACCACGTTGTGCCTACAGGAGGATTAAAGGTAAAACAGGTCTTTGGCATTATTATAATAGTCCTGTTTTTTGGCAAGAATAATAAATGCCTGTTATAACAACTAAAGGAAGTTATCGTTATTAATTATCCGTCTGAGATTTGACAATACAGGTTTACAGAAACATTATGGCGTTTTTTTTTTGCTGTGTGAGAAATGTTCAGCTCTCATGGTGGCTTTGTATTAGTATGGGCTCTGAAGAAACATTTTCAATGCATTTCAAAACCTTTGGCTCACATTGAGTTAGAATTTATGTTTTGTCTAACAAGTATAATGCTAAAGATTACTACAGTATTTATGCTATGGAAAATGCTTAATATGCCCAAAGTTCAGTTTTTAATATACAAATCATGTGCAAAACTTTTGGATCTGCCTACATATGACTGAGTAATTTAATTATACGGGACAAACGTTTACATTATTTATAGAAAATCAATTTGATAATGGTTCAATCTCGTATAAACATTATGGTGTGGAGTGTCAATTTGTATTTGTTTTTTTACTTATTGCTGACTGGACAATTTCCTCTTTTTTTCTTTTCTCTTTTTTTGGCTTTTTCTTAATTCAAATTTTAGGATTGCGTATTGTGTTAACAGTGTTTTGGTGGGGTTATAATGCCCCATGGTAACAGTTCCCAAGATACACAACCCCAGCCCCCCAAGCCCACCTCAGGAAATGATGGGGATCAACAAAGAAGTCAAAAGGCTACTCCTCAATCGCCTGCTCCGTCATTTGCACCAGCAGTCAGTTCACCCGGGCCTCAGTCACCCGGCTACCAAATACAACAACTAATAATGAGCCGGAATCCAGTGCCTGGTCAGAATGTAAATATCACATTACAGAATGTGGGGCCGGTGGTGGCAGGAAATCAGCAGATAACTCTTACTCCACTGCCTCTCCCTAATCCTGCATCCCCAGGGTTCCAATTCAGCTCCCAAACAAGAAGGTTTGAGCATGGCTCTCCGTCCTATATCCAGGTTACCTCCCCTATATCTCAACAGGTCCAGACCCAAAGCCCTACTCAATCCACCGCTGTGCCAATTCAAGCATTACAAGGTGTTAGGGCAACAACTGCTGGAGCCAGTTTGGGAATGTGCAGCCAAAGCCCCACACGTGGGTTTGTAGATGCTGGTTTGATTGTTAGGCAGCTCAGTCTTGGTCCTTCCGCTTCCGGACACTTTGTATTTCAGGAGGGAACCGGAATTACCCAGATCGCACAGGGGGCACAGGTACATCTTCCTTCTGGAACTTCCACGCCTATCCAAGCACGTACTCTGTTACACTCCAATTCACAGACTGTTGGCTCTGTACAGTTTGGATCACAGAGCCCTGTGACAAGTGGAGCAAGCCACATAACAACTACCAATCTACCCCCACAGATAAGCAGTATTATCCAAGGTCAGTTAATCCAGCAGCAGCAGCAGGTGCTTCATAGCCAACAGCTAGGCAGGACTATCAGCTTTGATAGGACTTCTGGAGGCATGATAGCCGGAGTGGCTGGGACCTCAACATTTGGGATAGCCTCGCAACCTGCTCCAACAAGTCCATCGCGAGCAGCTGGACCAGCACCCTCTAGTCTTCCTCTTGCCTCAATTGTAAAAAAGCAAAGTAAAAAACTTGAGGAGATTCCTCCAGCAACCCAGGAAGATGCTCGAATGAGGAAGCAATGTTTGGATCATCACCATAAAACGTTGAAGGCCCTGAAGGAGAACTTCAAAGACTATATGATTGAACTATTCTTTCTACAATACTTTCAAGGGAACATGATGGATTTTTTGGCCTTCAAAAAGAAACCTACTATACAACTACAGAACTATCTCAGGCAAAATGACTTGGATGCAGAAGTAGAAGAGGAAGAAGGGGACAAGAGCTCTCTTCATCTTAATCAGGTAAGACTTCTATTTCTTTGTACTGGAATACATTTCTATGATGGGCTGGATTTGCACATTATATGACTCCAGGCATCTGGGAAATATTTTACATCAACTTGAAAAATAATCACTCCATCCCCTTCCCTAAACATTTAAATTTCAGTAAATTGTGACTTCAAAAAAATAGCCATAAGTAGGTTTAAGGAAACTTTCAATTATATATAACGGTAGGTATATTTGCCTATTTTATAGGCAGTGCTGAACACTGGGCAAATGAGTTGTTGGGTCCAAAAAGTATGATGTGGCATTTGTGGGAGTGCAGTTGTTCTTCTATATATGAGTTCCACTAACTGCAGTTATTTTCCTTTAGCATAACGTATCAAATGTTTTCCAGCTGTCTAATGTCTGTGCCTTTATTTCTAGCCTCAAGATCCTCCTGCGAGTCCAGTGTCAGAGAATACTATTTCCATGGAAACCCAAGCCTCCAGTATGCAAAGGGAAACTCCTATTGGTATTGCTTACTTTTCTTTTTCTTACTTTGTTTATGATACAACATTGATTAGTGATCCTGAAGGAAAAATATGAACGTGCAATACCTAATTTTGGTATTGGAGTATTATAAATTCACTTAAAATAATGTCACAGTTCAACAGTGAGTATGCTGTATTAAAGCAACAAATACCCCAATTGTCTAACATTAGGTATGGCTTTTCAGAGTTTCCCGATATTGTGGTATTTTTAGCAATTGGCAGGTATTATGATATATTGATTTCTGGGAAGCAACACAGAATTGTGCTTTTTTTTTTTTCTTTGTTGCAGCGGTACAAATATATTGATGAGAGATCTTAGAATGCTAACATTTAAAAAAAAAAAAAGGCACATTATAAAGTATGTAAATAGCCATGCATTTATTGTGATGGGGCTTTTAATTTCTAGTTTGTGCATGACTATTTGTCATTTTATTTCCCACTTTTTCAGATGCAGCTCTAAAGCCATTGCAGGATTCAAGCGAATCTACTTCCCATCATCTAAAAGTGACACTTGGAATTCCTCAGACCCCACCAACACAGAGTAAAAATGGTAAGGTTGCTGCAGTTACGCTCTATTTTATAGCACACAATTTGTCAGACCACAGCAGTTGTATTATAAAGTGAGTGATTCTTACAGAAGTCCCTTGGCATGGTTACATCTGAGGGCTTCACAAAAGTGCAGTAATATTTACATATGACAAAATGTTCCATTAATGGTTATTAGCATGGCTTAGGTGTGCTTGTGCTGTCCTGGATTAACAGTGACATAATTAACATTGATGAAAGGGACTGATGATGCACCCAAAATAGCAGACCTGTGTCAGATGAGCTATACATTTATATAGCTTTATTTACCATGAGGCTGAGGTGTAAAGCTTTGCGTGGGGGTTCTTCTGATATTCAGTAATGAAATCTTTACCCGTCACAGATGCCACAGTGCCTTCTGGTAGTGGCCTGTGTCGCATGTCTTTGGGTGCATTTCTTACTTTGGGTTCCTTCTTTGTTGCAGTTGCCATGCCGCCTTCTGAGACAACAGTGGCTCTTCCAAATCACAGGCAAAGCGACCCCACCAAGGTTTCTACAATGCCTAATTCAACCAGCCTGCAGTCTCCCAGCAGAACACAGCCCCAGAAAATGCCCATTACTTTTGTCCCCAACACTTTGCATCCTACGCAGCAGCAGCCACCAGTCACGGACGCTCAAATCAAGGGAAAAACACAAACTTCCAGCATTCCTGTTGCACAATCTGCGCAAAACCAAATGTCTCAGCAGTCTCAGGTCATGATGCTCGACCAGCCTTTAAAACCCCAACAGGTATGTTTGAAGTGGTGCAAGACCTTTCTTGTAATGACCCTGTTGACATTCCCATCAGTTCTTAAGGCGACCATATTTTACGGTCATCACATAATAGAAGGAGACTAAAAAGATTTTACATAGTACAAGGGGTTTATAAGCACCTTTTACCTTTATCTTTATATGTTTAGTTAAAGTACACTATTAAATGGTCATAACTATGCAGCATCAGGGTTCTCTGCTAGTTAATCTGCATCTGTAGTAGGTAGATGGTGGGGTTTAGTTTTATTTACAGTAACAAACTGTAAGCAGTACTAGTATCTCAATAACATCTTAGATATTGTTTTAAGTGGTAGGAAAAAACATATCTGATGTCCGACTGTAAAATAAGTCCACGAGAAGCATTTTCACATCATAATGCTTCTGGGAACCCCATCCTTAAATCAATACATGCTAATTGTTCTAAATATAGCAGATGATGTCACCAGCTAAGTGGTATAAATGCCCAAAGAAGCAACAAGCCAGTGATAGGAAAAAGCTTGTTAAGCAACTGGGGAAATTTACATTTATTACCATTTTTTATTTCCAAGCATTCCTAGTGGTAAGCAATAGCAATTAAGAAAGCTATCAACAATGCCTTTAACCTTGTACATATTATAAAATAAAAGTAAATATACAATTTTATATTGGACAGTGTTTAAAATGTCACTTTTAATTGATAAACTGTATAGTGATGACATAGTACTCAAAATCATAAATAAACATCGCTGAATGGTTAATTTTGTATCTATGCTATATCATCTATGGGATTAATATTCAGTGTACAGCAAGATAGCTGGTTATAGCAATGTAAAAGAATTACTTCTTTCTCCAGTATTGTAATACATAGTTTATTCTTTACACAAATCAAATATTTTTCTGTTACAAATGTGATGAAATATGTTAGATAGTATTTTTTATTCCATTTCCATTCATTGTCTTGCCTAAAAGTTCAGTGATCACCGTCACATTGTATTGGCCTAGTAGGAAATAGATTGTTACTGTGATTTTGCCACAGGGATCGGATCCTGCGTCTCTGTATGCTGCTCCTTCGTCACCTGCTACGCCAGCCAGCGCTTCAGACTCTGTACCCCCTGCTGTCTCTCCTAAAAGGATCTTATCCCCTGGTGCCAGCAGGTCACCTCGCTCTACAGAATCTCAACCTCAGGAAAATATGGCACTGATTTCAGAGGATGTCCAACAAGAAGCCCCTGTGCCTAAACCACTAGAGCAGGTAAAAAAAATGCAAGGTTTTTTTTTTTTTCTTCATGTACGTCCATGTTTTTTGTATACATTTGTTTAATACGTTGAGACTGGAATCAGTTGAAACCTTCCCTTGTTATTGGATCATTCGTCTCATAATCCTCACCTACTACTGCCTGATGTACTAAAAAAGGCTTAATCACAGAACAGCAATCATACACTGTTATCAATTGAAAGGACAATAGGAAATGCTCCTGTTTTATACACCTAAAAGTATGTCTGTAACACATACACACATTGTTTTAAATACAAAATCATTTTATATAGGTATATTTGACATGCAGAACAGGAGTACATAGAAAATGACAAATCTAGTGACCAGTGGCAGGAATTAGAAGTACTTGTTTTATGGAGACACATTACATATTTAATATTCTTGTAAAATTATTATTATTGGGACCTTTCAATTATTAAGTGCCACCAAATCACAAAGAGCTGAAATTACAGTATTTAGGCTTGGGCATAGTTAGTAAGAACAATAAAGCATTAATTGGACTGGGGTTTTTCCCTTTAAACTGACATTATAGATGGAAATCAAATGATGGCTCGGCAACTGAACAATTTCTTTTCTATAATAAGCTTTTTCAAGGACACAATATACTCATCTCTGTCCCGCAGGAGAGTCACATCCATCAACGCATTGCAGAGTTAAGGAAGGAAGGTTTATGGTCCCTGAGGAGGCTGCCCAAACTGCAGGAAGCCTCCAGACCAAAATCTCACTGGGATTACCTGCTGGAAGAGATGCAATGGATGGCTGCAGACTTTGCCCAGGAGAGGATGTGGAAAGTTTCCAGCGCTAAGAAGGTATTGTGAGTTAGAATTAGGAGTGCAATTTATATTTGTTTTAACCTTCCTGTGCTTAATAAGTTCATGTGAGTGTGCATTAGAGTAAGGAAAACAAAATGAACTATACTTTGAGTACTGGTAACCTTGTTCTTTTGTGGGATGCTAAAGCATGGACTAAATAGTATGTATCACATTTTTACTACAGTTATGTAATGGCAAAGATGCACAAAAAAGAACATAAACAAAAAACATATTCAAAATAGTATTTTTTTTCTTTCTAAACCCCCGACCTCAAAGGGTTAAAGGACTACATCAAAACAGCTTATTTTTTGTATGTATAGTAAACTTGGTGTTTAGGAAAATTGGTTACGGGTGATATGGAAGAATATATATATTTTGGATTATGTATTAAAAGCAATTCTGATGCAAAGTGTCAGAGGGACCTGCCTACCTGTCAGAGAAGGAGTTGACTAGAGGAGATACCTATTATGTGTTCGCATGTAAATGTATATTACATATGTGTCTCCCGTTGTGAGGGATACCATGGGATTTATACCTCTCTAAGCTTTCATTTATTTATTAAAGCTGGTCAGGACCGCTGCACGATATTGGCAGGAGAAACAACAGAATGATGCTAGAGCCAAGAAGGAGAATGAAGACCGACTGAGACGTATTGCATGGTTTGCAGCTCGAGAAATACAGCATTTTTGGTACAACATTGAACAAGTAAGAGCAACATATATGCAGTGCAATCTCTTTTTCAATAATCTGTCAATTGGTACAAGAAATGGGAGAACTGTGTCCTGAACTGCTGGTTTAAACTGCTTGATTCTAGTATCATATGTGCAAAGTTACTTAGCTTGGATTTCAAGTATTCGCTCTCAATTTTAGGTGGTGGAGATAAAGCTACAGGTGGACTTGCAGACAAAGAGGAAGAAAGTCTTCTGCACCCAGAGAGGAACACTGAAAGGTACCTGTATTTTTATATTTTTTGTACTAAGCTTTGTGTCTGTCTGTGCCAGTGACCCACCATCAGTTGTTGGACGTATAACCTGACATTACACAACAGGGGTTATGTACAAAAGTGATTCTAATCCAGTGCCCTATTTTAATTGTGTTTGAGTCAGTGCAGCGCCCCAGCTGGCATCTCCCTCCACGCTTCTGTCTTTTGCTGAGTGTCAGGATACAATGTTTTATCCCAGCTCTCATCCTCCTCATGGTAATGATGCAGCCTTATGGAATGCTATGCTGGCTACAAGTGAGATCTCTGGTCTCCCGACTGGCCTTTTGAATAAGCCTTGCAATAGGGCTATCTCACCCTGGAGCCTCTGGCCTAGCACCATAAGAGCACTTTCATGTATTTACATTTTTAAATAACCACCAACCATAGCCTGGAAACTCTCTGGGTGAAGCGCCGGGTTATCCTGGGGAAAGTTTGGGTTGAAGCACTCCTTGCCCACTTCCCTTCCAAAAATGACGCGTTCCACAACATATCAACCAAAATAAGTTATTGGATAAAACCTCTGCATTAACTGATCTCTGCATTCCTAATAGTATTCTTTTTTTCTATTTTAGGTGAAGACAAGGCAGAAATATTGGTTAAAGGTGATGAAAGTTCGGTGAGTTGTGATGTACTACTCAAGGATTCAGTAGCATGTATTAACTCCTATATCTATCTATCTATCTATCTATCTATCTATATGAGAGAGAGTGAGAAGTTGTATTTTGCTTCTGACTCGTATAAATCATCCTGTCAGAAGAAAGCTGTTGATCAAGCTTTTAATTTTGATTGCCTCCACCTTTTATAGCCACTGTATATTGCATAATTTGTAATAAAATCTGTATTTCTTTTCCCATCATAGGGCCCTTCCAGTTCGCAAACCATCAAAAAAGCAGACACACCTAAAGCTGAAAATGATGGTATGAAAATGTAATTTGTTTAGTTAGATTATTTTTTTTTTTTTTACTGCAATACCTGAAATTAGACTCCACACACATGTAAGTTAGTATTTGTTAGCCCTTTGATACATTCTGTATACCTACATAATGTATCAAAGATAAACATGCTTAATATGTAAATTATACATTACATATTCCAAATTTTGCTGAAATGGCTCCATAGAAGAGGGTTTCAAGATGTTTGTGGTACCTTTTTTATAGTGAAGTTTGGTGAGCTTATTAGATAACATTGTGTTTAAATCTGAATTTAAAAAGGGAAAACTATCAAAAAGAAATAATCCCAAAATACTTGCATGGAGCAAAATATATGTGAAGGCCATACAAATGGAGAAAGTCATGTGGAACAATGTTGATGCATGTAACCCCGCAAACTTAACCCAAAACCCCTGAAGCGTGATGTCTTGACAAAGGTTTTAGATTTAGAACTATGAATGTTTGTCTAATCTTTGTTTCCAGTACGTTTTTGTGATCCTTGTTTTTATATGTTAGATGGTGTACAGAAGCAACTGGTTTTGATTGATTCCCTACTCAACATTGAAGGTGGTGGTAATATGGAACAACGGAAGAACAGCCGAGACATTGCGGAGGTGGCAGCTGCTGCAGAACTCTTACTGCCCAGGGGCAGCTCGCGTATCACATGCACAGTAAGTCGGTCTCCACAGAACTCAAACTATTAACTATTGATGTTTCTTGTGTCCTGAAATAATATGGATTATAAAGATAATGTTTTGTTGTAACTTTAGTTGAAACTTGCTTATATTCTTTAAAATGTGTCTGTGCCAATTACAGGTTTCTAAGAAGTAAATGAAAGTTATAAGTTAGTCCCTAGCTAAAGAAAATATAGACTATTTACGAAATTATTCTTCACAGGTGAAATCAAGCCCTCCACCCCTCCTACATGGAAGCCTTCGAGAGTATCAGCAGATTGGGCTAGATTGGTTAGCAAAGCAATTCAAGAAGAACCTTAATGGGATTCTAGCTGATGAAACTGGGCTTGGGAAGAATGTACAGGTTATTGCTCTCATGGCTCATCTTGCCAGCAAAGAAGGTGAAGTATTTATGTATATATATATATGTATATTTGCCAACACATTGAGTTGTTTCAAGATCTAAGATTCCTCATGCTATTTTCCAGGAGTTTGGGGTCCACACTTGATTGTTGTGCGCAGCTGCAAGTTACTTAAGTGGGAGCTGGAGTTCAAACGTTGGTGTCCAGCTCTGAAGCTTCTCCTGTATTTTGGAAGCCAAAGAGAACTCAGGCGAAAGCGACAGGTAGAACAATGTGAAAGTTATTAGTTAAGACAACATACCATCAAATGAGCTATTGTTGCTGATAAAGAGACTGTTAGAAAAAAAATAATAATAATAATAAAAAAAATATATATATCTCCGTTTCAAGCTACAACATTAACAACATCTACACTGTATTTCTGATCCATTTCATGTTATTTGAATGGTCAAAATTTGCTTTTCTTTCAAAAACAAGAACATCTCTAAGTGACCCTAAACGTTTAAACAGTAATGTGTCTGTGTAAATATAGTTCTGTTGATCGGGTACAGTGTAAGATCTAAGCCTTTAAAATACAATCCTGAAGCCCCCTCTGACATTTACATTTTGTAAATTGTGGCAGGCTAAGGGACATCGATTTTATTTTTTACGCCTTGGAACAAAAAGCTGCATTTAGTGAATGGAAAAGCCGAACGTAATCTTGTGTTGCAACTAAATAGTTTTGGGATAATAATTGGTTTTTAACCTGAATTTTACGTGGTGTTTTTCCATATGGTCATTTTACTTACAGAAATGGGATGAGCCAAATTACTTCAATGTCTGCATCACCTCCTACAAGCAGCTGTTCAAAGGCCACAAAGCATTCATGAAGATGAGGTGGAAGTACTTGGTCATGGATGAAGTCCACCAGATCAAAAACATGACCGAGAAACATTGGGAAGCCATCTTTAAGCTCCCAAGGTCAGAAATCAATTTCAGTTTTGAATTTCCACGTATGCAAAATTATGTGATGTAAAAAATATATTTTTTTTAAGGTAAATCAAATTTTATTGTTTTTCAAACGTTTTGGGGAGGGATACAGAAAGGAAAAAAGGGAGGGATGGGAATCAAGGAACAGTGCAGTGAAGTACACCAGCAACTCCCAACACATCATTGCGCAAAAGAAGAAGAAACAAAAGGCAATGGTAACAATAAAGGGAGCAACGACGAAAGAGAGCAACCCATATAATGACACACGATATATAGAAACGAACCACGGGACCAGGCATATGTCCGATAGACAGAAATACGGAGAATGGTTGCAATATTTTTAATGTTAACATACAATGTATGGTGAAACAGGCCGTGGTTTTGTGGGAAGGGGCCTCAAATGTTTCCTTTTTGTTTGTTTCTTTTCCTTCTATCTTTAAAACCATTTGAGGTGGTTGGCGTGAACTGATATTTGAGGTTTGCCAGATGGCTTAGAGGGCGGTCGGCGAGATGATGTGTTGGTTAAGATGTGCTCTGGGGCTTGTGCCAAGCGCCGGAGCATTCTGTTTATATATGTATCATTTATAAAATTCCAAATTATGATTGAAAGTTAGTTGTATGTGATGTAAAACTAAATAAAAGTCCACAGCCTGATTCATCCAAGTTATATGTTGCGTTTTTAGGGTAAATCAGACTTCAGTAGTATTTTCAATTCTGAAAGGGGGGGGGGGTACAGAAACATAAGAAGGAAGGGAAAATATATTTTTTTTGTAGTCACAGTAATTTGTCAGTTACCTGCGACTTTTGTAGGTTTTGTTCATGGTTTTTTTCTGTTTTTTTATTTAATTACTTCAACCACAACTGGATATAAATACTGCATGTAATGGGCAATGATTACAACTCATTTTTGTGTGTGTACATATATTATATTTCTGTAGCAGTATCCTTTTGCTTAAGGCAACTGTGCCAAAAGATTAATTTTCATGAAAGAAACATCCACACTAAACATAAATGCATAATTAAGAGATTTATGGGTGCTTTAATGTGCTTTGTTTGAAGAAAAAAAAGTACTTACTTAGGCAAAAAAAACAATCCCACTGAAATAGACATGAGTTTTTTTGGTAAATGCCCATGGGGGTTCGCAGAGTCAGTGCTGGAGCTAACTAATGGTAAGCATATAGTGTGTAAAGGGGCAAATGCATATGGGGGATGCTTGCATTTGCAAGGGAGACACCACAACCCTATCTTACCACATTATGCATGCGATGGCTGGAGTGCCCCTTTTAAGAGCATTTCAAGAGTAACTAGAAAATTGACATATTGTATCGCCACAGTGTAAAATACATAGTTGACTGTAGATTTTGTTTACTTATAGAATTACTCTTTTACTGTTCACAGCCAGCGGAGACTTCTCCTCAGGGACACTCCTTTGCCACACACATGGAAAGAGTTGTGGACCATGGTACACTTCCTTATTCCAGGCTTGTCCCGGCCATACCTGGATTTCCCCGTGAAAGAAAACCGCGACCAGGACCAAGAATACAAACATACTATTTCTATAAGACTACACAGGGTAAAAATGCTAACCCCACACCACAGGGGATACCTTTTTCTCACCGTTTTCCACCAAATTATACTATACATGGTTATACTATACGTGGCTCTCCCGTTGAAATCAACTATAAATCATATTAGAAAGTGTGAGGCTGAGGATAAATATGAGAAAATTGTATTCTACAGAAAGGGTAGTAGCTACCTGGAGTATACTTCCAGTGGAAGTAGTACAGATAAAACTGTAAAGGAATTCAAGGATAGTTGATATGTATAAAGCTGGTCTAAATAACCAATAAGTAACAAGGCTGAGTAGTTACTTTTTATTCTTTTCTACTGACGCTATGTAGCTGTTCATTATGCAGAGCCAGCTTAGCTCTTCTTGGCTTCAAGCGCACATGGGTTGACTCTAGCTCATCACATAGTGTTGTCTTCATTTGCATCACCCCCCCTTCCTTTTCACAGACAGCACAGCCGTTTATATTGCGGCGGTCCAAGAGAGATGTAGAAAGACAGCTGACTAAGAAATCTGAACATGTGTTGAAGTGTCAGCTTTCAAACCGTCAGAGGACCTTGTATGAGGATGTTATGATGCAACCCGGGTAAGAAGTAATGCCGTTTGATTAGCGAGCTACATAGACATACATAAAAAATAAGTTCACTGGAGTTGTGTGAATCCAAATCATTTAATTGTGGGTTTGTTTGTTTTTTTTCCACAGGACTCGGGATGCTCTGAAAGGAGGTCATTTTGTTAGCGTATTACATGTCTTGATGCAATTGCAGAAAATTTGCAACCATCCTGAATTAGTGGATCCACGTCCTGAGCGTTCCTCATATGTCTGCAAAGCTCTAAAGTATCAGACTGCTTCTCTCATACTAAGAGCACTGGAGTATGATCCCTGGAAGGTGAATGGAAAAAAAAATGCATCCGCTTTCCATTGTTTGCGGTTTTCAGTGTAATTACCACAGCTGAAATTAGTCGAGGTTATTTGTGGCACAACTGCCTTCCGTAATAAGCCCAGCAATGTATTTCGTATACTGCTTGTTTATATTCTGATTTTGTCTTTTTATTTGTATCCTAAATGTCTTTCACTTTTCAGATCGTCATGTTTTCTTTTGTTTTTTTTATTCAGAATGCTGACCTATCTATGTTTGATTTTCTTGGGATGGAAAATAAAATGACACGTTATGAAGCCCAAGTCCTCCCTAAACAAAAAGTGTCCAGGAAACTGATTCAGGAGATCTACAGCTCACCTGATCCTGCTCCTAGGCCCAGCAAGGTCCAATTAAAACCCAGCAGGTATTCACAGGACCCTTCCATAAACCACACACCCATCAATTCCTATTCTAGCCTGTCCCGTTACTTATCAGTATTTTCCTTGTGAACTCAGGTTGTTTGAGCCTGTTCTATATGGCCAGAAACCAGAAGGGCGAATGGTCGCTTTCCCAAGTTCTCCAGCAACGCGCACCGTGACCACAACAACGTCCACCGGAACACAGCAGGGACAAGTCAAGCGGTCACAAGCCACCACACCTGCTGCACCACAAGGAACCAAAGGTTTAATTTATTTCTGTACTGGATTTGCATGTAGGATAATATCTCTTTTCAAGGAGAGTTCACCAAAGTGAATAATTTAACTCTCCAACCTCACTTTACACTTTGAAGGGCAAACCCTAGCAATCTGCTGATTTTAGGAATAACGAGCGATCCTGTATAAAGTTGGGGTGGTGACTTAGGAAATCTCCCAACGTTAACTATGCTTTTGGACCGTTTCTATGATTTTGATTCATCATTTTTTTTTTTTTTAGTTTATTTTTATACTTAAATCCCATTGTGTGAAGTATTTTGCCTAATTAACATTGCCTTTCACAGTGCCTTCCACCACACAAGTCCAAATAGGAGGTGGCAGACCTCCAGCCACCTTCACCACAGCTGCTCCAGTGAGACAAATGAATCAGCCACATTCCCAGACTCCTCTACATGCGGTCCAGCCGAATGTTCCATCTCAAAGGCTGGTGCTCAGCTCGCAGGCACGGCTTCCAAGTATGTGCTTTCCCTCATCATTCTCTAAGTTCATACCAATAAGAGAGAAAGTTAGCATACCCCCTTGAATAGGAATGTCGTCTTACATTGTATAGCTTATGTCATACTCGAGTAAATTGAGTTTTCCTCTTACAGGTGGTGAGGTGGTAAAAATAGCCCAGCTGGCAGCTGGTGGAGGAACCCAGGGGCGTATAGCCCAGCCTGAGACGCCGGTTACCCTGCAGTTCCAAGGGAACAAATTCACCTTGTCCCAGAGCCAGCTGCGTCAGCTCACGGCCGGACAGCCACTGCAGCTGCAAGGTAATCTCATGTAAAGTGCATCCTTCTGCAACAGCTGTATCTTTACATATATACATGCGCATGGCTTATTATAAATATTTGATAACCCTGAATTAGCTTTGTAGTCAAAACCCACTACGAAGGATATAGACATATACATAGATATATTGATTGATACATATTATACATGAAATGTTAGGAAACCTATATGATTCCTCTTTTATTCGAGCATTGGTTGAGATGTGATTGCACCTTTTTATTCAGGTATGTCTTTGTTTTCTGTTGCAGGTAACGTTTTGCAGATTGTTTCTGCTCCAGGACAGTACCTTCGCCCACAAGGCTCCATTGTTCTTCCAACCATGCCGCAGGGTACAGCTGCCAATGCAGTGAGAAGCCAACAATTCGCAGCCCCTAACTCTAGTGCAGCGCCGCCAGCAGGTGTGCAAGCTTTGTTTTTTTGTTTTTGTTTTTCTTCAGCACCTCGGGTTTTGGTGGAAATTACTAATGTTTGGTGGTATGATTTCTGTGTCACAAAGCCAAAATTAACTTTTGCGCATTAGGGTCATGTCATACTGTCTGTACCAATACTGGAAAACAAAGGTCAAACAAAACAATTGCTTAAAAATGCATGTGAATTCAATGTGTTTCCTTTGATCCTGTGTAATTTCATTTAAAAAAAAAAAGCACAATTTTTAATTGCTATGGCGACATAGCTCTTTAACTAGCAATATGTTTTATTTACACAGCTGCTATGGCAGGGAAGAACACGCAAACTCCCACTGCAGCAGCAGATCAAGGGACAAAACCTGCTTCCAATATGACTGGCACTGCTCAGGTATGTCTAAAATCAAACTAACATACATGAGCTCTAAAAATATTATTTATTTTCAGGAAACAAATGAGGCAACTTATTTTTGGAGAGAACAATCAGGGAAATTGATGCTGTGAAGTCCTAATCAAGAAAGCATAATTATTGGACAACATGAGTAGACACCATGGATAGAGATTCTAAATGTACTATAAAGACAGTACGTTACTCACATGTGACTGATCTGTATGAACTAGGCAAATTACTTTTTTTAAGCTTTTTTTTTTGTGGCATTCCACATTCATAAAACTATCCTAAAATGTTTCTGATTATCAATCATAGATTTTTGTAGCACACTGCTGCAGATGATCCTTATTATTAGCATAATGCAGCAGATGGTCCTTATCTTTCAGACGGGTTTACTATAGACAAATAGTTCATAACAAACAAGCTTACAATCTAGCAAAATGTTCAAATCATAGGCTAAGGTAGTGCAGTTTAACTGCATATAAAATCTTATTTATTAGGTTGTCTAAAAACAAATAACAGCATTATATTAGTAGTAGTAGTAGTATCTTTCATGTGATGTCATTGACCTTTCTCTGCATTTAAATCTTACTGTACTACTACTTTTTAATATGAAGGAGTCAACAGAAGATAAGCTGCTAATTGTGAAGGAACGCCTGGACCGTATTTTTGCCTATAATGAACTGCGCTGTGCAAGGGCTCCGTTGTATGGAGCTGATTTGCTATCATTATGCACCCTGAATGTTACTGCTTCTCGAGTTCCAAATGGAAAGAGACATTGGAGCTGGTCTGGTTCTGTGAGCTGCCGAGCGTCGTCCTGCTCTCCGGAGGGCTCCAGTGATCCACTGAGACGCCTCATCTTATCTCCCGGCCAGCAGAAAGCTGCTTTGGAGTCTCTATCTAAGAGGTAATTTCATGGGGAATTAATTCTCTATGCAATATTCAGATCAATTATAAACATGGATTCTTGGCTTGGAATCGTTATTTGCCACAAGACACATTGTAAAAAAAATTAAAAAAATTAAAGTGTCATAAAGGATTTCCCACTTATCACACTATATTCTCTTTGATGTGTAATTTTAATTGCTTTTTTTTCCAGGTCACTGTGTGTGGTTCCAGCTGCAGTCTCTGCTCCCCCAGCTATGATCGTCCCGCATCCTCCTCCTTCCTACACCCACAGTATGAAGCTTTTGAGTCAGAGTCTGAAGGAGCAGGTGGCCCCATATATCCGGGACCTGCGGGAGAGAACATCCCCTTACTGCGTGCAATTCCCTGATGTACGACTAGTGCAGCTAGATTCGGGTAAGTTCGAAATGGTTATACAGTTTATATGTAGATGATTACCAGAGATAATCCACTGTTTGTAGAAGGAAATAAGGATTCATAAAGGTATACTTAACTCCAGCATCAGAAGTGATTCCAGCTTTTTAAGGACCCATCTGGAATTCAGTTTCATATATACACTATATGAACAAAATTATTGGGACAACTCACCATTACATTAGCAGACTTTTATGAAATAGCATTCTAAATACATAGACATGAATATGTAGTTGGTCCCCCCTTTGCAGCTATAACAACATCCACTATTCTGGGAAGGCTTTCCACAAGATTTTCAGGTGTTTTTGTTAGAAATTTTGCCCATTCATCCAGTAGAGCATTTGTGAAGGCAGGCACTGATGTTGGACGAGAAGGCCTGGCTCGCAATCTCCGTCCCAGTTCATCCCAAAAGGTGATGGATGGGGTTAAGGTCGGGGCTCTGCGTGGGCCAGTCAAGTTCTTCCACACCAACTCATCAAACCATGTCTAACTATATATCTATATCAGAAATACAGTTTTATGAGGATTCTGTGTTTTTATCCTTCATATATCATGTGGAAGGGCCAGTGGGGGCCCAGAGCAGCATTTATCTTAGAATCACATCTGTCCAGCATCAAAGTAATTTATACTAAATGTCCAAAGGTTCATTTACCATCCAACATTTTAACAATATACCTTATGTTGGTATGTATATAAGACATCACATACTTCTGACTCATCTATATTAATGCTGTCCCTTTTTGTGACACGCAGGGAAGCTTGAAGCTTTGGTAATCCTCCTCAAGAAACTGAAGTCCGAGGGCCGACGCATTCTCATTTTCTCCCAGATGCTGCACATGCTGGATATATTGGAGGTCTTCCTTGACTTTCACTCCATTACTTTCCTTCGAATGGATGAGAATGCCAACTCTGACCAATGCCAGGTGTGTACCAGTTTTCTCCCTACTCTAGTATAACTCATATGGTGATAAGTATACACCCTGATGGGCTTATATTGAGAGTACTGCATTATTTAGGACTGTGTGCTTGCCTGTAGAAATTGGAGCTTAAATATTATATTTATATTATATTTCTGGACTGACCAATAGCAGCTAGCTGGATAAGTTAGTTATAACTCAAAAAGTAGTAATGTACTGATCTTGCCATGTTGTTAAATAAACCTAAGGTATAAAAATGCTTAGCTTTTTACATTGTTTTTTTTTTACATTGATTTTTACCCTCCAGCCGTTTCTGGTGAATGATTCCTCACACCTTACTCCAGGGTATTGTTTCTTGTACATTCCCTGGCATTACCTGAGGATAAAATAATTGCTCTTATTCTAACCTTGGGAAGCATGTTTTCCCATCAACAGTAATACAGAGCAGACATTTCACTTCTCTATTCACTAACAACATTTCATCACCTGTACTGACAAGGTTCATTAATAAGTTTCTTCCTGGTCTCTGTTTCAGGACCTGATAAAGAGTTATAACAGAGACCCACGAATCTTCTGCATGGTGCTTTCCACTCATGTCTATGCTATGTCTGTACCTCATATAGAAGCGGATACAGTGATTTTCTATGACAGTGATTTAAACCCTGTGGTGGATGGAAAAACACAATCTTGGTGTGACCTCATAGGAAGGTCAAAAGATATTCATGTATACAGGTGAGTGTTTTCCCTGTAGCATAAACTTCAAAAAAATATGTATTGTCTAATAAGCACATCTAAAGTGTTCATTAATATAGATGTCTCATCCATACATCAAGGTCTGCTGCTGGTGTGGAATAAATTGAAGTCCTTTCTTACAGCCAAGATATGGAAATGGCCTCCTAGTATTTAGTGATTATACTTTGTAGCATAAATTTGTTGGCAGTACTTTTTCTGGATTGTACTTTTTTTTTTTTCTAT
The DNA here is from genome assembly GCA_009364415.1 of Spea multiplicata. Lineage (NCBI taxonomy): Eukaryota > Metazoa > Chordata > Amphibia > Anura > Pelobatidae > Spea > Spea multiplicata. The sequence continues at coordinate 45,591,808 of VKOC01000001.1, forward strand.
GCAGACTGGTCACTGCAAACTCGGTAGAAGAGAAACTTTTAAGGAATGGCACTAAGGACCTTATCAGAGAAGTAGCCGCTCAGGGTAGCGACTATACCTTGGCTTTCTTAACACAGGTACGTCTCTGCTTGTTTTAGCTGGACGTCCTATAATGTTTACTATGTCATGTATTGTGTGTTGTCTTGAATTTCCTTTCTTAATTCCATGGGAAGTTGCCAAATTAAGATCAACTGTGAAAATAATTAAATGTGTAGTAACCATGCCTGAGATACTGCAGGTACAGAGTAGCATCCTTTTAATTAATAAAACCATGCTTTACTTTCTTCCACTTTTTGTAGCAAACTATCCAGGAATTATTTGAAGTATGTTCTCCTTTGGAAGATTCTGGGTTCCGGGTTAAAGCTGAAGAGTTTGTGCTGCTCTCTCAAGAACCATCCCCTTCTGATACAATAACAGCCAAGACTGCAAAACCATTTGTGGAAGTAAGAAAACAAAATATTTGTCTTGAAAGGGCCAGTAATTCATTGACTGTGATTTAATGGTGATGATTAAAAATGTGCTGCTTTTTTTCTACTCATGTACTGTATACATAAATGTTCTGTTCACAGGCCTTAGGTAGAATAGAGCGTGGGACAGAGGAAGCTACAGAACATATCCAGGAAGATGGTCCCCAACCTAATGCTGGTATCTGCCCATCAGATGACTGTGAGGATAACCTTGAGTCTTCCCATTTACAAGAGCTGGCTGACCTTATGAAGCAGGTAGGGAACATTCTGCTATGTAGAAATTAAAGATGGTGAAAATAATTAGAAACTACACTGAAATAGTTTCTGAATACTTTATATTCCCACCCAGAGCTTTAAAATTTCACCACTCTAAGAAAATAAAGTGAAATCTGCATACTAATGCGGTGCGTTGGTTATCTGTTGCTATTGGGCTGTAGATACTTCTGTATGGACCATATCTCAGAGAACATTGTGTTTATCTCTACCCAGCTAACTCCAATAGAGAAGTATGCTCTGCATTATCTGGAGCTGTCCCATATCAGAAACAGAGATGTCCACCTGGGGTATATTGAGGTATTTATGATTCTGGATGTAAAATAAGGCGACAATATTCTTTCTTTGGTTGTGTATATACATACATATATATATATATATATGTTGTAGGTGCAATATAACACTGATCAGCTATAACATTATGACCGCTGACAGGTGAAGTGAATAACACAGATAATCTTATTCACATGGCACCTGTCAGGCAGCAAGTGAAAGTTTTGTCCTCAAGTTTGATGCATTAGAAGCAGGAAAAATTAGTGACTTTGACAAGGGCCTAATCATGATGGCGTGATGACTGGGTCAGAGCATCTCCTAAACTGCTGCTCTTTTGGACAGTTTCCGGTCTGCAGATGTCAGTACCTATCAAAAGTGGTCCAAGGAAGGAAAAGCAGTGAACCGGCGACAGGGTCATGAGTGGCCAAGGCTCATTGATGCGCGTGGCCAAATCCAACAGAAAAACTGAAAAAGTTAATGCTGGTTCTGATAGAAAGGTGGTAGAACACACAGTGCATCGCAGTTTTTTTGCGTATGGGGCTGCAGACCAGTGCCCATGCGGACCCCTCTCCACTGCCCAAAGTACCTATTATGGGCATGTGAGCATAAGAACTGGACCACAGAGCAAGAAGAAGGTGGCCTGGCCTGATGGATCACGTTTTCTTTTACATCATGTGGTTGGCCGGGTGAGTGTGTGGCGCTTACCTAGAGAACACATGGCACCAGGATGCATCCATGGAGGCCCCACCTTGCAAATTACAGGACTTAAATGATCTGCTCCTAATGTCTTGGTGCCAGATACCACAGCACACCTTCAGAGGTCTAGCGGATCCCCTGCCTCGACAGGTCAGGGCTGTTTTGGCGCAAAAGGGGAACCTACACAATATTAGGCAGGTGGTCATAATGTTATGGCTGATCGGTGGTAAATATATAATGTATATTATTCCTATATATCATGTTCTTTTCACCTTTCAAGTCCAGTATATATAAAGTGTCATCAGTGTGTAATATTATGCAATTTAATTGTCACACCAAACGTGTTTCCTATGTATTGTGTTAGCAGAGTAAAAAAAAATAGTACCCGTAAGATCAAATTGGCAAATTAGCTGAAAGAGAAGGTTGCACCCTTCTTCATCAGAAAGCTGATGAGAAATACATTATATTTTTTCATTGACTGATTAAACATTCCATCCCCTGTACTTTCAGATTATGCAGAAGGTTATACAGAGTTGGTGTGATAACATTGTGCCTTTTCCTTTTTGAAGGAGCAACTGAATGCAGCTACGGAGCAATGGGACTCACAGCACCTTCGAGGACTTAAAGAACGAGAAAAAAAGATGGAATATGAGACAGAGGAAAATGAAGAGTTACTGACCTATACACGAGAGGATGCATACAACATGGTAATAGGACTGTAATGATATGTGACTGTGCTGATCAGGAAGCTGTCCGTTTGTCTTTCATGGCCATCATTCTACAAGCAAAGTTTTCTGCACATTATGAGCTGTAGTGTCAATATGTAGTTAGAATATGTCAACTATATGTATGACAGAGCTAGTTGAGGACAGACCTTGGCAAAGTGTGAATAGCGTGTGAGAGCCATACTCTGTTCTTGAATAGTTTGTGTAAGAAGGTGTGAAAAGGAGCTCAATCTATATTCAGAAGTTGTGATGATGAGGTTATGTCTGTCCAACCAAAATGCCTGGGGTAGCCCTATATAGTGTTAAGTGATTCACAAAATCCCACAACACTTGTTTGTACAGTGCTGGGGCAGCCATGTATAATCAAGTATCATTTATTTCCTGAAAGCAACATGAGTTTCACATTCTCTCATTTACATTTTAGGACTTTATTTATGATGGGCCGGATGGGCAGACAGAAATAATGCCGGTGAGACCCATTAGCCTTTAAACCTGTTTAAACCTGAATGTTTCACATGTGATGAGTTTATCTGAGGGATTTTCTCTGTTCCTTTTCCCAGGTCTGGACGCCGCCAACCCCACCACAAGATGAAAATGACATTTACATTGATTCTGTTATGTGTTTGATGTATGATACTAGCCCTATACCCGAGTCTAAACTTCCCCCAGTGTATGTCAGAAAGGAGCGAAAACGCCACAGGACAGATCCAGCAGGTGAGTTTCCGTGGATTTAGATGTCCGATAAGGATCGTTCAGCCCATTTATATATTCCTTCACTGTATTCCAACGCACGCCGTTTTTGCAGGGCATAGTGATACTGTGAGCTTTTGTAGAGACAATTCATTGACCCGGGACTTTGGATAAATTGGGATGGTTTTGGGGTCTCACCTGAACTCTTTATATTTTAGCTGCAGGGCGGAAAAAGAAACTACGCCACGGAGAATCTGTGGCGCCTCCCCGCTCCCTCTTTGACAGAGCCGCACCTAACCCACTTAAAGTGCGCAAAGAAGGCAAGGAGCAGAAAAAGAACATCCTTCTGAAGCAGCAAACTCAGTTTGCCAAACCTCTGCCAACACTGATTAAACCTGTTATGGAAACTGGTCCTGATAACCCAGAATGGCTGATAAGTGAGGACTGGGCTCTGTTGCAGGTAAACACCTTTACCCACACAGCATGACAGGTTAAGCATCTTTGAATAGCTGTAATTTTATAGTTCCCTGCTTAGCTTTGAGTTATTGGTCATCATTCTTGCCATCAGAATTTGCATAGTGGATGCCATATATTTTTAACAGGCTGTGAAGCAACTCCTGGAGCTACCACTGAATCTTGCAGTCGTATCGCCGGCTCATACGCCTAACTGGGATCTGGTGAGCGACGTGGTGAACTCTTGTAGCCGGATCTACCGATCGTCCAAGCAGTGTAAAAGTCGTTATGAAAATGTCATTATTCCAAGAGAGGAAGGAAAGGTAAGGCTACCTTGAACATTGACAACCCACCGTACCAGTATTGGAAATGTCCAACAACACACCTCTCAGCTGTGGTGCTACCATCTCGTATTAAACTGTTTTATTTTATCTAAAGATACTTGGATTTAGACAGTAGATCAATAATTTCAGGTTGATCTTAGAATGTGATTAGGATATGATCATCTGTAAGCACTTATGTGGCAGCAGAAGTAGACTGAATGTTTAAATCCAAATTATTTTTGATCCAAATTATGTGTTGCTAGCAGGGAGGGTGACCAGAAGCTCCTTAGTTGTGCATAGCAGTTTTGCTTCTATTTCCATTCTTTTAAAGTTAGAAATTAATGCAGGTTACCTATGTAAGCTATTGTTCTTTGTATCACTTTGCACCCGTTAGTCACAAACAAGCAGCAGAGTTCCTAAATGAGGCAAGTTAAACATTTAGGCAGTTGGGAAGTACACAATCAGTCTTTTTAAGTGAAATACTGATTGTTTTTGCTGAAATAAAGGACAGCAAAGCAAGCTCTGTTTGCTTCACTGGATCAAGGGGGCAATCACAGAAATAGCTAAATCTTTTTTTTTTTTTTTTTTTTTTTTTTTTTTTTTTAAGGCCATATTGCCTCAGCGGCGTAGCAGGTTTACTGGTTGTGAATGACTTATTAAATATACAGGGCAGTGTATGTCACGCTTATTGTTCTCATTTAGTTTGGCCTCATATCACTGCTTTTTATGTAGTTCACTGTGACATATAAACCACAAAATATTAAGCATCTTCTTTCTGTTAACAGTTGCTGTATGACGCCAGCCCAAAGAAGAAATCTGAAAACCTTTTTAAGGTATGTGAAACATATGGCCGTTAAAATGAATGCAGATCATGTTTTTGTATAAATAAAGCTATTGTGTAGTTTTTACTGTAGCGAATGCCTGCTAATTAAAGCTTTACATATGTTTATTTGACTGAGACACCAATCAATCATTTATAATGTACCAGAGACACTTTATTCCATAGCGTGCCGCTGACTTTTATTCCCCTTACAGAATAAGCCTCTCCGGACTAGTCAGATTTATACACAAGATGAAGGAATGTCCCATAGCCAGTTATTCACCACCCGCTTCGATCTGATGAAAATGACAGCTGGAAAGCGAAGTCCACCCATCAAACCACTGTAAGTGTAGCTTCAGATCATGACACTCGTATACCAATGTTAACTGTATCCTTTTATCATAACTTAAACTTCCGTGCTTGGGTGTAATTACTCCTAGTTTTATTGTGTCTTTTTATCTGTCATATGCTGTAAATTTTAGCAGCAAATAATCATTTTTCGTGACTGTCTGTTACAGTCTTGGCATGAATCCATTCCAGAAGAACCCCAAACATGCATCGGTTCTAGCTGAAAGGTAAGGAATGCCAACAAATGTGCAAATTGGGTAATATGGGTTTTAAATGTTGTGGCAGGTTAATTATATTACTGCACAATCAGTATGGATGTGGAAGGCTGATATTAAAATTGTTAATGTTCTGTATATATGATATGCTTTTCAGTGTGGACATTGAACATTTTTGCATGTTTGTTGTGTTTTAAGTGTTTTTGTTTTTATAGTTACATAGTATTTGGGGAATTTTCAAATTCAATGTTTTGAATTAAGATTCCTTTGAAGAATTCTCTTTCAGAACCACATTTTTTTAACATCCTAACTCATTTCCTTAAATTGTAGTGGCATCAACTATGACAAACCCCTGCCCCCTATCCAGGTGGCTTCTCTTCGCGCAGACCGAATCGCCAAGGAAAAGAAGGTGAGCGTAAGGTCCCTGCCTGAGAAACAAAATATGCAAATTCAGTATGACTTTGTTTACTCATTATAAGAATTAGGGAAGAGAGATCAATTGAAGGGGTTTTGTTGGTCTGTTATTCCCAAAGGCTTTGGTTGACCAGGTTCGTGCCCAGCAGCAATCTGGCCCAGTAACCCAGCAACCTCAGCAAAACGGACAACAACCAGCGCAATCAACATCTGTGCAGCCCGCACAAGTTCAGGCCCAGACCACCGCGGGAACACAGCAGCAGGTGGTGCTACAGCAGCAACCAGCCACCAAGGGGCCCAACATAGTCACAACCACCATGCCCAACCCACCACTCCTGGTAAGACCTTGTAACTTTGAGGGTGTCAAGGTGATCACAATCTTGTTATTTATAAATATCTGCGGGGGGCAGCTTTCTCTTCAATATGCTACTTATTTTATATCAATTTCAGGATGAGCCATTTACTTGTAGGCGTGGCAAATACATTATTATATTTGAATGTTTATGGGTGGCATTTGCAATACATTTTGAACACAAGGGTTACATATAAAGTATTGATAGATTGGTGCAACTATTGGAATGTTCATATATGTTTGGGGAATCCACTGTCATCCGATATCTACTTTGGGGTCATAAACATTGCAGTCTTGTAAGAACCGATATAGGTACAGCAGATTGAAAACAATTGCAAACATATCCATGGGACTAATAGGAATACCTGTTTTAGCAGACTAACACTATCAAGACTGCAGTGCCTGGGACCAGCATATCTACAGGTAAGTCCATGCAAAAATGCACAGTTCATTACAAAGAAAGGCATTGATCTTTTAAAAATTTTAAGGGCTTTTTTGTGTAACCACTTCCACTGTGATTATGTTTGATATATATTTATTTGCTGCTTGTTAATCCCCCCCCCAAATCCCCAGGCAATCCCCAGGCAAAGCATGTGTGCTTTGGAAGGCCCTCGATATTAGGACCAGGAACTGAAATGAGCTTACAATCTGGAAGATGATACTTCCATTCATTGTAATATCTATCTGTCACATGGAATGGCTAAATGGCATCAAATATTTCAGTGACTGGATTTGTTTAATTAAAGGTACACTCCAGCCATGATATGCACTTTAATTCACATCATAGCTGCATGGTCCTTTTAATATCTGTAACGTCCCCCTTGGAAATGCATGTTCCTGTACCACCTGCTTGTTTGTCATATAAAACCACATGCATTTCTTATTTCTTATTAGGGACTGTCAGCGGGAATGTGATTGTGAACACGGTGTCCGGGGTGACTCCCGCAACCTTTCAGCCAATTAACAAGCGCCTGGTGTCTCCAGTTGTAACTGGTACAGTTTCGGTAAGTACGATTTCGTTCATCTGTATGGCACGTGGTCCTCTCACACCATGGAGAGGACACATCAAAGAAGGCCTAATTTTTCAGACTAGCATTTCTTGAATTACTTAGATAGAGACTTAGTCAGTCTGTAATATCATTTTATGGCATATAGTTAAATAGTGACAATAGCTTGTGAGCCAGTGATAAAGAACATACACTTTCCTTGTCATGCTTTTCTGCATGTTCATTTTAACCAAACTATTGCAATTGGCTTGTAAATGAAGATCAATAGAATATCATCTTAATATTAGTCTTTGCTTTAAAATTCAGACGGCTGGAACAGCTACTACACAAATTGTGCAGCAGAGGACGGCGGGGCCAGCAAGTGCACCCACTGAGATCGTCACCATAGCAACCAGTCAAGGGGTCCGTGCGGTTACACCAGTAACTGGAGGGACAGTCGTCTCAACCAATCTTGCTTCTGTCCCAAGCCAGGCCAGAGCAATAGTGACACAGGTGACGACAGGTAAGCTCACATGCACTGGGAGGGTTGCGTTCTGTATGTTGTATCTGATAAAATAAATTGTTATTGAAAAGGTAGTATTTGTATGATAACCAATTGTTAAAATAAACACGTTACGTGTCCTTTAATTTGATTTATTTATACTGTCTTACACTCCTTCTCCTCTAGCATCCACTGCTGGCGTTCAGCTGGCTGGTAAAACCATAACCCCAGCCCAGTTCCAGCTGCTCAGGCAACCGACAGCCCAAGTACAGGTTCCTCAGATCCAGGCACAAACACAGTCTCCAGGGCAGATAAAGACAGTGGCTAAGATCTCATCAGTAAGTGGGCAAGCAACAAATAGTTAAGCTCATTATTCTTGATCAAGGGTGCATTAAATATAATTCTTTAATCCATACTGTAGTAATAGTTGCCAATAGACCTTTCTGTAAATTGTCATTTACTCTCCAGGAGCACTTACTGAAGTTACAGAAATCGAAGGTTCAAACAGGAGCTCTGACGGGCACCACAACACAAGTACAGGTCCAGCCACAGCAAGCTCAGCAACTTGCAACTGTTACAGCATCCCGCGCAGGAGCTGTCCTTGCTGGCACAACAATGACAAATCTTCAAGTGGCTCGGCTGGTAAGCACTTAGTAGAGGCATATGCTGGAGTGTATCCATGTGACAGTGTACATATAGCATAAAAATGTATTGATATTTCTCTACAGCTGCAAGCTCAAGGACAGATCCAAGCTCAGGCGGGGCAAACTGCACAAGTAGCCCTGGCAAAGCCGCCAGTGGTGTCAGCTGTGGTCTCTTCTGGAGGAGTTACCACTCTGCCAGTTACTGTAGCTGGGATCAGTGTTTCTATCAACCAGCCACAGAAAGTAGCAGGTATAATCTGCAGTAATAGATATATAAATCCTTCCACAAAAATGGAATCCATGCATTACAGGCTGAACGTGAATGCTGTTCATCGTTTCCTTGATGTTAAAGACTTTTGTCTTAAGCAGCCCTAAAAAAACTAAATATAAACTGCATTTGTTTTCTGCAAACCAATAGCTAATGTAATCATGCTTAGATTTAAGAGTTACTATGTGACATTTCAGGTGGACAGACAGTTATGGCACAGCCACTGCATGTACAGCCGCTGCTTAAACTGAAACAACATCATACTACCCAGTCTCAACAGCAGCAGAAAACTCTCCAAACCCAGGCTACTCTGGGGCAACAAAAGGTAAGCAGCCTCTGACCCATGGCAATGCCTGCTCAGATCTGGAGGTATAATTTACTACTTGCCAACAAAACAGTTTAATTACTAAAACATTTTTTAAAAAAAAATATCTGTAATGTAGATAAAGCCACTTGCCACTTTGTTACCTTCAGTAATAATGTGCCTTATTTAGATTATTTGCTTGTTTATTTAGGTGTTGTGAGTTGCTTAAATGAAAATATATGTAATGTTAAACATGCCCCTTGTTTGACTTGCCGCTAAATTGATCTCTTCCTGCTTTTTCTTCCCTGGGCTTTTAATGCTCAGCCTTACCTTTCTCTTCAGATAACCACGCCGCAGGTTTCCTCTGCATCTCAGCAGCAAAAGGTCACCTATACAAACCAGCCAGCTATTAAAACACAATTCTTAACAACATCCTTAAGCCAGGCACAGAAGGCAGCTGGGACTCAGCAAGTGCAAGCTCAGATACAGGTAGGTGTTTTGGAAATGAAGTCCGTAATGTCCTGTAGATTTGGCATCCCCGCCAAAATTATTTTCTGAATGATTCTACACCTGGAAGAAAAATAGAAAATAATTTTTACTTACCTATTCTGAGTCGATGTTCTTAATTTCTCACCTTCGGCATTTGTCCCTTGTTATGCTGCAAACAGCAATAAATGGCAGATGTTTAAAAAAAGTTTAGATTTCGGATGTATTGGCCATGTGAGAACACTGGGTGACTAGGCCACCCAAGGTGTGAAGAAGCTGGGCTGACGCCACAAATGCTAGTTTAGCCAGTCCTTGGGTGACGTCTGGGTCTGTAGCACAGGCTAACGTTGGCAAAAGGTGGAAATCCTGTGTATAGTTTGTACAGAGCATCAAACCTTGTACCTGCTGGATAGGGAAGAGTGAAGGAGAAAAGGTAGGGTGAGGAATAACCCGTGTAAAGACACAATAGGACCGTTGGGAGTGAAAATACAAGGGAGTTATGTAGATTTTCCTCCAAAACACGAAGGAACACATTTTAAATTAAAAAAAACACACGCAAAAATACAGTTAAAAGTAAATAAGTATTCTAATGGCCCTGTGGATGTCATCAAGACACATTTAGGTGTACCCACTAGTTACAAGAATGATCCTGTGGGTTTGTAGTTTTGGATGTGTGATTGCACTTTTTGGGGCGTTGGTTTTGGAATCTACTTGCACAATTAAAGGGAAAGTCTAATGCTTCTGACACCCCTATTATAGAAGAATGCATATTAGAGTACTGGGTACTACCATTGAAATCAATTGGAAAAACACATGCGGACTGGGGTCTAAACAGACCTTTGCACACAAAGACCTTTGGAGGTGAGTACATCACGTGCCAGGAGATGAATTCATCTGAAACCACGCAGCTATCATATGCATTAACGTGCAAATGATGGCTGGACTGTCCCTTTAACGATAGTCCTGACACATGAAATTTGTAAAAAATCTAGTTAGGAAACCGTAGTGGGAACTCCTTAAAAATATGTAATGTAAAGATTCTTAAAGGGACACTCCAGTCACCTTATACACTTACATGCATGTCAGCCACGTGGTCCCTTTACATTTTCATGTGGTACCTTTTGCAAATGCATAAGAGGATTCTGCAGAATCCCCATATGCATTTCCCTCCTTCCACCCCCCCCCTTGCAGGAGATGTGTTCAGACCCCCAGTGTGCACGTGTAAGGCGGTGTCATTGATTAAATGGGAGCACTACCCTGCTACATACAGACTGCTTTAAGCAGCCAATCAGTGGCAAGAACCGTCAGATCATGGAGGAGTATGGCTGCTGCTGCTGTAGGGCAGCATTTTCTGTTTCGGGTAAGAGCTTTAATTGAATTAACCCCTTAATGACAAAATTGTTTTGAATGGGTTTAGGGACCGCCCATTGTCCTTAAGGGGTTAAATGTTTTTGAAAGAGTACACAGAGTACTTTAATATGTATTCATAAGAGAGGGTGCAGTTTTTTTAATGTAATTGTTAATGAAAATGTGATGTCTGTACTTCTTGCAGTTGTCTGTATATACAATATAATATCTCTATAATAAGGCAGACTGTGGTAACTCAGCAATATGAGGGGAGCCAACAAAGGGGCTGTGACAGTGTGGTCACAGTTTTCAAACGGAAGAACGTTTTTGTTTTTTTTTTTAAAGCTAAATTAACTGCAAAACGCTTACTTACCTTTAAAGTGAAATACCTGTTGAATATAATTTCTAGCCATGTCACCCCCTGCAGGCGATTTTACTGGCATTTTGCCCTTATGTCCTGAAGCCAATTTTTGTTATACCACGATCAGCCCCTTAGGCTAAAAAAAAACCAAAAAAACTCAATAATTTATAACAAACGTATCATAAAAGTCCATAAATTGAACAACAATGCACAGCTAAAACGATCCTGAAGAAGCTGTCACAAAACCGAATGGAACCCTTTTATTAGAGGTTGTGGATACCGCAAGCAGCGGAGATTACATCAAACTTTCTGTTACTTTAACGTTGTTCAGTTTGAACAAACTGGGTTGTTCAATTCATTTGTCTAGTAGAAGACATCATCCACAATTTGAATTTAAGTATATGTTTTTTTATTTTTATATTATACTTTTATTCACATTGGTGTTACATTGAAACAATAGATATATTCATTTTATTGAAGATTGCACAGCACTTCATTTATGCACTTTTATGATATACCGTATTTGTTATAAATTATTGAGCGCTGCACTTTATCTACTTCATGTCTATAGTCGCATGGGGTTATGTGCTTAGTGCTTTTTCTATTTTTTTTGCGCAAAGCACCAGATATAATTACTTGTTTGCAGGGTGTTTTTATTTTTATTTTTTACAAGTTTATTTGAAGCGCCTTAATTCACTTGTAATTTGGTTATATGTACATACCGTGCATCATTGCAGCTGTCGGGTAATCTAAATAATACAGAAACTGTGTCCAGCAACATTGTTGTTTACAGTAGCATGGATACCTTGTTGATTTGGCACACTTAGATTGTAATTTTCCTTTTATTTTGAAACAAAGGCAGTTTCCAGCACGTTTAAATTTTGCAATGAGCATAAACAAAAGACAGGGTCAGAGCTTAAGTAAGGATGGAACATATTTGTCCAACCTGTATTTAGTCTGGGGTATTTATATGTCGTTTTTTCTCTAGAGCTACAGCTGAAAAGGCAGTCAGGATGAAAATTCTGTATACTCTCACTCAGTGTTGCTTGGTACCCTCAAGTAAAACGTTTATACCCCAAATGTTGTTTAAAAAGAGATTTTCGATATGTAAGAATTATCACCCTGTCCAATGTGTCTACTGTACTGCTGGCTTTATCTAGTTTATGTGTATTTTTTTTTTTTTTTTTTTTTTTTTTTGAAGGTTGCAAAACTTCCTCAGGTGGTCCAGCAGCAAGCAACAATAGCAACACTCCAGCAAGTGGTGTCTGCCTCTCAGCAGGTAAATGCTTTCTATGTCCTGTGTATGTATTGATGTAACAATAGTTAGCAGTAGTGCTAGGAGTTATTATATATATATATATATATATACCGTATTTGGCTCGGATTAGGCCGCACTCCTTAAAAGTTAGGTGCTTTTTTAAAGAAAAATGTTTTTTAGTAAAAAAAAAATAAAAAAAAAGTCACATATTCTGCTACTCTGCCCTCCCAGATATGGCCCTGCCACTACTGCCCCCCAATGAGGCCCCCCCCCCCCCCAGACTTACCGGTGCACACTCCCCGGAGTCTTGCAGGGCCGGCGAGGGACAGCTCCGCAGTACGCGTACTCAACTGCCGGGCGTCAGGGGGCTAGACCCCGAATATAGGCCGCACCCCCACTTTAAAGACTTAAAGTGGGCCTATATTCGAGCCAATACGGTGTGTGTGTGTATATATAATATATTACAGTTTCAACATGCTTATTAAGTCTACTCCATGATATCTATGTGATGTTTCAGTATTCCTTCAAATTTTACTCTGATTTACTGACAACATGGGGTTTTTCCTCATTGTTTTGTGTTTTTAAATCATTGCTGAACTCCATACTTTCTTCACTGTGAAGTTATGCGTTTTTTTTAGGATTATTATTAATCCTAATTACCAAGTAGTAATTACTAATGTTAGAACAGAAGAGAACTTTGGAAACTTTTTTTTCTTTCATTGGGCTCTCTCCACTAAAGGGTGAGTTGATGGGAAAGTGGTTTCAACGCAATTTAATATTCATTATAGGCAAACCCCAGGGAGTTTATGCTGCATGGCAAATTAATGAGATTTCTTTAGATTCTCCTGACCCTTTGAATTATACATTATGCAGCGCCAGCTCAGCTTCTCTTGCTTAAAGAACCTGCCGATGTTGGCCCTTCATAGTAAATAGTGAGGTGAGAGAGCTAAAACCATAACTCAACTGCAGACTCATCTAGTGGCTCTTCCTTTAATGAATTGTCATGTATTTAACAAACAAAATCCCTTCATCTCCCACACTAATCTTTCTGTGACTTAGGTTCAGCCACAGACTGTCACCTTGACTCAAGCAACAGCCGCAGGGCAACAGCAGGTTCAGGTGATACCGGCCGGTTCAGCAGCAGCACAAGTTGTCCATCAGAAGCTGCTCCAGCAGCAAGTGTTGGCAGCGGCAGCAGCGGCTTCTCCACAGATCCAGGCCCCTGTCGGCCAGAGTCCAGCACAAGCATCAGGCACCCCAGATGCACAAAGTCAGCAGGCGAAGCTGCAAGTCCGACCTCCAACTGTCAGGATCAAAGCTCCCACGAAACCCAGCTGAGACATGTGGATTAAGTGTATAACTGAGACCAAACAATAGTAGTTACATATGTAATGTCTAGTTCTGTTTCACATAACTCATTATGTACTAGAGGGAACTTTCCACTCTTAAATTACCATATTTCAATGATGCTATTACAGTTTACTTCAGGGAATACTGGTTTTATCACCAGTTAGTAAAATATGGGCCCATGATTATCAGACCAGTAAGGAACTGCTTTCAGTAGTTCATGCGATCATGTTCCAGTCCTGTTAAAGTCTTCACATTCTGACCATACACCATTATTCCCATACTTATGGAATTGCATTGATTTTCTACAATCTTAAGATTTATGGTTATAAGGATCATATTTTCCTTGTCTTCTGCCTCTAGAAGCTGAAAGTTTAGTTAGTAATGGCAAAATATACCTTACAAATATACTCTTTATATATATATATATGGACAAAGGAGATTCACTGTAACTACATTAGCACAAATCAACATTGTATGCAAGAGGACTCTGTGATCATTTTTTTTCAAGTATATTTCTACATTAAATATATTGGGATTAAGTGTATGCTCATGTACACGTAGAATTCACAAATGCAATGATTGAGTTCCATCCTTGGTGATCACAGAGAGGAAAAAGCCATAGTTGGAAAATCAAGTTTCACATCCGTGGCCTTTCTTGGGTGCAGATACTAATGTCAAAGGAACTGCTAGGCACCACCAATGAGGCGGAATTGCTTCAGAATCAGGTTGAAAAGGACAATTCAGTGTATACATTGGACATGTTGACTATTTTTATACAGATATGGACATTTCTGCAATTAAACATCTTTTTTTTTTTTAAATAAGAAAGACGTAAGTCATTATTAAATATTTTATTGCTGGCATGGGGAAGTAACTCATTGCTCCTGGGAGGTGAAATTTGTGATATTTTCTTTAAATATTGGTTACCTTTTGCTGTTTTTATGTTTGTTGCACAGTTTATTGGATAGTTAATTTTTTACTAAATGTAAATTATGATGTTTTTTATTACCAGTAGCAAATGTCACCCTTCTTAGTACACCCTTCTTAGTTTTCTTTTGTACAGATCAAATTCCAGTGTCACAATAACCTCTTTTTGACTTATACCTCTGCAGCAGGAATTCCCCCCCCCCTTGTTGGACATGTGCATTTTTATCTTCAACTCCAATTGTCCACAGCAAGCTAAAGATAATTAAATAAAATCATAACTGTTGTCAAGTAACAGATGGAGGGTTGCCCAACGTTAATTTGAAAAAAGGCCGGGCAGTATCATTCAATGCAGGTGCTCAGTTTTATTTTAGGGCTTACTGCTTGCACAGTTGCTTCTTTTTGAAGTCACAATCAGGGTTACACAGGACTAATTACAGGGGTATAAGGCTTGACGTCCGATCCAGCTTGCACCCTTCCAAAGATGAGAGATGCAAAACTATAATGTGAACATCACTGTTTTGAAATTACTTCATTCTCCTGTTGTAGCTTTTACTTTAAGAACAACTTTTTTCTAAAAATATGGTATGTGTTCATGTGAATTATTTTTGCAATAATGTATGCAGATGTATACTGAACTGTAGACTGAACTTTGATGTGCACAGAAATACATTGAATATAGTGCTTTTGTTCTGTTCCATTTGAATTCAGATCAGGTGTCTTTGATCTGTTAATACAGCACATCTGTCTCAACTATAATTATCAAAATGTATCTAAAGATGTGCATGATTACCTACATTAATAGTGTCTTTATAGTGCTGTAAAATACCTTGAGAAGAAGGAGCAGGTAATTTTTGGGACGATGTCTCTGTCAGAGTATTGCTTCCAAGAATAGGCATTCTGAAAAGGGAGCTTGACCGTCAGGACTACTTGCCAAGCCGTGACAGTGTGGAGGGTGTGAACATGAAGGGGTTAATAGCACCAGGCCTCTGGATTTACTAACCTCACCCCCTATAGGTTATAGGTTACATAGGTTACACCAAATTAACCCCCCAAATCTTGCCTGTATCCCCCCAGGTGGTCTGCCACCCTCACTATTTTGATACTGAATTACTAACATATCCAAATTAAAATATCTACATCGACACACTCTATCTTTATATCCTCTAGAAATTAGAAAAAACAGATTTGGATTAATAAATCTTGGTTGGTTTTTTTTTTTTTGAAGTGGTTGCATTGCCAGTAAAGCTGAGCCTTTTCCAAAGAAAATATCCCCTGGCCATATGACCAGTTTTATGACACCACCTTTTTTTAATTCACTGAGCTTGATTCCCATTCCTTTCGCTGAGAATCCTTATCAGCTAGGCCATGAATCACCTGAGACCCCTCTGGGAAGATGACACTTCCTGCCGGAGCTGATACAGAGGACATACAAAAATAAGATGATTTAAATCAACAGATTAACCCATTGAATGCTAACACAAACTAACCACCTGTGATGGATTAATCTTCCATGCATCCACTCTATCCTACGAACACGACAGAGCTGTCACCTACACTACTTTAACCCTTAAAGACTAACATACCAAGCATGTCACAGAAAAGCAGCCAAAATACAACCATTTGAAATAGGCATGGGATGTCTAGTTCTCAAAAATATATGGTTTGATGGGGGAAATTGAATTGGCCAGCTTCAAAGATGTCCCTATAAGGACATGTGGGCAGAATGACCAGACGTCAAAATTCCAAGTTAGAAAATGGAATTGCGCATTACCCAAATGTGGCCTTTTAACCTCCAAATAACTTGACAAATCAATGCGTGGGTGGTATCACTGTAACCAGGAGATGAGGTGTTGTTTTGAAGTGACATATACCAATTTGTGTGAATAAATAAATTACTACCACACAAGCTGGAAGAAGAATTAGTGCATGGGAAGTGTTAAAATACCAGCACTTCAAATAATCTGGGGTGTCTAGTAAAAATATATGGTTTAATGAGGGTTTAAAAACATGTCTTCATTGGCTTAGAGGTAGAGAACAGAGAGTTGTTATAAATGGTAAATTTTCAAGCTGGTCAAAAGTGGTAAGTGGTGTCCCTCAGGGTTCTGTTCTGGGACCAATTTTATTCAACATATTTATAAATGACCTGGCAGTAGGCATTGAAAGTCATGTTTCTGTGTTTGCAGATGACACAAAACTAGGTAAAGTTATACAGGGCGAGCAGGATATTACTGTGCTGCAGAGGGATCTAGATAGACTGGGGGACTGGGCACTCAAATGGCAGATGAAATTCAATGTAGATAAATGTAAAGTTATGCACTTCGGGGTAGCGAATGCACAAGCAACCTACACCCTAAACGGTAGTGAATTAGGGGTAATGACAAATGAGAAGGATTTGGGAATTGTTATAGACAACAAACTAGGCAACAATGTGCAGTGTCAGTCTGTGGTTGCTAAGGCCAGTAAGGTATTGTCGTGTATAAAAAGGGGCATCAAGTCGCGGAATAAAGATATAATTTTGCCTCTGTATAAATCAATGGTAAGGCCGCACCTTGAGTATTCTGTGCAATTTTGGGCACCTTTTCTAAAGAAGGATATCATAGCACTAGAAAGGGTGCAGAGGCGGGCTACAAAATTAATAAAAGGAATGGAGCACTATAGTTATGAAGAAAGGTTAACTAATTTAAATCTGTTTAGAAAAACGTCGCCTCAGAGGGGATATGATAGCATTATATAAATATATTCGGGGCCAATACAAACCATTGTGTGGAAATCTGTTCATAAACAGGACTATGCATAGGACACGTGGTCATGCATTTAGACTGGAAGAAAGGAGATTTAGACTAAAGCAGAGGAAAGGGTTTTTTACAGTAAGGACAATAAGGATGTGGAATTCTCTGCCTGCAGAGGTAGTTTTATCAGAGTCTGTACAGACGTTTAAACTGCAACTGGATGGATACCTGGAAAAACATAATATTCGGGGATATAATCTTTAATTATGGGGAAACAGCTTATTGATCCAAGGAGAAATCTGACTGCCATTTTGGGGTCAAGAAGGAATTTTTTTCCCTGGTTAGTGCAAAATTGGAAAGAGCGAAACCGGGGTTTTTTGCCTTCTTTTGGATCAACAGCAACAAATTAACAGATATAGGAAAGGCTGAACTTGATGGACGCATGTCTTTTTTCAGCCTATGTAACTATGTCCCAAATAGGACATGGGGACAGGATTCCCAGATTTTTTTTTAAATAGTGTAATGATACAAAAAAACTTAGGACAAATATTAGAAACTATATACCATGTTTTTTCATTAGCTTTTGTAGATTTTTCAAATATAAGTGAAAAAATGTAAATTTTAGTTTTGGGTTTTTTTTAGTAATTTTGGTTTTTTTTTCTTATAGGAAATTAAATAGTATGATCAAAGAAATGGTGTCTAAAGAAAGCCCTTGTTCTGAACCGCTAAAAAAGAGAGAAGAAAATTACAGCTAAACAGCTCAAAAATGTTAAAACATCCTCTGTCACAAAGAGTACAGAAAGGGAAAAAACCTTGCCATTAATTGGTATTTTTAACTTTTTTTTTATTGAGCAGTGGTGTATTTTTGATCTCCAATCGGTGTAGAGACAGTGTAAAGGACCCTCCACTGTCTGCATTTTGGGCCAACTGTTAGCAGCCAGTCATTAGCAAGAAGGCAATCACAAGCATTGTTTTCTATGTATGGGTTCAGGGGTTTCTCATTAGACGGCTTTAACTCACAGCAGCGGGGATGGTTTGTTTTGAGGAACATGCACACTTCTGAGCCGGAGATGTGTTTGATGTCATATCTCCTGCAAGCAAATAATTAGGTTGGGGCGTAAAGAGAGAATATACAAACAGGTAATTCTGATGAATCCTCTCAGTGATTATGGGAGTGTACTTTTGAAAATACAGCGCCTTCTAAAATGTAATCTGAGTGGATGCTTTTCACGCAAGTACTCTTTTCACGCAAGTACTTACAGGTTACAGATATGACATCATATACCGGCGCTCGGCTTGAAATGCCGGCACTGCGACCAAGGCAGAGGCCTCGCGGTCGCGGAGAAGAGTGAGAGGCGCCGAACGGTTGCTGAGAACTTATTCCTCAGAGACCGCTCGGCGCCTCTCTCTCTCTCCTCCGGGTCTATTAAAAAAAAAAAAAAGATGCCGTTTCAATCAGGGGGCACACCAGGGGGCACAGCATGATGTAGGGGGGGCCATGGCCCCCTCTGGCCCCCCCCCTGCCGACACCACTGTCACCAACTGATGAGAGTTGGAGTGTGAGACAGTAACAGCTTAACAGAGGCTGAGATTTTTATTTTATTTTTCTATCATATATTTGATAAATAAATACTGGTGACAAAATCAGACATAATATATAATATTGGGAAATTCATTCATGCTCCACGGGGCCGCATGACCCTGGCTTCCCAGACCCAGTGCTCAAGTACTACTGTTACTGCTGCATCTCCTTGACCGTCCTTACTCTGGGGGAACCTTCTATTAAATTTCTATAATATTGTGGAAATTCAGTCCTGCTCCAAGGGGCTGCAAGTGTCTATTATCTGCCCATGACCTACTCAGGGCTGGTACAAGGATTTCTGTCACCCTAGGTAAAATCTTATTTGCCACCTGTTTGGCTCCGCTCCCTGTATTCCGCCCATCAAACACATGGCCCATCCCCTGTGTTGACGTGCCTAAATTTTTCGGTATAAATCACAGGTCACACACCCCAAAGGCCAGCCCTGCCACTCACAGTGCAGCACCCAGATTGCGCACTCTCTTACTATCGCTACCCTTTCTCACTATTTATCTCTACCCTCTCACACCATCACTTACCTTACTGAGGTCCTGCAGTAGGAGTACGCGGCCTCAGTCTCCCTGCTCTGGGGTGGTGCGCCAGTGGGGAATACAGAGCCTGACTTTGGGACGGGCACTCACACTAACACCCACCCACAGACAATCGCACCAGCATAACTAGACACTCCGCACTAACACGCACATCCATACATCCACACAAACATACCCAAATATTCAAATTAACACAACCAGACACGCACACAAACATACCCAAAGACACATGTTCACATACTAAAATACCCAGACACACACTAACATAGTTAGAGATACACATGAACATACATATCTATATATTTTTTTTTTTGGTTTTGTTATGCGTCATCTACTTTTACACATACCTGATACATATACAAAGTAATAAAATACAGACGTATACAAATGCATTTGTTTCCTCCAGCCATTTGGGTCTCTTTCTCCCTTTGTCAGAGACCGAGGGCCATTCAGAGCCATCACTTTCAAAAGTTTTTACAGTATAAATTTATATTTAAGTCTATTTAAGTTTATTAGTACACATTTACCTCAAAGGAGGTAAAACATGAAGAGTAAGTCTTCAACACTCAGGAGAGAAAAAAAACTCATAATTGGAGGATATCGCTGGGGGACCATGGCTGAAAAAAAACGCCTTCCCTCTGGGCACTAAGAGTATTATATATACCGTATTTGCTCGATTATAGACGAAGACCCAAATATAAGACGACCCTAAAGGAAAAAAGTTTTACCAGTAAATGTTAATTCATGTAAACTATTTTTTTTAATAAAAGCTATGATTGAGAAAAATATTTTTTGTTTTTATTTCCTTGTATTTTCCAACCTGTCCCCCCAGTTACGCACATCTGCCCCCAGGCTTGCCACTCCAATATGGCACTGTGGCCCATGATATGCCTTTTGACCCCCTATGTGCCACTCTGCCTCCAGAAATGCCTTATACCCCTATATCCCATTCTGGCATTTAGGGGGTTAAAATGCATATTATGGGGCAGAGTGGCATATAGGGAGGTGTAAGGCATTCCAGGAGGCAGAGTGGCATTAAGGGAGTTAAAAGGCATTGTATAAAGCACTCTGCCTCCAGAAATGCCTTATACCCCTATATGCCACTCTGGCATTTAGGGGGTTAAAAGGCATATTATGGGGCAGAGTGGCATATAGGGAAGTATAAGGCATTCCAGGAGGCAGAGTGGCATTAAGGGAGTTAAAAGGCATTGTATAGAGCACTCTGCCTCCAGAAATGCCTTATACCCCTATATCCCACTCTGGCATTTAGGGGGTTAAAAGGCATATTATGGGGCAGAGTGGCATATAGGGAGGTATAAGGCATTTCTGGAGGCAGAGTTCTCTATTAAATGCCCCCTTAACGCCACTGGCAGTGGGGTTTGTATGCGTCCGTCGCGCACACATTCCCCGGCTGACATTTCCCGGCTGTCGGTGCGGGGAACTCTGATCTCTGACAGTCGGGGAAGGTCTACGCGACGGACGCAGACAACCCCCGCTGCTAGCCACACCTCCTTCCGGCTGCAGAGGACGTTGTCTAGCAGGAAGCACCAGTAAGTGTGTGGGGGGGGGGACAGGAGGATCCAGGTCCCCTGCAGCGGTGCGGGGGATCTGGATCTTAGTCTCCTAATCAGACCTCTATTTGAGGTCTGATTAGAAGACGACCCCGATTACAAGACGAGGGGTATTTTTCAGAGCATTTGCTCTGAAAAAAACCTCGTCTTATAATCGAGCAAATACGGTAATAATTTGTTTGACTGTGCTACGCTATACTGCGCTTTTTACTGTAGACTATGCACTATTTCTACATTTACCATGTGTTTCTTAAACGACAACTGTAGTGTGGAAGAATTTTTTTTTAAAATCCTTTAACCCCTTCTGTCCCCTATTGACGTATAGCGAAGAAAAAAAATAAATTTATCCCCTGCTGATTTTGTACGTTTGCCCACTGACAAAGACATTACAAGAGATCTGGTAGAAGAAAGCCAGTGATGCTGACTTCATGAAACCAAACACATAACAATGAGAGACATACCTGTAGACTACACACTGAGACAAACAGAACACACCGGTGGGGCACACCTTATAAAGGAAACAGAGCTGAAGCAAAGAGCAGAACTAGAAGCAAGGAATGGAAGATCAGAACAGAGCGTACGGAAATCCATGAATGGATTAAAGCAAAACAAAGAAACTGAAGCAAGACAGATATGCAGCTACGCAGCCTGGGTAGAACGTGACAGTACTCATTTCCTTTTGGACTCATCTGCTGCTATGTCAGGGCGCTGGTATGTGGCTGCACAACCCTACAATTTTTGTCGCAACTAGGCTTTTCTCTTTTAGTTCAGGATCTGGTGTTTGGTGAATTAGAGGAGTGAACCATGACAATCACATTAATGTTGCAATATTCAAAGTATATTAAAGTATAAAAACCAGGGCTGGTGGGGGATTTTTGTCACCACAGGCAAAGCCTTATTTGCCGCCCTTTGGCTCTGCCCCTTAGGCCCCGCCCCTTACTGCTGCTGCCATATCTTCTTCACTCTGAGGGATTAAGTAATCAAACTGGTCTCATTTTTGAAGAAATTGAGTGCCATGGCATGCATCTGAACATGTGCGTCCACTGACAAAGTGCAGGTGTTGCTGGTGGTCCTGCAGTGTTAAAGTGAGTGTGTATTTTTTCCTTAACCTTGAGATGGTGCTGTTGTAGGTGAAACCTTTCGGAGCATTTCTGAATAAAAAAAGGCCCCCAAATTTTGTCCGAGTTGAACAGCCTGAAAAAAAGAAAATTCTTTACCTGAACACGTATGTGGTAAAAATGTGGCTCTATAGTAAGGTGGGTGGTTGTCGAGGGAGAGTCTGGGGGTGCTGCCCTGGGTCACAACTGTTAAACACACCTCTGCTTAATTGGAGACATGCAAAGTGTTGCCTATTCTGGGTCAAGCTAATGCAAGCAAGGCTCTTTTTCCTTTATGAGAGTTCCTAATGATTGAAGCTTTGAAAAGTGATAAGATGACAGGAATGGTGGGGTAGTACATCAATAAATGTAAGGTAGTAGACCAATTAGACAGTGCATTGTTTTTGCCATGCAGGCTGTATGTACAGTATGCTTTAAATCCTTAAGCTGAATGACACTTGGAGTTTCCAAAAGTAAGGCTGAGTACATGTGGCCACATGCAGCCTGAGTCTGCATCAATAGGAGCAGTAAAGCAAGGTCTGAAGTGACAGACCTCGCCCTCCCACCACAGGATGAAGGAAAAAGGATGGAGGAAGAGGTAAGAGATGGGGAGAAAGGGGTGTAAGGGCAGTGTATGTGTATGTATGTGTGTGTTGTGTTGCTTGTGTGTGTATGGGCAGTTGTGTGTAGGCGGAGTATAGGTATTTGTAAATTGGTGTGTAAGGGCAGTGTATGTGTATATGTGTGTGTAAGGGCAGTGTATGTGTATATGTGTGTGTAAAGCCAGGTGTGTGTAAGGGCAGGTGTGTGTAAGGGCAGTGTATGTGTATATGTGTGTTTATGGGCAGGTGTGTGTAAAGGCAGTATGTAAGGGTCTTGGGAGGGAGGCTAACAAATCCTTTATTTTAATAAAAATAAATCTCTGTTGCTGTTGACTACTCTTCCAATGACACTCAGCCAGCATTATGGTGGACACCTGGCTGTTTGAGAATCATGGGAATTGTAGTTCACAGATAGCATCTGCAGCTTTACTGTTGACTGCACTTCCCACGATGCTCAGCCAGCATCATGGAAGCAGTATGTCTGGCTGAGCCTCATGTGAACTGTAGTTAACAGCAGATGATGTGACAGGTGTTGTAAATCCCACAATGCCAAGTCATGGCGGACACCTGGCTGGCTGAGAATCATGGGAATAGTAATTAATAGATAGCTTCTGCAGCTTTATCTACTGTTAACTGCACTTCCATTGATGCTCAGCCAGCATCATGGAAGTAATGTGTCTGGCTGAGCCTTATGGGAATTCAATTCAATGTTTTGGTTATTTTTAACATGCATGACTGTGCTGACAAAAATGAAGCGTGGCAATGCAAGCGCGACATTGTAAAGTGCAATTGCTTGTATTGGTGAGTTCCGGGAGAACGATTAAAAAAAAAAAAAGGTGTCCCTCTTTCACATTTTGAAATGTTGGGAGGTATGCACTGACGTCGGGGGGACTTCCCACCAATGTTACGGGACCGCCTGCTGATATCAGTGAGCAGTCCTCTGGGTAGCCGGAGCCCAGAAGTTCACAGATAAAATAAAAATAGGTATAAAGACTATTACTGTTCTCTAATGAGGTCCCTGAATGGTAAGTTAGAATACAGCTGGTGTGTGTGTGTGGTGATATAGTATGTTTAAAAGTATCCAATCAGTAGAACTGTGATACATACATACATAGATACATACAAACATAGATACATTTATTAAAACAAATACAAAAAATAAATACAAAAATAGAGTCAGCTGCACGGCCCTTGCAGCTAGATTGCATAAAATAACCTTCCTATAAGATAGGGTATCTCGTTATGATAAAAATTGAAAAATAAGTATAAAATGGGGAAAAAAACTGGTTGGTGAAATGACACACAAATATGCTCAAGGCAGTTGATTATTGCATCAAGAGATAATGTCTTTCTCATGTGAAATATGTACAAATTTCATATAGTTGGTTTCTATAAATATATCAGAGACCGAGTAGATGACACAATAGTACTGCTGTTTGTTATGTAAAGTATTTCAAATATAGTCCTCTGTGGAAAAAGAGTATATCATATTATTCACTTATCAGTGTTCGGTATGTCTTCTGTGAAGACTTCCTTAGCGATCCTTTCTATGAAAATGTTTTTAGATACCATGTGTCTTTATTGTGATTTTCCGGGAGAATTAAATATGGCGCTGTGCACCTCTCACCGATCTTCTTATGCTGTGTCTCGCGGAGCTCTCACACTTACCCTGTAGGCTTTATCGACCATGCCTAACCGCTGCCGAGTTCCGAAGCGTACTTGGCTTCGAAACGCGTTTAGCCTGCTATTCCCCTGTGCATAACCTGCATCAATATCAACACTGCTCACTGCTTACAGCACTCCGGACCGAGTAAGATTGACTTGTTAAATCGACAATTTTTTTATTTTTTTAAAATCTTTATCGTGCCCATCATGCACGAGGATAACACTGCTGACACTAAGGACCACCATTAACCGACTCAGCAGACCTCTACCTCCTTGCGCCCACAACGGCCAGCAACCCGCTACCTATTCTGTTTATACATAAAATAAAAATAAAATTACTTGTTTTCATAAACTAGATTTTACACATTATAATATATATATAATATAGAATATGCAGGCAAGGATTAGACCTAAATAAAGAACATGTAAACACTTCTTAATTTATTAATTATTAATATCTTATTTGAGGCTTTATTTATTTTACTAAACAAATGAATTACATTTTCATACAATCAGAAGAGTCAGCAAATGACACAGAATATCTTATATATGACAGAAAATGTTATTAAAATCACACTTTTCAGGTGGCATTAGGAGAAGACACGATGGTAATATAATTTTGAATGTAAAATGATACGCTATTCTTTTGGTAACTTAAATTAAAATGTGATTTCAGAAGCATGGAAGAAGAATCATATCTGTAAAGAAACTATCTGCAAATAACAAAATGTTGAGAAAATGTTTTAGGAGAAAAGGCATACATAAGCAACTAACTGAACTTGCAGCCAAAGCTATTTACAAGATGAACTAGAATATATTTCCAGAGATCAGCTACAAATGCTTAGAATAATATTTAGCTGTTTTTTCAAAATGACAAACATAACCCTAACGTGAAAGTTGATGTACTCATTATGGCAAGTTATGGTAGTTAAAGGAAAGCTTAGTTATGATTGTAGTTCACAGCTAACATCTGCAGCTTTGTGAAAATACAAAACAAAGTGGCGCGCATCTAAGTAGAGAATATAAGATATACTTCCCACTTTAAAAAGAAATTCATAGGCATCTTTGAGCAATCCTTGCTCAGAAGATCTTTCCTTAATAGGCAACGCGCACAAAGCATCCTCCGACAATCACACTAGCACCACTCTCCAATGGATTTCTCTTTCTTATTGTGAAATAGTGAACAGTGGCTTTAAGCAAGGTCTGCAGTCCATTCAGGGCCGGCCGAAGACGTAACGCCGCCTGGGGCGAAGTTTAAAATGCCCCCCCCCCGCCGGCGTCCCCCCGGTACTTACCTTTAAGAGTCCTGCGGCGAGTCTCCCTGCTCTGCCACCGTGCCGGCTTGTAATTCTGAGCGCCGGAAATTGACGCCACTTCCGGCGCTCAGCATTACAAGCCGGCACCAAGACCGAAGAGGGAGACTCGCCGCAGAGGAGAGAGAGAGAGGGGCGCCGAGCGGGTAAGAGAAAACCACTCAGCGCCCCTCTCTCTCTCTTCCGTTTAAAAAAAAAAACCGCTCGGGGCGGCAAAGTGCCGCCCCTTCCAAAGTGCCGCCTGGGGCAATTGCCCCAGTCTGCCCTATTGTAGGGCCGGCCCTGAGTCCATTATATGCTAGACTGGGTTCTTTTGTGACCGCCATGAGTCGTCAATGTGCTCTTGACGAAATTTAGATGGGTCAACCACTCCTGCAAAGGCTCACCACTGTTCAAAGTTTTCAACATTAAGATTATGCCTCTCACCATGGTTCGCTGGAGTCCCAGATCATTAGATATGTCTCTCTAACCCTTTCTAGACTGATAAATGTCAATGACTTTGTTTCTCTTCTGTGCTTCACTTTCTTTAGATCGCAGCACATTGTGCTTATTTTTTAGACTTTTTAACCTACTTCACTTCGCAAGACAGGTTCTATTTAATTGATGTTTAAATTTAACAGGGCTGGCAGTAATCATGCCTGGACGCATCTAGTGAAATTGAACCCAAGTTTCAATTAAATTTGGTAAATTGGTTCATTTAGAAACTAAGGGGGGGTTACTTTTTCACATAGGGCGAGGTAGGGTTGAATAGGTTTTTTTCCTTCTTGACATGAAATCATCATTTAAAAACTGAATTTTATGTTTACTTTGGTTATCTTTGTCTAATATTAAAATTACCAAGATAAATATATCTGGAATATATGATGGGAAAATACTATTGAGCGAAGAAGGAAAAAAAACTCTGCAAGGCTACCTCGTGTCCCTGTAAATATCACAAAAAAATGAAATTCCACTTTAACCCCTTAACGACAATTGCCGGTCCTGGCACGACACGTAAAAGCATGTGCTTTACGACAATTGACGTGCCAGGACCGGCACGTCTTTAAACGGGTGCAGAAAGCGATCTACTATCGCTTTCTGTACCCAAAAAGCGTTGCTGAATGCCTCGACCTCGAGGCATTCAGCAACGCCGCGATCGGCACGAAGGGGCCATCTCTGGCCCCTCCACGGGGCGTCAACATCCGCCATACTATGTATGGCGGCGGACGCCCGTTTTAAAAGCGTTTAGGAGGCGATCAACGATCGCCTCCTAAACTTAAATGGTGTCGCTAGAATGCCTCCATCAGGAGGCATCCAGCGACACCAAACACTAACCTTTTGATGGGCTGTGACCGCTCCGGAGAGCGGTCACAGCCGCAGCTGCCGTTGATCTTCGCCATCAAGTAAGATGGCCACCGCACATAACAGGAACCAGCAAGTAAAATTTAAAAAAGTTCGCTAGATGGTCTCCAGACCATCTAGAGAACTCTGGCTCCACTTGCAGGTTGAATACAGGTACTGCATTCACCATGCAAGTCAATGGAGCCCAGCTTTCTAATCACAGTGTGATTAGTAAAAATAAATTAAAAAATAAAATAAAATTAATAATAATTAGAAAAAAATAGTAAAAAAAACAGTAAAATGTAAAAATCATTTCCCACTGATGTCACTATCAGGGGAACCTCCAAGTTGAAAAAAAAATGTTAAAAAAAAAATTAAAAAAAGGCAAAAAAAATAAAATATATATATAAAAAATATATTTTTGTGAGCAAGTCCTAAAATTAGCATATTAGCTTAAAACAATTCTCGCATGGAAAGAGTTAAAATACTGGCATATTAAATGCCCGTGGGGTGTCTACTTTTAAAAAATGTATGATTTGATGGGGTAAATTGAATTGGCCAGGTTCAACAACGTCCCAATTAACACGGGGGGAAGGATGGCCACACATCTAATTTCCAATTAGAAAAATGCACACGTACCAAATGTGGCCTTTTAGTTCCCCCAAAAAATGACACACCCATGCATGTGGGGTATCACTGCACTCAGGAGATGTTGCTGAACACATTATGGGGTGTCTTGTGACAGCGGCATATACCAGGAGCTGTAAATTCATACATAAAGTAGGTGTGTGTGGGAAAAATACACACACAAAAATACTACTGCAAACTTTGAAAAAATGCTGGTGGTAAAATGTGTGCATGCAAAGAGTTAAAATACCAGCATTTAAAATACCCTGTGGTGTCTAGTTTTGAAAAACATATGGTTTTATAGGGCACACTGAAATGGCCCGGCTCAAAGATGTACCAAATAGGGCATGGGCAGTGGATCCCCAAATGCCAAAGTTCAACATTGAAAAATGCGCATGCCCCAAATGTGGCCCTTTTGCCCCCAAACAGCCAGGCAAAATCATTCATGTGAGGTATCGCTGTACTCAGGAGATGTTGCTGAACACATATTGGGGTGTTTTGTGATAGTGACATATACGAGAACTTTTTAATTCATACCTGAAGTAAAATGTGTGTGGAAAACCAAATGCAAAAAAATGACTACCACAAAGTTTGACAAAGACTGGTGGTAGATATGGTGCATGGAAAGAGTTAAAATACTAGCATTTGGAATACCCTGGGCTGTCTAGTTTTCAAAAATATATGACTCGATGGGGTAAATTGCATTGGCCGGGTTCAAAGATACCCGAAATGGCACATGGGGGGAAGAATTACCAGATTTGGAGAAAATGGCTTTGAAATAGCAAAACGCTACCTGTACTTATTGCCCCATAATGGGTAGAAAAAAGCAAAAAAACATAAAAACATTGGGTATTTCTAAACTCAGGACAAATAGTAGAATCTATTTAGCAGGTTTTTTCATTACCTTTTATAGATGAGTAAAAGATTTTTCAACTAAAAGTTAGAAACAGTCATTTTTTTCTAAATTTTTCACCATATTTTATAATTTTTTTAATAGTAAATAATATGATACAATCAAAACAATGTCATCTAAAGAAAGCCCTTCTTGTCCTGAAAAAAACAATATCTAATGTGTGTGGGTTCAGTAAACGGGAAAGAAGAAAATTACAGCTAAACGCGAGCAGCGCAGAAATGTTAAAAAGGCCATTGTCACCAGGGGAACAAACAGTAAAATCAGCCTTTGTCACGAAGGGGTTAAACGAACAGAGGAAACGGCCTCGATCTTCGCACAGATGTTTCGACAACTGCTTGCGTCACCAGATGGCGGTTTGGGCGAGGTGGGCAGATGACCTTGCCTCTCCTTCTGCCCATGCCATGGTTGGCCCTGGGGTACCACAAATTCCTGAAGAAGAGGCCTCAAAGGTACAAAAGCATATGCAACTTTACATCTTCTGCTATGCTGCCCCCAAAATCACCTTCAAGTAAAGACTCGACCTCTTCTGCTAATACAGCTGCATCCAATGTTATGATTGAAGTGCAATTGAAGAGAAGTGGATACCAAACATCTTGGGGGTTAAGGCCTGTTCCAATTTTAAAATTTTGGGCTGCTGCTACAAGCTTATTTTTTTTTATTTTTCATGTTCTACATCACGGTTTCCAGCACTTAAAGGACTGGGTCCTTCATGTGCCGCCGCAGTCTATTTTGGTGAATGTGCTGCTATACTGGGACATTTACTTGGAGATGCTCCTTGCGCCGAAGCTAACATTCTGCCGGGTACCAGTGCTAACATTGGTGATTATGTAGAACAGGTTTAAAATGTTATTTCTGACCCTATAAGACGGATCATACAGCTAACATACATAAACCGGCGGCATATACATTTAGGCATATTTTCATTTAATTTGCTCGGGCGTCATTTATCGCCGTCATCGCTGCAGGATGACCGGCCTCTTTGTAGTAACCATTGACAGTTCCGTCTAGCAGATCTGCGTAGGCTCAGCTGATGCCTTTGTCTAGCTCAGCTTGTTCCACGCATGCGTATGCGCTCCTACTGTATTGTCCTATGCAAGCCTCCGTACAGCGCTCTGTTGTCAGTGGAGAGCGGCGGACGGGATCCTGATGGGGTTGACAGGTGAGCTGTTAGGGAGGAAACGGAGGCCAGTACAGTGGAGTAACATGTTCCGGTTCCGACTCCACTGGTCCAGTCCGCTGTCGCTGGTCCTGGCCTTTCCACTGACAATCGGCCTGTCTTTCTTACGTAGCCCGGGGCCTGCACGCCCCCTCCCGGCCTGACATCCTTGGTGTCAGCCCTAGAGCCTGACTGTCACCTGTCAGATGATGCTCCGCTGCGCCTTCTCAACGTCCTACCTCTCAGTTTTTCCCCGCATTGTCATTGAGGGCCCAAAATGCATCCCTTTCGGTGCGGGTGTAATGTTTATAGACCTCGCGGGTTCGCTCCTCTAGCTTGTCAGCCTCCGATCGGTTCGCTGTAGAATGCTCCCATTGTTATTATTATCGTTGTCGATATTGGGATTCTTTGTGCAGCTGCTTTCTATCCGGTCTCATAGCATTTACCCTACTCTCGCCACCTCTGCCCAGATGTCAACACTTGGTAGCCTCTAGGTGGGGGCCCTAAGCAAACGCATTTAGATGCAACCCTCATATAGAAAACTAGAATAATGAATGTATCATTGCTTCCCTAACTCCACTTTATAGGAACATTATACGTGTCGAAACTGATGTTAAACATACAAATGATTGCTGCTACATAAATATACCAATCCAGTATTAGCAAAAGTGTGTATATATATATATATATATATATATATATATTATATATAATATTACAGCATTCTATAAAACATGGCTTGTACACAGATCTGTCTAGTGTTTATTCTTGAAATATATAAATATCAAAAGGGTACAGATACAAAAAGTTACTTTACCTGTCAGACTCCACTTTCTCTTATAAGATGCTGCCTTTTTCCCCCCCAATTAAAAATGTATTATGATAAGAAATTGTACGTACATCGGTGTTACAGCACAAAGAAGCAATTACGTGACTGAAACTGAATCTAATCAGTAGCAATGATAAATAAAAGGGAATTTGTATTGAGAATATACTCATTCTCTGATGTTTCTCTTACATATCAGTGTATCTCTTTTACATAGAGATACAATTGGGATAAGTCTATAGGGTTTTGTAGTACCTGCTGCTTAGTGCTGTCAGCCTTTCTAATGTATATGTGCCCTGTTTGTAGGTAAGACTTTCAGCCTTTTCTGCATCTGCCGCGTGTCTGTATGTAGAACTATCAAGCGTTTCATTAGGATTCCCCTTGTTGATATGTGAGACTGTCAGGCTTTCCTCTGTATCTGTATGCAAGTCTCTCAGTCTTTTATCTGTAGCGGCTTCAGCTATCTGTCTTTTTGACTCCCATTGTCACCTCTCAGCTGTTACTGTCCCTGAGGTCTCATCCATTTCTTCTTAGCTCGTCATGTCAGCCTCCTTGCTTCTCGGTGAACACGTGTGGTACCTTTTTGCCAGAACCGTCTGTGTAACCGTAACCATTGTCCTCACGCAATCTTCTGAATCTGAAGTAGATGTTCCCTGCTTCATATGCTAATTCTGGGGGGTTTTAAAGCTGCTTTTCTTAGTGTGTATTCTCTGATACCTCCTCTGCCATTTCCTTACTTGGCATAAGAATCGGGATAGACTGTCTCCATCTGCTTTGCTTTTTCATTGTGTTCTGAGTTAGCATAATGGAAACAAATGTTTATATTGATCCTTGGTAAAAGAAAACTGCATTGAAAATGCATTGGTATAAATGTAATTGATATAAATATCAATTAATCATACACTTAATTTTATTTTCATGTGACTAATGGCATTCTTTCCCTGTGAGTTAGAGCTAGTTTTAGATGCTACTGAATGGGTGCTGTCCATAACCTAATCTATTTCGAAGTGTGAGTCTTCATTCAAGCATCCCTTTTCTCTTTCAGTTTATTTTCATGGCTCTGGGCCAGTTGTTATCCTAAATCGTCTCGTTCTGTAGCAAAACTCAACAACTATGCTAAACATTTTTAGATGAACAACCTGTAAACACATAACTCATTTTATAATAAGGGAAATTGTTCCTTTCTTTTTTTCTGTTAAGATGATGTAGTTGTGTGTGTCGTATGTTTCATCCACATTTGTCTTTGCTTATAGGTGAATGATACTCTCTTAACCAGTCATGTAAATCTTTGTACTCTTTGTGCAATAAAATTGAATTGCTTGGTTTTAACATTGTGTTGGCAGAAACATGTGTAGCTGCTAGCACTGAACCCAGAAATAGTTTCTAGTAGCAATCTTCTGATCTTCTGTATTGTAAATATATACTTGTTTCTTAGTTATTGAAATTTCTCTTCTTTTTAAGTGGACGATCGTGTCACTTTTACAGAAATAAAATACGTAGCCTACCTTAGGTGCTAAACTTTTACTTGTCCAGCAGGCTAGCATCCTGTGGCACAACATAGCTTTGAACCACAGGCTCCTTGTGTGGCATTTTCGGCTAAAACATAATACCATTGGAACCAGCCCTTTAAGGGTTTATTTTTTCATTTTAGAAAACATTCTCTACATTTTGGATAATATTCATTTACATTTACATTTTTTTACATTCATTTACATTTACATAATTTTTGATGAGCTATTATTTGTTCTGGCTTGTTGACTGGGCTTGTTTCAAGTAAAATGGTGCAACATGATTGTTATAAATACAACTCTACAATTAGTGATTAGTATATAATTAAATACAGTACTGTTCAAATATATCTCCTCGGGAGCTTTCATGTATTTCATGTTACAAGTTTGTAAATGTGATACTTTATTTGTGTTATTGTTTTAGTCTCATAAATAGTTTTTTCTCTCACACAGATTGAAAAACAACAAAAATGCATCATGGAAATGGACCCCCAAACACGCCACGTCAACTCCAGAGGTCCAGGTCTTTTACAGGAAATGAAGGAGAAGAAACACCAATGCAGACAAGTTTATCACAATCCCCTGCTCCCACCTTTGCACCTGCTGTCAGTTCCCCCGGACCTCAGTCACCCGGTTACCAAATACAACAACTCATAATGAGCCGGAATCCAGTGCCTGGTCAGAATGTAAATATCACATTACAGAATGTGGGGCCGGTGGTGGCAGGAAATCAGCAGATAACTCTTACTCCACTGCCTCTCCCTAATCCTGCATCCCCAGGGTTCCAATTCAGCTCCCAAACAAGAAGGTTTGAGCATGGCTCTCCGTCCTATATCCAGGTTACGTCCCCTATATCTCAACAGGTCCAGACCCAAAGCCCTACTCAACCCACCACTGTGCCAATTCAAGCTTTGCAAGGTGTTAGGGCAACAACTGCAGGAACCAGTTTAGGTATGTGCAGCCAAAGCCCCACGCGTGGATTTGTTGATGCCAGTGTACTTGTGAGACAGATCAGTTTGAGTCCATCAAATGGTGGACATTTTGTTTTCCAAGAGGGCTCTGGTATTGCACAAATTACACAGGGAACCACAGCACAGGTTCAGATTCCATCAGGGGCTGCCCAAGTAAGCATGAGGGAACGCAGGCTTTCACAGCCTCATTCCCAAACTGGTGGCACTATTCATCATCTGGGACCTCAAAGCCCAGTGGCAAGTGGAGCAAACATGCAGACTCTTACCACTCCCAGTCACATAACAACCACCAATCTACCACCCCAGATAAGCAGTATTATACAAGGTCAACTTATTCAGCAACAACAGGTACTTCATGGCCAGCAACTTGGAAGAACAATCAGCTTTGATAGGACTTCTGGTGGAATGATAGCAGGGGTGGCTGGAGCTTCAGCTTTTGGGATTACATCGCCACCCACTCCAACAAGCCCCTCTCGAGCAACTGGTCATCAAGGACTCTCTAGTCTTCCCCTTGCTCCAACTGTGAGCACAACTGTGAAAAAGCAAAGTAAAAAACTTGAGGAAATTCCACCTGCAACCCCAGAAGATGGTCGAATGAGGAAGCAATGCTTGGAGTATCATCATAAAAACATGAAGGTTCTGAAAGAACACTTCAAAGAATATATGACTGAGCTGTTCTTTCTACAACATTTTCAAGGAAATATGATGGACTTTCTTGCCTTCAAGAAAAAACCAACCCTGGGACTCCAAGGCTACTTACGGCAGAATGACTTGGACCTAGAGGATGAAGAGGAGGAAGAACAATCTGAGGTCATCAATGATGAGGTATGATAACTCTTCTCTTTCTTTACACAGTTGTGAGTTGTGTTTTAGTAAACAATACCTTGGCAATGGTGATTAATTCAACAGATTGTATTACTTACTGATTTACAGTGTTAAGAGTGTTTCGTGAAGGATAATTTTGTTGTTCTTAGGGTGACCCAACCACTCTTATATTCCACTAAGCAATGAATATTTGAAAAGTACTCAAGATTCGAAAGCAAACAATTAGCACCCAACTAAATAAAATGAGCCTTGAAATGTGTATGCTGGCAATTAAACTATAAAGCATGGTTTCCCTTTGAGGGTATATCCTATGTTTGTGAATACAGTAATCAGCTTTTTTATTTTAACAGAGTTTAAATAAATGTATCATGTTTTATACATTTTCCCCAGAATATACACCGTGTATTAATATTATTTGGAGCCCATTGATACATTTACAGAGATACCTTTCAGAGGGTAACCAATGTATCTGTAAAATTGGGAATAGCCACCTAGGCTAGGACATGAAATTTAGTTTAAGAAGGCCTTTCAAAGTTTCTTCTGCTTTACTTGTATTTCCCTTTCTTGTCGTTCTTTCTTTTTCTTTCTTCACTTCTCTCTTTTTATTCCCTTTCCTCTTCCTGCTAATGCGGTGCTCCTCAGACCTTTCCCTTTTTCCTAGGGTTGTATGGTGAAAAATTTGCTCCCGCATCCATTGCTTACTAAGTGTTGGGGCTCCTTTAAACCTGTCTGTCATGCCAATTTGCCTTCCTTTATAGGTGGAGCAAGGACTGGCCCATTAACAGCCATTGATTCCAGTCTGGATGGCAAAAAAAACAAAACCCAGCTGGCATCAAATGTTCTTTCCATGTCCTGGATGAGCTAGGGCATGGTGCTTTACACTCAAAATTATTCTCAAATTACTCGAGCCTCGTACTTGGTCACAATAAATATGCTTAAATAATATTTGGGCACTGAGGCAAAAGACAATTTTGAATGCTAAATTTGAACACGGAATACAATAAAAAAACACAACATACTAAAAGGCAAAACAAAATGATTTTCCCTCTTGAAATATTTCCTCTCAGGTAAAGATTGTGACAGGAAAAGATGGGCAGACTGGTACTCCTGTTGCTATAGCAACCCAGCTTCCTCCCAATGTTTCTGCTGCTTTTTCATCTCAGCAGCAGCCATTCCAGGTACCTTTTTGATGGTTCTACAGTGTGGCCCTCATCTCAGATTTAATTTTTTTTCTCATCCATTCCAGTTTTCATTTTTTACAAACAGATGTTTTATCTGTATTTTCACATTTTAAAGGCCATCATTTTGTCATGCATCTCCTTCACCCCACGAGATTCCTTAGTGTGGGATGCACATAAAAAAAAACATTGTTGAAAGCATCAGCGGGCATTTAATGATCACTTCGTACCTTGATTCTAAGGGGCGATGAAAGCGCTTCCGGTTTCTTTAAAGCCTTTGGCATCCGAAACTAGAATCTTGCAGCTGATGTGCCACTAAACTCAGGGGTGAAAGGGCGCAAGTGAAAGTTTTCAAACCATTGAAACGCATGAGCAAAGTTTTGTGAAATATTCACACCAAGCAGCTTTTGTGATACCTGCATCAGTTTTGTTTTTATTTCTCTATAACTCTTATCCAGCATTACCTTCATAATGAAGAAGAGTATATTGAGGACGTGTTCTACTTACCTACTTTGAGATCGTAGTTAAAACCAGTGCCCTCAAGTAAAGGTTTAGTGAGATGTGCATTTTCTTACAACACTCAAAACATATGTTTATTCATTTCTAAATGCATAAAGCATTGATTTATGAAGAAAGAAATGGAAACAAAATAGGGAGAGGTTCACTCATTGCTAGTGTAATCTATTGACCCCCATATAACAGAACACCTTCTAAAGAAAGTAGTTTGTATTTGTTATCAATAACAACGGTTTTATATAAGTACTTATATTTCCTAAAAACTTTTGTTTTTAGTGTAGCTTTTCTACCTGCATCAGTGAAATTCTTGCTGTCCCAGGCACAGACCTTTTTTAGGAGGAACCAGTATAAAGAATCCCTATAGTTTCTTTGTGGGTTTTTTTCTGTTTAGAATAAGCTCCCCTACCAGGGTCACATTTTCCAGCTCTTTATATATTATTATTTTTTTAGTATTTTTAAAAAAAAGTGGTTATGTGAGGGAAAATCCGTGGGAATATGACTGAGCGCTTCTGTAAGGTATTTTTTTTGAGATTTGAGTTTGTAAGTGGAAGTGTCCCTAGTGAAAACTAGCCCTATTTCTATTCCTTTGCTCCCAGTGGTACCATGGCTTGTGTTATGCTTTGGCTTTGTCACATCTGTCTTTGTTGGCTTTCTGTCCTGCCCCCCACCCTCTCTTTTTACCCAACAATTACCTTCTCTGAGTCTTCTATAAGCTACTCTGTGCTTCCTCTACCTTTAACATGCTTATAATGTTCTATCTTAAAGAAAAGTTTTCTATCAATCTGGCAAGTAATTTGAAATTTGCAGCACTATGTTTGCAGAGACGATCAAGAGGTTGAAAAAAAATGTTAGGTTATACGAAGTGCTGTTCAGTGCAGATATTCAGCTGGGTCACACCAAGATGAGAACCTGGTTCCATAGGGCAGTCCAGACGTTGCGTTGCAGCCTTGCTTGATTCGCATATGTGCATCAAACATGCAATGATGTACATGGGACATCATCAAAAATGTATTTAAAAATAAAATTATGCACTGACGTAAACTTCATCATATACTAAATATTATATTACTGTATAGGTAAGATGCCCTGTGCTAGCCCACAGGGAACTTAGCTTTATTCACAACCTTGTTTTCCTTAGTTGATGGGAAAGAAATAAAAGTGAATAAATACTGTAGATACCAACAGTGCTGTAATATTTTGTTTGCTAACATTATTATGTTTGTAGTATTTTAGCAATGAAGCTTTTTTTTCTGTGTCACATTTATTTGTCTTTTAAAGAAACTCAATTTGTTTAGAAATGTAGTAGCATTAACTATAATTCAGGCATAAGGATAAAATGTTGTGCTTTCATTACTGCCTTGTGTCAGGTAGAAGCACAGAACATGGAGATACACTATATGGATAAAAGTATTGGGACAGCTGACCATTCCACCAAAAGAGACTTTTATGACATTGCATTCTAGACACATAGACATTAATATGAAGTGGTTCCCCCCTTTGCAGCTATAACACCTTCCAGTCTTCTGGGAAGGCTTTCCACAAGATTTGGAAGTGTTTCTGTGGGAATTTTGCCCATTCATTCAGTAGAGCATTTGTGAGGTCTGGCGTTGATGGTGGACGAAAAGGCCTGGTTCGCAATCTCCATTCCAGTTCATCCCAGAGGTGTTTGATGAGGTTGAAGCATATCATTGTCCAAAATGTCTTGGTATGCTGAAGCATTATGATTTCCCTTCACTGGAAGTAAGGGGCAAAGCCCCTAAGAAAACAGCCCCATAACTTTATCCCTCCTCCACCAAACTTGGCACACTGCAGGCAGGCAGGTACCGTTCTCTTGGCATCTGCCAAACCCACACTCGCCCAGCAGACTGACAAGCAGGGAAACATGATTTGTCACTCCACAGAACATGTTTCCACCTCTCCATGCGGCCTCATGCTTTATACCACCCGATCCGCTTGACATTGTTCTTGGTGATGTGAGGCTTGCATGCAGCCGCTTGGCGATGGAAAACCATTCCATGAAGCTCATGCCACACAGTTTTTGTGCTGATAATAATGCCAGTGGACGTTTGGAACTCTTTTTCTATGGAATCAGCAGAGCTCTGTGACTTTATGTGGACCTCAGCTTTGTGGATTCGAGTTGCTGCTGTTCCTACACTTCCACTTTCCAATAATACCACTTACAGTTGACCGTGGAATATCTAGCAGAGATACATTTCACAAACTGACTGACTTTTTGCAGAGAGGTGGTATCCTATCACAGTACCACGTTTCAGAACGACCCGTTTTCCCCCATAAATGTTTGTAAATGCAGACTGCATGGCTAGGTGTTTGATTTTACACAGGTATGGCAATGGGGCTGAAACACCTGAATTCAATAATTAAGAGGTGTGTCCCAATACTTTTGTTCATATAGTGTATGTCTTATTGTCTGGAAGTCAAGCATAGACACAAAACAGCGTAGTCCAGTAATATTCAGACTCGGTCTAGTAATGTACACAGATGTATGCTACTGCATGTCCTCCTTTGTATCTTGGGAACTTGGTAGTGTAAATATTTTATTCATGAGCTGGAATGGAGTTTTTCCCAAAAAAAGTTCATGGTTCAAGTTCATATGTTGTGTTTTGAACAATAGACACACATAATTATATTTTATTAAAAATGAGCCTTTCCACATTTAATCCTGGTAGTCTCCTGCTGTTCACCATTGAAAAGACATCTTTAACAGAATTAAGCATTAGTGCTGTTGTGTACATGCCTCTAATTGATGTCATATAAAAATGTGCTGCCAAATATGACTGTCCACTTATCCTCCTGGTAGAAATTAAAAAATCATAGATGACATTACTCATTTTTAATCTATTTTTTCCTGTTTTTATGTTATATTGATATATATAACAAAAAGCACACCTATAATAAAAGTCACAGTTAATGTAGCTCTATAATCCATCTGTGAATGAAGATGTAAGAGGGGATTCATTAATATTTCTGGTATCTCTGGTGCTGTGGGATGAAATTTGCTATGACCAAATCATGTCTAAGCTTCTCTAAGTTGTGTCACCATTGGATTCAATGGGGAATCAATGCAGAAGCCATTATAGAAGCATGACGTCATGAAAACATGCCCATTTTCCTGTCCATGTAATATATTCTCTGCTCACTAAAAAAAAGAAAGCAAAGAATCATTTATTGTATACCCATCAGCTATGGAGTACCAACATTTTGGCCAGAATCAAATGTCCATTGTCAAAGTAACATCAAATGTATTAAATATCAAAATGCATGTTTAGAGAACTTGTAAGCATCTCCTTATATCTGCTCTGCAGAGTGTTTCATTGGTTTTGCCAGTTCTGGCTTGAGGGTTCGTTAGCCTGCTTGGCATGCTGTAAACTTTTAATAATGTATCGTGCAGGCATATGACTCCCTCTCCAAATTTTGCCTGTGTAGCAAACAGATTTTGAGAATGTGATGGTAATTACTGCCATGAATCTGATACTTGGCATAACAAGGGACGTCACATCAGTTGTCAAGCGTCAAGTTACAATGTTCCTATTTATAGGTCTAGCGTAGGCATGTGTCCCTCATTGTACTTCCTTGTTATTTGGCGGTTATTTCTTGTTATTAGAGTTATCCACACATGAATGTGATTGCCAGAGACAATACACCTGACATTTCGCACTTTATTTGGACAAGTTTTCATGGTACAGGTGATCTTAGTATGTATATAACTTAGAAGTTAATGTTAGCGGTATCTCATGGTACGGGCTTATCACCTAATGCTTCAAACAACACGTAACAGCAAACCTCTTGCGTTGATGAGCCCTAAGACCTCGACATTAATGTGATGTAGGTACAATACATTAATGTCAAGGTCCAGCAGACTCTGCAGGGGGACCGCTATTACTACAGGGGGACAGTGCTTATGTTCTAAGTGTGTGTTATTCTGATCCATTCTGAGCAAGAAGTTTGCTGACATATACCAACACACACAGCTTGATGGTATAAATACTTCTTAAGGACTGTTCCATTAAAATTGTATTTAGTAAGCTTGCCCCAAAAGTGCCTACTGCTTGGTAGAACCCTCTGTTATTTTGTG
This sequence comes from Spea multiplicata, assembly GCA_009364415.1. Classification (NCBI taxonomy): domain Eukaryota; kingdom Metazoa; phylum Chordata; class Amphibia; order Anura; family Pelobatidae; genus Spea; species Spea multiplicata. Next base: position 45,631,369 of record VKOC01000001.1, read on the forward strand.
CATTAGGGAACAAATTAGCTCATTTTCTACTTTGGGGGGAATGAATAACTTTTTAAGAACTTAGTACATTTCCACAGCTCTTCCTTTGTCATTTGAGAACAAAACACTGATGTCAATAAAGGTAAGAAGTGAAGGTGGATTTTTTGGTCCGCATCTTTGATAGTACAAGGTATTTAGGTAGTGGTATAATTGACTTTTTGTAAACATCTTATAGGGCGTTAACTATAATACAATTAAATATAATATTAATTGGAATATAATACATTATTTATGACACTTAGGACCATAAGCTCTGCGGTCCGTTGTCTCTGGAAATATTATTTAGATTTTTTGGAGGTAGATAAAGAAAAGTTGCCTGAGCTTTGATTGGCCTGAACCATGTAACTTTTATAATTTAATGAGAAATGCCTCGCTACTCAGCTTGTTACGCTGATAGTGTGGTTCATATGGTACACAAATTACACAGCTTGTGTTTTATAGCTTATTCAGAAGAACAGTTAGGGCAGGATTAAGTATAATGCAACCGTTCCATGAAATCATTTTTCATTGCCATAAATCTCCCTTATCCCATGGATGCATGTTTCACTTTTTTAACCATTTTGTTTTGTTAAACTGGATATTGCCTACTAATGGCTAATGAATGTGTCAGAGGTTCGCATGGATGTAATCCTATTTCCTATGTATGTTTTAGAATAATGTTCTCTTTGAAACAGATAAGGCCACTGTAAGCTACTGAAACTTTCATTGCCTGTCATTTTGAAGCTATGCTATTAGTTATATAAGTAATGCAACATACAGAGCTGGCCTTAAGTGTTCTGGCGCCCTGTGCGGACTACTCCTCTGGCGCCCCCTTCTCACTACCCCCCTCTGCCCTTCAAACTACCCCCCTCTGCGCCTTCAAAACTACGCGCCCTTTGCCCCCTTCAAAAGCTACCCCCCCTCTGCCCTTACAAAACTCAACGCCCCCTGCCCCTTCAAACTACCCCCTGCCCTCTCTGCCCCTTTAAACTACCCCCTCCTCACTTACCTTGTTGCCGGTGTCCTGCGGTGGGAGCAGGAGGCATCCGTCTTCTAGCTCTGCCGCGGTGCCGGCATTTCATGTTGAGCGCCGGAATGAGATGCTGGCACCGCGACGGAGTCACGGAGAGTAAGGGGTGCCAAGCGGTTGCTGAAAACTTCATGAGCAACCACCCGGCTCCCCTGCCCGGGACTTAAATTAAAGCATTGGGTTTTTTTTTTTAATTTTATTTAACATGAATGATGTTAAATAAAGTTTAAAAAACAAAAACAAAAAAACCCCCAATGTTTTAATTTAAGTCCCGGGCAGGCGCCCCTGCTGCCATGGTGCTCTGTGCGTCCGCACATGTCGCACACCCCTAAGGCCGGCCTGGCAACATATACATCTAAATGACTTCTGTTATGCCTTAATGTCTACCTATCTACCTGGTATATGCATGTGCCCAACAATATACTTCTTAAAGTATGGTTCAACAACAGGATCGCATTCAGTTTTTAATTGCAATGTGTCTAGGAATGATTCCACTTACACAAAGGAAAAAGATTAAAATACTACTAACAATCCCCTTTTCAACATGTACACATTATTTGTATGCTGACATATGTCACTTTACAAAATATTGTTCTTCTATGACAGGATCAAATTAAATGAAAATGAATGCTAGATAAATATTTAAAAAACGAAATGTACACAGTTCCTAATTTTTTTTCAGAAAGAAATGCTTTACTAGCCACTTAGTTAACAGCTCTCTGTATTCACTCTTAAGTACAATGATTTTGAAATATCCGGTCAATCATTATGTTAGGTTCCATCTAGAACGCACCATGTTAACAACTGCTATGTGTTTTTCTTTTCACAATTAGCAAACTCTGACAGGGAGCGGAGTGGTTGCCGCAAACACAATAGACATCGAAGCCTTTAAGAGACAGCAAGCCCTGGCGCAATCAGGTATGTTCCTGGCACACTTTACACCTACAGTGTATTTTCAAAGCACAAGAACATAAAGGTCAACCTTGACGAGTTGTGCCAAACTGTGGTAATCTTGTCATTGTTCTTAGACTAGAACTCTAGAGCTACCAATTTACACAGCGTTGTCCGTAAACTTTTTACATGTTGCTTCCCTGGATGTTTATAGGAGAAGCAGAGCTTCTGCCCACTACTTAGGGTAACATTTTATATGTGAGTAAACATTTGTAGGACAATTTTCTGTTACTTGTGCATCAAGCTTTACTTTGTAGTTTACTAAAAGGAAAAAAGGTACGATAAGGACCACATGTTGTTATTATACAGTATTTATCATATTTGCTCGATTATAAGAAAACCCTCCAACATATGTGTATTAATTTAGGGAAAAAAAAGAAAAAAACCTGAATATAAGACTACCCTATAGGAAAAAACATTTTACTAGTAAATAATCACACGTAAACTATTTTTTCATATGTAATAAAAACTATGATTGAGAAAAATGTATTTCTTGTTTTTATTTCCTACTATTTACCTGCCTATGCACATCTGCCCCCAGGCTTGCCACTCCCCCCAGACATGCCTTATACCACCCTACATGGCACTCTGCCACCCCAGACTTACCAGTACATCCCCAGACTTGTCCCCCTCCGTGCTCCAGACTCCCTGCGCGTTGCACGTAGATAACCTCTGCTGCTGTCCGTCACTTACGCCGGGGCTCCTATGACCGAGCACCGGAAGGTCATGTCACGCTCAGCGCTCCGTCCACCGGCTGCCAGAGAGAGGGATCCGGTGCTGTGGGTGATCTGGATCTTAGTCGTTTAGTCATACCTCTATTTGAGGCTAATTATAAGACGTCCTTGAATATAAGACGACGAGTATTTTTCAGAGCATATTCGAACAAATACGGTACTAATTACTGCTGAGACATCTTGGTGAGTAAGGTATTAGTGCTTGGTCAAGTACTTCCTATTTATAAGAGAAGTATTTCTAATTACCACAGATCCCAGTAAGAGGCCACGTCTTGATGTGACTCGCCATGGTATGGTCTTCCAACACCCGGGAGTGGCATCCGGTGTACCTCTTCAGCAGCTAATGCCCACTGCTCAAGGTAATGTTTGGAAACCATATATTTTGCACATCTTCTATAATAAAATAGTAGACCAAAAGAGAGTATATTATTAAATGAGTGTTAGCTAAATGACATAATTTTTACATTGTGCTTAAAGTACACAAAATATGATCATTCCTTCATAACCTGTTGTACAATTGTTGTCTGTATAACTAAGTGTTTTTCCATATGAAATATTACAATAATTGAGCTTTGTTGATATAGATGTATGGCAATACCTATTTTTAGTGTACTTAAAATTGTACATTAGAGAAGTATAATATCCTGTGCAAGGACTAAGGCAGTACGCAAATAGTATATCCATACAGTCGTGTGCAAAATAAAGTACACCCTCTTTGAATTCTATGGTTTTACATATCAATCATCTGTTCCTTAGCAGGTTTAAAAATTAGACAAATACTATGTATTACACCGTGTCATGATTTTTTCAACAAAAATAAAGTCAAGATGGAGGAGCCATGTGTGAAAAACTAAGTTACTGCTTCCATATGAATTAAGATGCTAAGTAGCAGACAGGTGCTGCTAATAAAATGCTCTAGATTAATTGATCATCAGCAAGTGTGACTACCTCTATAAATGCCAAAGTTTTACCAGTTTGCCGGTCTGGAGCATTCAGGTCTGTGTTAACACAGTGCCAAGGAGGAAAGACATCAGCAATGATCTTAGATAAGCAATTGGTGCTGCCCATCAATCTGTGAAGGGTTATACAGTGTATTTTCTTTTTCACATGTCTGTCTGATCATATTTTATAAGTAAACTCTATTGTGTTTTTCATGATACACAGTAATCAAAAGGGTTTCATCGTGGCAAAATTATTATTTTCCTTTTGACATAGCAAACCTCACTCCTTGTATCCAAAATAATAGGGAAGAAAAAATGTAAATGAAATATTTCTCTTTCTACTACTCCCTCTCTTTGTTGTGTTTACTAGGAGGAATGCCTCCGACCCCTCAGACTGTGCAGCTGACTGGCCAGAAGCAAAATCAACAACAGTATGACCCATCCAAAGGACCTCCTGTGCAGAATGCTGCCAGCCTCCATACACCACCTCCTCAGCTACCGGGTAGAGTGCCGGCCACTAATATCCCCATCTCTTCGCTGCCGACTGCACTACATCTTGCACAGCAACAGCAGCAGATGACGGAAATTCAAATCCAACCTCAGATTCAAAATCAAGTCAAAACACAGCCTCCTGGAGTGGTTATCCCAGCATCTCCACACAATCAGCTTCCCCCTCAGGTCTCACAGTCTCAACCGTCAGCTTTCCACGCGCAGTTGCCCATTGCTGTATCACAACCACAAGCAGCACTGCAGCAACAGGTAGCTAGAATGGTAATGCATTGCCCTACAGCTTACACCTTTTACATTTTTTATTTAAAAAAAATGACCGGCCCTGTTTTAAAAATTCTTTAGAATGATCAGCCTCGAAATATTATGTTTGCATCACTTCATTCATGGCTATCCTTTTGATGCACACAAATAAAATATACTGAACTTAACAAGTACTGTATGACATTTTAGCAAAAATGCCCATTAATTTAGTTATTCCTGATACAACTAATTGAATACTTGACCCATGAAAAAACATTGAGAAAGTCTAAAGTCATTAAATATGCTGGGATCTTTATTTGTGTTAGTACGTTCCACATGTCATTTATCATAATTGTGTTTATGTGGGCAGCATATAATTTCAGGTATCATTACCTGGCTGTGTGAGGTTAATTCATATTTTTGTTTCCATTATTAGACTGTAGCCCTGGTGAGACCGGCTGCGGAGTGTTCACAGCAACGCCTTGCAAGCAGTTCATACACTAACTCTTTTGTGGCTCCAGCAGCCATTTCTACAACCACACCACTTGCATCGTTTTCCCTACCATCCAACCGTGCTAGCCCTGCCACTAACAAAGCATCATCGTCGGTGGTTTCCAAAGCTGCAGGAACAGGGGCCACTAAAACACAAAGTGCAGTACAAAGTGGGTCTGGATCAGAGAACTTGCAGGACAAGGTGGCTGAACAGGTAAAACTGGTAAGAATAGGGATACATATATAATTAAAACCCAAAACGATCCGGACTCCCAGAATACTTTTGGAAAATCTGAATAAAATGTGGACAACTTGGAATTATCTTACAGTAAATGAATACAATTAACTGAATCGAGTATATCAGACAAATAAATTGTGCCGCACTGTGAGAAGAAATGAATTTGCATTTTCCTGCCATAACACTTCCATAAACTTACTGCATTTCAAATTAGCCAAACACAGATAAAGCATAAGGTGGGATTACCACATACTGTACTTGGCAGAATGTATGCATATGTGTTTGTATGTGTGTAATTGTATGTGTGTCAGCGTGGATGTGTAATTGTATGTGTGTCAGCGTGGATGTGGAATTGTATGTGTGTGAGCATCTGTGTGTAAGTGGGTGAGATGTAGTGTGTGTTGAATTCATGTTTACCTGTGTGTTATAGAGTAAGTGTGTGTAATTTGTGTAAGTGTTTTTAGATAATAATGTGCCACAGTGTGTGTTAGAAGGGGAGGCAAGGGGCAAAGACCAATTGGGGCAGCTGTGAAGTTTGGGTGCCCCAGGACAATTTTCGCACCAGTGCCCAGTGATTTCTAGTTACCTCTAGTTATTATTTATTATTATTATTATTATTATTATTATTATTACTAAGTAAAATGTTTTATTTCCTTGAGTAATGTGTTCTTGGTTCCTCAGGATTCGCCAGATGATGTGCAAATATATTTTAATATTATATATATATATATATATATATATATATATATATATATTATAATAAATCTATATATCTTTTATTTTTACTTTTCAGCATTTATATTTTTTGATGATTTTTTTGAGTAGGTTCAGCATTTAATAATATTTAACAAAGTAAAACTGCAATAGGCCTAAAGTTCTAATTTCAGTATTGAAAATGTTTTAGATTTTGTATGATAAGGTACAAGTAACTTTCTACTTTAACTAAGGCTAAGCTTTTAATCTTTACAGGAAAACCATGTACATCAACGCATTGCAGAGTTAAGGAAGGAAGGTTTATGGTCCCTGAGGAGGCTGCCCAAACTGCAGGAAGCCTCCAGACCAAAATCTCACTGGGATTACCTGCTGGAAGAGATGCAATGGATGGCTGCAGACTTTGCCCAGGAGAGGATGTGGAAAGTTGCCAGTGCCAAAAAGGTAAAATTCTAAATGGATAATATACTGTAGTGTTTTTAATCTTCTATCTCAATGGAATGCATTGGGCAAATTCTACTAGTCTGCTAATTTCTGTTACTAATTTGTCAACTAATGTGTTTCATTGTGCATCTTTGTGGTTTTCCTCATAGCTGGTTAGAACAGCTGCCCGTCACATTGAAGATAAGAGACTGAACAGCGAGCGAGCTAAGATAGAAGAGGAGAACAAACTCAAGCGCATTGCTGCATCTGTTGCTAGAGAAATTGAGTACTTCTGGTCCAATATTGAACAGGTAAGACTTTTTAATGCTAAAGTACAGTCCTTTTCATTTATCTTGAACTATAACAAACTCGCGGTAAGCAGATGGACCCTTGCTCTGAGACACCCCTGAGAGGGCAGATCTTCAGCCTTCCATTGAGCCTCCATATATTGTGACCACAGGACTTGGGGGCTACACTGTAAAATCCAAAGTTAAGGATAAAGGGTCAGGGCAGGCTAAGTTTAGTTGAAGTTCAAATATGAAGCCACAGGCTCTTGACGTGGGGTTCTAGCAAAGCTACAAGACAAGCTGATCACCAGATGATATTACACATCTGATGTCTGGGGCAAAACAACACATAAAACACATAAAATGTTGCACCAAGGCACTGAAAAGACATCTTGTGCATAAGTCCCCACACGAGGATTAGACACTGTGTTTTAGTAGCATTGCATTAGTAGAACAAATGTTATCTTGTACTTACCCATGCTCTCTCAAGAAAAGAATCCTCGTCACATATTCTTTATTACAGGTTGTGGAAATTAAATTACAAATGGAGTTTCAAGAAAAAAGGAGAAAAGCTCTCAATTTAAATGTGGATTTAATCAGAGGTATGATGCTTATCTAAACATTTAAAACACTTTTGTCTTTCCATGGTTACAACCATTTTACATTTTACATGATTAAAGAATTATTTCTGGGAAGAGTTTGGGAAATTGACAGTTATAGTAATGATGTTTCTTATGCAGTCTTTAACTGTTCACTTAGTACCATTACCATGTCTAACATGTCAAACACAAATTCAAATTCAAGTCCAGGAATAATTGAAACAATGTTTTTTCATACCCTATCCTATATGAGACACAGTTGTACATTTTACTCTTCGTACCCTTCATTTTCTTAATGTATACATTTCATTTGAAGTAATTAACAGTAAAGTTGTTCTCCGCAGGTCCACTTAAGGCAATAGAGGAAGCGTGTGTGAAGCATGAACAGGAGACCATTAAGGTAAGATAATCAGTTCCAGTAGTTATCGAGATGAAATTGATATAAAATATATTATGGACAGGCGTAAGGACACAAGGTCAATACAACAAAGTTAGTAAGGAAACATATGAGTCTATGAACCTTCACAATGTAAAGTTTATTATGTGTCCCAACAGCTTTCGCCATCTTGGAGAAAGAGAAAGGCAAGTTCATCGTGGACGGATGGTGAAGGTTAGTTATCATATTAGGCTTAATATTTCCCTTGGAATTCCTCTGTAACACGAAAAAGAAGAAAGTAGTACAAAAACATCTGTTCTAGCCACTGTAATCCTAATTGACAAAACCAGAGCAAATGCTCTTCCTTCTTCCAGTAACATAGTATTTGACGGCAGATAAGAAGCGTTTGGCCTGTCTAATCTGCCAATTTCTCTTGATGTAAAGACTCCTGAACGTATTAGCCTCTATCACTTCTGCTGGGAAGCAGTTTCATTTATCTACCGGCCTCTCAGTAAAGTACAATTTCTTTATATTACATCTCAGCCTCTGACCTTCTAGTTCTAACATGTGTAGTCCCACTTGGCCCATTTTATTCTGTTTTTGTGTTGCTGACATCAAGGAAACAACAGTAAATTCATAAATAATACATATAGAATATTAAGGTTCAAAGGAAGAAATCTTTGTGGAAGTCAAGCTTTGTATTTAAAGAATGTATACAATCATATATTGTGTCCTATTTACTCACACAACCCTTTGTTGCTCATTGCGTTCTCGGTTTCAAGGAAATCTCATCGGCGGCAAAATAACCCTTGAATATATAAATAACAGCAATGCTCCATTTCATGTTTGTGAACAGATCTCTTGCATATTTGCAATTTTAATAAATGCACTATTGTATTCCCAAACGCCACAAAACAAATAATCCTCAAAAAAAAATAAATTACCATTTTCAGGTGTATGTTTTTAACATTTTTCTTTTTCATTTGAAGATGAAGAAGATACCATAGCAGAGCAGGAAAGTAAAGAAGGGAATGTTGACCATCAAGCTGAACTGTACGAATTAGTACGAGAAGGTAATTATTTTCTTTGCTTTTTTTACATTTACTTTACAGTTCTTTGAAATGTTACACATAGGAAGGCATTTCTGGTGTATGCATTGGCTTTTTTAGAACCTTTGCAGTTTAGTTATTTTCATGTTAATGATTACATAGAGCATATGTGTACCTGTCATTTTATTGATGAAATGGTGTATTTATTTATTCAAGAACAATGCAGGTGAGTTGACAATTTCATATTTGGTGGCTGTACCTCTTATCGGTATCATAGCTTAAAGTCTCAGTTTATAACTGTAATAACTAAATAATGCATGCTCAGATTAACATACAGTAAATTGCTTTATCGTCCATAAAATTGACTCAAGCATGCATTAAAAATAAAAATACAGTATTCAAGACCAGACTTGTGTTCTTATTGTCTCTATAGATAACATTTTTTGCAATCATTACAGCGGACCTGCCTCTTGATGATTTAGTAAAGAAGTATGAAGGGGCTTATGATGAGAACTTTAACTGGCCACGCACTTTCTCCAATAACGAAGAAGGGAAACCCACCCACCAAGGTGTGTAAATCAGTTTGAGCGGTCTTAAAACTGTATTTTTTGTCAAGAATCAGAGCATTATTTTAGTATGTGTAACTTCACGTTGCCTTGTCTACTGTAGAGCTGAAAGAGCTAACAGCAGAGCTGGATGCCTCGCAGAAGCCTGTCGTGCTCATTGACTCACTGCTTGTTCCTGACCAGTATAGAATGTCTGATAGACCATTATCTGGTCACATGACCTCCAGGAAACACACCAGGGACATTGGAGATGTGGCAAGAGCTGCTGAACTGATCCTCCCAAGTGGCAGTTCTCGTATAACTCCTACAGTAAGGATGCTAAGCATACATTGTCTCCCATTTTAAGGACACATGGATCTTTGTTCAAGAAACAAACATTCTTTATCTCAAGTTAAATATTCACAGAGAAACCAAGCAAAGGAATAAGAAAACCCTTAAGAAAACTGAAAATATACATCCACTAAAAGAGGGGTGCTAATTGCTAATATGTGTTATTGCATCATTGAATTGTAAGACATTGGTGCAGCACACATACTGTATCTAACCTATGTATCAACACAATGATAACTCAATACAAATGAATACATGTTTAGTATAGTGATATTCCACATCAATACATGTCCTAGTTTTGTTAATCTTTTGGGTGCCAGAGAACAGTAAACAGCGAATATCATTGTACACACTTGGCACTCAAAGAGAACTTGAGGAATTGAAGGAATCCTACGATTATTGGTCATTCTAGTTGTTAACTATGCATACATTATAGCAGCTCAACACTATCATTTCTTTTATATAGGTAAAAAGTAGCCCCTCGTCTTTGCTGCGTGGCAGTCTCAGGGATTACCAGCTTGTAGGCCTGGACTGGCTGGAGAAACAGTACATGAAGAACCTTAATGGGATTCTGGCTGATGAGTCTGGACTGGGGAAGAATGTCCAGCTTATTGCTTTTATGGCGCATCTGGCCAGCAATGAAGGTAGGAAAATCGAAGTATTCATTTCATTCATTTATTTTTTTAATCTGCATGACTGAATAAACTGTTGATTTTCTGTTTCTAAAACAGTGTGAGGAATTTGCTAGCACACAAGTGTCAAAGTATTTGTAACTGCTATGGGGATTCATTATAGAATTAATTCATTATTACCATACCCTGTAGTTTCCAAAGTCTAATGATCAAAATATCCCTTATCCTCAGTAGGAAGAGATACTATTAAACAAAAAGGCACATACAAACTGAAGGTAGATAATCATTGTTTTTTAATCTTTGTTGAAAAAAATAAAATGTTTAAATCTATGAAGGTATGGGAACAATAACAAGCTCTTATCTGGTCTATGGGTGTACTGATTTGTTTATTGCTTTGTTTTGCAATTGATGTTGTGTATTTTAAACAAAATACCCTAATATTTTGTTTAACATGCCGTCTCTGACATGTTAACTTAAATGTGACATTAGAGGCTGCCAGTAACTTGTATATATCAGATGGTCCATAGCCCTCAGGTTGTGGTGTCAACAACCACTTAGCATATACATTATAATTCTTATTGCGATTGGTGTCTCTTTAATGTCCATATCTGATCATCAGTTTTTTTTTATATGAAGTGGGACCTAATGTGTCACTAATATATTTTTTTTATGATGTCTTATTCTAGTAGCACAACTAATACACATCATTGTTTCCTTTTTAGGGAACTGGGGTCCCCACCTCATCATAGTTCGCAGCTGTAAGATTCTGAAATGGGAGCTAGAATTTAAACGTTGGTGTCCAGGTTTAAAGCTCCTTTTGTATTTTGGAAAGCAAAGAGAACTCAGGAAAAAAAGACAGGTAGGTTTACGGATATATCCTTTGGATCTGTCAGGTCACTTTTTTCAGCATTTTTCCGTTCCGCGCATTGCAGGTGAATCAGGATTGATAAGGTGGTGATTGACCTTAAGCAGAACAAGGGAGTGTTTGATATTTTTTCAAAGCTCTTTTATAATACATTTCCTTTACTGCTGTGTGTGTTGTAGAAATGGCAGGAGCCCAACTGCTTTAATGTCTGCATCACCTCCTACAAACAACTGTTTAAGGGCCACCAGGCTTTCATGAAGATGAGGTGGAAGTGTCTTGTTATGGATGAAGTTCACCAGATCAAAAATATGACAGAGAAGCACTGGGAAGCCATCTTTAGCCTTCCAAGGTATTCTTTAATCATACTATTCACACTAAGCCATTGCATTTTAGCACATATTGTGTTTATCTGAAAATAGCTGAACATACAGTTTGGTTTTGGAGTTAGTATACGTATAGTAATCTGGTGATGTGAGAAATGTCCGCTTTGAGGACTTCTTGATAACTGCCTGCTTTATTTTCAGTCAGAATCGGCTGCTCCTCAGAGATACTCCCCTACAGAACACCTGGAGAGATCACTGGACCATGCTGCATTTCCTAGTCCCAGGTCTATCCAGGGACTATATGGATTTCCCAATCAAAGGTAATGGAGAAGAAAGCCAAGAGAACTGCCACAAGATGTTCATAATGTTGCACAGGGTAAGTCCTTTTCTTATAATATCCAACTAAGTGGGTTAATTTTTCAACCAACAGCAACTATGGGAAAGAGGGATTTAACACCGGAGAAAATTGCATCATGTCTCTCCAGTTACTAGACTGGTTGTCAGAAAGGTTACAGTTATTAACCCCTTAATAACAAAGCCCGTACACGTCAAAATGCATTGTTTTCAATGGGTTTAGGGACCGCCCATTGTCCTTAAGGGGTTAAACATAGTTTGGAGTGGGGATGCTGGCCTTGAGGTTAGTTTACATAAAATAGATTACAATGTTTTCCCGGTTTCGTTACTGCAGTAGGGAACCAAAACGATAACAGGGGAATAACAGTACTACACATTTATGGCTGGGCAAAATAATCAGATAAGAATTCATTGGTGAAAATGATACTTGCGTACAATTTTTAATTTTGTCACTTGTCTTGTTTTCTGTAACGCATACTGATGGCAACTAAAAAATACAATGGGGACAATAATTTTCTAGCTCCAAGACATATAATTACTTCTTCGCCCTCATGGTGCCTTATTTTATACCTTTTAGACTGTCCGTCCATTCATCTTAAGGAGATCAAAAAGAGAAGTAGAGAAACAGTTGACCAACAAATATGAGCATGTTTTGAAGTGTCGCCTTTCCAATCGTCAGAAGGCTCTATATGAGGATGTCATTCTACAACCTGGGTAGGTTATTAACACTTTGCCATCTGTTGTAAACACCGAAGATTCCAATCCACTTGATGTGTGAAATAGATGCGGCAATGTGGAAACATGAAATGATATTAGTTTGTGATTGCTCATCAACATAAATCCGTATTTTGTTCAGAGAAACAACACAAGAATTGCAGTTTGTATAAGGGTTGTTGCATTGATATATTAATTTGGGCAAATATACATTGTCTTTTACTAATTCAAATAATACTGCTTTTGTGTACACCTTTAGAAAAATGACCAAACATATGGTCATAAAAATATTTACTGCCTCTAAAACATTCTGTAATCTCTTGGAATATTGTTACATCTGAGATAAAAAAAAGTGTAGGATATTGCTCTATTGAATAATAGAAATTTTAAAAAGTTAAAAATGTAATCTGCTTATCAATAAAATCCATAGTAAGTTAAACATGTCTGTGCCGATGAGAGCTATTTAAAATAACTGAAAAAAAAGAAAGAAAAAAACAAAACATTTTCCTTGATTGAAAAAAATTGAGGTCTTGGTAGTCTTTTGTAAGATCTGGCAAAGTATCTTGTTTAGTAAGCTTGGCAAGCTGGTGGCACACACAGATTTGATTTGCTTTGGAGCTGGTGGCTCAAGAGAAAACAAATCTGGCCCTTTACCATGTTTACTTTAATCAGTTGTTATAGTACTATGAAAACTTAGATGCCATTAAATATTCGGATTGCATTTTGCTTTTCCTTCTTTAGTCTGAAGTCCCATTCTTCTCAACCCATTTGTAATGCCTTTTTATTTTGTGTTTTGTAGGGCCCAAGATGCTCTGAAAGGAGGGCATTTTGTTAGTGTTCTCCATGTTCTGGTACAGTTACAGAGAATTTGCAACCATCCAGAACTGGTGGATCCACGAACTGAACATTCCTCCTTTGTGTGCCAAGCTCTGCAGTATAAAACTGCTTCACTCATACTGAAAGCGCTGGAGTATGATCCCTGGAAGGTAACGCTAATGCAAACATTTCAATAAAACTTTAAACCAACATACCGTTTTTGACTCTTTTGACTCAATTTTAGTTATATTCTGCTTTTAAGTTAACGTTGTTTCTTGAACCCTTGTTGTAGTATTTGTCAATGTTGTAGGGATAATTATGATCAAAATATGCAGAACCAATATTTCATATCAAAATATGAAAATGATGGCGGTATTAATTATCGTAGGACCACGCCAACAATATAAATATGAAAGGATACCCTATATTTTATCTCTGATGCAAAGTTCTTGCAGATCACACTAAACTGTATAATTCAAGCTAGAGGAATTGTATAATGCATCTATATGATGTGTATGCAATACAAAATATAAAACAGAAAAAATAACTTCAAAACAGAATACAGGATGACATAGAATACTGTATATCACTGATCGGTTAGCAAATAAAAACAGCAACATTGTGTGTATTTGAGTATTCTCTTCCATGCTATAAAAGCTGACCATTCTATTCCATTCAATACTAGAATGCAGATCTGTCACGGTTTGACCTGCTAGGGTTGGAAAATAAAATGACAAGTTATGAGGCCCATGTATTGTCTGGACAAAAAGTGACTAGGAAGCTGATTGAAGAGATTTATAGTTCTCCAGATCCGTCTCCTCGCCCCACTCGAGTGAAAATCAAACCCAACAGGTATGTTCTTCAAGTTGTCAAGTAGACAGTGGCCCCTAGATTTAATGTCTCTCTATTTTCGTTTTGGACATCTGTTATAATTACTGAAACTTGTGCAGTCTTTTCCTTTCTTTGATAGCTACACTTTTAATTCGCACATCTGAAGTTTGGACAATATGATGGTAAACTACAGAACAGCTCCTTTCTCCATGTTTTGTTCATTCTATCAATGCTTAGTGTTTATTCTGCACATTCACTTACTGGATGGTGTAATTTGGAACTTTTGTAGGTTGTTCCAGCCAGTTCCATATGGACAAAAACCAGAAGGACGAACTGTAACCTTTCCAAGTACTCCCACATCACGCGTGATGACTACAACAACAGGCACAGTCAACCAGCAAGGGCAAGCCCGAGGGCGGTCCCCAGTATCTACAACATCTACTCCTCAGGGTAAGGCAGTATTAATGTGTGGGTTGTGTTCTTTTACGAATTCCACCTTATTTATTACGTGCTTCGCACAAAGAGGGTACAGATGAGAGGTTCAGTCGTGCAGACATCTACAAAGGTTGAGGTAAGTTTGCCAAGTGAGGGAGTGTAAAGTCAGAACAAAAGGGGTCCTACAGCTACAGACTTATAAGTCAGGGAAAAGATAAGGGAGGTGAAGCAGGTCTTCAGTGGCTTAGGCACGCCACAAGTTAGCGGTAACTTGATCACTAGCTGTAATCGTGAATATGTAAACCTGTTTTACCTGATAACCTTTTAAGACCATAGATTTTTGTTCTGTATGCTGTCTTTCTACTACCGCTAGTCTTCCCCTTGTCTCTGCATGTTTTCATTCACCGTGCAATCTAGTAGAAACATCTGGCCATAATAACATTTCTGCACCATGGTATCGATAATAAATGTTCTTATTTATCTCACAAGGAAGAAGTGAGATGTGTTCCTGTATTTTTCAAGAATCAGGCTCATTAGCATGTCTGATTTGTCTCATTTTGATGGCTATTCTTGAGAATATATAGGAATAAAGGTTATATTACTTTAGAAAAAGATGCTGAGATTATTTTTACATGGCAGTATAAATATTCCCATGTTGGAACTGGACAGAGGTAAGTACCTTATGCTTCCTCTTAGCTGAGCAAATCATTGTAGGGAAAGGAGGTGGGTGACGTATCCCAGCCTAGGCTGATTAGATGCAGGCCTAGGGCGGCAATCCCCCTCGTACAAAACTAGAGGGCAGATCGTCCTCTCGGGCGATGAAGCCCCCTTGTGTCCTGCCGAACAATGGATCTTTGATCTGCCCAACTGACCTATTTAGGCTAAGGGGGGTGCTGATGTTGCACCCAAAAACATTGAGGGATTCATTTGGTGTCTGCAGTGGCACATTTACCTTTGGGGCCCCTATACCTGACCAAGGGCAGCAAATCCAGGAACCTCCACCTCTGTGGTCAGATCTTATTTCTCAAGGAACAGAGCAACAGGATATGACGTCAACACACTATTGACCCAGCACAGGATCCTTTGTGTAATCCTTTGCATCTGTGCTGTTTCTTGTAATATAGGGATATACAGTTACACAAAATCCTATACAAATAGGATTTACACACAATGACAATATATAAGATGTTTTCAATTTTACTCTTGGCTAAAAAGTGGTTTTAGCACCATACAACCCAGTGGGATGTTTTGTGGGTTGCTATGGTGACAAGACCACATTTTCAAACTTTGTCTCAGAATAGCTTTTTGTTTGCATATTTATTTGATTTTCTACATGTTGTTGCAGGTAAATAGTGGTGTTTTTTATTTTTCTAGTCATTGTTTTTGTTTTGTATAGCAGGTGGTAACCTTGCTCTTTCTATGTAAGTCCAGGCAGGCATGTAAAAAACATCACAGAACGTTAAGAAGCGATTACAAATCAGGGTTTACTAGGGTAACACAACTGTTATTTCCTCCCGTATACTCCTATCTCTGATTACAAGTATTATGTAGTATAAGCAACCACCAGCTTACACGAACATGGAAAGAGCAAATCATAAGTGCGAATTATGTATCTCTTTTCACAGACTGTGGCTGAATGTACTACTTATTTTAATGTAAGTTATTTCTTTACTTTTTGGTGTCGGTTTTGCTAGGCTTATATATTTCTTCAAGACCCTTTTTTCACATTTCTTGAAACAATTCATTAAACTGAGCACAGTTGGACCCAATTATGCGCTCCTGTGTTTTTTTTTAATTACTCTTGATGGAGAATGATATTAATTGTGGAGAACCAAAATCTTCAAACCACTCATTTTGTTTGTTTCCTTGATTGCCAACGTCTTCAGGCTATTTTTAAGTTACTGATAAAAGTCCCTGTTATTTCTATATTTGTGATTTTATCATTGCTTACACCCTGCAGGTGCAGATGTGGCTAAAGCTGGTCAGCTGGCTACTTCTGGGGGAGGCCAAGGGAGGACAGCACAACCCAAAACACCGGTTACCCTGCAGTTCCAAGGGAATACCTTCACCTTGTCCCAGAGCCAGCTGCGTCAGCTCACGGCAGGACAGCCACTGCAGCTGCAAGGTAATCTCATGCAGGAAAACTATAGGGTTAGATGGTGCTTCAAGCTTATCTGTCACTTTCCCCATATAGCTGCGCATACTAAAAAATTCCATGATATATTTTTTTACAGTTTAAAATTAGCTATAGAAATATGTGTATAACAGGGGAATAGTATCTTATGGATCTGTGTTATTATTTCTCTCCATTGAGTTATCCCTGCCCTATTGTTAAGTTCATTTTATTACCTTTTTATATAGCAACAGCAAGTCATCTTCCTCTGTGTGTATGTCTTCATTAAAATAAACCATTTCCATGCAAAATTCAGGGAGCGTCCTGCAAATCGTGTCAGCTCCCGGGCAGCAGTATCTGCGGACTCCAGGACCAGTTGTAATGCAAACCGTTACCCAAGGAGGGCCCATCCAAAATGTAATCAATGCAATAGGAAACCAGCATCCTACAAACCTTTCGAACGTTCCTGTGGCACCCCATGCAGGTAGGAAGCAGTGAATTTTAGATCAGAATGTGATCATTAAAATGTGTTTATATATATAGCGCTTAGTGTTCACATACATCATTTATTATTTCTTAGTAATATTTGATGTAGGCCTCTTCACATGCACTTTTATAATTGTGTTCTGAAGTGAAGAGTTTTAAAACAATAACCTGAACTGCAACTGATTCATACTCGTCTCCTACTAGAAATAGATTGGAAATATATCTAGTATATAAGTGGTATCCTAGCCTTTTTAGGATGGTGGTAAAACAAAGTTGCCGATCGTTTTTAAGCATCTGTAGTATTTCTGTGCAGGAGTACAAGGAAGGAGCATGATGTCCAATTCTGGCAGTGTGGACTGTGCAGCTGCTGCAAGGTCTTCACCAGGCTCAATAACACCGGCTCAGGTACTTACCATCAGTGATTAATTCGTACAAGAGCTTTATTGAGTCGTGTGTACAGACACACACCCACCCACAACGCCACACCACACACACACTCCGTAAAGCACATTGGAAAACTTGGGATTTATTTTACTTTCATTTTTTTCTGTTCATACATACTAAAAATAATGCATTTTCTTTTATAGGAAATAGAAGATAAGCAACGTTTGGTGACAGAGCGTCTTAACTGTCTATTTGCTTATAATGAACGGCGCTGTGCGCAGGCCCCCATGTATGGAGCTGACTTGCTATCACTTTGCACCTTGAACACAGAAGCCCCTCAAGCTCTGAGTGGAAAGAGACATTGGAGCTGGTCTGGTTCTGTGAACTGCCGAGCGTCGTCCTGCTCTCCGGAGGGCTCCAGTGATCCACTGAGACGCCTCATCTTATCTCCCGGCCAGCAGAAAGCTGCCTTGGAGTCTCTCGCTAAAAGGTGTTTATCTCTGTCATGGGTTTACATTAAACATTATTTTAATGTATAGATTATTAGATTGTGTGGTAAATAAGCCCCCCCCAAAAAAATGTTATTTGTACTACTCTTATTTGCTAGAATTTCTGAATAAGAAAAGTCATTTCAATTATTAGTATACGGTGCGTTTTTTTATTTACATTATACAATGCTTACATTTATATATATAGGCTGCAATACTTACTATAGGTTAGTACAAGTGGAGGTTATAACAGTTGTAAGTAACCAGTGTAAAACTTTTCATATATTTGTGGCTATCTCCATTGTGGCAGGTCACTGTGTGTGGTTCCAGCTGCACTCTCTGCTCCCCCAGCTATGATCGTCCCGCATCCTCCTCCTTCCTACACCCACAGTATGAAGCTTTTGAGTCAGAGTCTGAAGGAGCAGGTGGCCCCATATATCCGGGACCTGCGGGAGAGAACATCCCCTTACTGCGTGCAATTCCCTGATGTACGACTAGTGCAGCTAGATTCGGGTAAGTCGTATATCTGTCTTGTGTATAAAATATGTGATTTGTATTTTAGACCTGTACTGACTGAGGATATTTCAGGGAAGTACAAGGAAGTGTTATTTTATAATAAACGGCTTCTTTAATATAGAATTATTGTACACTTGAAAGAAGGTATTCATTCTCATCATGTTGTGAGTTAGATGAGTGTGAAATGCATTACAGACTTTTGTTCATTCCTTTTACTGGGGCAACATATAAAAAAATACAGTGGACCTCAGCTATCTCTCCATCAGATGGAAAGCATTGCAGTAACCGCATCTCTTCCAATAAAAGGCAGTGTTAGCCAAATTCAGTGAGTCAGTGAGCTTTAAGTATTTACAGTACACACTGCATGTATTACACACACACTCGCCAGTACTCCATAAGAGTATATTGGAAGGGAATGTGTACACAGAGGAATGAGACAACTTCTTAAGAGCCTGCCCTACGATGTATCCCCACTTGAAGAATCACAATTATTAGCTCACATGCCATTCCAGAGGAACAATTCCCATCAGCATATCGGTCTAACGTTCCCCCATGGGCCTCCTCAGTGGCGTTCAGTTTGTACCCCTCTCGGGGTACAAGTGAACAAGTAGGTAACCATGAGTATTAATATCTTTTTGTCAGCTTAATTGCTTAAATCAGTTACGTGACACTTTCGACTAACACTGCCTCTTGTCTGACATCCAGGGAAGCTGGAAGCTCTCGTTACCCTACTGAAGAAACTCAGGTCCGAGGGCCGACGTGTTCTACTTTTCTCTCAGATGCTACAAATGCTGGACATACTGGAGATCTTTTTGGACTTGCACTCCCTGACCTTCCTGAGGATCGATGAGAATGCCACTTATGAGCAATGCCATGTATGCACTTCCTCTTTTACTTCCAACTTATAGGTACAGAGAAGAGAAGGAAATGATAATATCCATTGAGCATGAAGAACTTGGTTGGCTTATACAAACTAAATCTTAAACAATACAACCTCCTATGTGCCATTTCCTTGATGGGGATAACCCAAATAAACTCAAAAGTCCTTAAAACCTAACTCTTATTCTGACCTCTTTAGTTTTTGTTTGATTCTACAGATGTCAGAATAAAAGTTACATTAAATGGACTTGGCCTCTTCAGTCTCTTAAATTTATAAGAAAATGAACATGGCGGCATTTAGGAATACAATGCCTTCACTGTTCTATGTGAGCTCGTATATTCGATTTGTTAGTAAGGTATACACCTTCTCTAGGGTTGTTCAGAGAATATTGTGTATTTACATGCTTTTATTTTACACTGTAGAACAAGGTAAAATAAGCTGCTAATTTAGTTCAAAAAGTTCGTAAGTAATACATTTCATAACCTTTTCTAACACTTTCACAGAACATGTTTGAATTTAAACATTTTTACAAGGCAGATAAAACATTATTCTTTATAGACTTTATTATTGTTATCGACATTTTGACCTATCAGGACTGCCATTTTCTGCTGTAAAACCTTATTCAGGCCTTGTCTTGGTCTTATGGCCTGGATATATGTCATGCATGTTTAAATTCTATCGCTAGCATATGACTAGCATTTAATGTAATTACTCACATTAATTGATTAAACACCTCGAAGTCCTAGTTCTAATACTTTCCCAGAGTGGTTTTTTGAACTCTTGGTAATGGTTTTCATGGTCACCATGTTTCAATGTAACTATTATTTCTGCTGTTAATGTTTTTTATGTTAGGGGCTGGTTATGTTAACACTCCAGTGTACCGATAGTTTTAAGATGCATGTTTATTTATGTTTGTTCTGGTATCTCCTAGGATCTAATGAAGAGCTTTAACCAAGACTCTCGGATTCTCTGTGCGCTTGTATCTACTCACAGCTGCTCTTTGGGAGTTCCATATGTGGAAGCCGACGCGGTTATTTTCTATGACAGTGATTTAAATCCTGTGATGGATTGCCGAGCCCAGGCATGGTGTGATCGCATTAGTAAGAGTAAAGATATCCACATATATAGGTAACTTTGATTATACATATACAGTGTTTGTGTCAAGGTAGGCTTATAGCATGTACTTTTTTTGTAAGTGATATTGACCTTACTACTTTTAGGCTGGTGAGTGGAAACTCCATTGAAGAGAAGCTGTTGAAGAATGGTACAAAGGATTTGATCCGAGAAGTTGCTGCTCAGGGCAATGACTTTTCTATGGCTTTCCTAACACAGGTAAGCTTTTTAACTACATATATATGCCCATCTGGCTTTGGTATCTTTGTATTTGAGGGTCCATATCTAGACAAGCAAACATATTGACATCATTATACCATGTTGATGATGTAGCTGCAAATTGTTCCTAATGAATAGCTCCAGAATGACACATGGAAGTATATTCTTTGTATATGTAAGACTGAAATTAGATCTCGCTTTAAAGATGTGTTATTTAAGTCTGCCCCAGCATCATAGCATCCATTAGTGGGTAATTCCTGGCTTAACAACTGATAATGTTAAGCTGAGTATGCCTGTTACAATGTAAACAAGTTCAGCCCGGTACAGGTTGGCAACAAAGATAACGTAAGATTAAAGGCAGAACACCATGTAATGAAATCATTTAAAAAACAGTAATGTGGGACCCCTCCAGAGCTCTCCTCCCTAGAGCCACCCACAATGTACTGTTAGAGAAAGGTAACTGGTGTTATTATAAAGCATTGTAATGTGATGTAACAGGACAGGGATGTTGTTCTTTCCCCCCTGCAGCAAACAATACATGAATTGTTTGAGCTTTATTCACCCTTGGAAGACTCTGGATTTGGCGCAAAAGCTGAAGAATTTGTAATGCTTTCTCAAGAACCATCCCCAGCAGAGACAATAGCTACCAAGTTTGCCAAGCCCTTCATAGAGGTGAGCAGCTAAAAAGATGCATTAGTGACCTTCTTTGTCAGTGATACATTTTTTTTTTTGCATTTCATAGAAATTGCAGTAAGACATTGCTGTAGATTATAGTTATGCGGCAAGAAAGCAATGTGGCAGAGAAAATGTTATTATGGTATAACCAACAACAAAAATCTAAAACAAGGTTGTCAAATTTTTGGGGTGCTGTATACTGCTGGAAAACACATGGGACTTAAAGCCTATGGACTGGGGACCAGAAAGCAGGAAGGGTCACCAATTTGATAAATGTTCTCAATCGGTATTTTAGAAGCTTGTGATTTTTTTCCACTGTTAAAGGCTTTAAAGAGCATTGAGCAGGTGGGAGTTGTGGATACAGAAACAGTGGCACAAGATATTAAGAGAGAACAAGACAAACAGATGGACATACCAGACGGCACTCAATATGAGGAGGAGACGTCGGACCTGCAAGAGCTGGCTGCGGTGGTGAAGCAGGTAAGTCATTCATAAAACATTGAGTAAAACATAGCTCTGTGTGCTTCATGTGACCATCCTTTGACGTAACACAAAATAACAAAATACATTGACAGATTGGTGCTGCAAGTTAATCTGCATTAGTATTTATGCAATGACCATACTTTTTACCTTTTCTGTTTAGCTTACACCCATTGAGAAGTATGCTTTGAATTACTTAGAAGAGTTCTACACATCAGGCACTGGAGGAACTGAGGAGATTTTAGAGGTTAGAGCTGATTGTTAATAGTAAATCTGATCAGTGATATGTTTACTTCAATAGTAGAATTTCCAGGAAACATTGACCCTGGCCAACATCAGTGCACTGCATGTAAGATCTGACAACCAAGTGTAGAAAAACACCCCTTTCATGTAACCCATTTCTTTTTCATCTGTGGCAGACAAAAATGACAAGGAGGAACTGGGAGATTCAACAGCTAAAGGAAAAAAAGGAGTGGGAGGAGAAAATGGTATGGGAAGAAACCGAGGAAGAGCTTCTGACCTACATGAGAGAAGATGCTTATAACAAGGTGGCTGATTTAATGGTGTCAAATATTTTTTTTTATTGTAGAAAATGTTAGATCTCGAAGCAAAGAATTTGGTGTTCTGTTATAGAACCTTTATTATTGGTGTGTGTGTATACATATATATGATCCCATTCTGCACTGGTCCAGGAGCACATTAAAATGCTGTAATACTGGCTACACCATAAAAGAGGTGGATTCCAGGGCAAAAGGTGTAAGGGTGTCCTAAGCCCTTAGTCTATTAGAAGGGTTAATCTTATCGGGTATGGTCCAACATTTTCATGTGTTTGCTTTGCCTTACTTTGTGACATTGGAAGGATTTATATTATGGCTCAGCGAGTGATGCAGATGCACATAGGGTTAATTTGTATTAATATTAATATTGTATAAAATTAATATATATATATATTATATTTGTTTTGAACATTACATTAATAAAATATACTTTTTTTCCTTAAATGTGAAATATACATGTTTTGTTTGTCATTCAACTCATTATGCATACTTTTTGATAGAAGGATTAGCTTTTTTTTGCCTTAAAAACAAAAATCTGTATTGTGATTATTATATGTGTATTCTCAAACTTGTACAAATTATTTCTTTTTCTCTAGGATTTTGTATATGAAGGTCCAGATGGGCAGACAGAAATTATGCCTGTAAGTAACAGTACTTGCATAGATGAGTATGTGTGAGGTCAAGCAGATTTTTAAGTTCAGCCCTGAAATGTGTAGATGATAAGGAACTGGAATTACTCAAAATTGCACATAAATTGTAACACAACATTTTATGTGGGACAGATATGGACCCCTCCTACTCCACCACAAGATGAGAATGATATCTACATTGATTCAGTAATGTGTCTGATGTATGACACCAATCTCATTCCGGAATCTAAGCTGCCTCCTGTCTATGTGAGAAAAGAACGCAAGAGACACAAAACAGACCCAGTTGGTGAGTAACTCAGGACTCTACAGCCCATTGGTATCTTTTGCCTCTTGACATTTCTACTAAACCATGAGTTTGCAGGAGAATTGTGGGGAGATCAAAGATTGCATAAGAAATAGTGAGTTTCTTATGCAGGAACGGCTGATTGGATTGGGCTACTTCTGCCAGTGAAACCTCATATGGATTGGCCCTTCTCAATGCATAGTGAAGTTGGTGAGAACAATTATTTAAAGTTTTCAGTAACCGTGTGTTTTAGCTGCAGGTAGAAAGAAGAAGCAGAGACACGGGGAGTCTGTGGTTCCTCCCCGTTCACTCTTTGACAGAGCCACACCTGCCATGCTGAAAGTGAAAAGAGAAGGCAAAGAGCAGAAGAAAAACCTTCTCTTGAAACAACAAACACAGTTTGCAAAACCACTTCCAACCTTGGTCAAACCAGCAGCCGAATCAGGACCGGACAACCCAGAGTGGCTCATCAGTGAGGACTGGGCTCTCCTGCAGGTTAGGAAGCCGTAGATATTCAGCGCTGCTCAAACTTGTGAGCTGTGATTATTTAGTACAGTAATGTGCTGGAAGGTGAAGACAGCAAAAGCCTATGAGGTTTGTTATAAAATGAACAGACTCTTTTAAGATAAATCTGAATAAGATGTCTTTTGAGGGAGTTTCGAATTATGAATAAAGAAAGATACGTGTCATAACTTCAATCAGTAAAATCCTACCCTACTCAATTACAGCTATTATACATCAGAGAAATGGCAGTTAGAAAACATATTTCTTAGGTAAAGTCTAATGATCCTTAACTGCTGGGTTGCAGAAGCTTATGGTCATTTACTAATGCACAGGAACATTTTTAGGCTCATAAGGATGTGTTCTAGCACCAAGGGAAGACATACATTCCGCCTGCAAACGCTCTTAGTGCCCAATATCCTAAGAATAAACACTTTTTTTTTTAGTACCAGTGTTTTCCAACCAAGTTCTCCCTGTATTATACGTTTCATTATTTAATACTTCCTGTTATAAGTATTTCGTATGAAAACCCAGTATGTATGAGAATTAAGCTTTGAAGTACCTATGACTGACCATAGTTTGAGAAACACAGCATCATAGGACATATGAACCTTTCTAGCACAAGTCCCTTTGACTATAAAGATAAGATGATGTTGACTGTTGTGATTTAAAACATCTACATCATATAAACTTGAAATAAAAAATATTTCAGTGGTGTGTTTATTGAACTAGTGCTACTGCCATTTGTGTGATCAGATAGTAGCAGCCGTAAGAGTAAGTATTGGGACAAGTCAACAATTAGATAATGGTTTTCTTACTCTTCTTTGTATTCTTTACCCCAGGCAGTAAAACATCTCCTGGAGCTCCCTCTAAACCTTACAGTCGTTTCCCCAGCTCACATTGCCAATTGGGATCTGGTGAGCGATGTGGTAAACTCGTGCAGCCGGATCTATCGATCATCAAAGCAGTGTCGCAGTCGATATGAGAGTGTCATCATTCCGAGGGAGGAAGGGAAGGTGAGAAGATCATCCAACATTTATATGCTTTACAAGCACACTCACTTTTTTATATATATATAAAAAAAGTCAATCCTTTTTAATGTTTGATATTTTTGCATTATTTTTATAGCTAATGTTTGAAGCTAACCCTAAGAAGAAGACTAAGAGTATTTATAAGGTTTGTTCTCATTTTTTCTTCTACTATATATATAAATATATATATATATAAATTCTAACTTATTCATATATAATGTTTATGTTGTAATCATTCCTGTCAACATGTCCTTCTGCTACACTAAGATTGATGATTTGTTGTGTAATTCATTTTGTCTATATACCGGTTTTTGTATACACAGGGGAAATGCACTCAACCTTATTTCATGTTTTTCATGCGGGAAAAGTTGCACACAGAAAGTCTCTGGTTTCCCACTAAATCCCCCAAAAAATAAAAGGTTCACCCCATTGAGCTTCTGAAAATAAGGAATTGATTGGCTCTGTATAATGCATCATGTCATTAGTGAGATTTCTTGAAAGCCACCTCAATTAATTTTTCAACCCTTTCTGGTTAAACTTGCTAGAGTTGGTTCTTGCACCAAAATAATATACTCCCATTTATCAAAATAACACAAGTGATGTTTCACCACAAATACACTTTGGAGGAATTTCTCTTTTGGGATAGCTCTTAAAACTACTTTCGTGCTCTCTCGAACACTTTGATGGATTGGCAGCAAAGCTCTTAAATTTGTATGCGTTGGATACAGTTGAAAGAATAATGTTATATAATGAAGACTATTGAGCTGTCATGCAGGCTGGGCACTTTAATATGTGTTTTGGGACACATACATCTCGTGTGCTCTAGTTGCTGCATTGAGAGGCATCACAGACAATTGGGACTTGTACATTTAAAAAATGTTTTACTCTTTTGATCTTTAAACAGAGGCAAGCACGAGTGAAGTGATATTATGATTGGTGAAGATGACTGCAGTGTGCCACTTCAAGTTGAAGAAAAATATTATTTCAGACGATAACATATGCCATCATATCAAATTAATGGGGGATAAAGATAAATGACTAGTGCAATATTTAATAATAAGAACAAACTAGCAGTGCTCAAATCCAAATCTTCATACATATATATATATATATATATATATATATATATATATATATACAGTAAATAACAATGAGGCAATAGTACTGTAGTTTGACCAGGGCTCTCCATTTAGGGCAAAAAATGTAATTAACATGAGGTGCCTGGACAATGAATATCTATGATAACAAAGATGGTAGGTTTTATTTGCAGTTAAACATCTCTATATGCTCTCTTCCCACCTGTGCAGTTATTGTTGGCGTATATTTGCATTACATACAGATTTTTTCCCTCTTGTTTTCTTGTGGTTGCGTAATGTAACCTGTCATTTTCAGACTAAAAACAGCCGTCCTCTGAGAACCAGTCAGATCTATGCCCAGGACGAGGGGGCGACCCACACTCAACTGTACACCAATCACTTTGAGCTGATGAAAATGACGGCAGGAAAGAGGAGCCCACCCATCAAACCACTGTAAGCATACATTACACAATGAGCTAACCTTTAGCTTGTAAGAAGGGGTAGTAAAATAATTTCACAGTATTTCCTCATGACCACAAAGAACGTGTTGGAGTTGTTGTGTGTATCTGTTCCTCAAACGCATCTTTATACCAACTAAACTGTGGGCTTCCACGCTAACAGCTCTTTGAAGATTTTTTGCTGGAAAATAACTGTTGAGCTACAGAATAACCCACCTCCTCTTTCATACATTCATGCAAATAAACATCTAATTTGTTTACACCTTTCAGCTCATGAATTCACAAAATCTAGATCCTTTGCCTTAAAATATTTAATAAATAATGATTTGTACAAATGTAACACAGTTTTCCAGGAAAGCTAAAAAGGAATGAATCCAGTGTTGGATTTTTATTAAAGGAATGACCATGAAGTCAATTTTATAGACTAGACTGCTTCTTTCAATTGCCCCCTCCACCCAAGCATTCCCTTTATTCTGGAGTGTTTTTGGGGGTGCATGGTTCAGCTTCTTGAGGGCTTGTTATCGTATGTTGGTAGCTAGTGGAAAAAAAGGCTTCATTTTCCCTTATCTACTTAGAACATGAGTAGCTCCTAAGTAATGAACTGATGCTCACAGCAAAAGCAAACATAACAAAGAACAGTCACCAGCTCTACCATTAGCAGTTAGCACTACTAACCCTACTTGGGTCTAGTCTACATGAACCAGCAACATACTGCCATTGCGATATATCAAATCTAAAGACTTTAATTTGATCTTTGAAGACACATTTATATTAAAAGCTAATAAACCTTGTGGTGTTCCTGCTGAAGCCATGGTCAGTTTATTACAACACTGTCACGTACAAGTAGTTAGGAGACACCGTGGTCAGGTAGGACTCCAGGACAGAACAGGTATAACAAGCCGAGGTCAGGATTCCGGAGAGCAGGATAGTCGTATAACGGAGCCGAGGTCAGGATACAGGAAAACAGGATAAACGTAAACGTAGCCGAGGTCAGGAATCAGGAAATCAACGAAGTCAGACAAGCCAGGATCATACACAGGAATACGGAATCAGGAAACGCTATCTGGGCACTAGCACAAGGCATAGACAACCATCAGAAGGCAAGGTGTAACTGGTCTGAGGGGTTTAAATGGAGAACCGCAGAGGAAGTCTGAATCTCCCATCAGCCCCTCATGACATCACTTCCGGTGTCCGTGACTCGCGGCCATCTTGTGGATGGCGTAATCTCCCTTCATAAATTCCAGCAGTATGTGAGTTCACCGCTAGAGGTCGCGCATGCGCAGCAGCAGGATGCCGTGTACCAGGAGGTCTGCCTCTCCTGCGCGGCACTTCAGAGGAAGGCAGTGGAAGCGACCGTGCAGTGGAGGGGGGTCTTCCTCTCCTTCGTGGCGGCTGCTGCGGAGGTGACCGTGCGGTAGAGGGGGGTCTTCCTCTCCCTCGTGGCGGCTGCTGCGGAGGTGGCCGTGCGGTAGAGGGGGTCTCCCTCTCCTGTCGTGCGGCTGCTGGCGGAGGGTGGCCGTGCGGTATGAGGGGGGTCTCCCTCTCCTTCGTGCGGCTGCTGCGGAGGTGGCCGTGCGGTAGAGGGGGGTTCTCCCTCTCGCTTTCGTGGCGGCTGCTGCGGAAGGTGGCCGTGCGGTAGAGGGGGGTCTCCCTCTCCTTCGTGGCGGCTGCTGCGGCAGCGTGGGAACCGGGAACAGGTGAGTAACAATAAGCCTTTATAGTTTTCGATCCAACCCCTTCTCTCTTATAACCTTCTTTATGGCAGTATTTAAGGAATTTCATGCCACAGCCATAGTTTGTTTTCTTACTTCCTTGTAGTTAGAAAACTACATAATTTAAAATATATTTAGATACCAAATGCAAGATTTATACATGTGTTTTTCCCATCCTGTTGAGACTATACACATATCATACAGGAAATTTGTAAATTCTAATTATCTTACTTTACTGCAATACTGGCAAGAATAGAGGTACAGTAGGT